>JASTWF010000207.1:0-643138 GCA_030390025.1 Squalus acanthias
CCATGTGTCCACCAGTAGTACTATCCCATGTGTCCACCAGTAGTATCCCATGTGTCCACCAGTACTATCCCATGTGTCCACCAGTAGTCATGTGGTAATTCCAGATCTTGCTCTCATTCAACTACAATCTTCAATCTACCTCCATAACTTTCATTATGCTGTATTCATTAAGATGCTAAATATGGTGGACGACATAAAACACACTTGTTTCACTCAATTCCTGAGAGGAAAGTTATGTTTGCATTCCTTGGTAGTTCAGTAGGAACTGGTTGTGTCTTCATTACTTTGTGGTCAAGCTGTGCCTCCTGTGTCACATAGAATAGCATCTGTCCATGCCCTGGTGGCCTTGTAGTATATGGCTTTGGTTTTCAATGTTAGTATTGAATACATCACTCATTTCTAATATTTATCCAAAAGAGAACAGCAACGTGATTCTCATACTTGATCACAGGAGCAGTCAGTGTTTCAGTCATTCCCAATGTCAGCAGCTAATCAAGTCACTGGAAGCCCTTCTTTTTGGCCCTTTCATGACATTACCAGCAGAACTCAAAAACTGAAAAGGTATGATTAGTGGGAAGATACCAATCGTGACCATAGTTGCATGGAAAGCCTTCTTGATATTGACAGATTTAGAATTTAGAACTTCAAATAAATTGGAATTTTGAGAATTATATTAAGTGTGAAATTAAACTCACTATGCTGAAAATAATTCCTGAGTCCACCACAGACTGAAAACTAATGTAATATTGTTTCAGATAAAACCTTTCTCTCACTTGCAAGGGCAGTGTGAATGCAAGCAATCCTAATAATGGAGAAAACATAAAACTGATGTATTTTGAGTATGATCCACAGTGAGTTTAATATCCAGTTCTCCATCTTGTGTTTTATTCAACTCTGTACCTTGTTTCCTTGTTTTGCATTTTTTTAATTTTCTGCTTTTCTTGTTCTCATACTCCACTTGTCCTTTTCTCTTTCATTTGTTTTATCCATTACTTTTAAATTTGTCTCTTAATTCCAAGGTCATTCTTTCTGCCATTATATGTTTTTCTTGTGCAGATTCAGATAGAACAAAGAGGAGAAAAATCCAAAGTGGGCAGGACTGTGGACATTGCTAAAATTTGATTTGGTTACTGAAATGGATTGGAAACCTTTTTATCATGTATTCATTCTTGGGACATGGGCGTCGCTGCCTATCTTGAGTTGCCTTTGAGACGGTGATTGTGGGTATTCTCCTTGAACTGCTGCAGTCCGTGTGGGACAAAACTGCATTAGCAAACAAAATGTTACATGGGAGACATCAGAAACATCTCCAATGCATAGTGAGATAAGCTGCATATACAGATTCACCTCATGTTAGCCTTATTAGCATCTTTTTATCTCAGGCAGGATAAAACCAGTCAAGTGTTTCAAAGTTCCCTTGGGCGTGCCCATGTACAAATCAGGACTGCATATAACCTTTTTAATTATTTTAGTATTGACATAAAGTTCAAAATAACATTTACTTCTCTGAAATGCTTTTTTCGGACAAAGTTTTTTTTTAACTTCCATTGTTCCTCTGTTTTCCACACTATTTCTCACTATGCCTTTAGCCATCATACAACCTTCTTTTGTATTGGAAGGAGCTAGATGACAGTTTTCTCTAAACCAGTTATTCCCCCCCCCCTAATGTTTGACTGAGAACTTATATTTGTTATAAGCAAAGACAATGTTTCCCTTCAAAATCCCCCTCTTCACAAAAATAGCATACTTTGTGGCTGATGAAGCTCATCAGGAGTGTGGCTGGCAGGTTCACGTTATCATCTAGGCTTGGGATTCAAACACATGATCAAAGGGTTACAACTAGTAGGGTCCCACAGGAATCAGTCCTGGGGCTTCTGCTATTCATAATCTTCATAAATGACCTTGACAAGGGGTTTGCAAGCAGAATAGATAAGTTTGCTGACAATACAAAATTGTGTGGGAAAGCAAAATGTGTCACAGAGTCAGATATTATTTAGAGAGATACAGAGAGAGACTTAACGCCTGGACAGTTGATTGGCAAATTACATTAAACAATGAAAAACAAGGTAATGCATACTAAAAATATTAACTATATCTATACCACCTTACGGAAGGTGGATTAAGAAAATGATTTGGGTTTGAAAGCAGCAAGTCTTTGAAACTGAGCTTCACACTTATGTCTGTTTGGGAATAAAATGGAGACTATAGGGGTAGGTATGGATTAAGATGATCATAGAATCTAAAAGTTGTTATATTGCTGAGGATAAGATTGAATTGTTGAACATTGTCTGTTGAGAGCAGTAGACCAGGGCTGAATAGTGGGGTTCTGATGAAAGGTCATCGACCTGAAACAATAATTCTGTTTCTCGCTCCACGGATGCTGCCTGATCTGCTGAGTATTTCCAGCATTTTTGGTATTTATTTCAGATTTCCAGCATCTGCAGTATTCTGTTTTTGTTTGAAGAATGGAGATGTGAAGACAGATGAATAATCTGTAGTTTGTCTGATTACCCTTTAGAAATCAGGGAGTATTTATGCTTTCCTTTCAGGAGGGTAAATAAGTAGAGTAGATTCCTTGACACATCGCATTGCACAAGGTCTGTGGAAGGAGCAGGCTATTCTCATTGCTTGCTTTCTTATGTTGTTATAGCAATTGCTAAAACAATCAAAATATTAGAGTAACTACATATTCAAAAGAGCAGATTCCAAGGCCAGACAAATAACAGACAAGAATTCTAAATCATCATCTAGTGGTTGAAAAAAGTCATGCAGAAGTTGTCCTTCTTCCCACAAAAAGTTCAGTTTTTCTGTTTTCTTTTATATATGTTGGTACATTTTGGTGTTGATCAGGTGAGTGATATCAGTGCTATTCATGGGACATTGTTCTAGATTTATCCCACAGGCATAGCGTCATGCTTGGAGAATAATTAAAGGTGAATGGGCCTATTTGATCTAATGTCCTTTTCATTTTCCTAAAGATTCTTATGGCCTTATCACACCTTTCCAAGTCAAGTACAGCTTGGTCAGATGCAGAGTAAGGCTCCCTTTTCTCCAGTTTCTAAAGAGTACCCATTAGGGGAATACTGCAAATTTTCCCCTTTTCCACAGCAAGGGGAGAAATTGTTCCCCTAAGCGCCCGTTTTTTGGACAAAAACTTAGAGCTGGGGGGACCAATTACAGGTCTTTTGCGTCTGATTTCCCCCAGAAGTGCGCTGGCTGCCAGTGGTGGCTTCCAAGTGTCCAGGGTGCCCACCTAAACTGGTGTTAGGCCTCTTGAATAGGCTATTCGAGGACTAATGCTTAGCATTAGGACCCCTCTGCCAAATTCAGCATAAACTTGGCGGAGCTCAGTTTTTCCAGGTCTACAACGGCCTAACCCTAAAGAGACCATAGGAGGCCGCCGATAGAAAGGCAAATACATTTTTTTAAATTTATATTAATGTGGATACTGCAGGCCACTGAGAGCCCGAGCATGCACCCTTCCCATTCACCTCTCCCCCTTCCAGGATTTAACTGAGGGCTGGCTCCGCATTAAATCTTCCAGCGCCCTGACTGGCAAGCTGCATTGGGATGCCCGATTGTTGTCCACCACTACAGAGTTTTATGCAATGAGTCCTGAGGCCCAATTTGCAGCAAGCCTCAGGCAGGCATCTTCGGGCACACATTCCAGTCATGCCACCCACTTTGTACTCGTTTCCAGCGCTAAACCAATTTCTCCTACCGCATATCTGTGCTAAATGATGTGAGGTTTGGTCCTAAGGGTATCCACTAGGAACTGGAGTGAGACTGCTCAACCTCATTTCATGTCGGATGTTTTTCTCAAAAATTGAAAGTGGACCACAAAGTGTATTGCATGATCAAAAAGTGTAGACTGTTTTTGTGGCACACAGTGCCCAAATTCATCGTGAACTTGATGTAAATTAAATATATTTTTCCTGAAGTTCATTCCCAAGAGAGAAAGGATGAAAGAAAATGAGAATAAATGGTTTTTCTTTAGCTTAATAATAAATTGATACAAATCGAACTCTGAAACTCAAATCGTAAACCAGCATTTTTCCCAAAAGGGAGTGACAGACCAGCACAAAAGGGGAAGATCAGTCACCATCAGCACTCTACCCAAAGCCTGGTTCAGGAAAATAACCAAATCCATTTGACCACATGTCAACATACATGGATCCACTAACTAAAGTCTGAGAATCAGAACCAGATTGCCATGGCCCTTAAACTCACAGTACATTCAACATATACAGAGTTCTGTTAGTAATCCAATATAATCTACTACAAATATGGTGTAATCAAAATGTATTGTAATTTCACAAAAAAATGTATTTGTAAATGACTGAATTAAAAAAAAATCACCTGATGCAGACAGTGAAGAACACTGAATGGCAACATGTAGCTGGAAACAATGCATAGTTCCATTGGGAAGTTAAATGTGTAGGGCATGAGAAGTGTGCACTTATAGGTGCCAGAGAGAGAGAGAGAGAGAACGTTCATCCCATCAGTCAGGGCTAAATTCAAACCTAGGTGCCAGAGGTAGTAAAACCCTATGCTAAACCATTACACCACCCATTTTCATCAGTATATTTCTTTTAGAAATCATTAGGGTACTTTCTCTCTATCTGTTCCATTGACTTGGAGACAATTGTTCTGAAACATTGAGTGCTGATGACATTGCCATAGTGGCAATAAGGTGGAGTCGTGGAATTAACATCAATAGAGATATAATTGTCAATTCAGTGCGCATTCATTTTGCATGCATTTCAATTGTGTGTATTCATTTAGCTGTATTACATAGCCAGGCTAGTACCTCATTCACAGCCAGTCTCTCAATGATGCCATCATTACCACTCTGATTAAAATCACTTTAAACAAACTAATGTAAGGTAATATTGCAGTTATTCTGCACTACCAATCTCCAAAGAGCAACAGGCAAGACCAGAGTTATACTACAGGCTGGAACCCACACTGTGCACACACGCTTACATTCCCTTGATGACTTTGTTAATGTTCAGAGAGTATAGGCAGAAGTTTCCTTTTTCTCATAACATTAAAGATTCAATAGTAAGTTGCTCAAGTGGCACGGGACAGCATACTGAAGGCCTGATGCCTGTCCCGCTCATCAGTGACTAACTTCTGCAAGGGGCCCTTCAATAGGCGTTAGGTCCCTAATTTACATAGTTAAGGGGTCTGATATCTTTTTTAGACGTTTTCCTGGGATGCCTAAGAAAAGGACTGTACAAACATAGCAGGACCAATGTCTGCGCAAATTGGACACAAGCAGTTCCAGTGATAAGTTGGTATGCTTTGCGCCTATTTTATGCCCGAAAAATGAGTGCAATGCATACCAATTTCTACTCCAAACTATCAACTGAATGGTGCTACACACCATAAACTTTTAAAGCATTGATGGTTTGGTTGTTCTTATTATTTAAGACCAATGAAAAAAAAAGAAGATACAAAGAGAAAAAGAGCCAATTATAAAGAAAAGTTCATGTAGGAAGAAAGGAGTACGACTACAAGCATGAATGGAATAATTTTTTAAAAAGGGAGGTAAGAATTCATGTTGATTGTCAATTTCCAGCACAATAATTGCATTTAATTTTTAAAATCTGTATTCTTTCTATGTTCTTCCTTTGGTGATACGGTAGTGGGTTAGTGAAATTCCCATTTAAAAGCTGAATGATAGTAAACTTTTGGTAGGATAGATGCAGGTACAATACAGATTTTGTAACAAATGTTATGTTTCTGTCTAAACCTGAGGAATCTAATATTACCAACATATAATAACTGGATTTATTCAAATTAATAAAATGTTTTACAATAGAGAATATTAATTCAATACTATTTTTTAAAGATCTATGGGTAGAATGGCCGTAAAGTGGGTGCAACAAAGCCCAATTTTGGGGACCAGACATTAGGGGGTAGAAATTAGGTCGCGCCCCATTTGGGGCGCAAATATCGTCTGGACGCAAATATTAGCGCCTGGCGCTAATTATCGGCACTGACTGGAAACTTCACTTTTACCGCCCCGGGAGGTGATTGGAGCGCTAAAGCAGGCGCTGCACACCTGTCTTAAGGCGCAAAGGCCAAGGAGTGAGGCGCTACCTCAGAGCGCTGGCGAAGCTCATGTAATGTCAGTCAGCAATGGAACACACACACAATGGCACGGGCCAGTTCTTAAAGGGGATGGTTAATCTTGCTTTCCATCCACATCCTGTTCATTGCAGCCTTGAATCTCGGCCTGGAGAGACTTGCACATCAAATGTGCTGGAAAGAACAATGGAGAGTACCAGGCAAAGAGCTCAGAGTGCAGCTCCCACAGTCTCTGCTAAATCGATACAAGGAATGGCAAATCAAAATGAACCTGCAAAGTGCTGCTCAGTACCCAAAACTCCTTCACACAACGTTGAATCTCTCCAGAAGTCTCTCCCTCTCTCTCTCAGAATGCGTAGTTCAAAAATGCCACCAACAATAAAAGACAGGAAGAGGCCCCCTTTAAATAGCGCCCCCCCCCAGCCCCACAGCGATTGATAGCGTTCCAGTCTTCTGGTCGTTGCTAGCGTCAGGCGGTAAGGCAGGGGGCGCCACTCAATTTCCGCTCCGGGGCGCCACAAGGGCGTTGCACCATGGAATGACGTCACAATCTGCGCGCGCAGGTGGTCGCAGCGGTAAGTTTTAGCGCCGCCGCACAATGTCAAGTTAAGTTCCCAAGCGGCGCAAACATCACTGCGCCCGGGCGTTAGCGGCTTTGCGCCCCATTAGCGCCCTCTTAAGGCGCTAACGGGAGGCGCAACCAACTGAATTTTTACCCCCAGATCCCTTAAATATGCAAATGGTGGGCTTAACGCCTGTTTTAAGCCCCATTGCTAAAATTGGTCTGCAATGAGCAGGCCAGGAGTCATTGGGCCTGCCCTGCTCAAGGGTCTTCAGCAGCCCTTGCTGCCAAAGCAGCGGCTAAAGAGTGTGCAGGCAGAGAGGGAATGGGTGACCGCCAGACAGAAGAGGAGGACCAAGCAGGTAGTGCAGGAGTCCCCTGAATGCATCTCACTCTCCAACCAGTATTCTGTTCTGAGTACTGGTGAGGGCGATGGTTCCTCTGGGGAGTACAGCCAGAGCCAAGTCCACGGCACCATGGGTGGCTCAGCTGTATAGGTGTGGAGGAGGAAGATAGGGAAAGCAATAGTGGTAGGGGATTCGATAGTTAGGGGAGCAGACAGGCATTTCTGCGGCCACAGACATGACTCCAGGATGGTATGTTGCCTCCCTGGTGCTAGGGTTAAGGATGTCACTGAGCGGCTGCAGAAGTGAACAGCCAGAGGGTGTGGTCCAAATCTGTACCAACGACATAGGTAGAAAGAGGGATGAGGTCTGGCAGGCAAATTTCAGGGAGCTAGGAAAGAGATTAAAAAGCAGGACCTCAAAGGTAGTAATCTCTGGATTACTCCAGGTGCCATGCACAAGTGAGTATAGAAATAGGAGGACAGAGCAGATGAATGCATGGCTGGAGAGATGGTGCAGGAGAGAGGGATTCAGATTCCTGGGGCATTGGGGCCAGTTCTGGGGGAGGTGGGACCTGTACAGGCTGGACGAGTTGCACCTCAAAAGAGCCGGTACCAATATCCTCGTGGGGAAGTTTGCTAGTGCAGTTGGGGATGGTTTAAACTAAGTTGGCAGGGGAATGGGCACCAGGATGTAGCATTAGAAAGGAGAAACAAAGGACACAAAGGATTGGAAGAGACGGATAGCACTAAAGTAAGAAATAGTAAGGTATTAGGTGAGGGTCAGACTAAGAGAGAACACAGGATGGTCTAAGATAGGTTTATAGTGTATGTATGTGAACGCACAAAGCATAGTAAACAAGGTTGGTGAGCTGCAGGTGCAAATAGCCACATGGGAATATGATGTTGTGGCAATAATGGAGACTTAGCTCAAAAAAGGGCAGGATTGGGTATTAAATATTTCTGGATATAAGGTGTTCAGGAAAGATAGGGAAGGAATGATAGGAGGTGGTGTGGCAGTATTGGTTAAGGAGAATGTTACAGTGCTGGAGAGAGAGGATGTCCTGGAGGGGTCAAGGACAGAATCTATATGGTTAGAGTTAAGAAATAATAGAGGTGCCATTACACTACTAGGTGTATTCTATAGGCCACCTATATTCAGGTGGGGCCAATTAGGGACCAAAAAGGAGACCTACGCATGGAGGCAAAGGTATGGCTAAGTTGCTAAATGAGTACTTTGCATCTGTCTTCACCAAGGAAGAAGATGCTGCCATAGGCATAGTTAAGGAGGAGGTAGAGGAAATACTGGATGGGATAAAAATTGATAAAGAGGAGGTACTAGAAAGGCTGGCTGTACTTAAAGTAGATAAGTCACCAGGACCAGATGGGATGCATCCTAGGACGCTAAGGGAAGTGAAGGAAGAAATCGCATAATCTTCCAATATCCTTAGAAACGGGGGTAGTGCCAGAGGACTGGAGAATTGCAAATGTTACACCCTTGTTCAAAAAAGGGCACTGCACTTTAGGAAGGATGTGAAGACCTTAGAGAGGGTGCAGAAAAGATTTACGAGAATGATTCCAGGGATGAGGGACTTCAGTTACATGGATAGACTGGAGAAGCTGGGGTTGTTCTCCTTAGAGCAGAGAAGATTGAGAGAAGATTTGATAGAGGTGTTCAAAATCGTGAGGGGTCTGGACAGAGTAGATAGAGAGAAACTGTTCCCATTGGCAGAAGGATCGAGAACCAGAGGACACAGATTTAAGGAGATTGGCAGAAGAACCAAAGGCGACATGAGGAAAAACTTTTTTACTCAGCGAGTGGTTAGGATCTGGAATGCACTGCCTGAAAGGCTGGTGGAGGCAGACTCAATCACGGTTTTCAAAAGGGAGTTGGATAAGTTCATGAAGGAAAAAAGTTTGCAGGGCTACGGGGAAAGGGCGGTGGAGTGGGACTAGCTGAAATGGCCTTCTTCTGTGCTGTAACCAGTCTATGATTCTATGAAAGGTGAGTTTTAAAAAAATATGTTCTTTTGTCAAAAAGATTCTTGCGGAGCCAGGAGTACTGAAACCATCTCCACAGCTCTCCTGAAGCCCACTGCCAGCCTGCAATCAATGCCCCCACTCCTGTTTTCATGCCCAGCCCCCAGCCCCAGCCCCCCATCTCCTGGCAAGTCAGCTGGCCTGAAATTTGAGCCAGCAGAAGGGCGAGGTGCCCGCCGGCTTCGGGGCTCACGGTTCTGGTACTCATTGTGGCCGCATCACTGCCTTCACGCCCAAAATTGGGCACCAACAAACTTCCACCCATTTCATAAAAGTTGATTACCATACAAGAATACCTTTGCGCATCACCATGTAAAGAGTATAGCAAATGTATTTATCAAGATCTCATATGAAAGAACTAGAATGGGAAAGGCCAGAACATTGACTGAGGCTTTATATTTGGGGAGCATCTTCAGTGGGGCAAGACTTTTATCCACTATGGAGATGTCCTTGGACTCTGGCCGACTCTCTAGCTTTGGGTCTTTTGCATGCTGGAGGTGGGCACCCTGGCCTCCATTGGGGAGTTGTGCCAGACATGGAGCAGAGAAAGAAGCTAGCCACTGAGCTGCCTGAAATGTTAAAAAAAAATCTTTTGTGGTGCTGCTGAGGCCTGTGCATGCCACACTCTGAGAGTGTTTGCAGAGGCTCCTCCATGATTATACATCTGAGGCCCCCTCCACTCACCACTCAATGCAGGGTCCTAACAGACAGCCTCTGCATCCAGCATTTGAAGTGGAAAAATGGCAAGAAACATAGTGGAGGACATATTTTCCCCTTGGCACATCATTAGCATGTGCCTGCCCACATATGGCAGGCGCATTTTATGCCACCAGGTCTTCCTTCTGTAAAAGGGAGGGAGTCAGGGACACAGTGGAGTACCAGCTTGATCCACTTCAAATGTGCCAGAAAAGTGACAGGATAGAGGCCGGAAAGCTTGGGCCATTACTTCTTAATAATACAGTTTGTGCCCCATGATTTCCAACAAAACTTTACATTGAAGGAGCTGTGAATATTATACTCCTTTCATAAGACTGTAGAGTATTGCCTGGAAATGCTGTGCCTGGTGCATAAACTGGATTTTTTTTTCAATTTTCATTGTGCTATTTTGTGCAAAAAATCCATATTCCATATGTAAATTAACAGACTGACATCTATACCCATTAAGCACTCATTACCTACTTGAGAAGTGTTTAAAATTGTTGTTACTGGTACATTCTAATTGTTTGCTAGAATTTTATTCCCACTAATGAAGTCATATTTCTCAAGAAATGCACATTGCAAAACCTTACATTTGTGTGATTTAGTTAGTAGATCAAAATAACAATGAAAAATATAGCCCAACGTGATGGAGATTTAATTGTTTGGTTAAGTAACATACTCAAGTCTTTCTCTATTTCAGATCTTTAACTGCTATTATCTTAACCTAGTGATTCTTAAAAGACAAAGACCCAGAAATTCCTGGAAGGTTTTGGTGTAACTACGGTGCAAGAGCAGATTTGCACCATTTTTTACAGAGGAAATTCATGCATAACTGATTTATGGCTCTTTTACAGCTCTATCAGCTGTGGCTCAGTGGTAGCACTCTTACCTCTGAGTCAGAAGGTTGTGAGTTCAAGTCACTCCAGAGATTTGAGCACAAAATCTAGGCTAATGCTCCAGCATAGGGGTGTGCTGCACTATTGGAGGTGCTGTCTTTTGGATGAGATTTTGAACTGAGGACAGGTGGACCTAAAAGATCCCATGGCACTATTTTGAAGAAGAGTAGGATAGTTCCCCCCCCCCCCCTCTCCAGTGTTCTGGCCAATATTTATCCCTCAACCAACATCACTAAAAAATAGATAATCTTGTCATTATCACATTGCTGTTTGTGGGAGCTTGC
The DNA here is from genome assembly GCA_030390025.1 of Squalus acanthias. Lineage (NCBI taxonomy): Eukaryota > Metazoa > Chordata > Chondrichthyes > Squaliformes > Squalidae > Squalus > Squalus acanthias. The sequence continues at coordinate 10,921 of JASTWF010000207.1, forward strand.
TGTGCGCCAGTTGGCTGCCACGTTTCCTACATTACAACAGTGACTACGCATCAAAAGTACTTAATTGACTTTAAAGTGTTTTGGGATGTCCTGAGGTCGTGAAAGGCGCTATAGAAATGCAAGTCTTTCTTTTTCCACAAAACATCTCTAGGTGCAAATTTTCTTAATCATTTGCGCCGTTCCTGAGTTACGTCCACCGAAATCCCACTTTGCTCATTAAAATAGTTCCGCCCTCCATGGAAAAGACCAGGGAATTTGTGTTTCCTGCATTTATGCCCATTCCAAACAGGTGTAAATTTACGCCCAAAATTTTAGATCAGGACCTATTTCTGGTGTGTTACAGAGACTTGTTAAGCATTTTTTAAATTTCTCCTTACTGAGACCTGTAGTGTATCTTCTATACCTTGAATGTTTTTTTATGGCATCAAAATCTGTTACATTAAAAAGAGAAAAGCTGGATGACACAAAGCTTGGGAATGTAGTAAACAGTGAGGAACACTAGCAGATTTCAGGAGGTCATAGACAGACTGGTGAAATGGGCAGAGACATGGCAGATGAAATTTAATGCACAGAAGTGTGAAGTGATGCATTTTGGAAGGAAAAATAGGAGAGGCAGTATAAACTAAAAGGTAAAATTTTAAAGGGTGTGCAGGAAGAGAGAGACCTGGGGTGGGGGGGGGGGTGGGTCATATACACAAATCTTTGAACAAGTTGATGAAGCTGTTAAAAAAGAAAGACGGGATCCTTGGCTTTATAAATAGAGGCACAGAGTACAAAAGCAAGGAAGTTATGGTAAACCTGTATGAATCACTGGTTAGACCTCAGCTCGAGTGTTGTGTCTAATTCTGGGCATTACATTTTAGAAGGGATGTCAAGGCCTTGGAGAGGATGCGGAGGAGATTTACAAGAATGGTACCAGTGATGAGGGAATTCAGTTATGTGGGGAGACTAGAGAAGATTGGGTTATTCTCCTTAGAGCAAAGAAGGTTAAGAGGAGTTTTAATAGAGGTGTTCAAAATTATATGGGGTTTTGATAGCATAGATAGGGAGAAACAGTTTCCAGTGGCAGGAGGGTCGGTAACCAAAGGACACAGATTTAAGATAATTACCTAAAAAGCCAGGGGGTAGATAAGGAGACATGCTTTTACTCAGCGAGTTGTTATGATCTGGAATGCATTGCCTGAAAGGGTGGTGGAAGCAGATTCAATAGTAACTATAAAAAGGAATATTTAAAAAGGAATCATTTGCAGGGCTATGGGGAAAGAGCAGGGAGGTGGGACTAATTGGTAGTTCTTTCAGAGAGCCGGCACAGGCACGATGGGCCGAATGGTATCCTTCTGTGCTGTATGATTCCATGGGCTGAATTTTCCCGGGTCCCACCCGCATGGTGCGGGGGACCCAGGAGATGACAGGAAACTCGGAAGGTCGGGTTTCCAGGCACGCTGTGGAGTTTTAACGCCACAGCGTGCATGCGACGTCGGGGGTGGGTTTCCCGCCCGGAAGTCAGCCTGATTGACAGGCTTGCCTCCAGTTGTGTGGGGAACTCAGAGAAGGAGGCGCAGCAACAGGCATGTTGGGGGGGGGGGGGTGGGGTGGGGGTCCTATCCCCCCAGAGTACGGGGGAGGTGTTCCAGGCCTGGTGGGGTCCGAACCTTGTCCCTGGGGGAGTTGTGATCCTGGGGGGGGTCCGATCCCCGGCCCCGGGGCCGAATTGCGATCCAGTGGGGGGTGGGTGGGGGTGTTCCAGGCCCGGGGAGGGGGTCGGATCCCCGACCCTGGGGAGAGCCAGACTGATGGTGGAGGAGCTTGGGGGGCCGGGAGGAAGCACTCCTGCTCCTCCCGGCCCACAAGGATTGCTCCCCGAGGCTGAGGCCGCCTCGTTGCAGCCCCGGGATTCCCGGCCGCCTACAGTAAAACCCGCAAAGCAGGTTAAAGCAGAGGCTTCAGGCCTCATTATCGTATTTAAATTGCCAACCTGCCTCCTGGCAGCAGGTTGGCAGCTCGCCACCTCATCCTGCCAGAGTGAAAGCTGAAAGTGGGTGGGTTGGAGGCCGGTTGGGGTTGGGGTTGGGGTCGGGGTTCACATTTTTTCAACTTTCACTTCCCCCCACACCTCCAACCCACCCGCTCTTACCTCAGAAAATTCCAGCCCATGATTCTATGGCGGATGTTCAGTGCTTTCCTGGCGCCCCAATTGTTCACACTGAGTTCCGCTTGTTTTACAATAGCAAAATACTGCGGATGCTGGAAATCTGAAATAACAACAGAAAACGCTGGAAACACTCAGCAGGCCAGGCAGCATCCGTGGAGAGAGAAACAGAGTTAACGTTTCAGGTCTGTGTCAGAACTGACAAAGGGTCACAGACCTGAAAAGTTAACTCTGTTTCTCTCTCCACGGATGCTGCCTGACCTGCTGAGTGTTTCCAGAATCTTCTGTTGTTTTTTCCGCTTGCTTGACGCCAGTTTTGTACGTTCTGGTGTATTCTAATCCGATCTTCAGGAAATTTGAGTTCCTGTTGGAAAGATCGGCACAGAAACTAGCGTAAATTTCTACATAATGTCTGTGCAAGTGCGATTCAGGAAATTCCGGGCCAAAGAGCTCAGATCCTCCTTATAACATTACAATTACAGTACAGGAGAACAGCTTTCTTTTTAGAGAATGCAAAGAGTTTGTATTCAACTGTAGCACAAAGCTAAAAAGTAATGTACTTTAAACTCAAAAAGTTAATTCATTAGTTGGGCTCCCCTGATGGCTCATTTCATTTATTCAGTGAGCAGCTGAGCCATGTGGACGGGAAAGATCCCAGGTTCAATCCGTGCTGAGTTAGCTGATCTCAGCTGGTGTAGAAGTAAAGGTGCTGCAATTGGGCTGAGTGTTTCGCAGTTGAAGTGATGGGAATACCAGCCAGGGTTCCCACTCCTGGTCATGGTCTAGCAATCACTACTGCAAGTACATGTGGGTAAATGCTGAGTAAGGACAGGATTGCTTCAGCTGTGGTGCTTTAAAACAACCAGGGGGCACAGATTTAAAGTAATTGGTAGGAGGTTTAGAGGGGATTTGAGGGGAAATCTTTTCACCCAGAGGGTGGTGGGGTCTGGAACTCACTGCCTGAAAGGGTGGTAGAGGCAGAAACTCTCACCACATTCAAAAAGAACTTGGATGCGCACTTGAGGTGCCGTGGCCTACAAGGCTACGGACCAAGAGCTGGCAGGTGGGATTAGGCTGGATAGCTCTTTGTCGACCGGCGCGGACACGATGGGCCGAATGGCCTCCTTCCGTGCTGTAAATTTCTACGATTCTATGACCACCTCATGGTAAAATAGCCTATTGACATTCATTATCCATGCTTACATATTAATAATAGCCACTTGTGCAAAGTACTAGAGCATGGTCAGCACCTGTGGAAACATATTCCGGCAAGGACTCGTTGGGGGTGAAATTCGGTATCGCCCCGTTTGGGGCGCAATTATCGGCCAGGCGCAAAGTTTAGCGCCTGGTGCAAATTATCGCCTCCGACTGCAAACTTGGCTTCTATCGCTTCTGGAGGTGATTGGAGCGCTAAATCAGGCGCTACACACCTGTCTTAAGGTGCAAAGGCCGAGGAGCGAGGCGCTAACTCAGAGCGCGGGCGAAGCTCAGGTGATTTCAGTTAGCAATGGAACACAGACACACTGGCGCCGGCCAGTTCTTAAAGGGGAGGGTCGATCTTGCTCTCCAGCCACACCCTGCTCATTTCAGCCTTGAATCTCGGCCTGGACAGACCTGTGCATCAAATCTGCAGCAATGGACTATGGAGAGGGTCAGGGAGCGAGCTCAGCGCTTCAGCGACTGGGCCTTGGTGGCTCTGGTTGGTGCAGTGGAGCGCCGAAGAGCAATACTGTACCCAGAGAGTGGCAGGAGGCCATTGCCACGCGACTACAGAAGAGTGTGGAGGGAGGTGGCTTATCACGTCTCCTCCAGGAGCATGGTGCCCAGGACCCATACGCAATGTCGGAAAAAGTTCAACGACCTTACTCGGGTCGTCGGGGTGAGTGGCTGCTTTTCAATACCTCTCCATCCCCCAATCTCAATCTCACTCTATGGCCAGAGGGTGTAAAAACCCCAAAGCCCAACACTCATCCAAAACTTATGGCCATCTCATAAAACACACATGCACATTCCACACCTTACATACATTAAGGGCTGTTCAACTATGGGAGGCACATCAGGCAAGCACATGGCTGCATACATTAAGAGCTATTCAACTATGGGAGGCACATCAGGCAAGCACATGGCTGCATATTTACTCAGACGCCGTCCTTTTTCTTGCAGGCCAAGCTATCTCATAATAGGCGACAGCAGCAACGGACGGGTGGAGGGCCGCCTCAGCTGCAAACCCTCAGCGATCTGGAGGCACGTGTCCACAGGATCATTGCAAGCCAGGTGATCGGTCCCGTCGCCGCTGGAGAGGTCGACCCCGTTCGGGACAGCAATGGTAAGGCCATCAGCTTTCTCTCCTCTCTCATTCCACTTGTCCCTCACAACACCAGCCTTTTACACTTTCAATTCAACTTACTAAATCGCTCCAGTCCTTGCTCCCTTACTGCCCCCCTGTCCTGACGCTAAAGCCACTCTTGTACCTCCCTGCTTTCAGATGGTGAATCAGCAGCTGAGGAGACGGGCCCTCAAGCAGCCAGTGGGAGCGATGCCGCAGGTGAGGAGGAAGAGGAAGCCGGAGCCTCAGCGCCAGCGTCTCCTGAGTAAGCCCATGCTCACACTGGGACCACGTCTTCCCTGGAGGGGAGCAGGGGGGAAGGGTCTGATGAGGGTGAAGCTCCGGAAACCAGCAGGCTGCAGCAACGCGATGGGGGTAGGGAAGCTCGAGGGCCTTCTCCCCGGAGGGAGAGCGGGTCAGCGAGTCCTGCTGCACTGGACGCAGAGGAGGAGCGGCTCATCGCTGAAATGAACACCCAGGCAGTGAACATGCACACTCAGCTCATGGATGCAGTGGGAAGGGTGCCCGAAAGCATTGATGGACTGGCAAGGAGTGTGGAGCAATATGCTGCAGCACAGGCGGAAGCAACGCAACTGCTTAGTGCTGCAATTCAGTCACTGGCTGCTGTGATCCGAGAGCAGTCTCAGATTGAGGCAACGCAAGCACTGACTGATGCCATCGTCACTGGTTCGGCCACATTGCCCTGGGGCTCTCACGGCGCCGCAGCAGGCCAGCAATCTGTGCTCCAGCAGATTGCTCCAGATGCTGAGGTGCTGCCCCGTGGGAGTGCCAGTGTGTCGGTCGAGCAGGGAGGTGCTGTCCTCTCTCAGGATGACAGCATTCCTGCTCCCACCACTGTCACTTCCCCATTGCACTTGCTACCGCCTGTAGCCCAGACTGCTGCCGCCCATGCAGAGTTGGTGTAGTCTGCAGCCAGGGTCTCCAGGCCCAGAGCTGGTCGAGGGCATCCTTCAAAGGCATCTGTAGTCTCAGGATCTGACATTCAGCAGCCTTCCACCAGCCTTGCTGCAGCCACTGGGGACCCATTACAGAGGAGCAGTAGGGTGGGAAGGGGGGAAGTGCACAAGGCATGGAGATCACCCTCGAAGGGCAAAAAGTAGGAGGTCTCAATAAATGTTGGGAATGTCTTTATTAAAGGGCGAGGTTCATCTGATAACTTTTGCTAAGTGTTTTGGCCATTATCTCCAGCTTGTGAGAACCAGTTATGTTAATTAATGATTTTGTGTGTTTGTTTCTATTAGTTTGTCATGAATAAATGACACACACAGAGTTTGTAAAATAAAAAAGTTGTTGTTTTCAAAATGTACATATTTGGCCTTTGGAATCATTGCTGCCTTGGCTGGCTATAGGGGTTGCGGGTTGCTTTCAATCATGTTGTTCTCCATGCCAGAAGCCATCTTCTGAGTAGGGGCCTAGAAGCAGCTTGTTATGAGCCATTGACGGACGGCCCTTGCAGTTTCAACATTATGGGCCTCCCTCCCGCCTTGGTGCTGCTGCTGATCATCCTCCTCCTCTTCCTCCTCCTCTTCCTCCTCCTCCGGTGGTGCACCAATGCCTGGTGGCATTGGCTGGGTCCTGAGGATTGCAAGGTTATGAAGAATGCAGCAAACAACTATGAAGAGGGAGACTCGCTCAGGAGAGTACTGCAGAGCTCCTCTTGAGTGGTCCAGACAGCGGAACCGTTGCTTGAGCACGCCGATCGTCTGCTCAATTATGTTCCTGGTGGCAATATGGCTCTCATTATACCGCAGCTCGGCAGGGGTGTTGAGATTATGGAGTGGTGTCATCAGCCAGGTGCAGAGTGGATAACCCTTGTCCCCGAGGAGCCAACCACTTGGCTGATGCGGTGCCTGGAAAAGGTCTGGCACACCAGTCTGGCGCAGGATGAAAGCATCGTGGCTGCTGCCAGGATAGCGGGCATTGACAGCGAGTATCAGTTGTCTGTGGTCACAGACCAACTGCACATTTAAGGAGTGGAACCCCTTGCGGTTTCGGAAAACCTCTGCATTCTCATGCGGTGCCCGCAATGCCACATGCGTGCAGTCAATGGCGCCCTGCACCATGGGGAAGCCCGCTATCCTCGCAAAGCCCAATGCGCGTTCATGCTGTTTGGCCCGGGTCATCGGGAAAGAGATGTACTGGCGTCTCCTTTTATAGAGGGCATTTGTCACCTCCCGGATACAGCAATGGACCGTGAACTGGGAGATATTGGTGATGTCCCCAGTAGCTGCTTGAAAGGAGCTGGTGGCATAAAAATTCAGAGCCACTGTGACCTTCACTGCCACCGACAGAGACGTCCTGGTCCTCAGTTGAGGCTGCAGATCTGGTTGCAGCAGGTGGCAGAGCGCAGTGACCACCTCCTTGCTGAAGCGCAGCCTGTGCAAACACTGCTCCTCAGACAAATGAATGTAGGAGAATTGTTCCCAGAATACCCTGGGAGGGTAAGGTCTCCTGTGCACAGGCCTGTTGGCCCTCCTCCCTCTGGCCATGATTGCCACTCTCTCTCTACGTCTCTGATGCCTCTGAATCTGCAGGCGCAGGATGACGCCCCGAATCAGTGCAGCCCCCAAAGTCTCTTGACAATCGAAGCAATGAAGGTCAAATCCAAAAGAATCTGCAAAGTGCTGCTCAGTAGCCAATACTACTTCACACAGCGTTGACTCCCTGCAGAAGGCTCTCTCTCTCTCTCTCAGAATCTCTCTCTCTCTCTGTCAGAATGAGTGGTGCAAAAATGTCTCCCACAAAAAAGGGGCTGGAAGAGGGCACCTTTAAATAGCGCTCCCCCGGCCCCTTGCCGACTGCGAAACGTTCCACTCTCCCTGTCGTTGCTTGCAGCAGGCGGAAAAAAAGGGGGCGCCACTCAATATCCAGTACGGGATGCCACCGGGGCGTTGCACGCTCAACTGACGTCACGATCTGCGGGCGCAGGAGATCGTGGCAGTAGAGTTTAGCGCCGCCGCAAAAACTCTGGTCAATTTCGCAAGCGGCGCAAACATCGCAGCACCCAGGCGCTAGTTGCTTTACGCCCCCACGCTAACCGGAGGCGCAAAGCAACCAAATTTTCCCCCCCAATGTCTTCAAGTGAAGAAGGGAGAGAGAAAATTGGCAGAGCAAATAATCCTAATTGTAACATTTTATCTCTTTCATTAACATTTACAATGACATCATGATTTAGAATGCAGCACTTGTGTGGGACTATTATTGGCATCTATGAAGAATAACACAGCAACAGTAGTAATCAATGGTTGTAAACTAGACTATTCTTCACAGCTGTAATTGTTAGCTTCTGCCAAGTGAGAGAGATAAGAGTTAGTAAACTTACAAATCTGTCCTTCAACCTAAGGAAGTCAGCCTTTCTATGAAGATGTTACTGTTATAGGTATCAAAAATGTAGTAAATATTTTACCAAACATTTTTTGCAACGACTGAAGGTTATACATAAGCAAAATAAGTACAGGAGATTTGACAGAGGTGTTTAAAATCATGAAGATGTTTAGATAGAGTAAATGAAGAGAAATTTTCAATGGCTGAAGGATTGATAACCAGAGGGCACAGATTCAAGGTGATTGGCAAAAGCTTTTTTATGCAACAAGCGGTTAGGGTTTGGAATGCACTGCCTGCTAGGGTGGTGGATACAGATTCAATAGTAGCTTTCAAAAGGGAATTGGATAAATACTTGAAGGAGAAAAAATTGAAGGGATATGGGGAAAGAGCGGGGGAGTGGGACTAACTGAATTGCTCTTCGAAAGAGCCGGCACAGACTCGATGGGCCGAATGGCCGCCTTCTGTGCTGTACTATTCTATTATTCTATGGGGGGAATTTTAACCCCAAAAATGTGAGAGTTGGGGTTGGGTGGGAGGTTATAGAGTTAAAAATCAGAATCCGACCCCAACCCACCTCCAACCCGCCCACTTCCGATTTTAGCGAAGGCGGGACAGGGGGCCAGGCAGCCAACCCTCTCCCAGGAGGCGGGTTGGCACTTTAAATATTATACTGAGGCTCTGTGCCTCATGGCGATCCACCATTTTAAATTTAACTCTGGCTGGTCGGGTTTCCCGGGCCTCGGGGAACTCGACAGCTAAAGGAATGTGAGGACTGCTGAATTCAAGAGGTTAGTGCCTTTCCACTTACCTGCTAGATCCAGCATCCCTGCCTCACCAACCCCCCCGTGGTCAGACACCCCCCGACCCTTCCGATCTCCCCCCGACCCTCCGATTTCCCCCCGATGCCTCCGATGTGCCCCCCTAGGCTTCTGACCGCCTCCCTCCCCCAGGCCTCCGATCTATCCCCCAAGGCTTCCAATCTGCCCCCCAAGGCCTCCAACCCCCCCCCCCCCCCGAGGCCTCCAATCGGCCCCCGAGGCCCCCAATCTGACCCCCGAGGCCTCTGACCCCCCCCCCCACCGAGGCCTCCAATCTGCCCCCTGAGGCCTCTGAACACCCTCCACACGAGGCCTCCGATCTCCGATCCCCCCACTGGCCTCTGATCTCTGGCCACCAATCCACCCTCCGGTCCCTGATCCCCTTCCAACCTGCCACCCTCCGGCCCTGATCACCCTCCAGCCCCCGATCACCTCCTGGCCTGCCCCCCTCCACACCCTGATCACCCTCTGGCCCCAGATGCCCTTCCTCCCTCCCCCTGGATCACCCTCCAGCCTCCGATTTCTCCCCCCCCCCCCGATCCCTCCCTCCCTCCTCTCTGTGGCCTGGTGTCGCAGGCCTAACTGCCCAACAGCCAGCCAGCCTCTCCATCTGGCTGGCTGTGGGCAGGAATCAGTGTTTTGATATGCTAATCAGGCCCTGCCGTTAAATTTGGCAGGGCCTGCAGGAAACCCGTTCTCCTGGGTTTCCCGACCGCTTTACAGCCCCCCCCCCCCCCCACCCTGCCCCCTACCCGCCTCCAAATTAAAATTCCAGCCTATGATTCTACATTTCGGGATGCCTTTTAAGAAATAGTATTTAATGTACTTTATATATCCAAACATCTTCCAATATTTTCATTAGATACTAATAACATGTTCATATAATAAATGTGATTGTTGTGAACTGTCACTTCAGTGTTCTTAAATAATATGTCACCTTCCTGTTGCTATGTCACATAATGTCACAACCTAACTAACAGCTTCAAATTGCTATGAGACCAAGGCCACGGCAATCAACTTCCCTGTTCTGTACTGCTCAATGGCTAATGTGATGTCAAAACTTGTTGAATTTTACACATCATATTTTCATACTAATTTCAAAATCAACAGCCATCAAGAGAATTGCACAGGAATGAAATATAGCAAATTGGGTTGGGAAACTCATCTTTTAGAAACTTAATCACAGATAAAGAATAAACACATGTTGAGTGGCTCGTAATTCCTTTATGCATCTGATGACAAAACTGGTGTCATAATATTCACAAATCTCCTCGGAACACCATATTGATATCTTCCTTTCATATATACTATGTGAACATTGTACAGTATCATATTGTATTAAAATAGTTTATTTTCAAATCCACTGTTGTAACTCTGAAATGCACAATTCTTACTGTATCTGACAGATATAGTAAGTGAAACGGGTTTAAATTCTAACATTAGGATAATTGTTAAGTGTTGCAGCTAAAATGGTTAAATAAGAAAAAGAAATATATTTAGTGTGTAAAAAGGCAATATATCAAACAGTTTTTATTTAATTTTGATACTTTTTTCATGAATCATTCGCCACTTGATCAGCCGATAGTAGTAATAATGAAATGATATTTTAAATTAGAATCTCCAAATACAGTTCTGCACACATAATATTTCAAAATAGCCTAAGCTCTGAAAGCAATTACAGAAACAGCATTAAAATGCCAAGTGCAGCAGAAGCAATTCTGGATCAGTTAAAAAAAGTGATTGATGAAAGTCTAATCCAAGCCGAAGGAACAGTTTTGCAGTGAGCTGTAACCACTCCACACACTTCATTAGGTACCATAATTAGCCTGGTGTTTCAATTTGTTAGAACTGGTGCTGACAATTCTCTTAGAACACAAACATCAAAACGCAGGCCCACAGACTTCTGAAAAGCAATGATGAGCGGCTTTAATCTAGTGTACATTAACTAAAAGACTAATTACAGTAGATGTGAGCCTGCGTAGCGATTGTCAGTCTGTCTGCCCACATTACATAAAGTACTAGAACAGTGACATGGTAGACAGTGTGATGGCTGCAAAAGAGTCTTCAGACTGGGGTGCGATGATTATCTGATTATTCAATGGCTAATCAGCTTCCCAGCACTTTTGCTTTTTAATGTGAAAAATTGCTGTCTGCTTACTACCAAAACTTCCACCTTATAATACATACAGCAGTAAAAATTTGATACTTCTTATCTGAACCTATGCACCTAAAATAACCAACAGATAGGCTATGGCGGCCTAGTGGTTATGGTACTAGCAACTAGCAACACAGAGGTTGTGAGTTCATTATCCCAGCATGAGAAGTTATGAAACTGAATTCAAAAAATCTGATAATTTGTGTACTAGCATCAGAAAAATTATAATGAAAGCTGTTTTTTAATTTGTAAAAACTCAACTGGTTCACTAATATCCTTCAGGGAAGGGACTTACCACCATTACCTGGTCTCACATACATACGACTCCAGTCCCACCCACACTAATTGGTTGACTCTTAATGCCCTCAGGTTAACTAGGGATGCACAATAAATACTGCCTTGTCAGAGTTGCCCACAGCCCAGGAACAAAGATAGAAAAAATGATAGTGCAGGTTCAGATGATGGGAGAACATTTTTTAATTTGAAAAAATTGAGACATATCTTGTATCCTTACCAGTAAAAATAAACAAGTTACTCTGTTGGAAATACAATGTTTTAGGTCCAGGCCCTTCTCATGGATCAAAGAGAAAGAAAGACTTGCATTTATATAGCGCCTTTCATGACCGCAAGACGACCCAAACTGCTTTACAGCCAATGAGGTACTTTTTGAAGTGCAGTCACTGTTGTAATGTAGGAACAGTGCCTACACTTCAAAAAGTACTTAATTGGCTGTAAAGCGCTTTGGGATGTCCTGAGGTTGTGAAAGGTGCTATATAAATGCAAGTCTATCTTTCTTTTTCTTTGATCCATAAGAAGGGCCTGGACCTAAAACATTGTACTTCCAACAGAGCGGCTTGTCAGGTGGATAGCTGCAGTCCTACATGTGCTTGGCAAGTTTTCCATTTTTGAATATATTGTGCAACACCTCAAAAGGACGTGGTTAGATCGGGACCAACCTTTTCTAAAAACCTGGCTATGTCCGATTGTCACTAAGTATATTTGAAACTCAGGGGGATTTCCTCAGACAGGGTTTGGGAGGGGATATTGACAAATAAGACAGAGGTGGGAGAGAGAATTCCATGATTAGGAAATGTTTGGGTGGGCAGTGGCAATCTGTGGGATGTCACAAAAATCTTACTGGATGATCTTGCTGCATATATTGGTCATTTAGGCACTTGTAGACTGCAGTAAAGAAAAATGTGCCTGTGGAACCATGGGGGAGAAATTGGTCCTCGTTGTGCCCACTTTCTGGCCAGAAAATGGCCAGAAAAAGTACTAATTTCTGGGGACATTGCCCCGCACACCAAGGATGCCTGAAAAAAATCCAACCCTATATTGGGTTGGGCGATTTTTCAGTCATCCCTGGGCTGTCTAATACAGGTGTTACATCCCTTACATGAGAGTCTAACGCTTGATTTAGGACCCCTCTGCTGAATTTGCCGGCACTGAGTGGAGCAGGTGGGTGAGCCTCTGGCCTTGGCCACGCACCTTTGGTTATTTGCCCAAAAACAGGCCATGATTAATTTCCATCCCCATGATTGTTAATATGACAGCTATATAATAACAACTTATACCACAAAATTACTACCAGAAGCTAACTATATATGTATTAGCATTTTCAGAAATATAAAAAAAAACAAATATTTTACCGTCTGTTCTAACGAATTCTTTCCAGAATCTCAAACTATGGCACTCCTTATCTCTTCAGTCTTCCATTCCTCCCTAATCTACAGGTTTTTAAATCCCAAGCTACACATCACCCAATCACTACTCCCTGATTTATCCTCTCTTTCTTCTACTCTTTTCAACCTTGATGATGTCCTGCATTATGGGCCTTGACCCTTCATGTAAGTTTTTCAATAAAACATATATGAATCTTGAAACTGAAAACTTCTTTAAAAGTGCCTTATATAACACTGCATAGGCCATCCAAGCTTTTATCTGGAAGTTCAATAAAAATAAAGATCCCCAAAGACCTTAAAAAATATACAAAATGTATATTGTGTTCAAAATCAATTTCCAATAAATCACAGTCGTCAAATGATCAAATAATTAGTACAAATATAATGCAAAGAAAATATTTTTAAATGATTATTGCAATATAATTCATATATTATTTCAGAATATTTCAGAGAATACCACTTGTGCTTTGTATTTCTAACATTGTGCAGATTTCAATTCCACTGGTTTGAAATCCAGCACCTGGAACTTTCAATTAAATGACCAATGAACAGTAAAATACATGTGGTGCAATGTAGCATTACAGTACCTGACTTAAACTAATAGCGATTGCTACTCGAGCATTATTAGCATCAGCAGTAAAATGTAGTCATCGGAATTGAATTGTAGAATGATGCAACATTGGGTGGACCTGTTTTTTTGGTCTATAGACTTAGACATCTTGACACTGTTGAGTTTTGGATCAGTATGCCATCGCCTTTTAAAAAAAACTTCTGTACTCATTTTCTTCTACTAGTATGATGAAAATTGTACTAATGTTCTAAAAATACCACAGGTAGGTGTCTTGGATGTTCCACATCGAGAGAATTTAACTTGCCTTTTTTCCCAACATTTTTCTATTAGACTAGAAATTACATAATCAGGCATTTTCTTTGCTGTGACCTCAAATTGTATGTATAAAGTCTTTCACTAATGTATTGCATTTTTGCTAATGTGACTTCAACCATGGTGCATTATCCCTCCTTGCCCTTCTCAACTTCTATACACTGTTTGATATAGTCGACCACGCCATCCTCTTTCATCATGTCTCTCTGTTGAGCTATACGCTCAGACGGAACCAGACATCTGGTTTGACCCGGAGCTGAGCTTCAAATCCCATATTATATCCATTACCAAGACTGCTAATCTCTACCTCGGATTCCACGCATTACTTCAGCCCCTCTGCAACTGAAACCCTTACCCATGCTTTTCTCTCCTCTAGACTTGATTTCTCTAATGTCCTCCTAGCTGGCCTCCCATCCTTCACCCTCCATAAACTCCAATTGGTTCAAAATGCAGCTGTTATTATTCTGTCGCACTCCAAGTCCCACTTGCCCATTACTGTCCTCCTCATAGATTTACATTTGCTCCCGGTCCTCCAATGCATTCATTTTAAAATCATCATCCTCATCTTCAATACAGTGTGAATTTCAATTATTCTGAAGTATCCTGAACACTACCTTTTTGCCTTTTTTGGGAAGACTCCACCCTAAATTGGATCACTTGGAATTTCCATTGGAAATTGGCAAAATTTTTGAACAAAACAGCCATTTATGCCTTTTTTATGGGGGTTCCGCCGAACATATGTCAAGAGATTGGAAGAAACCCATGGAAACTCATAACCTTATTGTTTAGCACAAGTTTACTTGAATTTTTATTCTGGAAGGCATTAATGCTCAAAATACATGCTGGGTTATCCTTTTCAGCTAAAACAAGCAGATATGGGCATTTTTACTAAACATTCACAACCTAAACCAACTCCAAGATCAAGCATTGTGAGTTTTTAGTGTGATTTGCTTTAGAGTAAATATTTATACATAAATCATTTACTGCAAGTCAATTGCAAATTTGCAGAAAATGCAAATTTCAGTTTTATTATAAAGTAAGGTAAAAGCAAATGGCTGTTCCTGGATATATATTCACTCATATGTATAAAATGCTTTGAAGATATTTGACTCATTTTCATTTTGAGCACCAGTCAATTTAAAACATTAAGTGAACAGATTTTAAACTTTAGGTAAATGCCACATAATCTAAACAAAACCATTTAGCTTCATTGCAATTAGGTTCTTTGTTACTACAAGAAGATATTACGACAAGCTAGTGAAGCAAATGTTAATAGTCATAATATTTCTCCTGAAATCTGTGTGAAACCATTTATAACGTCTATTAGAAAGCTGACTATCTGTTGACCTTCCTTGTAATGGCTCTGCTGGTGTTTTGTTGAAAGAAATATATAATGGACAGACACCCTTTGGTAATGATGAAAGCTACATAATCGACATCAGCAGGTTCTTTATTGTTATGAGTAGATGGGAAGAGAAAAGTGCTAGGTGCTCTTAATCTGAAATGCATTCAAAAATCGCCTGTTGGTTTTCCTTTTTAAACCAGCCACACAAAACTCAATCCATTGTTATTTTACGTGAATAGAGGTTTGAGAGACGGCCAGTACACGTTCATTAAAAACTAAACATCCCTTCTGTGCCACAAATCCGCAGCACTCATTGTTAAATGAGGAAGGTAGACAAAAGAAAGACATTCATCATGCGACAGACAAATGACACTGGATTGCTAGTTAGACAGTATAATAAGTACCATCTAATTTTCTCTTTAGAAATCAATTTATTTTCTAAAGCTGTAGATCATCATCAAGGGATTTTGTTTGCCCACTGAGAAATTATAGAATCAAGAATTTGATTTTGTTAAATCTTCAACTAGTTCCTGATAGACATTTTGTATATAATTGCTAACAGTGTTGATTATTTTTTGATCGTAGCTACTAAACAAATTATTTTATTAATAATTCACCATTATTTGCTTGTGTATCTGCTATAAATCTCCTGAATAATTCATTATAGAGATAATTATTTATATTTTATGTCATGTTAACTTTTAATAATACTAGCTGCTTTTGTGTTAAACGCAAAAGAAACTTCTGCAACAAGCACAGTACTTATTAAATGCAAGATAATTCAATAAATCAAACAGAACATTAAAAAAAAAGGCTGAGGTCAGGATTAAACTTCATAAAGACACTAGCTAATTTCTGTGGTGTTGCCCATGAGTAGTCTGAGGTCTGGACTCTGGAGTGTAGTAGTGATATTTAGCTTGTTCCCTTGCATGGTGAGAGGCAAAGACTAGAGCACAGCCGGAGGGGAGAGGCACAGAATTAAAAAAAATTAAAATAACTGGACCTCTACATAAGTAGGGACTTGCCTGTTTAATTGCAAGAGGGATGTGACAAACTATGACAATAGCTTTTGTGAGAAAGTATATTTATATGTACATATGTAAGGGAAAGGCTTGTTTGTCCAATCGGAAAATTGAGATATGTCTTTAAAGCACCAGATTTTTTAAATATATGGTTCAAAGCATGACTGGCCATTCACAGAGGGTGCCATGACTTCCTGCCCTAGCTGTAAAGTACTGTAATATCTTAGGGAGCAAGAGGCAGCCTCATTCTGGATCCTGCAGTCTATCAGAGTGGCCAACACATTGACACAGGTGAATTCGGGAAGTTCACATGCAGAGTGACATTGATGTGCTCTGCGACTCTCCTAGTTGGTTGAGCCTCTTCATTTAGGAGCCTGGGGAATTCAGTAGAACACAATTCATAAATCTCAGTGACAGGGCCAGGCCTGTGTGTGGGGAAACTTCTAAGAAGGATTTTTAACATACAACTGGCTGATCTCCTGTATCATTGCACAGGGAGAGTCAAGACCAAGCACAGTATTCAGGTCAAACAGGTTAGTAACTTGTCCCAGGTTGAGAGGGAGTCAAGGGAGGGGAGGGAGAGAAACAGAGGATCAGGGTGAGGTGGATGGGGAAGAGGGAAGGAAAGAGGAGGGGAATAAGGTTTGGGAATGTTGTGGAAGAGAAGAAGCAACAGACGACAATGAAGGAGTGCAAGGCACTGGGCCAGTGTTCAATTCTTTACAATGGGGGAAGGGGATTTGGGGATAGGGAAGTAGTGGTGGAGAGGGAGGGGAGAAGGAGGGGAGAGGTAACTATGGATGGGGAAGAGCCAGGTGGTCCTGGGCCAGGGCCAGTTTTTCTAGGAACAGGCGTAGGTAATTCAGCTCTTCAAGCCTGTTCCAACATTCAATTAGATCCTGGCTGATCTGTATCTTAATTCTATTTACCTGCCTTGGTTCCATATCCCTTAATACACTTGCCTAACAAAAATCTATCAATCTCAGTTCTGAAAATTTCAATTGACCCAGCATCCACAACTTTTTGGGGGGAGAGAGTTCCAGACTACTACTATCCTTTGTGTGAAGAAGTGCTTCCTGACTTCACCCTGAATGGCCTAACTCTAATTTTAAGGCTATGTCCCCTTGTTCTGGACTCTCCCATCAAAGGAAATAGTTAATCCCTATCTATCCTATTAAATCATTTAATCATCTTAAACACCTCAATTAGATCACCCCTTAAGCTTCGATACTCTCAGTAGGAGGGGGAAAGCTGCACTCAGCCATAGCCGAATTACATTTCTATGGTGATAGGGGATTGGGGGAAAGAGGGCATTTTCTTCTCATATGGGAGATGTTAACAAGAGTAGGTTTTTGGCTGAGGGTGGGGGGTGGAGGGTGGGGGGGTGGGGGGTGGAGGGTGGAGGGTGGAGGGTGGAGGGGTGGGGGGTGGAGGGTGGGGGGTGGGGGGGTGGGGGGGTGGAGGGTGGGGGGTGGAGGGTGGGGGGTGGGGGGTGGTGCTGAATTGTTTCTAGATGTGGGGCTGGAAGAGGCATGAGTTGTTTCTCAGCGGAAAATATACTTCTCTACTACTCACGGGGACTGGAATAGGTCTTTTTTGTTCTAAATGGTGGGGGAAGGCAAGCTTTAACTCAGCTTGGGGGGGGAGTGGATTTTCTTTTAGCAAGGAGAAAGGGAAGACTGAGTGTGTGTTCAGGGGAGCGGCTGGGGGGTAATGGAAGACACATTTTGTGCTCAGTGCTGTGCAGAGTGATAGGCAAGTTTGTCAGTTTGGTTTTCTCTGCACTGGGGGCATGGTGGAATGCCAGGTTTGTCCTTTCTGGCAGTAGAGGGTGGCAATGATGTTTGATCTCTTCCTTGGCGGGAATGGTTTAGTCAAATTGTCAGATCAGTTTGGTCAGGGAAATGGTGGTTGACCTCTTCTCATGGGGGGGTGGGGTTGGGCAGTGCTGTCCACTCAGTTGGGTCAGGAGGAATGGTGTGCAAGCATTGATTGAATTTTTTGAGGTGACTAAAGTAGTGGACAGGGGAATGTCTATGGATGTTATTTATATGGACTTCCAGAAGGCATTTGATAAAGTTCCACATAATAGACTGTTAACTAAGGTATTGAAGGCAAATTATTGACCTGGTTAGGAAATTGGCTGAGCGGCAGGAGACAGAAAGTAGGGATAATGGGTAGGTACTCTAATTGGCAGAATGTGACTAGTGGTGTCCCGCAGGGAATCTGTGTTGGGGCCTCAACTATTCACAGTATTTATTAATGGCTGAGATGATGGCATAGAAAGCCATATATCCAAAATTGCCGATGACACAAAGATAGGCGGCATTGTAGGCAGTGTAGATGAAAGCATAAAAATGGGTTAGGTTGATTTGGTTATGATAAATTGACCCTTAGTGTTAGGGGGGATTAAATATGTGGGGTTATGGGGATAGGATGGGATATGTTAGGGGGAATTAAATACGTGGGGTTACGGGGGTAGGGTGGGATATGTGTACTGTGGGGATTAAAGCAGGGACAGGGTACTGGATTTGGATGATCAGCCATGATCGTATTGAATGGCGGAGCAGGCTCGACGGGCCGAATGGCCTACTCCTGCTCCTAGATTCTATGTTTCTATGTTTCTATGTTTACAAAGGGATGTTGATAGATTAAGTGAATGGGCAAAACTGTGGCAAATGGATTTTAATGTAGGCAAATGTGAGGTCATCCATTTTGGACCTAAAAAGGATAGAACAGGGTACTTTCAAAATGGTGAAAAGCTAAAAACAGTGGAGGTCCAAAGAGACTTGGGGGTCCAGGTACATAGATCATTAAAATGTCATGAACAGGTACAGAAAATAATCAAAAAGGCTAATGGAATGCTGGCCTTTATATCTAGAGGACTAGAATACAAGGGGGTAGAAGTTATGCTGCAGCTGTACAAAGCCCTAGTTAGACCACACCTGGAGTACTGTGAGCAGTTCTGGGCACCACACCTTAGGAAGGATATATTGGCCTTGGAGGGAGTGCAGCGTAGGTTTACCAAAATAATACCCGGACTCCAAGGGTTAAATAACGAGGAGGGATTACACAAATTAGGGTTGTATTCCCTAGAATTTAGAAGGTTAAGGGGTGATCTGATCGAAGTTTTCAAGATATTAAGGGGAACAGATAGGGTAGATAGAGAGAAAATATTTCTGCTGGTTGGGGATTCTAGGACTAGGGGGCATAGTCTAAAAATTAGAGCCAGACCTTTCAGGAGTGAAATTAGGAAACACTTCTACCCACAAAGGCTGGCAGAAGTTTGGAACTCTCTTCTGCAAACGGCAACTGATGCTAGATCAATTGTTAATTTAAAATCTGAGATTGATAGCTTTCTGTTAACCAAAGGTATTAAGGGATATGGGTCAAAGGCGTGTATATGGAGTTAGATCGCAGATCAGCCATGATCTCATTGAATGGCGGGACAAGCTCGAAGGGCTCAATGGCCTATTCCTGTTCCTATGTTCATGGTGGGGGTGGTGAAGGATGCCGTCTGCTCAGGGGAGGCGGAGAAATATCAACTTTCCTCTGCTCAGGAAAGGGAGGAGAGGGAGGAATGGGTCAAATTTGTTGGTGGATCAATGGCCAATTTAAAACCCCATCTAAATTCAGTGGTGGGATGATGTCGATGTTGACAATAAGGATGGGAGATTTTTGAGGATCTTTTCTCCAAGTTTTGGCATGTTTTATTTGGTGTTTTTTATTGTTCACCTATTACCTGTGGGCCAACAAGTTTAATGTTCAACCTTTTAAATATTCGGATCACAACTCACACTTTCAACTCTTAAAATCTAACTTCAGGAGATCTCTTTATCTACACTGTGATGTTTTAGATATTTCCTCCACTTGATTGCACTTATCTTCGGGGTCAAGTGATGTGTTTCTTTTGTGAAAGGTTGTGCTTTGTCACTGTTTATGGTTGTGGTAGGGGCTGCCATGTAAAGTTAGGTATTGCCCCTTTGCACTAAATTAATCACATTACAGTTCAGTTACAGCACCACCTATAGGTGCAATCCCTTTAGAATCTTGAGCCCACTCACTGGACTGAATTTTCAGCCCTTGCCATAGAGGGAGTGCAACAAAGGTTCACCAGACTGGTTCCTGGGATGGGGGATTGTCCTATGAGGAGAGATTGAGTACACAAGGCCTATATTCTCTAGAGTTTAGAAGAATGAGAGGTGATCTCATTGAAACATATAAAATTCTTACAGGGCTTGACAGGGTAGATGCAGGGAGGATGTTTCCCCTGGCTGGGGAGTCTACAACCAGGGGTCACAGTCTCAGAATAAGGGGTTGGCCATTTAGGACTGAGATGAGGAGAAATTTCTTCACTCAGAGGGTGATGAATCGTTGGAATTCTCTACCCCAGGGGGCTGTGGAGGCTCAGTCGTTGTGTATATTCAAGACAGAGATCGATAGATTTTTGAATATTAAGGGAATCAAGGGATATGGGGATAGTGCAGGAAAGTGAAGATGAGGTAGAAGATCAGCTTTCTGTGGACATAAGAATATAAGAATTAGGAGCAAGAGTAGCCCATACGGCCCCTCGAGCCTGCTCCACCATTCAATAAGATCATAGCTGATCTTCGACCTCAACTCCACTTTCCCACCTGATCTCCATATCCCTTGATTCCCCTAGAGTCCAAAAATATATCTATCTCAGCCTTGAATATAGGCAACGATTCAGCATCCACAGCCCTTTGGGGTAGAGAATTCCAAAGATTCACAACCCTTTGAGTGAAGAAATTCCTCCTCATTTCAGTTCTAAATGGCCGATGCCATAACCTGAGACTATGCCCCGAGTTCTAGGCTCTCCAGCCAGGGGAAACAACCTCTCAGCATCTGCCCTGCCAATCCCCCTCAGAATCTTAAATGTTTTAATGAGATCACCTCTCATTCTTATAAACTCCAGAGAGTATCGGCCCATTCTACACAATCTCTCATCATAGGACAGCCCTCTCATTCCAGGAATCAATCTAGAGAACCTTTGTTGCATCGTCTCTAAGTCAAGTATATCCTTCCTCAGATAAGGAGACCAAAACTGTGCACAGTACTCCAGGTGTGGTCTCACCAAAGCCCTGTACAATTGTAGCAAGACTTCCATACTCTTTTACTCCAACCGGGAACGATAGCATAGTAAGACCAGTAATCCAGAGGCCTGGACTAATAATCCGGAGGTGTGAGTTCAAATCCCACGGCAGCTGTGGAATTTAAATTCAGTTAATTAAATAAATCTGGAATAAAAAAGTTAGTATCAGTAATGGTGACCATGAAACTATCGGATTGTTGTAAAAACCCATCTGGTTCACTAATGTCCTTTAGGGAAGGAAATCTGCCATCCTTACCCGGTCTGGCCTATATGTGACTCCAGACCCACAGCAATGTGGTTGACTCTTAACTGCCCTCTGAAATGGCCTAGCAAGCCACTCATTTGTAATAAACCGCTACGAAAAACAACAAGAAGAAGAATAAAACTGAACGGACCACCCGGCATCGACCTTGGCATCGGCTTCGGACACGACAATGGCACACCCAGCCCAGTCGACCCTGCAAAGTCCTCCTCACCAACATCTGGGAGAGCTGTCCCACAGACTAGTCAAACAACAGCCTGACATAGTCATACTCACAAAATCATACCTTTCAGACAATGTCCCAGATTCCTCCATCACCATTCCTGGGTATGTCCTGTCCCACCGGCAGGACAGACCCGCGAGAGGTGGCGGCACATTGGTATACAGTCGGGAGAAGGTGGCCCTGGGAGTCCTCAACATTGACTCCGGACCCCATGAAGTCTCATGGCTTCAGGTCAAGCATGGGTAAGGAAACCTCCTGCTGATTACCACCGACCGCCCTCCCTCAGCTGATGAATCAGTACTCCGCCATGTTGAACACCACTTGGAAGTAGCACTGAGAGTAGCAAGGGCACAGAATGTACTCTGGGTGGGGGACTTCAATGTCCATCACCAAGAGTGGCTCGGTAGCATCACCACTGACCGAGCTGGCTGAGTCCTGAAGGACATAACTGCCAGTCTGGGCCTGCGACAGGTGGTGAAAGAACCGACACGAGGGAAAAATCTACTTGACCTCGTCCTCACCTATCTACCTGTCGCGGATGCATCTGTCCATGACAGTATTGGTAGCAGTGACCACCGCACAGTCATTGTGGAGACGAAGTCCCGTCTTCACACTGAGGACACTCTCCATTGTGTTGTGTGGCACTACCACCGTGCTAAATGGGATAGATTCAGAACAGATCTAGCAACTCAAAACTGGGCATCCATGAGGCACTGTGGGCCATCAGCAGCAGCAGAATTGTATTCCACCACAATCTGTAACCTCATGGCATATCCCTCACTCTACCATTACCATCAAGCCAGGGGACCAACCCTGGCTCAATGAGGAGTGCAGAAGAGCATGCCAGAAGCAGCACCAGGCATACCAACAAATGAGGTGCCAACCTGGGGAAGCTGCAACACAGAACTGCATGCATGCTATAGATAGAGCTAAGCGATCCCACAATCAACAGAGCAAATCAAATCTCTGCAGTCCTGCCACATCCAGTCATGAATGGTGGTGGACAATTAAACAACTAACGGGAGGAGGAGGCTCCATGAATATCCCCATCCTCAATGATAGCGGAGCCCAGAACAAGAGTGCAAAAGACAAGGCTGAAGCGTTTGCTACCATCTTCAGCCAGAAGTGCCAAGTGGATGATCCATCATTGGCCTCCTTCTGAGGTCCCCACCATCAAGAAGCCAGTCTTCAGCCAATTTGTTTCACTCCACATGATATCAAGAAACGGCTGAGCGCATTGGATACAGCAAAGGCTACAGGCCCTGACAACATCCCGGCTGTCGTGCTGAAGGCTTGTGCTCCAGAACTAGCCGCGCCTCTAGCCAAGCTGTTCCAGTACAGCTACAACACTGGCATTGTAATAAAGGCCAACATGCCATTTGCCTTCCTAATTGCTTGCTGTATCTGTATGCAACTCTGTGTTTCCTGTACGAGGACACCTAAATCTCTCTGAACACCAACATTTAATAGTTTAAAACCATTCACCATTTAAAAAATATTCTGTTTTTCTATTCTAAAGTGAATAACCTCACATTTCCCCACATTATACTCGATTTGCCACCTTATTGCCCACTCACTTAACCTGTCTATATCCCTTTGCAGGCTCATTGAGTCCTCCTCACAGCTTACTGTCCCACCTAGCTTTGTATCATCAGCAAACTTGGATACATTACACTTGGTCCCTTCATCTAGGTCATTAATATAGATTGTAAATAGCTGAGGTCCCAACACTGATCCTTGCGGCACCCCACTAGTTACAGCCTGCCAACCTGAAAAAGATCCGTTTATCCCTACTCTCTGTTTTCTGTCCGTTAACCAATTCTCTATTCATGCTAATATATTACCCGCAATCCCATGAGCCCTTATCCTGTGTAACAACCTTTTATGTGGCACCTTATCGAACGCCTTTTGTAAATCCAAAAATACTACATCCACTGGTTACCCTTTATCTACCTTGCTAGTTACATCATCAAAAAACTCTTAATAAATTTGTTAAACACGATTTCCCTTTCATAAAACCATGCTGACTCTGCTTAATCATATTATGATTTTCTAAATGCCCTGTTACTGTGAAGGAATAAGTCATATTCAGAAAAATACACCATTCTATGAAAGAATTCTGGCCTTTGTAACATGACAAACTGGGCTTGAAAATCTAAAAACCTAACAATGGAGAAGCTGTATTGTTAACAGCATTCAGGCTATTGAGATAAGATAAGTTGTTGACACTGAATCAATAACCTTATTGAAACAGGAGGTTGGAAGCTCCTGAAGTCTGAAGCTTTGGAAAGAACACAATGGTACACCCTGTTAAGGTGTCCTAAATTACACTTTGGAAAGAAACACAGAAAATTAAGAAACATATGCCTTCGTAAAAATGACATCAAATGAAACACAGGAGACACGATTCTGTGTTGCAACCAGCTGAGGTAACTAAGAAGACAATGGTGCACCCGGTTGAGGTGTTTTAATTTACACATCGTAAAAAGACACAAATAGAAGACCTTGGTAAGAATGACATCAAATAGATGCATTTGCTGTTACACCATTTTTTATGATAAGCTTCGAACGCCTAAAGGAGAGACACGAGTCTGCATTGCTACCAGCTGAACTGACTGTAAGAATAGCAGGGGTCAGCAGAAAAATGACTAGAGATAATTAGCTTACATCAGCAGAAAACTTCAAAGGAAATACCACTGAAAAAGGATAGAAATATTGAACTTTCAAATGGGATGATAGATTCGCTGTAAAGGGGCAAAGCGATTCTCAGGCTTCAGAGGCAAGCTCTGTAAGTCTACAACTCTTTGTACCTCGGGGATCAAGGTATTGTACTGTATTTGATTTTGGTGGATATCCT
This sequence comes from Squalus acanthias, assembly GCA_030390025.1. Lineage (NCBI taxonomy): Eukaryota > Metazoa > Chordata > Chondrichthyes > Squaliformes > Squalidae > Squalus > Squalus acanthias. Next base: position 35,101 of record JASTWF010000207.1, read on the forward strand.
GGAATAAGACTAAGAACTGTAAAAATGTAACAAAGTTAAGATTTGACAATAAGGATCTCTGGTAATAAGATTGTAAAAGCTTACTCTATTTGGAACTGTTAATGTTGCGATTGAAACACCTACTGTAATTACTTGTCGGTTCTTTAATAAATCTATATATTTTTAGAATTGTCTCACATAATACTTCTGTATCAAACTCGCAAACTCAATCTCTGTACACTCTTTGGTGAGGACTTGCAGAATTCTGGGGGAGTTATCCGAACCCTCATAATATCCGGAACGTTACAGTCTAGCTAAACTTATTAAAAGTGCTATCTGGAGGACGGTAACATCTTCAGGTTGTTCCTTTCCTTTAGGGAGAGATAGTCTGGACCTTTAGACCCAATTAAGCTCGAGGAACAGCACCTCATCTTTCGTTTAGGCACCCTACAGCCCTCTGGACTCAACATCGAGTTCAACAATTTCAGATCATAACCTTGGCCCCTATCACATATATATATTTTTTTATTTTATTTTTTCATCCACCCTTTTGTTTGGCCTTTTTTTCCCCTCCCAGAATCTGGCAGCTGTCCTTCATTCTGCCAGCCCAGTTCACACTTCATCTAGCCTCAACCTGTCACATTAACACCTCCTCTTGCCTTGATTATCTCTTTATGTCTCTTAATCTCTCCTGCTTTCTACCCCACCACTGACCTTGCCTTTTGTTCTTTCATCCCCTCCCCCTTTTCCCAGCATTATACTTGCTTTAAATCTATTTCATTTCCTGCTTTTTTCCAGTTCTGACGAAAGGTCTTCGACCTGAAACGTTAACTCCGTTTCTCTCTCCACGGATGCTGCCTGGCCTGCTGAGTCTTTCCAGCGTTTTCTGTTGTTATTTCGGATTTCCAGCATCCACAGTATTTTGCTATCGTATAAGCGTCTTTAGGATTCGGCTACCTCAAACTTTAGTTGAAAGTGAACGTCTGGGGAATACGCCTGATCCGGGGTAGCCCTAAAGGGGCTAGGACTAGTAATTATTCCTTCATTACTACTTCCTTAATAATGGATTCCAGCATTTTCCCAATGACTGATGCCAGGCTAACTGGCCTGTAGTTTCCTGTTTTCTCTCTCCATCCTTTCTTGAATAGCGGGACGTGGCAATTTTCCCTGAGTCTACCACTGGGCAGCTGAAGCAGCCCCAAATCATATGGTAGGCCCATTTAAATGCTAACAGGGCTCCTCAAAGATCTCAAAATTTATTGAACCTTGTGCGTGGACTATCGGGCAGCCAGCCGCCGAAAGACTGCTCAAAGGGAGAATACACCACACTGTTTTTAGTATATATCAGGTGTTTGATTTTGTGACAAGTTTAACTTCCTTTAAACTGACATTTTTTTATGCATTTGCTATCTTATAAATGTTACTTAAGCAGACATATATTCAGCTGGGTCAGAAATAAAAATGGTGACTAGTATTAATTTTTAAAATGAATGCAGCAATTTTGAGATTGCACTGGTTCTGCTTGGTTTTCCTTCCCTGAGACGCAAAACTCCACAGTTGCAAATTGTTCCAATCTGGTTATGATTTTGTCAAATACAGCTACTGAGAGATATTAAGTTAAAATGGTAGTTTAGACTGGGATTCAAATTCAGATCCTGTGAATAATAACAACAACTTGCATTTATGTAGCGTGGAGGACAGTGTCAGAGGAATGCAGAGTTCTGGAGGAGGTTGTAGGGCTGGAGGAGATTCCAGAGATACGGAGGGGCAAGACCATGAAGGGACTTAAACATGGGAATGAGAATTTTAAATTGGAGGTCTTGGAAGACATACATCTTTGGTGGTATGTTTCTGTTTCATTATACCATTCTTGCATATATCTTTAACAATTGCTACTTTCCTTCATATACATACATGCGCTGTCCCACTGTACAGAAGTACTCACGTCTTACGTTAGAGCCTTAAGTTGTGTAACTTCTTTCAGATCTTTTACCAGGTCCTCCAAATAATTGCCATGGATTTTACAGTAGCAGCAAGCAACATATTGCCCTACTTGTTGCCTCGTAGCATATTTGGGGGCCATTCACCCCACAACACTGCATCATACACATTAGCAGAATTTGAAGGACCTGTCTGGTAAATCCGGGTTTTCCTATTTGTTGTTGAAACATTTTTAGTCAGTAATATTGTGCACTACACAGGTGCATTAATGAACTTTGACAATTTTAATCACTGCTAACAATATCACATTCTCAGGAAGCACATCATTCAATCTGGCTATCTAGTTGCCTCTGTGTCAACTTGGCTCAGTGAGTAGCACTTTTGTTTCTGAGCCACAAGGTGACGAGGATATAGGGGAAGTGCAGGAAGGAGGAGTTGAGGCAGAAGATCAGGCATGAATGGCGGAGCAGGTTCGAAGGGCTGAATGGCCTACTCCTGCTCCTATTTCTTATGTTCTTATAATTCAAAAGTTCATGTTTGTACAATTTTGTTACTGGATTATAATATACACTTAAAATTAGCATTTCAGCAATTTTTCAAAAGCAAAAGTAAAGATTATTTTTTGGTCTGGTTTTCAGAGACCAAGGGCTGGATTTTCCAAGCCCCGAGGAGGTGGGCATGGAGGCAGGACTGCCGGTAAAGTAGCAGAAAGTGGGGGCGGATGGCAAACCCGCCCCCATCCTGCCTCCGTGCCCTTTTGCCAGGAGGCGGGAAGATGTGCTGCTTCGGGTCCTGTCTCCTGGAGGCTGGAAAGGGATTAAATCCTTTTAACTGCCTGTTAACAGGTAGTTAACAGGCAGAAAAAAGGATTAGTGCCATTTTACCTTCTCAGGTGAAGGCTTCCCGACCTCGGAGAACCCCACCGGGTTGGAGGAGACATGAAGGAGGTCTGCGGCGGTTGGAGGCACCTGGAAGTAAGATGTAGAGGTGAGTGATGGGTGCAAGTGTGGAGTGATAAGTATGGAAGGTGAGTGATAAGTGTTACCTTGTTTTCTTCCTATAGCCTTCATCCACCTGGATCGGGAGACCCGACATCCTCCTTGTCGATTTCACAGACTGGCTGTTGGATCCTTCGAACCAACAGCCATCTGAAATAGACAAAGTTGAAAGGTTTGATGAGTCCTGAACACAAGGCCTCATCAAACTACAGAGAATGTCAGTGTTTGACAGCTTCACAGAGCTGTCAAACGCTGACATTTCTTCTTTCAAGAAGTCTTGACAGATTGCACGTCTGACGTTGACGTGCTCGGTCAGTGACTTCCTCCCTAATTGACCTGCTGAGCCTGCAGGGCAGGCTTAACAAGGTCAATCAGGGGAAAATCCCTCTAGTTGGTCAGACGATGATGGAGGCGGGACATTGACACGACAAGCAGCAGTCCCACCTCCAACTCGTATCCATTAAGAAAATCCAGCCCAATGTTTCACCAGACCTGAAGAATGTAGAGAATAGCTAGAAACACCTCTATCACAGACAAAATAAGGTGAGAATTTTACTTACGATAGTCATGTGCAGTTCACACTTTATCCCTAACTTAACTACAATGACCCGTATTTTCCAATGCCTACGGGTGTGTACAGGCTGTGTACACACCCGTAGGGACATCGGAAATGCCGGTTTCAGGCATGCGAAGCGCATGCGCTGAAAACCGGCATTTCTGATCTGTCAAGAATCCTCTTGACAGATCGGATGCCTGCCCTAGAGAAGGGCCTCGGCGGGGGGAGAGTTCTGCTTTCTGCAGAACCTCCGCCCGCTGAAAACCCTGAGAAATCCTACGCCTGGTGAAAGCATGTGTAAAGGACTGCTTTTACCAGCATAAGAGTTGAAAAAAAGTTAAAAAAAAAAAAATTCACTCATTTATAATTTTAAAATACTTTGAAAAAAGGTAGGTTTATTTTTAGCCCTGTAAAAAACTTTAATTATTTTTTTCAAAAAATAAAATTTTTGTTTCAAATATTTAATTTAATGTGATTGTAACTAATTTTAAAAAGGTGATGGTTTTTAAAAATGTATTTAATGTTTTAGTGTATTTTTGGGGTGATCTCCATTCATATATTTGACAGGTCTGTCAAAAGTGTGAAGGGAGATTCCCTTCTCCTATTGGCTGGCCTGGCCCACGTGATCCCAGGGACGCTTGCGAACTGCCTGCGCCCCTGGGATACGTGGGCCCTGCGCATTTCGAGTTTGGAGAGGCCCAGGAGCAGAAGTGTCCGGACCTCGGGAGCCCTCAGGTAAGTTCGTAGATTTTTTTCTGATAGGAGGCTTCCGCATGCAGGAGGCCTCCTATCGGAAATTACAGGCCAATAGTACAGAAACTATAGTGAAAGATGCAAAAGTGCAGACGGGAAATTAAAGATGGCAGCAGTTGATGATTTAGTTTTCTAGGGATACCATTGTTTGTTTGCTAGCTCAGTAGGAAGCGCTATAAAGAAATCCCAGGCTCGCAGGTTCGTGATGTCCTAACCAGCACTCTCTGCGAGAGCTGCTCTTTGCCCGGAGGGTTCATTTGGGGAATCAGCTCTAAAGTGACAATTGTTATGTAGATAAATATGGTAGCCATTTATTACACAGCAAGATCTGACAGCCAGCAAGCAGATGAGTGTGCAGTTGACCCAACTGTTCTGTTTTTGAGTTGTTATTTGAGGAAGGAGTATTGGCCTAGATTGGGAGAACTCCTTGCTCCTCTTTGAATAATATAATTGGTTCTTTAATATACACCTGAACAAGCAGAGAACCTCAGTTTAGTGTTTCATTCAATGGTACCTCCAACAACGCAGCACTTGGTCAGTACTGCACTGGAGTGACAGCCTAGATTTTGGCTTTAAGGCCTGGGGTGGTACTTGAATCAACAACCTTCTGACTCAGAAACAAAAGTGCTACCCGCTGAGCCAAGTTGACACAGAGGCAACTATATAGCCCGATTGAATGACAGACACTTGCAATAGCATGGAAAGTACAATCTTTCAACATGTGTGTATGTTCATCTGTAAAGACCACAAACCCCTTGTATGTATCTTTGAAAAGTCAGCATCAAATCCTTTGCTCCAGAACCAGAGGTGGCTTTTGAAATTGCAACTGTACAACATTACTGTACAGTATCATGCAGGAAATGAAAATCCATCAGATTACATGTCACAATGCCCAAACGGAGGCTCTATTGGGAGCGCTTCTTCAAAGTTGACGGACAAGTTCATCAACTTCATTGCACAATATGCAACTCCCAGAGGTGCTCATACTTGATGAAGTCAGACAAGATAAAGCAAAATGTTGCACTACAATCTTTGATACCATATCACCATACAGGTAAATAGGACAAGATAAAAGAGTTACACAAAGTACTGTGGAACTCAAGAGAAGAAGTATTTGTAACTGATGATGGAGTTGTGCTCAGGGGAGACAGAATCATCATATTTGAAATAAAGCAAGGTCATATATTGAAGTGTTGGTAACACAATGGTCACCAAAAATCAAAGCATTTACACATGAAAAAGCATGGTTCCCTTGCAATGACATGAAAGTTCAGGAACTTGTGAAGTCCTGCATGCTTTGCTAGGCAACACAAATCAAAACAAACTTATCAAATCACCTCTGATATCTGAATTTCTCGAGTACCTGTGGCAGATTTCTGTGGTCCTTCCCATCTGGTGATTATAGATGATCAATCAAAGTTTCCATAAGTTTAAATTCTGAAATCAACATCAGCCTTGCCTCAGCGGCTCACCTTTGCGACAAAAGGTTGTGAGTTCAAGACTCACTCCAGAGACAAGCACATTACCTAGGCTGACACTTTAGTGCAGTACTGAGGGAATGCTCAGATGCCATCTTTCAGATGAGACATTAAGCTGACCCTCTCAGGTAGGTGAAATAATTCGAAGAAGAGCAGGGGAGTTCTCCTGGTGTTATGGCCAACATTTATCCCACAACCAACGCCTAAAAAAACAGATGATCTAATCATTTATTTCATTGCTGTTTCTGGGACCTTGCTGTGCGCAAATTGGCTGCCGCGTGTCCTACATTACAACAGTGACTACACTTCAAAAGTACGACATTGACTGTGAAGTGCTTTGGGATGCCCTGAGATCCTGAAAGGCGCTATATAAATGCAACATCTCTATTTATCGGTTTAATTTAGAATATTATACTGAGGCTAAATGTTTGCAGTTAATAGAATCCTGTAAGTTGTCAAAACTGATATGGTCAACCTTTTAATAGTGCAGAATTCCAACAATTTCCAAAACATCCTACATTTCATCAAAGACAATAAAACAAGAGAAACCATTTTATGATACCACATAAAATGGGAAATTGTGGACAATGTCTACCCAAATATCTGATTTGCGACATGGTATGCAAGGCTCCTTACCAAAGCTACAGACTTATAGAAGTACCCTCTAATTTGACCAGTAGTCAAATGGAAAATCAGAAAGAGGATGGAAGAGGATAATTTAAAGAACATGGCCCACATTGAAGGAAAACGAGAAAGCAAGAATTGTGCTAATTTATGAGAAACTGCCATACCACTGCACACACAAGATGAAATGCCAACTGCAGCCTCATTTAAATTGGAAAATGCCAATCGTTTTACAACATGTGAGCAAATCAAAACAGAATGGTGTGATCTAGAGGAAAGAAAGAACAAGTTAAGGAATGTGCTGATAAGAGAGGACATATTCAAAAGTTAGAGATCAAAACAGAAGACAAAGTGGAGGATTTTCCTCTGAATTGTCAGCCAAAATCATGTGGTTATGGGGTGGAGAATCAAATAAAATGGGGTGGGTAGGCCTCCTATGGTGTCCCCAGCCCCAAAATTGACCACCAACATTTTCCTTTACCCCCTCTGTTACCACTGATAGCTGCCCATTGCTCAACATGCGAATGAGGGCAAAGTTTGGTTCTTAAGATTCCAGTTTTTCCCTCTTTCCTGCCTTTGCACCACTATAGAGGGAAAGAGGCAGCATAGGGACTGTGGTGGGGTTGGTGGCAGTAGAAGGAATGATTTCCAAGGCTCTAAGATAAACTATCTGCCCACCTCTCTTTCATAGGCCGTCTTTGCTTTTTTTTATTCATTGGAAGTGGGCATCACTGGCAATGCCAGCATTTATTGCCCATCCCTAATTGCCCTTGTGAAGGTGGTGGTGAGCCGCCTTCTTGAACCGCTGCAGTCCATGTGGTGAAGGTACACCCACAGTGACATTGTCGTAGCGGTTTGGTGGAACTGAGTGGAACTGCTAAGGCATTTCAGAGGGCAGTTAAGCGTCAACCACATTGCTGTGGGTCTGGAGTCACATATAGGCCAGACCGGTTGAGGACGGCAGATTTCCTTTCCTAAAGGACATAAGTGAACCAGATGGGTTTTTACGACAATCTAGTAGTTTCATGGTCACCATTATTGATACTAGGGGCTGGATTTTGATACTGGGGCAGGCTGGGGTCGTGTTATCCACTTTTCATGTTATCCACCCGACTGCAATTGGATGTGGGAGATTGATGCGATTTTCACCTAATTGGGCAATTGAGTTCCAGCATATGGGAACCCATGACCCAATTAGTGTTTTGAGTCTGAAAGTCGCCTCTGATGTTGTCATGATTGCTGCTGCACTGAAGGTCTGCAAAGACTGCCTGGCCTTTGCTGTGGAAGGACCTGGAGGCAAAATGAGCAGCAGCAGCCCCACGTCTGCTCCCAGATATTTTGGTACCACCACCACCACTCCCAGATATTATTTTTCTTCCTCCTCCTCCTCCTACTACTACCCGTTGTAATAGTGGACCTGCAGCTGATAGTCAGCTATCGAAATGTGCTACCGCCAGGTTTCACATTCGTGGTTCAGAACAGGCGTACTTCATGCAGAAAAAGGGTTAAAATCACAAAGGCCTTTCAAAATGGCATTATAGAGGCAATTTAGTGCTTGTTAAGGACCTTAACAACCTATCCCGCCTCTTAAAGGCGGGACAGAGTCGGGACCAGCAGACACGATTTAATGAAAATTGCGTGGAGGTGGGCTTGTGGCCGCCCGCCAGTTTTCGCAATTTTAACCCCCCACACGCCTCCAAACCCACCTCCACGGGTCAATGAAAATTCTGCCCTAGCATTTTATTCCAGATTTATTTAATTAACTGAATTTAAATTCTCCAGCTGCTGTGATGGGATTTGAACTCATGTCTCTGGATCATTAGTCCAGGCCTCTGGATTACTAGTCCAGTATGCTACTATTCCCTGTGCTGCTTTATCTTTATTCATTTTTGGGATATGGGCGGCACTGGCAAGGCCAGCATTTATTACCCATTCTTAGTTGCCCTTGAGAAGGTGGTGATGGACTTTCATCTTTAACTGCTGCAATCCATGTGGTGAAGGTGTGAAGTTATCCACTTTGGTAGGAAAAATAGAAAAGCAGAATATTTTTTAAATGGTGAGAGACTGGGAAATGTTGGTATTCAGAGGGACCTGGGTGTCCTTGTACACGAATCTCAGAAAGTTAACATGCAGGTACAGCAAGCAAGTAGGAAAGCAAATGGTATGTTAGTCTTTATTACAAAGGGATTGAAGTACAAGAGTAAAGAAGCCTTACTACATTTATATAGGGCCCTGGTGAGACCACACCTGGAGTACTGTGTACAGTTTTGGTCTCCTTACCTAAGGAAGAATATACTTGCCTTAGAGGGAGTGCAACGAAGGTTCACTAGACTGATTCCTGGGATGAGGGGATTGTCCTTTGAGAAGAGTTTGAGTAGACTAGGCCTATATTCCCTAGAGTTTAGAAGAATGAGAGGTGATCTCATCGAAACATACAAAATTCTTAAAGAGCTTGATTGGGTAGATGCTGGAAGAATGTTTCCCTTGGCTGGGAAGTCTAGAACTAGGGGTCATAGTCTCAGAACTGAGATGAGGCAAATTTTCTTCACTCAAAGGGTTGTGAATCTTTGGAATTTTCTACCTCAGAGAGTTGTGGATGCTCAGTCGTTGAGTATATTCAAGACAGAGATCGATAGATTTTTGGATACTAAAGGAATCAATGGATATGGGGATAGTGTGGGAAGGTGGAGTTGAAGTAGAAGATCAGCCGAATGACCTACTCCTGTTCCTATTTCTTATGTTCTTAAGATATTCCACAATGCTGTTAGGTAGCGATTCCAGGATTTTGACCCACTGACGATGAAGGAACGGCAATATATGTCCAAGTCAGAATAGTGTGTGTCTTGGAGGAGAACTTGGTGATGGTGTACCATGCATCTCATGCCCTTTTCCTTCTATATGGTGGAGGTTGCAGCTTTGGGAGGTGCTGTCGAAGAAGCCTCGGTGACTTCCTGCAGTGCATCCTGTAGATAGTATACACTGCAGCCGATGGTGGTGCAGAGAGTCAATGTTTAAGCTGGCAGATGGGGTCCCGATCAAGTGGACTGGTTTGTCCTGGATGGTGTTGTGCTTCTTGAGTGCTGTTGCAGCTGCACCCATCCAGGCAAGTGGAGAGTATTCCATCACATTTCTGACTTGTGCCTTGTAGGTAGTGGAAAGGCTTTGGGGAGTCATGAGGTGAGCCACCTGCCACAGAATACCTAGCCTCTGACCTGCTCTTGTAGCCACAGTATTTATATGGCTGGTCCAGTTGAGTTTCCGGTCAATGGCAACCCCTAGGATGTTGGTGGTAATTTGTCAATGGTATTGCCATTGAATATCAAGGGTGGATGGTTAGGCACTCTCCTGTTGGAGATAGTCATTTTCTGGCACTTGTGTGGTGCAAATGTTATTTGCCACTTATCAGCCCAAGCCTGGATGTTGTCCAGATCTTGCTGCATGTAGGAATGGACTGCTTCATTATCTGATGAAATGTGAATGGAGTTGAACACTGCAATCATCAGTGAACAGCCCACTTCTGAACTTATGGTGGAGGGAAAGTCGTTGATGAAACAGATGAAGATAGTTAGGCCTAGGATGCTGCCCTAGAACAGCCACAGCCATCTTCCTTTGTGCCAGGTATGACTCCAGCCACTGGAGAATTTTGCTCCTGATCCCTATTGACTTCAGTTTTACTAGGGCTCCTTGGTGGCACACTCGGTCAAATGCTGTCTTGATGGCAAGGGCAGTCACTCTCACCTCACCTCTGGAATGCATCTTTTGTGTCCATGTTTGGAATAAGGCTGTAATGTGGTCTGGAGCCGAGTGGTTCTAGTGGAACCCAAACTGAGCATCGGTCAGCAGGATATTGGATAAACTCGTTTAGAGCCAATTTAAAATTTCAAGGGGAACATTTAGGGAGATCTCTCTCCTTCAAAACTTGCCCTGCTCATTTCAGTTGCTGCATTAGGTGTTTCCCCTGCAGCTCAATGGCATTTTGCTCCCCAGAGTGGCAGACACCTACTGAAGAGCAGAAATATCACTGAGAGTCTGCCCATCCAAGAATATGGGACGGAGTTACAGTGGGCAGAAGTCCAGCCCTGACCTACTTCCAGCAGCGATTCCACCCTTGAGGAAGATCCTCTTCAAAGTGCTGGTGAAATATTAGGATCAAGGAAAACTATCCCCGACATAAGCACCATAAACATATAAACATGTACTGTGACATCCAGGAAGGGATCAGATGTGACTGCAGAAAGATAATGGCATAGAGTCACAAAGAATGTTTAATTACAAGAAGGTTAAATCTGATGTGCTTGACAAAAATGATGATGAAAATGAGGTTGAGTTAGGTGAAAATGAGAGACCACTGACGGTAGACCTAAGAGAACCTCAATTCTAAATCACAAAAATTCGTGTCTCTGAATGATTATGTGGTAAACTAAATGGATAAGAAAGGAGACTGATATGACATGACATTGTGGTTAGTCTCTAATTCTTGTCATGTATACCAGTATAATCTTGAGAAGTCGCACAACACCAGGTTATAGTCCAACAGATTTATTTAAAATTACAAGCTTTCGGAGCTGTCGCCCTTTCGTCAGGTAAAGGTGCAATGAAGGAATCTACAATATAACACAGTATATAAACACAGAAACTGCAGAGATACAATCTTTCAGGGAAGCATTACTTCAAAGACACACCAGAGCACAGCCAAGACAATGAGATGGATCACAGGGGGTCCAACGTGTCAAATCCTGCTGTCTGCAGTTGAGCTTTTAACTTTTTTTTGGTGTTTTTTTTAAACTGGAAAGACAGACAACGATGTCGAGTCACGTTCTGTAGCGTGACATGAACCCGATATCCCTATTGAGGCCGTCCTCATGGGTGCGGAACTTGGCTATCAGTTTCTGCTCGATGATTTTGCGTTGTCGTGTATAATCTTAACATACAGTGGTCATAAAGCTAGTATTAGTGTTATTGTGTTTGGTTAAAGTTTACTCTAGAAGTTTAGTGTTATTTTTTTAATACGTGCAGATCTCTGGTGGCATTGCTCACAGTGAGTCAGAAGCCACGCCATTGCAAAGAGAGGAGGGGGTGGTTAGATGTGGAACTTGAACAAATCACCACTGAAAGAATTTGATTGTTGTTACATTTTTGGGAGTTTCTTTAATGGGCCGAAAATTGATCCCGGGACGCGAGAGTACGCACTGCGTACTCTCGCGTATTCCCACTCCAATTGCCGGTTTTCTGCATGCCCTGCGCATGCGCTGAAAACCGGCAATTGCTCTTCTGAAAGGGGGCGGGTCCTCGGTGCATCGCGTGCGCGCTACAGGCTGCGCGCACGCTGTGCACTTCATGCTTTGGACGCGCAGGTAAGTACTGAAGATTTTGGAAATGTAAAAAGGAGGAGTAAGACCCACTTTTAAGAAGGTAAGTAGTTCGTGCGAGCTGGATCTGAAAAAGTACAAGCGAGGTGAGACATCGCGGGGAAGGCTTACCCCCGCGGGAACAGAGCGAGATCAATTTCTGGGCCAATATTTTTTATTTTAGTTATTTTTGGCTTCCATATTTCAAACTCCTGTCACAGATGAGTCCGAGCTTCCAAAGTCTCGCAGAGACTGTTTTCACTTTCAGTGGTGATTTCCTCAAGTTCCATATCCCATTAACTCCTCCTCCCCTTGGTAAATTTGTAGCTTACCCAGGGACCAAACAGAGCAGCCTCTTCAGTTTATTGCAGCTATTGGTTTTATCATATGCTTTTACGTGATCTTCCTCGTCTTCAGGAAGCATCAGAATAGCACTATTCTAGACTTTGACTTAGGCTTTAGCTGCTAAACAATTTATTAAAAAGTAAATGAACAAGCAAATTGTAGTTTTAGATGACCTGTATCAATCGTAGTTCTTAAGTTTAGCTAGTTCCTTGTATGTCCCAATCACTTTTTTTGGAGGCATTTATTAATCTCTTTTAACTGCTGTGCTTTACTGTAATATTTTTATATGACAATTCTTTTTCTTTTCTCACTTTCTACAATAGCTATCTGGTCTGATAATCTCCCTTTGAAAGTTATGAACAGACTCACTAATTTGAACAAGACAGTTTAGTAAGTGCCTTCAAAAAAGTGATTGGGACCAGCCAGATTTAAATTACTGTCTGTTGAATTCAAAAACCTGCCACTGATAATTAAACAGAACCCACAAGATAATTGTACTTGAATTGGAAGGTCTGGCCCCTCAAACATCAGGCACGGATAATACTGAATAAAATCTGTAACAACTGCATCAGGTTAATCTAGAATATGAGATTTTTTAAAAAAAAGATGGTTTTCTCATGCCATGATACAATTAATGAAGCCAATACTATGCTAAATCTTAGATAAAAAGATGCTTCATTTTTATAATAATTTGTTGCTGTAAAATAAATAAATACGTTCCAATTTTACAATTATAATACAGTATTCAGTATAATTAAAATTTTCTAAGAACCATGGGGACAAAAGAATAAATGTTCCAATATACATTTTCATCAGACCATTCTGCCAAGACTAATTGATGTTGGGGGGAAGTGGGGGGCAGGGGAGGTATATTGGTTATTATCTCACTTTTAAAATCCTTCCACCACATGTAGAAAAGAATCTTCAGCACATTAAAAGGTTTACAATGATCACTTCAGTGTCTCAGCATATTCAGATACTTTTGAAGATGCCAGATTTACAATATTCACAACTCCCATCATCAGGGATAAAATCATTTATTGCCCATTTATGAGACCAATTAGATTGTCATACCAATGTGCAGCCAGATTACATCAGCCGGAGTGCTGAGGCATGTTGGTTCTGATTCTAAATATGTCACTGTCTTTTGTACATTTGGTCAATGATAAAAAAAGTAAGATCTAATTGAGATTAGTTACTCAAACTGTACTAGAAACAAACTCAATAAAACTCGAAGGAAGACTGGATTTAACTGCTCCCCTGAAATCTCCACAGAAGTGGAGGAAGCACCTGCCTCACCAATCTGCTCCAATGGTAATTGGCTAACAGATCATGAAACAGCTACTGCATCAATCAACAGCATATGTTGTGCCAGAGTAATAGACTTAATAAACTCCTTTTTAATCATCTCAGGGGTCAATTTAGAAAATGCTCATTTTGAAGAGAACCCCTTTTCCCTAAGGGCTACTAAAGTCTGGTCAGATAATTCAGATTCCTGTGCCCAATCACCAATATTAAATTCCTGTTGGCCCTCAGCCATCTTATCAGGACAGTGCAGTAAAGAAATAATAACAATAACTTAATTACTCAAGTCATTTTTTTGTGTTGTTAAACTGCTGTATAGATCCTGGGGACTCAAGTTTCTCTGTATTGGTGAAAAACAGTCTTCCATAATATTTACAATACACAGGAAATACATTTTTAAAAAGCTGTGATTTCCCCCCAGGATAGTCCATAAGGGCTCCTCTCCCCCACATAAATTAATATGCAAGAAAGGAAGGGTTCCAACCAAACATCTTCAAAATCTATAACAAGCAACCAACATAATCAGCAGATACATGGCTACATTTTTAGGTCAAATTTAAAAAATCTCCACTCATATAGAAATACTCTGCAATACAATAGGTCACAGCAGCAGTGGAACAGTAAGTTCAGACACTCTTGGACTTGTGTGCATCCCAGCAACTGCATCTAAATTGTTCCAATATAGATTCCTAAGATAGCAACTCTCCATGCGATACCAGTGTGGAATTCACTAAGGGCTGAAATCAATCAAAAATACATTCAACTTTCCAAGGTAAAAACTTAAGAACACATGCAAAAATTCTTTCTCTTTAGATGGCGTCTTACTAATTCCCTACAGGAAGATGTATATTAAAAAATGTCAAATTCTATCCCAAGGGTTCTAAGTAACAAATTGTAGAAATGACAAAACTCTGAAAATCCTAAATCAGGATACTGCTGCACGAACAGGAGTCATTCAAAAAGGTAAATCCGGTGGGAATGTTAAGACAGGGGATTAACTATAGTAACCTATTATCTACATTGATTGAATTATCAATCCAAATCTGATGATTCTCATTGAAATGACCAGATATTGATCTTATTTTGGATAGGCTGCCTGTTACGTTTTTTTTTAGTGGTGCCTTTCTTTTAAGAAGATGCTTATAAACTTTTTGATGGGTTTTCTTTTTAAGACACACAGATAAGGTCAGACAAAAGGTAAATCCCATAACTCAATGAGGTTTTGATTTGCCATTCGCTTTTCTCATTAAAATTACTGTTAGGATTTTCATCAGCCATTTTGTTTATTTTTCTATCTGCTTTACTGCTTTCAAAAGAAAGAATAACCATGAGTGGTAAGCAGGGTAGAAGCGTGGACAGCAAGTGGAATGATTTGGACTGTATTGGAAAGATCATAGCGGAGGTTTTCCCCTTCTGTGCTTGCTAGCCCGCAATTTTTCATCCATTAAAGTGAATGGGTGGAAAATCACCAAGAGATGAGCGCAGATTATACAAATTAGGGTTGTATTCCCTAGAATTTAGAAGATCTGATCGAAGTTTTCAAGATATTAAGGGGAACAGATAGGGTAGATAGAGAGAAACTATTTCTGCTGGTTGGGGAGTCCAGGACTGGGGGCATAGTCAAAAAATTAGAGCCAGTTTCAGGAGTGAAATTAGGAAACACTTCAACACACAAAGGGTGGTAGAAGTTTGGAATTCTCTTCCGCAAACAGCAATTGATTTTAAATCTGAGATTGATAGCTTTCTGTTAACCAAAGGTATTAAGGGATATGGGCCAAAGGCGGGTGTATGGAGTTAGGTCGCAGATCAGCCATGATCTCATTGAATGGCAGAATAGGCTCGAGGGGCTCAATGGCCTACTCCTGTTCCTATGTTCTGAGAAATGGAAAGCCTTGGTCCATAACTCTTTATCATTGAGAAAATTTCAGTTAATTTTCTTTTTTTCATAATTTTCTTAGTGAATTTTCACATACATTATTCAAAAACGACACAGGGAATTGCTGCAAATTTAACAGGAAGAGTACCAAAAAAAAATTACATTGACAGGAAAAGTAAGATTTTATCTGGGAATGCTGGAGATCTAACACAAAATCCAGACCCCAAGTGACCACCAGGTTCATTTGCAAACAACCAATTTTTGATCCATTCAGTTATTTCTAGCTTAAGCTCCCTTAAAAAGAACAGGACTCTATTTATGCAGAGAGCAATACACTTTGCATCCCCTACATAGCCATCATTACTCTCCCAATCCATCAAAAATGTCCCTGCCATCATTGCAAGTTGCAAACGAATGGCTGCTGGTTCTGGCTATTTCTCTCCATTATGTTTTTGAAAATGAATAAAATTACTTGTCAGTTGATGAACTACTAGTGGGATCTGGTCCCTGGTGTGGTGTGAACGTTTCTGCAGTGGCCTGTGATGGAGATGCCCAATCCTTGGCAGTGCACCTATCCTTCCTACTATTCATCACGGCTTGTCTTTTTAACTGCCACAAAAATGAAATCAGTTGTTTGTCTTGTGAATGTATGCAGCATGTGTAGATTACAAAATTATAGGGTATGGCTGTGGAGCTAACCTATAATTGGGGAAGCTCCAATTCAACTCACTGACACTGATTCAAATACATAGATTATAACAGGATTTTCTTAAATTAATTTGCATTAAACTGAAATGCATTGAAAACTCCCAAGTCAGGATTTGTGAATCGGAACAGTCATGTAAAAAAGTCAACATTTATCTGCAGTATCTGATATGCCTGTAGGTGGTGTTTTAATTGGCATTTATAGTGTAAAATTCCTGTCAAGTAATCGTAGGTGCAAAGTCCTCCACTGGTAATGTGTTTTCCCAGTTAAAATTGGGATCCAGCTCCAATACAAAGGTTTAGATTATACTCAAGCATTGAAGTGTTTTTGTAATCTGCTCCTTTTGGTTAAGTCTAATAGCAAAATAATAGTTATTCTAACCTCCTTGAAAAGGAACTATAGACATAAGCTCCCAAAGTAACAATCCCTGATAACTGTTATTTCCTAGCAGAGATATCAATTCTTTCTCTCTGTCATTCAAATAGTCTTACGTCTGAAAAAAAATCCCACAGTCATGTTGCTTTCATTCCCATGAATTAACCTGTAAGAATCAGGTCTTGGAACACTAATGAACTATGAAATCTGGTTACACTAGGATTCCATCCTGTTTCTTTGGGTCCTGCCATTTTCTAGTAAGGGGATGGAGGTGACAGGCGAATCTTCTGCCTGGTCTCCCTATATTAAAGGGATATATCTTGGAGGAGTTCCCAGCTACACCAGGAATTCTGCCGTGATAAGGCCTCAATGGAACTCTCACCATCTGAGAGCTGGCGTGAGTTCTGCTGAGGCCTTTTGAAAGGCCCCCATCCTTTAATGAGCAAAGGCAATCATTCCCGGAGAGGATTGATTACCTAGCCCTAGAATTGAAAATCTTTTTGTTAATTACTTATTTGGCCCAGGAAGGGCTTGGGGATCTCTGGCAGAATGGCCATGAGCTTTGTTGATACACCCTTGTAGCGTCTGGCAGCCTTCCCTGTCCCCACAATTTGGAATGAGGACTACCTCCACTGCCATGGGTGGATGGGGCTTCCACTCAGCCACACTTGAGTTGGCAGAGTGGGACCCCCCAGAATATCAGGCTCCTAGTGTTTAGCAGTATTGAGGGGGAAGGAGGAAGGGTTCATTCCAACTTAGCAGCACTGTGAACAGTTCTGGTCATTGGTTACACTGGAGGGATTATTTGGGGATTTAGCAACACAGGGATGGAGGTTCTGAATTTAGGGAAGGATTGCCCCCCTGTGGTTCAGCGGGACTGTGGAAGAGGAGCTTGGATTTTGGCAGAAATGTGGGCTGTGACATGATGGCCGCGATTTTCTCAGCGGCGTCGGGATGGTGGCGGGAGAGCTAGTTTCTGGGTTCCAGTCCCGATCCCGGCTGCAGCCGCTTTGTCAAAGGATTTCCCCTTGATTGGCCTTGTTAAGCCTGCCTTGTGGGCTTCCCAGCCAATTAACAGGAAGAGGGTCTGATGACGTCATTTGATGACACGTCATCAGCCGGTTTCCTTAAAGGGACCACGGACACATTGAGTTTGACAGTTGTTCTGTCAGTGTTTGACAGCATTGAGGTACTGCAATATGCTTATGGAGGGAGTCACAGCACGCAGGGAGGTTCTCTTCCCTTCCAAGGACGGAAGAGACCTCCCCAGGACACCAACGCAGCCTGGTTGCACATTGCGCAGGAGGGCAAAAGCAGGGATGTCATCGGGGGTCCCTGGCTGCAGTGGCGCCAACCTTTCAATGATCTCAGTGGATCACTAAACGTTACTGCAAAGCCACACTCAAACTTAACCTACTGTGCCACTCAACACATCCCCATCACTCTGTCTTCCCTACCCTTCTCCTGCACATCCTTACTCACACCAGCTTACCTTGCACCTCTACCCATCCCTCTCTATCTACATTATCACTTCCCCATCTCACTAGCCACCCCTCACACTCACTCTCATCCTACTGCAAGCATACCAACTAACAACACACAAGGGTAGGCACTTGAGAGGTTTAACCAATGTCTATGTGAAGTTTCTGGTAATGTGTTGCCATACAGTGAAATCTATATTTTCAACACTGCCCCTTATTGGACAGATCTGTGCGCACCTTGAGAAGTGTCTTACTGAGTTCCAGTGAATGTTGAGACATAACTTTCCCCCCGCCCCCGCAATAGTGATGAGTGTGAATGGAATGGCTTGGACATTAAAGGGATGCTTTACGGTGCTGGTGTGGGATGGTGTCAACCTGGCGCATCATGTGGCAGCCAGAGTTTACAGCGTCAAGTGAAATAAATCTGGCCATGGTGATGCCATCGCTGGCCTCCCGGGCAGCAATGTTGTCAGGGGCTGATGCCCTGTGTCCTGTGCAGCATCAGGTGATGGTGGAGAAGGTTGGTGTGCCTGGTGATATTGGTGGTGGGGCTGATCGTGGAAGGATGCAGAGGACCACAGTCTGATTTTTTCAAGGGCACCGATGTTGCTGGAATAGATGGCAGCTGCAGGTGAGATGACAGAAGCGATCTGTCAATGGTGAGAGAGGTTGTTCCAATGAGGTGGCACTGGACATACAGTTGGCGCTAAACACTTGCAAGCTAAAGAAATCTCTATATGTATTACAAATACAGTAACCAACATTTTCTGCGCTCTGAAACTGACCATCTGCAACACGGCATCCTTTACACCACTTCTGCAGCTGTCAGCTTATCAGATACATCAGAGCAGACACAAATCACGCCAGGTTGAGCAGCGGGTAACCCGTGGGGGAGAACGCAAAATTGGAAGGAAGCCTCAAAATATCATTAAATTGGCTCTTAACAATCCATTTAACAAGCTCAATTGTCTCCCCCGCTGCTTGGTGCCGGGTCAGTTCTCCGCTGACAGACCCAACACCTGGGAGACTCGCGTGGAGGCGGGTTGACAGTGGGTTTCCTACCCGCTGTCAATCTTTGCTATTTTGACAGCGGACCCACCTCCAAACCCGCCCTCTGAGCGCTGGCAAAATTCTAGCCGAAGTTTGTCTGACTGGCAGATTCTTGGGGTCTGTCATCGGTGGCCGGGCAAGGGGTAGGGAAAGTAAAAAAATGGTTTATGTTGTCAGGTTAATACATGAAAAAAATAGCTTCCACGGCTTCTGGCATTTTCCAGTTGACAACAAATAATTAGCATTCTATCACAGCAACTGTATAAACAAATCTTATGTAAAAGTAATTAGGTGTAAACATTTGGACAGTGTTTCTGTCTAAAAGTTTAGTTGAAAACCTACTCAAATTTGTCATGCAGTTTGCAATCAAATACACACCAACTAAAATAAATACTGTATGGACAGAGAAACAATTTGACCAACCACTGAGAAAAATAAACACTAGATTATTTATAATCAGAACATAAATTTAAAAATCCGTCGCTGTGCAGTCTGTCTTGAATTGGGTTTCTGCTTGTTTCTGTTACTTTCTCTCTCCCTATCACGTTCTCTCTCACACACACACACACACACACACACACACAATATCGTTGGTTAAAAAAAACGGACTGCTGCCAACGAACCGGAAGCTGCACAGAAGCATTCTGTGCATAAATGTCTGGTCCCAAATATGAAAAAGTAACGTTCACCACAAAAGACAGAGGACCTGATAGCGATAAACACACTCGGTGAGAGTACAATAAAACTCTCACAAGCTGACAACATCCTAATATCACCTTCAAGTCACATTACAGACCTCACAATACCTGAAATTTCCACCCCTCACCTTTCTCACTAATCTGGGAAGTCCAGCAAAAACAAACAAAAAACCACCGGAACTGCACATGCGCAACTACTTTATGTTGTTGGCAGCAGTCGCGTCCTAAAAAAAAATCAACGGTAGATTCTCTCTCACCTGCACTGTGAAGCTAGTGATTTTCTGATATGTGCTCATACCATGTGAAGAACCTTGCCCTGGGCAAGGACACAAAAAATGTACCTTTCAGATAAACACCTCTATCGAATCACCTCATAACCTCATCTAACAAAAGCTCCAATTTTTCATGTCTTTCTTTGTATTTATATTTCCTCGTACCAACCAGCAGCCGAGTGAATCTATGCTGTATCCTCCCTATTGGTTCAACATCCTTCCTGTAGTGTGGAGCCCACAACTGCACACAGTACTCCAACTGTGGTCTTACTAAGATTTTATATAGATTCACCGTTGCATCTTAACTTTTATATTCTATACGTCTTGCCATAAAACTCAGCATTTAATTAGCTTTTTTACAGCCATATCCACTTGAGGTGCTGTTTATAAGATCTTGTGAACCAAAATCACCAAATCCCTCTGCCTTCCACAGCACCTAGCCTTTCCCATTCAAAGCATTATAATTATTTTTCTCACATTTACTGATATTAAATTCCATCTGCCACTTTTTTGCCCATTCCACAATCTTATCCCTATCCCCTTGCAGCCTCCTTTGGTATTCTGAATTACTATCTGACTCCTATTTTAATACCATCTACAAGTTGGACACCACTTCCTCTAGCTTTATATCCAAATCATTGATGTACACAGTGAACAGAAGCGGTCCCAGAACAGAATCCTGTGGGACGCCTGTACCCACTTCCAACCATTCGAAGAAACTGTCCTACTTTCTGTTTCCTCTATTCTAACCAGTTTTCAATCCAATTTGCTATCCTCCCCCTAATTCAATACCCTTTAATCTTCTTTAATACTCTCGTGTGTGGTACCTTGTCAAAGGCTTTCTGAAAGATCATGTACCCCATATCCACTGCATTTCCCCATCCACCCTATTTGTCACTTCCTCAGAAGAACTTCATCAAGTTTCTGAAATCCATGTTGGCTGCTTCTAATTATTTTCTCTTCATCCACATATTTAGTAATTGTTTAATATGCATTAAGATTGAGCATTGCTGGCTTTTTGGAAGCATAACACATGAATCAACCCCATAGATTTTTACTCTATCTAACCTGCTGACTTGTGTCATATGATTGAATATTCCTAGGCACTGTCAATGGTTACAAAAAATATTGCAGGACAATATTATCCCTGGTGGACTATTGAACCAACATTTTTATTTTCACAACAGCTTAGGCTGTTTTAAATGTTGATCAACAACCATGGTGTCTCTAGACCTTGCCCATAGAATTACATAGTGCCTAATAAGATCACAAAAAGAAAATAACTTAAAAAAATTATTTTCTTTACTAACAACCCTACAAAATTCAATGAGTAGCATGATTTTAATGAAACAATTTGAAGTAGATGTGTTCACAACTATACCTGCCAATATGCTGAGTTTTCATACAATCTCTGATTTATTAATGCTGGTTAAATGAGGGTGAGTTTGGGTTGACTGGAAAAAATGCCAATTGGCTATGAGTTGTTGGGTTACATAGTTCAGTGTATAAAATAACTTTATCTTGCTAAATCATTGCTCACAAGTTGATCAGTATTCCATGGGGGAGCCTTGCAAATGTGATTATTTCAATATGAATTGTTAGAAAAAATAAGCACCTGGGGCATATCTAGGGGTAAATACTTTTCATAGTATTTACAGCTAGAATTACGGTTAAAGTAAAGAGCTCTTTTTTTTTAGGTTTTTAAGATTACTGGTTCAATTAATAAGCCTTTTGAAAATAACCAGTACTGTAATTGTTTGTTTGAGTTTCATATGTTTCGCAAGAATATTTATGCAATGTCATCTATGCACTAAAATTAAAATTATTGAGTGGCAATGGTTATAGTAAGTAAATTACGAGAAACCTGAGTCCATATTACAGGATTAGTTCAGTAGTTACCAATGGGGTTCATTAGTTACAAATAGTTACATTACAGTGTTTTGATTTCCACAAACAAAAATTAAATAAATTCTTCACATGTAAAAGTTATAGCTGGTTTGTATCCATACACAATGTATTACAAACATTATTTCTTACAAACATTATTGCGAATTATTGCATCCGAGGCAACAGTAAAGCAAGACAGACAAAACAATTAATTTACACGTGGTACTGGAAACTTATGGCATGCATGAGGTACAATTTAGTTTGAGCAACTTGCAAATCAGTTGCGTTGACACAATGACAGCTTCAAGACAAGACCATCATCCAAATAGTTCCAGATAACTCTCCTACACTAGATGAAGGGCAAAAGATTGCATTCCCAATTTGCTCCATCTTCCATAAGCATAGTGCTCCAAAGGAGCACATTAAAGTACTTAGAGTTAGCCAGTCAAAATCAGAGTGGTTTTGCCCAGACAATGCCAACAATTAAAAGATGGACAGGGCCTTGAAGAATAATGCAAAGTTGTCTGTTGAAAGCATATTTCATCCCAATCAACATGTAAAAGTACAATTATCCATAACCAAAGCTTGCTTCACAGCTGTAAAGTTCAGCTGTAATGATCCCTGCACATTGCACTTGCACATCAATTATGATAATCATAATCACGGTCGTTAAGCCGAATGTTCATTACTGTCAGGATGCTACTGACAGCAGTTTCAATCATCAGCTGCAATGGGCAAGCAGTCACAGTCGCACCCATGTTTCTGCACCCAGGGTTTTGCAACATTAAATCCATGATCTGTACTACTTCCCACTCTATTTTACAACTATTGAGGAAGAAAAGTTGACTTTATGTTCAACATAATGTACTAAGATTGTTTCCTATTGATCTGCTTTTATGCTTTTCCTCAGTGCATGATTAACTGAGATCTTTAGACCTGCAATGCCCCACTATTACTTTTAAAAATATTTTTAGGGTTTAATATGAAAATATGCTAGCAGTGTAATATTGTCTTTGAAACATAACCCTTTTCAGAACTTTACATTTTTGGTGAGGCAACCAAACTCTGCAACTGCACATTTTATTTATTAATGACACTGCCCTCTGCTCGTTACTCCCAGTTCTAAATATTCAGAACCAAGAGCTGAAAGCGAAGTTGTGAAATTAGCAGCAGCAATAAATAAAATGCACAGAAATACAGTTTAATATAAATAGTCTAAAAAGAATCATGTTGGAAACATGGGAATAAGAAGTAGCTTGGGGCACTGCAAATTGAATTGGTTACTTGTCAAATTAAGGGTTGAAGTATAACCAATTCAGTTGTTTGTGGTGCACAAGTTTCCAACTCAAGCATGTAACATTCTTATTTTAGCTAATTCACTTGGTTAATAATATTTGTACAGTCTTTCCATTGTTTTTTCTACAAACCATTGGTGCTCACAAATTTATTGTTTTCAACAAAAATATTTTTTTTATTTTACTGGTAGGAAGTAGGATAATGTTAACAAGATAAACTTGTAGTTCAGATTCTAAGCATACAATGATCACCACAAATTAGTTCGAATTTCTAAATTAATTAATTAATGGAATTATATCAACAATATTGCAATGTTTTTTGATTCTTCCACCCCCCATTCAAATCATTCAATCTTGAGGTTATACTGTTTGATTAATGTAACCACTGGAATAGATTTAACAAGATGCAAAACATTATCCATTCTTTTAACCTCTAAAGATTCTGAGCAGCTGCTCATTTGTACAGATATTGTGGACCACAGGTGTGACGGGTGCTGGAATCCATGAAGTAAGATAGCTTTGCTGGACTTATGATGGGTCATATAAGATGAAATGCTGAGCTGCTAAACAACAATGAGGTCTAATGATCAAAGCTATGCCAAGTATGCACTTCCATTTGTATTTTCTTCTGTGTGTTCTTCAACAACCTCTTCTCTCGACCCCTCCACGGTCTCTAAATTGTCAGACTGCTTGTCCGACATACAGTTCTGGATGAGCAAAAATTTTCTCCAATTAAAAATTGGGAAAACCGAAGCCATTGTTTTCGGTCTCCGCCACAAACTCCGTTCCCGAGCCACTGACTCCATCCCTCTCTCTAACATCTGTCTGAGGCTGAACCACACTGTTCGCAACCTTGGTGTCATATTTGACCCTGAAATGAGCTTCCGACCACATATCCGCAGCATAACAAAGACCGCCTATTTCCACCTCCGTAACATCGTCCGTCTCTGCCCTTGCCTCAGCTCATCCGCTGCTGAAACCCTCATCCATGCCTTTGTTACCTCTAGACTTGACTATTCCAACGCACTCCTGGCTGGCCTCCCACATTCCACCCTTTGTAAACTTGAGGTCATCCAAAACTTGGCTGCCCGTGTCCTAACTTGCACCAAGTCCCATTCGCCCATCTCCCCTGTGCTCGCTGACCTACATTGGCTCCCGGTTAAGCAATGCCTCGATTTCAAAATTCTCATCCTTGTTTTCAAATCTCTCCATGGCCTCACCCCTTCCTATCTCTGTAATCTCCTTCAGCCCCACAATGCCCCCCCCACCCCACCCACCGAGATATCTGCGCTCCTCTAATTCTGCCCTCTTGAGCATCCCTGATTGCAATCGCTCAACTATTGGTGGCTGTGCCTTCTGTTGCCTAGGCCCTAAGCTCTGGAATTCCCTGCCTAAACCTGTCTGCCTTGCTACTTCTCCTTCCTCCTTTAAGACGCTCCTTAAAACCTACCTCTTTGACCAAGCTTTTGGTCACCTGCCCTAATTTATCCTTATGTGGCTCGGTGTCAAATTTTTTGTCTTATAATACTCCTGTGAAGTGCCATGGGACATTTTACTACGTTAAAGGCGCTATATAAATACAAGCTGTTGTTGTTAGTTTTTAAAAAGAAAAGTAGATGCAAATAAATAGGTAAGTAAGGTTGATAAAAAGTGATAACTCAAATGCCATCAGCCGCATTTTCGACAGACATCAGGCATGCAAAATCCTCACTCAAAATTCGGAAGCCTAGCGTCCATTTTTCCAGCTCAAAAATGGATGGCTATAAGTTGAATATCACCCTTATCATGTTTTCTTGAAATGTTGTCTATCAGGAACTTAGGGTCCTGGGCAGCGAAAAGGGCATTCCTAATTTTTTTTTGTGCCATTATTCAAAGTTTTGTGAACTTTTTAGTTAGATGAATCAAATATTTGTCATGAATGCAAGTTAAACATCAATTTAACTGCTTGAGAAACCTCATTCACGTCACTAAATAATGGAGACGCAGTGACAGTGAAAGGAACATGTGCATTGTTATTGGCTGGTATTCTTTCATTCTATCTTAAATTCGTATAAAAAAAATATGAGCTGCAATATTGCACACACACATTTTTATTTTCTCTCCCTAAGAAGACCTTTTGTTCAAATGATGCATGAGTATTCAATCATGCTGCCAGGCCACAGATTGATAAACATTATCAATGTTGATTTTGCTAATATTGAAGATATTCAGATGAAATAAATCGGACCTCCTGAAGATGATGTCCTCACCTTCAGGACATCAGCATTACCCTTTTCTCATGGTTGCAAAGCAATGGATATTGCAAACAAGCAAGACTTCTTAATTAAACCAATGAACAGTTTGCAATAGCAATACAAAAAATTCATCTACAGATTTTGAAAAGTTACATTTATATTCCAAACAAACAGCTATCAATTTACACTTTCACTGATGATTATAGATGCTGAGAAACTCTAATAGTCAATTACTGTTAGATTGTTGAAATACTTGAAAAGTCAACTGTGCTATTTTGTTGCTTGCCTACCTTATTCTTGTTTGGTGTGTCTTCAGTTGCTCTAAAGTGCTTAGTTCCATAAGCAATAGGTCCATATTTGGTGTCAGTATTAAGGAGTGGCTCATGGGTTTTGTACCTACTTGCATTGCTGAATGGCAGGAATCTATAAGCAGGATTTGAAACAAAAATATTGAAAGTATGTAAAACATTCAGAGTTGAAATCCCTCATAATATTTTCATTAAATAATTTTCATTTAATAAGAGATGTTACTGCCTGAAAATGGCAAACTGGCACAAGATGTTGAAGCACCAACATACTGCACCAGAGAACGGTGGAACATGGGTTCGACTACCAGTTGAATTATCAGGTGTGCCCACACAAGGAAAGGAAAGTATCCCCATGCTCCTATTGTGTGCCAATCAGTTACTAGTTCAGACTGGGATTGATGAAAGCCCACCAGGTTGCCCACCCTGCCCATTCTCTCAGCTTCAGTTGATATGTGGCCCAGAGAAACCAACAACAAAGGGAAGAAAACAATTAGGAAAAAAACAGGGTTTTATACTTCTAAAATAAAAGTTATTTTTTAAAACCTTTGTTTTAATACTTTAATTTTCAAACGGATGCTCTCACCAACTCCACATAGACGTTATTCATGGACTAACAAACAATATCTACCCAGACAAATTCATTACTTTACAATTGAAGAACATACACAATCTAGAAAATATTTTTAAAAGTTACACAATCTCTTCTCAACACAAATGACGTTATATGAGATTACAATGGTCATTTTTTTTGCCACAGCTTGGGATGAAATAAAAACTTGCACCGAACCACACTTCAGACTACAGAACTGATTAAACCATTACTGATTACGTAAGGAGAAAAGATGGGACTTGGAAACCAGGTTTATATATATAATTAGATATTGGTAGATATTTTCTCATATCAGAATTAAATATGTAGCAGTATTCACTATAATTTCCGAACAGATAGTCTCTATTTCAACCATATACATACACCAAACAAAATTACATGCATACGTGCACATACAGATAATCTTTCTAACGCAAATAAAATTACTTATTTCAGTTAAAAACAAATAAAATTTATACCATGCACTACAACACAGCATTCTCCTCTGAGTGCTTAAATAGCCCCTGCTGCGCTTCTGTACACACAGTTCATGCTGTGCCTATTTCTAACTTCCTTAAGGAATCTGACATTTTCTGAGTTATCATAATTCTATCAGAATGTTTTTATACTTCTTGGGCACCCATCAAACTGTTTATGTACCATCAACATTTCCAAACATGCCAGTATTGACTAACATTTGCTAGTGACAGTTTTTGTTCCATTGACAGGTACAAAACTCTAAGTTGTGTAAAAGATTACACCACAATTTGTGAATGTTTTTGCTAAAAAGTGTGGTGACAGATGAATATTCATTAAATGTACAGTCTGAGAAATCAGTGCATTTAGACGGAGGGCCTGAAATTCCAGGAGGCCTGGTCTGCTGCTAGAAATGTAGGATTCTGGGGCAGGATTTCTGGCCACCAGTCTGCTCAGGCCTTGATTCTGTCCTAAATCTTGGAGACAGGGTCATTTACATAAAGGGGGAGTGCACCCAGTCTATTTACAATGTTCCCTGCGGAGTCTGTTCTGGCCAAAGATGGTAGGTTTTTTTGTTAAACAAGCACATTTTCACTGTTGCAGCTTTCATAACAGCAACTATCATTGTGCATGCACATCTGCCTGGCTGTTGCAAATAGTCCTGCATGATGGAGATGTAATTTCTGTGGGGTGAGGTGGTGAGGCAAAATTTGATTTCTGGCAAGTGATTTCATCCCCCCAATCCTGCTTTCTCTTCTGACGATGTGACATAAGGGGGCCAATCGCAAGGACCGGCTGCCTCCCCTCCCCTCAGAATTTTTTATGGTTGGCAAAAAGGGGCGGCGACTGGTGGAACAGGGTCTTAGCCCAAATCTTTGCACCTTTGCCTACCATATGCTCTGATAGAACCCTCCCAGGCCCAAAGAGTGATGCAAGAAATTTGGAAGAGACAAATTGAGTGTGTGAGAGAAAGATAACGAAAGAGCCATTAATAGTTTTGATAAAAATGAAAAATATGATTGCGTATCAGATAGCAAGCTTTTCTTGATCTCCTCTGTGCTCTTTGCTAGGGCTCTGATAAACTGCATGATACTGCTACACCCTACATAGATTATCATTATTTTCTGGTTTTACTACTAAAAAGGAAAACAACTTGGAGATGAATCATGTTATATTTTTTAAATAATACTAAGGGTACTCATTTCCCAATATGCTTTAAAGGAAACTTCCTTATTTTGCCATTAGTAACAGCAGAATTATTAATATTGCAATTTTAATGCCAACAACTTGCCAATATAAAACATAATTTACAAAATATATATTTAAAATGAATTAAAAGCACAGTGGGACATTTTACTACGTTAAAGGCGCTATATAAATGCAAGTTGTGGTTGTCAGCAGAATGCCACTCCTACTGCCCTGCCAGAGCTGCCATTTTCAATGTGGGTGGGATGAGTGACTGCATTTGCACTTTTCCACCCACCAACAGCCTGACCCCATTTCGCAGGCTGCCCATGCGACAGTGACGGATGCAATGGGCCTATGAGAAGACCTTTAATAACTCACTGGTGACTTTGTCATTCATGAGTTATTAGGTCTTTCTCACTCGTGGAATAAACTGGCTATTTCATTGTCCCTCCTGTGTATATTCTCTATTTAGTCGGATTGCTGAAAAAGTCGTAAGAATTGTACTTTGCAAAAACAAAGAACAGAAAGTAGGAAAATTATTTCAACGATAAAGGAGCATTGAGATTAATGATTATTAGATAATCAATATGTAGCCACAAAGACACAACTTTTCAGAAATAGATTTGGCGTACTTGACATTACTTTTAAGATTGCAGGATACAAGTAGATTTTTGGAGCAAACACAAATTTCAAATATAAACCTGTAAAACTTATTAAAATAAACATTAAAAGGAAAGCAAACATAAGAATCAATGTTTTAGTTAATTATTGCAATATCATAAACAACTAGCAGTGTAGCAAATGTCATCAAATAGCCCCAGACAGATAGCAATTTTTTAATATAGAATTCTAAATTAAGTGAAGAATTTAACAGAAGGGTTATGACATAAAGGTGTGGTATTGTGTAAACAATAGAGTTCTAGGAAGGCTGCCAAATGTTAATTAAAGTGTATGTTGATTTTGCAAATTACACCCTAGACACTTAGCTGGGGGTATTCTATAAACAGATTTAACCAACATGAAAAGGTGGAGTGTCAGAGGAGTTCTAAATACCACTGGGCTTGCTGATGCCGATGTTGATGCTGAAAGAAAATACTTCACAGGTTCACATGTGGCAAAACTAAACTTGTGTAACATTTTAAAATCAAAACTGGGTTGGTCACCATAAAAAGTCTGTAGTTTTGTGATGTGCATTGGTTTTCAATGAAAAGATCTTTCTATGCACTTTACAAATGTTTTTATTTGCTGCAAGAATAAAGCTGAATTGTGATCATTTCTTATAAAATACTTTCTGTTAAACCAGTGAGATTAATCTTTAGATATACTAATCTGTTGTAAATCTTAGCTCCTTTCCAGCATAATGCTAGGAATGTTCCTACATAGGTAAATAGATTATCCAAATGAAAGAATTCCTATCTAAAAGAATAGGAAACTTAACATGCTGTGTTTGTTTTTCTAGTATTCCAATTTATGTTTGAATTACTAAAAATGTTAATAATAGCATGGTATTGAATATACCATTTAAAAAGGATATGCAATATATATATATTGTATAAAATATATTTAACCATTATTACTTATAGGCTTGTGCTGGTGTGACCAGGTGCCTCAGAAAGACGAGCAGCTGCTGAGACGACTTACTCATATAAAAGGGATGTAAACATATTGAACAGTTATAAATGTAACACTATCATTGTCTTTCTTACAAAGTTGTTCAATCCATGAAGCTTCTAAAACCACATTTAGTCAACCTCAGCTATGTGAGTATATCTGCTTTCCTGCATTGTCAGCAATTTGCCTGTTCTCAGCAATTTGTTACTTCAAATGTTTTACCTGGAACAGGCTTTAAGAATAAGCAATAGAGCACATGCAAGGTTAATCAGCAGTCTATGCAACGTATAGCAGCTGCAGGTCATCTTCCATATATTTACTACTTAATAAGCAAGAGAAAATAAGATTTAAAATGATTTATATATCAACAAAGTACTGATTTTGAGGGTTTTCAAGTTATACAGTTTTCTTGCATTACAAGTCATTGTCTTTTGTCAGAACAGAGGACTGAAACTTTTGGAAAAAATTGAAATATTTAAAAATACACTGAAAGATAGAAAGACACCCATACACTCCATATTTGAACTATGTGGGTGGCATTCAAAAAGTTATCTTGAATCATGATTGTGAATTATCATTTAAAAAAAATTATACTGCTATTGACATGGCAGCCTAATTTTTAATATGTTCTCAACACAAATGTAAGAACAATATTATTTTATACACAAGAAAGTTTTATCTCACAAAACATGTAATTGTAGATACCAAGCATCAGGTGGTAATAAAATTCATGAGGACTAAGCCTTGATTTTGATTGAGTGATGTTTGATGACAGGGGTTTGGCTGCATTTATTTTTTCCACAGTTTTAAGCCACACTCTGTGTAAGGTTGGTAATAAAGTTCCACCCTTAAAAAATATTTGCAAACAAAAGATTAGTAGGAAAATCATTATGGAAGCATTTATGACTGACAAGAATGATCTTATGCTTCTATAATAAATTACTTTGTTGGTTATCTTATTAAACAAAGACAATGGCCCGTAATTTGCAGTCAGCGGCAAGGCAAAGGCGTTCGCCGCTGGCCCCGAAATAAGCTTCCCACAAAGATCTCACAATCTCTATGACGAGAAGTTCGGCTTTTCCAACTTTCAGTTGAGATCAGTGTAAGTTAATGGGGATGCCCTAGTGTGAGCTGCTGTGATGTCAACAAGCTGTCTAAGCAGCCAATCACAATTCAGAATTCTCACGGACCGGGAACCAGGAAGTGAAGAAGCTCCTTTTATTCTAACTTTTTAAAACAAAGAGAAAAACAAAGACTGAATCTCTCACATGGGGAAAAGGTAAACCTGAAATAAAGATGAACAAACTTTGAAAAAAAAAAATCAATTTTTTTGAAAGTTTCTTAAAATTTTTTAATTTTTATTTGAATGAATAAATTTGACACTCCACAAAATTAAAATTAGTTTTTCAGGGCCATAACGTTTGTTTAGCAGTCAATACGCTGTTAAAACGCCAGTTACAACTAATCCAAAACAGTTTAGCTTTTAATGGGGTATTTAACAGCGATATTACCGTGGAAAAGCCAAAGTTTTCATCAGTTTCCCTGATTTCACAGATTACACTGATTGTCGGCTTGGGGGGGGGGGGGGAGGGGGAGGGGGCACAGTGCAGCCAATGTCGGAGCAGTGAATGACTGACCGCAACTTCAGGATTTCTGCGTTAGGATGCGCATGCGCTAAATCCTGAAGTTGCGATCAGTTTCAAAGGGGTAATAACAGCAAATGCTGTTCGTTCACTCATATTACCCACCACAAATTCCAGGGCAATAGCTTGCAGAGGGGCGATATATTTCTATGCTTGAATGTAAAAGAGTACAATGAATGCACTACTTTAAAATGAATAATTATTAACTACATGTTTACACAATAACTTGCTTTTAGTGATAGAAACCTTTCGTCACTCTAAGACACACAAAGTAGTCATTAACTGAACTTAGAAATATATAAGAATATGGAAACTATTGGAAATTGATGCCATTGATTCTTATATTTGGATCTTCTCTCCTCTTCTCAGCATGAGTTGGCAAATATCGGTCTTTTACCTCCTGCTTCCGCCTGTAAGCTAGAAGAAATTGGTTTGTTTCCATGGTTACAATATCAGCATGTTTCCAATCTAAGTAATACCTTATGTAAAACACAGGCCACTGCTGTGCATCATTGTTCTAGCATAAGTAGATTATGATTTTTATCGGATATCTAATACGCATCTTTTCACATTTCTACTCTGTTTTTGTTTCCCCCCCCAAATTGTAAATATTATGCGATGGTTATGATTTTAATCCTATTTTCTCTTGTTTAATCAGTAATAAGGAAAAATAACTTGTTTCAAGAAATAGCTGCGCAGTTCTACTTTACACTTTGGAAAATCAACATTATAAACATTCATGAATCATTGGTTTTTTAAAGCAATAAAAACAACCTCAATAATTGACTTTACCCAGTCTGATTTTTTTGCCATTACAAAATCATTTTAACTGTGGAGAACAGCTTAGTATATTTTAAAAGAAATGTTTAATTTGTCAGTTATTTGATCTCTTGACTTTGGAGACAGCCATAGGCATAAGGTATTTATTAATTGTATGCTTTAAATGATATTTATGGCTATTTGGTGGGGCCCATCAGATTACGTAATTGTGGAATAATACAAATATTAATGAATAAATGTGCTTTAAGAATGGAAGATCGCTTTAATTGGTTTTTCAATTAAATTTCCATTTCAGTATGACACTTTAGGAATAAAACAAAATAAACTTAAAATCTCATGAAAGTTGAGCATTGCCTTTTTAAAATGAGAAGAGTGTATAGGTGTACAAATACTCATGAGAAAAACAGCATTCACACAAGACAGATTACAGTGCTAGGAATGCTAATTTGCACATGGGACAGACATCACCAAAAATTAATGTGGCCCCAATGTCCCAGAATATATGGAACTGATGCTGTGAGCCGGCTGCTCTGGTAGCAGTTGCCATCCTGTTCAAATCGGAACAGTCCATCTTTCTTTCTTTTCAGCTCCATTTAAAACAGTGCATTTTTCCTCTCGTGGATTGCTTGGTGCAGTACCCTAGGAAAGCAGTCTGACACTGCTCTTCACACGTAAAGGTGTAGGTTTGAATCCAGCCCAGGAGTTGGTGACAAAGGTCACCTCTTCCAAATAGCTGTTAAGAGCTTCCAGTGAAATGAGATCAGCCAACCTCTGTCAAAAATCCCAAATCTATCACTCTGGTCTCTGACACTCCATATAGTGTAAGCAATTCACCACAGTAAGCATCAAAAAGCATCTATGTAGACTCTAAAGTACGTAACCTCTGCTGAATTGAAACATGAGTGCCTCAGTCTATCACCTGTAAAAAAAAATTGTTAGATTGTCAGGTAAATAATTATGTTACTATTACTACTGTCTTTGAGTTCAGTTATGTTGGGTCAGACTGTTAGTTGAGTTATAGGGGCCAATTTTAGACTCATCACATCTGAAAATGGTTGCCGACGGGATGTAATGGTGTGTGAAATTTGGCAGAGATCAGTCCCGACTGATCTCCGCCTATTCTTTGCCCAGTTCAAGTTCCCGATTTCCAGAGACTTGAGCACATAATCTAGGCTGACACCTCATTGTAGTACTGAGGGTGCACTGGACTGTCAGAAGTGTCGTCTTTCAAATGAGATGTTAAACTGATGCCCCGTCTGCCCTCTCAGGTGGATGTGAAAGATCCCATGGCACAATTCGAAGAAGAGCAGGGGAGTTCTCCCCAGTGTCCTGACCAATATTTATCCCTCAACTAACATCATTAAAAAAGTTTATTTGGTCATTATCTATTGCTTTTGTGGGACATTGCTGTGCGTGAATTAGCTGCTGGGTTTCCCACATTACAACTGTGACACACTTTAAAAGTACTTCATTGGCTGTGAAGCGCTTTGGGACGTCCTGAGGTTGTGAAAGGTGCTATATAATTGCAAGTTCTTGCTTTTTCTTTGTTTCCGGTTGGTGTTGGGATGGGCGTGGAAGCTCCCATCTGAAGCAGCGTGGGCACAACCTACACATTATTTCCTAATGTGCAGGCATGCAGGATGTCAACTGCAAAACACATCCAGGAAACTAGGCGTCCAGCATTGCTATGGATTGGGAAATATAAGGAAATTGATCTAAAGGGCATAGTGATGTAAAAGTAAGTGGTTTTAAGCCATTGCTGGATTAGTTTCTTAATGTTTACTTCTTTTTCCTGCAGTCATTTAGGTTCTCATGACCCTGTAAGCCAGTTGTTCCAAATTAATTATGTTTTGCCCCCAGCACCATTACTGCAACCAATGGATTTCCAATGGCAATCCTCGGCGCTGGTGTATTTTAATGAAGAGAAGGACCTACAAAGGGATGCCAAGCAGGTCAGGCTGCAAAAGAGGTGTGTTGTGCCCACCTACTGGTACCTGCACACCTACCTTTGCAGACAGAAGTGAAATGCTGGTGGAGGTTTCATCTTCCCAAACAACACTGTGACAGCAGAACTCTGATGGCATCAATAAAATATGTGAATGCCTCACTAACGATAATGTTGGATGCTTCCTCAGACACACATTAATAACAGTATGTCACACTTTCAGTGGCACTACATGAAATGAGGCATGCCAGGATGATCAAGAACCAGCATAGCCTGATAAGCCACCAAAATACCACCAACCATTTTTGCAGACCTTGTCACATCTACTTGGCAATGATTGTGGGAACCGTCTTCTCAGGGTCTGTTCACAGAGAGGCAGATGCGGAGCTGCGACATTTCCTGCAGCTACCATGAAACACAGGACTGGTACATGCAGTGACAGTAATGGCCAACTACAGCTTAAAAATTAGCTGCACTTCCTTGCAGGGATGCTGCAATACTAAGCTATGGAAATGGTGTTGTGGAGTGCCACAGAGCGCAACCCTCCTCATACAGCACCACCTGGATTTGAGCAGCCATCAAACAAGGGGGACTGCTCCATCAAGGCATCTAACAACCACATGGCATATATAAAGAAGAAAGGCTTTCAGCCCATCAGTGCACTGGTGGCGGCAGACTACGGGAACAGAATATACAGATGAATGCATGCTTTAGGCCCGGCGCTAAACAGGAAAATCTACTCCACGGAAATCCTTTTTAGGTGTCTTAGTGTAAATTTCACTACTATTGTGAATATTATGATCCTGTGGTTTGACAATAGCCACAATGACTTCATTCTGTGCCAGTCCACTGTGTTAGCACTATTTCAAGAAGCGGGCAGACGAGACAGCTGGCTGCTTGGAAACAGAGCTATCCACTGGAGCCTGGGCTATTAACACCAGTGAAGAACTCTCAAACAGAAGGCAAAAGAGAGTACAATGTGGCTCATACCTCCACCTGATTTTCGATGAAATATACAGTTGGAATGTTGAAAGAGATTCCTGGTCAGATCAACTGGTATACTGCTCCACGGTTCTGAGAAGGCGCAGAAAATTATCAGCATCTGCTGTATCTGGCATAATTTTGCAATTCAGAGAGGGATCACCCTTAAGCCACAGGACCAGGAGGGTTGGCCTGCAGCCCTGGCAGAGGAGGACGGGGAGGAAGAAGAATAGAAAAAAGAGGAAGTTGAAATGGAAGAGGCTAAGGTGCAGCTCGGAAGACGATGCATCAATCATTGATTAACAGGATTTGCTCTTAAAATGTGTAAATCTGTTACCATCCCTGGCTGTACCTCACCACATGCAACATTAATGTATCCCTTCTGACAATAAATCTACACAGTACTTTTGAAAAAAGTTTACTTCTGTATTCCAGTGTCTTGAACGTTTGCTTTCCCAGTGTTCGCCCTTGTGGGTGTGTGTCATGTACTGCCTAATCTTGTGATTTTTTAAAATTGCTACTTCAGTGTGAGGCAGCCTGCTGCTCCTCAATGGGGGCCCCTTGATACAGCTGTGGCACTGCATCCATATGTGCTCATTCATGAGATGGCCCTTCAACTCCTGCCAGCACTTCGGCTCCTGCACTGATGGGCTGCTCCTGTCTTCAGCCTGCCCTTTCTTCAATCCTCTGAGGGAGCCAGCTGGGCCACACTGATATAATGGCACCCTGAGAAGTTACTGACTCAACCATTCCTACCCATAGTCATAGAGTCATAATGGCACAGAAGGGGGCCATTTGGCCCATCGAGTCCGTGCCGGCTCTCTGTAGAGCAATCCAGTCAGTCCCATTCCCCCGCTCTATTCCCGTAGCCCTGCAAGTTTATTTCCCTCAAGTGCCTATCCAGTCTCCCCTTGAAAACATTGAGTGTCTTCACTTCCACCACTTCCGTCGGCAGTGAATTCCAGGTTATCACCACTCGCTGTGTAAAAAAGTTTTTCCTCACGTCCCCGCTGTATCTCTTGCCAAAACCTTAAATCTGTGTCCCCTAGTCCTTGTACCATCAACTAGTGGGAACAGCCTTTCCCCGTCTAGCCTATCCAAACCCGTCATAATCTTGTACACCTCTATCAAATCACCCCTCAACCTCCTTTGCTCTAATTAAAACAAATCCAGCTTCTCCAACCTGTCCTTGTAGCTAAGGTCCCCCATCCCCGGAACCATTCTGGTAAATCTCCTCTGCACCCTCTCAAGGGCCTTCACATCCTTCCTAAAGTGTGGTGACCAGAACTGGATGCAATACTCCAGTTGTGGCCTAACCAGCGCTTTATAAAGATTCAGCATAACTTCTCTACTTTTGTACTCAATACCTCTATTAATGAAGCCCAAGATCCCATATGCTTTGTTAACCACTCTCTCAATATGTCCTGCCACCTTCAGGGACCTATGCACATTAACTCCCAGGTCCCTCTGTCCCTGCACACTCTTTAAAACTGTGCCATTAAGTGTATATTGCCTCTCCCTGTTCCTTCTGCCAAAATGCATCACCTCACACTTCTCTGTATTAAATTCCATCTGCCACTTGTCTGTCCATTCTGCTAGCCTTTCTATGTCCTGTTGCAGTCGATTGATATCATCATCACTGTTTGCCACACCCCCAGGTTTGGTGTCATCGGCAAATTTAGAAATTCTACTCTGTATTCCAATATCCAGGTCATTTATATATATCAAAAAAAGCAGTGGTCACAGCACTGACCCTCGGGGAATATCACTGTCTACCATCCTCCAGTCTCTACTCCTGCCATTCTCTAGCTGCTGGATGTCCCTTGTGGATGACAAGGGATCTATGTCGGAACAGTTCAATAAATCACAGCAAAGATCTGTAAGAAAGAAAGAAAGACTTGCATTTATATAGCGCCTTTCATGACCACCGGACGTCTCAAAGCATTTTACAGCCAATGAAGTACTTTTTGGAGTGTAGTCACTGTTGTAATGTAGGAAACATGGCAGCCAATTTGCGCACAACAAGCTCCCACAAACAGCAATGTGATAATGACCAGATAATCTGTTTTTGTTATGTTGGTTGAGGGATAAATATTGGCCAGGACACCGGGGATAACTCCCCTGCTCTTCTTTGAAATTAATTGTGAATTCTGGGAGATTCTCTCACTGCTAAACTTACCTGACGAAGGAGCGAACTGCTCCGAAAGCTTGTAAAATTAAATAAATCTATTGGACTATAACCTGGTGTTGTGCGACTTCTCATTCTTTGAAATAGTGCCATGGGATCTTTTACATCAACTGAGAGAGCAGACGGGGCCTCGGTTTAACGTCTCATTCGAAAGACAGCACCTCCAACAGTGCAGCACTCCCTCAGTACTGCACTGGAGTGTCAGCCTAGCTTTATGTGATCAAGTCCCCGGAGTGGGACTTGAACCCACAACCTTCTGACTCAGAGGCGAGTGTGCTACCAACTGTAGCCCCATTACATCCAATCGAGAATGGCCACATTGTTGTTCTGTCATTATCACTGGGTCAAAATTCTGGAATTCATTACCTAACGTTATCGTGAGAGTACCATCATCACAAAGACTGCAGGGGTTGAAGAAGGCCCACCGATACCTTCTCAGAGCAAATAGTTAGGAGTGCAAAGCATCATGGTTCTCTGAAGACAATCCCAACCATCTTCAGCTCCTTCATCAATGACCATCCCTCCATCATAAGGTCAGAAGTGGGGATGTTCTCTGATGATTACAGTGTTCAGTTCCATTCACAAATCCTCAGATAATGAAGCAGTCTGTGCCTGCATGCAGCAAGACCTGGACGACATTCAAGTTTGGGCTGATAAGTGGCAAGCAACATTCATGCCACACAAGTGGCAGACAATGACTATCTCCAACAAGACAGAGTCTAACCACCGCCCCTTGACATTCAACAGCATTACCATCGCTGAATCCCCCAACATCAACATCCTGGGGGGTCACCATTGACCAGAAACTTAACTGGACCAGCCACATAAATACTGTGGCCACAAGAGCAGGTCAGAGGCTGGGTATTCTGCGGCAAGTGTCTCACCTCCTGACTCCCCAAAGCTTTTCCACCATCTACAAGGCACAAGTCAGGAATGTGATGGAATACTCTCCACTTGCCTGGATGAGTACAGCTTCAACAACACTCAAGAAGCTCGACACCATCTAGGACAAAGCAGCTTGCTTGATTGGCACCTCATCCACCACCTTAAACATTCACTCCCTCCACCACCGGCACACGGTGGCTGCAGCGTGTACCATCTACAAGATGCACTGCAGCAATTCGCCAAAGTATCTTCGACAGCATCTCCCAAACCCAAGACCTCTACCACCTAGAAGGACAAGGGCAGCAGGTGCATGGGAACACCATCACCTCCAAGTTCCACTCCAAGTCACACACCGTCCTGACTTGGGAATATATCGCCATTCCTTCATCGTCGCTGGATCAAAGTCCTGGAACTCCCTAACTAACAGCACTGTGGGAGTACCTTCACCACATAGACTGCAGCGGCTTAAGAAGGCGACTCAACACCACATTCTCAAGGGCAATTAGGGATGGGCAATAAATCCTGGCCTTGTCAGCGACACTCAACTCCCATGATCGAATAATTTAAAAAAATCCCCTCGCCTCTTGGGACCAGAAGTGAGAATCTCCTACAATTTGGCACTCAGGTCACAATTTCTGATATCACAGCGTTGGCAAGTAATACTGTGTCAGGACTTTGGATCTCTGTTCTCCAGAGCTTCCATGCAGAAGTCCATGGCGGTGCCACTCTTTCCATGGTGCATGCAGGTTTCTGAAACCCTCTCACTTATCTGCATAGATATTAGAGCTGCATTTCTGCAGTCTCCGACAGTCTCTGACATCCCATACAGGAAGCTTCTGACGATTCTCAAAAGACTGCATGAGTGCTTTTGCTCGTTAATAAGTCTTTCTCAGTATGCAGCCTCATAAGGTATGAATACATGGGCCCTGCAGCAAACAAACGTCGGGCTCTAACCCTTGCTATACTTTATAGCAGCAGAGGAGAAGCCACCTCCACTTATTTTTCTTCACTACTGCTGGCTGCTTCACCAGATGCTTCCTCTTGACTTTCTCTAATTTTTTTCCCTCTAGGTGAATGCTTCTGTGTATTGAGGAGTTCTTGGCAGCTGTTCATAAGAACATAAGAAATAGGAGCCGGAGTAGGCCATTTGGCCCTTTGAGCCTACTCCACCATTCAATAAGATCATGGCTGGTCTTCTACCTCATTTCTACTTTCCTGCACTATCCCCATATCCCTTGATTCCCTTAATATTCAAAAATCTTTCGATCTCTGTCTTGAATATACTCAACGACTGAGCCTCTGCAGCCCTCTGGGGTAGAGAATTCCAAAGATTCACCACCCTCTGAGTTAAGAAATTTCTCCTCATCTCAGTCCTAAATGGCCAACCCCTTATTCTGAGACTGTGACCCTTAATTCTAGACTCCCCAGCCAGAGGAAACATCCTCCCTGCATCTACCCTGTCAAGCCCTGTAAGAATTTTGTATGTTTCAATGAGATCACCTCTCATTCTTCTAAACTCTAGAGAATATAGGCCTAGTCTACTCAATCTCTCCTCATAGGACAATCCCCCCATCCCAGGACCTAGTCTGGTGAACCTTCGTTGCACTCCCTCTATAGCAAGTATATCCTTCCTTAGGTAAGGAGACCAAAACTGTACACAATACTCCAGGTGTGGTCTCACCAGGGCCCTGCATAATTGCAGTAAGACATCTTTACTCTAAAATTCAAATCCTCTTGTAACAAAGGCCAACATACCATTTGCTTTCCTAATTGCTTGCTGTACCTGCATGTTAACTTTCAGTGATTCGTGTACAAGGACACCCAGGTCCCTCTGAACACCAACATTTCCCAATCTCTCACCATTTAAAAAATACACTGCTTTTCTATTTTTCCTACCAAAGTGGATAACTTCACATTTCTCCACATTATATTCCATTTGCCATGTTCTTGCCCACTCACTTAGCCTGTCTATATCCCCTTGGAACCTCCTCACAGCTTATATTCCTACCCAGCTTTGTATCATCAGCAAAATTGGATATATTGCATTTGGTCCCCTCATCCAAATCATTGATGTAGATTGTGAATAGCTGAGGCCCAATCACTGATCCTTGCAGTACCTCACTAGTTATAGCCTACCCACCCGAAAATGACCCGTTTATTCCTACTCTCTGTTTTCTGTCCATTAACCAATCCTCAATCCATGCTAGTATATTACCCCCAATCCCATGAGCACTAATTTTGTTTAATAACCTTCATGTGATAGGCAAGCTTCCTGCTTGTCTCTAATACCAGCTATATCATCTTGAGAGGTCCCAACCCAAAGAGAAAGGGAACATGTGTTAGTGTGGGGTATTCGGAAAATGGTTGTACACACAGTAACAAGAAATTAGAGGTGATTTTTTGACTTAGTGTGCACAACATGCAAGTTATATTTGACATTCAAAGTCATTCTCTTTGGCAGGCATAAGGTACATGATAAAGCAGTAGAAGCATTACAGACATGAAAGTTTGGCCATCTAAATTATGAGTGGTTGTGCCAATGTGCTCTTTGTTCTATTGCTGATGCTGCACTATGTTGAGGGCACAGTGCTTATTGTATCTATATTACAGGCATGGATTTGATTTGAGTTGGCAAACCATTGGTGACCTTACCATGGTACTCTTCCTCCGTCAAGAGGTTTTCTTTATTTGCTCTCATGATTTATGGATGTGGGATTATCCTTCACTCTCTGCATTACCTTCCACTATGCATGGTGCACAGCTCCTCGCAAAGGAAGATGCACCTCTCTTCCAAATATTGATACCCTCCTCTGCTTCACTCTAAACAAAATATCCAATGTCATTTCATCAAAGAGGGCAGCTCTAGCATCTGCCCATCAGTAAGATTCCATGGTCCCAGCAGCAATCAGACAAAACAATGAGTACACTTAGAAAAGAGTAATAGCCCTTTAAGAACTACTGCTCTCTCTGTTCTCCACTCACATGCGGCCATAGTGTTCCCTGTGATTCTGAAAATGTAAATTATTTTAATTAGCTGGCTCCAAATTGGTGAAGTCACATCCCCACTTCACTAGCAATCACCGTGATCCCTGGGCCATTTTGCCTGGAATTGTGAAATGTCATCGTAATACGTTTGCATATTGACCAAGTTTAACAATGTAATTCCTCATTTTAGCTCAGCATAACACAAAACCATTTTCTGTTTCTGAAGGCTGCAATACTTAAATCAAGCACCAAAGATTAGAGAGTTGATTGCAAAAGTGTTATAATACTGCAAACAGAATGCTGAGGGCATTGTTGCACACTCAAGGTCACTTCTATAACCAAAGGGGTAATATTTATACAATTTTATGGCTATAAGTCCTATCAATATTTATTTCATCATACCCTTTGCCGTGAGACATTTACCAGTACTTCAGCCACACTGTCAGTTAGTTCAGAAAGCAACAGTATTTATTTTGACATCAGAAGCCAAAGTTCATTCAACTGGGACATCACTCAGAGGGAAATAGTGTTCATTGTGACATCAGAAATCAAAGGTCATCAGCAAGGATAGTGTTAGCTAGGTGAACCGCTGTTTTTCACCCTCTCCCTCACCCATTTGCAAGCCAGGGTGAATAAAAGTTCACCTGAATTTGGAAACTAAATTTCATTTATAGCAGGCAATAGAATCTTGCAGAAGCCCTTTTGGTGTTCCTGATATCATTTTTAATATGAATATTGCACATGGGTAAACTGGCTGTATATAGTGAAAATTATTTAAGTAATAACCTATTTGGTTGGCTAGCGTGCAGTCATGGGACATATAACAGTTTTCACATATTTATTATATTGATTTAATACATAGGGTACTGCAACAAAAGAACATTGTCCTTGGAGCAATATCATGGGAATCATGTTTACTCTATGTCCCAAAAAGAGTTATCTAAGCAGCAGTGCTGACACTTTTAGTTCTGCTAATCTTTGTAAAGATTATTGAGCGATGGCCAGTAGATACCGTGATGTCAATAAAAATGGCAATAAGTCTACAGTCTAAGTTTTCAGTGGGTCAGAAGATACATTAAGGGGATAATTTGATTATGAAGAATAAGGTATCCAGTTAGGCTACAAAAAATCATAAATATCACGGGTTTAATTTTGATGTGACCCCTTTCTTCAGGTGAAAGGCAGACGAACATCCCTGCCACCTGCCCAATGAATGCGGTCGGAGGCCAGAACCATTTTGATGGTCGGGCATCATAACCATATTCACAGCAAACTGCCTAGGCATATGGAGCAGCTTACCGATTGGGGGTCAGGGAGGCTAGAGGTCGGAAGTTCTGGCAGAGTCAAGTTAGTCGAGTTATGTTAAGGTGGGTAGATGATTCCGTGGGAGGGCTGTGTAGGGTCGGGTATTGGGTATTGTGGGGTCAGGAAGCTCCTGCTGGCCACACAAAAATTGCTAAAAATAATTAACCTGTTCTCGTTTTTGAAACTGCCTCCAGTGGTCCCAGGGACTGCTGGTTAGGCTGCTCTACATCTAGCAACACTGGGTGGAGCACATGCAGCATAATGACATAAGAGGACACCAATTTGCATTGTATAAGGAGACTACAGTCTGTTTCTGATGCATTGCCAGTGGCTATGAAGGTCACAACTGCTCTGAACCTTTATGCTGTGTGTCATTCCAAGTTGTCACTCGGAACATAGTCAATCAGCTATGTACAGATTCACGAAGCAAATCACAGATGTATTGTATGCTTTAAGCATCAGTTTGGCAATTGGTAGCACTCTTGCCTCTGAATCAAGAGGTTATGGGTTCAAGCCCCACTCTAGGACTTGAGTACATAATCTAAGCTGACACT
Source organism: Squalus acanthias (assembly GCA_030390025.1). Lineage (NCBI taxonomy): Eukaryota > Metazoa > Chordata > Chondrichthyes > Squaliformes > Squalidae > Squalus > Squalus acanthias. Next base: position 77,741 of record JASTWF010000207.1, read on the forward strand.
TTAGTGCAATATTGTGGGAGTGTTGCATTGTCAGAAGGACCATTTTCTAGATCAGATGTTAAACTGAGACCCCTTCTGCCTGTTCAGATGGATGTTAAACATTTCATGACACTATTTGAAGAGTAAAGAGTTATTTAATTGTCTCAATCAACACAACCAATACAATTAACTGGTCCATTATTGTAATGTATTATCACATGGTTTGGTATGAGCATGCTCAGTTCGCTCTGGCCTAATAAAACAAGCACATGGACTAACATCGTGTCTCTGTCCTTCATTTGTTCTACCCACATATATTACAATTATCTCACTTGCTGTTTGTGGGTCCTTTTGTGCAAATTAACTGCCACTTTGCCTAAAAATCAACCCTGACTACACTTTAATAAAGTAATCCATTGGCTGTGATGTGCTTTGTGACCTCCTGAGGATGTGAAAGGTGCTATACAAATGCACATCTTTTTCTTTATTAAAATAAGCAAGTTCCTCCACTTCCCCATGGATAACCAATGGCAGCACGATAGGGCACTGCCATTTAACAGAGTCAGGATTCCCCAAGCTCCGAGTCATAGATTGTACCCATGTGGCTATTCATACTTCCTAGATCAATCTTAGACCCTTATCTCAACAGGAAAAGATTCCAATCTTTTAATGTCCAGCTCAGCTGTGATCAGCAATATGGCATCATGCAACTACATACTCGCTTTCCTGACTGCTGCTTGGACGAGGAAGGTGTGCCCTTCTTCTTTGACCCAGAAAGGCAAGTGTTTGGCTGGATTCTAGGAGGTCATGGCTATCTTCTACAGGCATAGTTGAAGCCACATGTATGCTTTCCCAGGACATCAGCTGATCAGTGATATAACGAGGCCCATTCTTCCACTAGATAAAGCAGACGTTTGGAACTGTGAAGGTGCACTTCCAGTGCCTGCATCAGTCTGGGGTATTCTGCAACGTTGTTCACCTAGGGTCTCAAGGATCATAATGCTGTGCTGCATACTACATAACTTACCTCACAGTGAGGCTTCCTCATGGAGGCCCTGGAGGAGTAAGGCACCCAAGAGCAGCAGGAGATCATCCAGAGGTGCAGCAGCGAACAACCATCTCCGCTGCATGAGCCATTCACCCAAATCCAGTGGAAGACCTTCTCTTGACTACCACATCTGCCCACTGCATGAACAGTCCTGTCTACAATTTGCCCCTTCCCACGACATATGTGCCATCATTGACAGACACTTCTCTGTGCATATTAATTCAGATGACTCCCATTCATATCACCTCATCAAAGCCAGTTCCAAATCTTGCCAAAAACAGTGTCTGCATATACATCTTTAGTACCACTATAATTTTAATCAGAACCCATGCTTTGTGTGTGCTTAGTGTTTCTTTACACGTGCTTCCCCTTGGTGCCAATGTGTGATCTCTTAAGCCTAGCCTCTTGCTTCGCGTAGATACTAGTTGAGTGGTGGGAGTACATTGCTGCTGCATTCCTCTAGCGGGGCCTTTTGGGACTGAAATGAACTTTTCTCATGGGAGCTAGACCCGAGATGGACCTGCCACAGGCTGCATCTCTTTACGACTGCGTCGGCAGCCTGACCCTGCTTCCTTTCCACCATATGTGCAGGTATCAAAGAGGGTTGGCATAAGGGCACACGTGTGCTGCTATCCTGAGAGACAGCAACAGCATATGAGTTAATTCCTGCTATGGCAGTAGTACTGGGCACTGGCTCTGCATGGTCACTGAACTGGAGGAAAGCAGACATAATGGTACCAATCAGATTAATGAAGTTCTGAAAGATGATTATCTGTAACCGTTTGCCAAGCCTGTCGAAGCTACAAGATGCAGCCGCCTTCTCCACTCTGATGCCCAAGGCCTCTACAGCAGCAATTTGAGCATCCAAGCAAAAGCTAAGATTGCCCTTAGGGTCTCTATTGTGGGGGTCACAGCTGCAGATTGGCCACATGCTCTTAGGGGGCTGTAGGCCTGGGAAGCCATCTATCATAGTGTCACAGATGCAGGTAGTGGACTGTTCGAATTGAACCACCATCTGCTGCATATCCCCAATGCCTGCACATACGTTTGATGCTCTGCAGGAATCCTTCTTTTAAAAGCAGAACCTGTAGATCAGGGTTCTGAAGTTTTCTGACCCTCGAGTCAGCAATGTTTTCCTTCTCATCTTCCACCCACAGCTTCTCTTCCCTACACGTGCTCTGTGTGTTACTTTTTGCATCACTCTGTAATGCCTGTAGAGTGGAGCTTGGTCTGGTGCCTGGTGGGGAGAGGGCGAATCATTTGGGGTCCACAACCTGTAGCCTATCTCATTGGGGTTCAGAGGGTGGAGGTTGGGAGTCCATAACCTGTGGCCTATCTCTCTTTCATGTTATTGGCTCTCTTGTCCTTTAAGAATAATGCAAAAAGTGAGAATGACCTAGAGTTGCCATGAGATAATGACAAACCTAGGTGTCAGCTGGCGTAAAAGGGGTAATGACAGGTTTAGGAACCAAACAATTATATGCATCAGTCTTTTAGTGAGGTGCATGTATGCAAGGCTGTGGGTGAAGGAACACTTGAAGGCTGGGAGTGTAAAGGGTCCCACTGTACCTACTGGCCATTAACGGTAAGCTCTTGAAGTACAATGAGGGGGAGGTAGTTGTAAGTGGAAAACATGTTTAGTACAGTGCATTTTTGGAGGATGTGGCGGACAACTCTTACCTTGCCTGACATGGTATGGTCACTAAACTTCTTGTAGCACCGAACTGTGTGGGGTCATGGAGTTCACACTGACTGCCTTGACTACCTCCTGCCAGTGCACTACCCCTTGAGGGCATTCTCAATTCAGTCCCAAACAGGGCCTCTCTCAACTGCTGTATTTAGAGTAGCAGCACTTCTACTGCAGCATATGGAAACTTGGGGGCTCTGTACCCTGCAGCAGACCTCTGTGACATCCTGAAATGATTGTCACTCATACTTCCAAAAAAAACATTTAGTGGTGATGCCTGGCCCTTTGTGCAGCTGGGGACATTTAAATGCTGCAACAGCAAGCCATTCTCAACTCCTAATGTTGAGGTCCCAGTCTGGCACATTGACAATGATAGGAGCTCGCCCACAATATTTCAATTAAATTGACTCTGGAAATTTTGATGGGGTCAGCACTGGAGTTGCCGTGTGAGTGAAAGTCCCAACCCGCCACACTTCTGACAGTGATTGCGACCCAGAGAAAAATCTAAGGTTCAGTCTCATATCAATCACTACAAGGCCTACAATAGAGTTCTTAACAGAACATCATTGATCAACTCCATTCTATTGGGAGAAAAGGCAGATTTTCTTCGATGGAGAAGTTGCTTGATTCCAGGGAGATTCATTGAGGATGTAACAGGTAAACAACCATGCAGTTTCTTATCATTCCTTTCAAAACTTATTCAATTCGAATGCAATCATAAAAGAGTGGAGCAAGCAGGCAGAATGCTATATGACAGTTCAAGTAGGGCTGTTTTCAATCTATGGGGGCGATTTTGCCAGCCCTGGGGAGGCGGGTATGGAGGCGGGACTGCTGGGAAAATGGCAGAATTTGGGGGCGGGTGCCCATCCCGCCCCCAACCCGCCTCCATGCCATCTTCCCAGGAGGCGGGTAGCCGTCCCGTGCCGGGTCTCGTCTCCTTGGAGGCGGGAAGGAATTAAAGCCTATTAACTGCCTGTTAACAGGTAGTAAACAGGCCGAAAATAGGATTATCCCCTTTTTGCCCTCACAAGTGCGGATTTCCCAAAGGCTCCAAAACATGCTAGCTCAGCGAGGCGAGTACTGGGTCTGCGGGGGTCGGGGGGTGCAAAAGTGTGGTGTGAAGGTAAGTGATGGGTGCAAGAGTGTAGAGGTGAGTATCTGAGGTAAGTGCAAAGTGTTTTTAAAAGTGTACTTACCTTTGTTTCTTCCTGCAGGCTCAAGTCGGTTTGTATGCGGAGAGTCTCGAACCTCCGTGTTGCAGATGAGAGATGGCCGTTGCAGTCTCAGATGCAACAACCATCTCAATTCTGTAAAAGAAAGAAGGTTGATGAGGTCTTGTATGCAAGACCTCATCAAACTGCAGAGAATGTCAGTGTTTGACAGCTTCACAGAGCTGTCAAACGATGACAATTCATCTGTCAAAAATTTTTGACAGATGAAACGTCATACGTTGACGTGCTCTGCAACCGGCTTTCCCTTAATTGGCCTGCTAAGCCTGCTGGGCGGGCTTAACAAGGTCAATCAAGGGAAAATAGCGTGGGTTGGCCACAAATCGATGGAGGCGGGACATCGATCTGACAAGCAGCAGTCCCGCCTCCAACACGCCCCCAGTCACAAAATCGCCCCTATGTCTTTTAGAAATTTCACACACATCCGTACCCAATAGCTGTGGATACAGATCCAAACAATATCCAGGGTGGATATTGATGACACCCAAATGGCCATTCAGACCCCTACACATGATTCTGCATTCATTAACTGCAAGATATTCCACTCCATCGGTGTCCAGGTGGTTAGTGATCATGCAGGTGAATGTACCTTTCCAAGTCAGGCCTCTGTGCCTGGATTATTTGATGGAGAAGTCAAATAGGAAGGAACACCAGATGAATGTAAATAGATAAATGTTCTTGTGGTTACCAAGGACATTACTGAGTATGCTATAGGTACCTTGATGTAGCGCTTCTAATTCTTGGACAGAAGAATGGGCTTATTACAGTACAGCCCCACCAGGGTCTCCAAGATCATTGCTTGTCTGGTGCATCCAGTAAAGCACTTTGAATACCCTGAGGTCATGAAAGGCACTATATAAATGTAAGTTCTTTTTTTCTTTCTTGTTTTAAGGCTCTTAAAGGTTTCAACTATTCGATGCTGCCTGATACTCTTACTGACTGAGTGCTCTCAGGCAAGTCTTTTGTCACGTGGTTGGGGAAGCCTTCTTCCTGTTTGGTGCTGCCTTTTTCTCCTGTCTAGTTCACAGGCACTGACAATGCTTTCCCTGTCTTGGAAATAGATCAGAAGTCTGGCTCCAGAAGTGTGCATAATCCTCTTATAACCTCCTTCAGGAAATTTTAGTCTCTGAACATTTCTGCATATGAAAGTTTGGCCCTCTACAAATGGGCGGAATAAGGATGGCTCTTTATGGAACATCTGAGAAGCCAATCCCTAGAATCTGCAAATAGCGAGCTAAGCCCTTTCCACCTCACAAAACAGCTACTCCCTTTTATTGGAAAAACATGCACAAATAACAGATGCAGTACAGCTTTAATAAGCTCTCAAGAAAACTCCAAAAAGTTTCCCTAACTTTTTTTTCTAACAACAGCAATATAGCAGAGAGACAGTACCAAAACCAACAATGCATTTTTAAGAATTAAAGCTGAGAGAGGCTCGCATTAAGGGAACCTCCCCTTATTTGCATCAAAACTGGGGCTTTAATGAGCCTATTGCATAACCAATGCACAGGCTCCAAGCATCTGAGGTACTTCCAGATTAAGATTTGAGAGCTCTGCGCATTGGACACTGTATAGGCATCAGCATCCCATAGTGTGGGGAGATGGCATCTGATACAGGTGCTGAAGATCACATTATTGCATTTGTGAATAACCCTAATGTGACATTTTCCCCATTTCCCACACTGTGGTTTCTGTGTGAGATTGTCAATTAATAACAAATTAGAGAAAGTTTGTTGCTGTAATCTATACACACTAGCAAATGGATTTAGGTTGTCTAAGCTTACTTCACAGCCAGCAGACAAAGGAGACTTAGTCTCGGCTGGGTTTAAACCCAGGTCGCATAGATGAAAGACTGGTTTAACCAAATCTACCACCCACTTTCTCAGAGCTTACTCTTTTAAATTTTATTATACTTCAAAGTTTTACTGAAAATCAAACTAGTTTCATTACTTGATCAGTGCCCAAAGTGCAATGGTGCACTATATGAAGCAGAGCACGATGGACAATTACTATTATAGTTCGCCTGAGCCACTCCTCCAGGACTTGGCAGAGGAGATTGTAGAAACCTGTGAGAGGATCAAGACAAAAATTGTAAGTTGTGCTCCTTTGGGTCTAAATTTGGTTGAAGTATGCATGGGTGCTTGATTATTCTTGTTAATTTATTTTCAGCGATTATTTGGATTCCCTTCTTTTTGAGCAAAGATTATGACTACAGCTTCTGGTTGGCAATAGTCTATTTCAGTTTCAGAAGATTTAGCTTAAACAGTTTGTCACAGGCAGTGGCTATTTGCTATGTTGAAATTACTCAGTTCATTGAAGTATTACGCCAGAATTCACTGTCAAAATAATGGTGAGGCTAATGGTGCTCACTGTTATTTATGCACAAATCGCACAGCAACTTCAGACGAGGGCAGATGTGCGGTTATACGCAAAAATCCAGATGTTGCTGTCCAAGATGCACTGCTCTACTGTTAGCTTCGCAAAAATGGCATCTCACTGTCTGACTCACCATCCAAATACATTGAACGGCATGAAATTCCAGTACTTGCAGGGGAGTTATCCCCGGTGTCCTGGCCAATATTTATCCCTCAATCAACATAACAAAAACAGATTATCTGGTTATTATCACATTGCTGTTTGTGGGAACTTGCTGTGCGCAGATTGGCTGCTGCGTTTCCCACATTACAACAGTGACTACACTCCTAAAGTACTTCATTGGCTGTGAAGCGCTTTGAGATGTCCAGTGGTCGTGAAAGGTGCTATATAAATGCAAGTCTTTCTTTTCTTTTATAGGAATTAAACTCACCACAGAAAGTTAGGGCTTGTCCATTTCAGTCGAAGTACCTTTTTTAATGACGTGATAAGTCTTAATTATTGGGAAACAACTCTCTGACACTGAAAATTAACTATTACAAGTCTGATTTCTTCAGCTTTTAATTGTTGTTGGAGATTTAACAAAAATGTAATTAATTTTTTAAACTTTTTCTTTGTCTCTTTTTTCCCTCATTCTTTTAATCCAATCTTTCTTTCCCTCTCTTTATTTTGCTTTCTGTATCTAATTTGACATTGAATTCACTATTCTGACTTACACTCCCTGGTTCAGATTCTGCACTATTCATTTCACAATACTTCAATCTGATTGGTTAAGGAGATACACAGTTGCTTTCCCAGTTGCCCTGTAGAGGGTGTTGCGCCATTTCCATCTCCCACTTTTAGCAACTTCCAGTGCAAAGTTTTATGGAAATTAAACACACAAGGGCAAGTCTAACAAACGGCGGGCGCTGTTTGTTCACCGGCTACAGTAAATTTTTGCCCATAATGTTATGCATCAATACATATTGCATCAATACATTCAAAAGACACTTGTCAGTTTCAGATCTGGTCAATGCCTTTAAAGGCAGAAATTATTATGGCTTCTGTTAAATTGACAACTGAAAACCTTTAATTCAATATTTAATTGTTCTATAGTTGGCCATGTAAAGAGAAGCAAGCACCTTTCCTTCAGAAGACTTATCTATATTCTGCTGTGAAAGTGAAAGTTTGAAGCAGGGCAGGCTACTCATTTCTTAAAATTCCACATTGTGGTGGTCCTGTTCATAATGAATCCACCTTTCAGGCCTATGCTAGCCATCTCAGATATTGAAATATATTGTGACAAAGTAATCTATAAAAAAAACTTAGAAAAAGAGGCATCCACCTTCCTAATGGTAATACTAAGGCTTTGTTACGAAGACATCTTTAACTCAAGCAATTTATTTGAAAAATATAATGATAATGAAGATTATTTTTTTCACAATCCATCAACATGAAGAAAGCTCCATCAGATCATGGTTGTCTAGCAAAACTACTAAAAACTCATGTACACTGAGCCTGGTGAATGTAAGTACCTCCAAGTGCCATATATCAAAATATTGTACAACAACTATATAAGGTTGGTTGGAGGAATTTTCTCCAAATTGAGAGTTCAGCCGTGGTATTCCTTCACAGACTGACAGACAGTTCTAAAATGGCTGCATTTGTCAAAAGGACTACAATTCTTAAATCAGGGCCAACTTCTAGGACCAACGTTACAAATATTTAGAAATGTTTTTCTACCAAAACATAGCACTTTTACTTGAAAATATAGTTATTTAATCCACCCAATTGTCTTTGGGATTGGAAAGTAGTCAGCACTTTTTATATATATGTCAGCAAGGGAGTGAAAGTTATGAGTGGAGAGATGGTCAGATTGTAAAACTGGCTGCAGGACTGTAGTTATTCTTTATAGGTCATGAGGAATTCAAAATCATTTGGAATGGAGTGAGGTTTTGCAGGCTATAGAACCATGCTAGAAAGAAACTAAACAGAATATTGGAATCACAGACACAGAAGTTTTAACATAGCATCTGCAATTGTCTGATTTTAAAGTACTCTAAAGCTTTCATGAAAAAAGATATTGCAAGTTCTAAATGATCATCTCAGCCCACTAAAATTCATCAGTTAGGAGCAGAGCAACAATTAGAAATGTTGTTAAAAGTTTTAATGAAGAAAACTATATTTTAGGGCACCTATAACTGAAAATTCTGTTCTTTCATCTCTTTCAGCAGTATGTTCTGCAGTCGTTCACATGGTTAGTAATTGTGTATCACTAAACCTACCATTTTCTGCCTTTTGGTAACCTTTTAGTTTTAATCAGTAATATTATACAATGAAGTACTTCGGTTATGAAAGATTTCAGTTTTAATCAGATTCTAATAGAAATTGCTTTCTGTTAAAGAATTCATAGGATATAAGCTTTTTCACTTTATCAGGATAAAAGAGCAAATTATCAAATACATTTCCAGGACTTGCACAATACCAAGAAACTGGCACGGTTTCTCAAATTTTCACAGGGGTACAGTTTTATTCATTTTCCATAACAGTTATACATAAGGTATTATTTTTATCAAAATGTTATAATGTGGCAAGACTTCATTAGAAAAAACCCAACAAACTAGAATAAGTAAGGGCCTTTTTTGAAAATTTCCATTGAAAATTAGCTGGATGGAGCAGAGTAACACTGGATCAAAGGAAGCTAATCATGCTTAACTGTGCCCCAGAGCACACACATGCATAATGCGATTTGCACAGTAACTGCCTCTCATATTATTAGTTGTTTGGGATGTTTAGTGCTAATGGGCAAAGCAGAATCAGTATTCTTTACTCAGAAGCTATGGTAAATGATAAAAGCACCATACTGAGAAGGTAATTAATGTAAATGTAATAAATTTAGTTTGTTTGAAAGTGTGATACTTTTAAAGAAATATGGTGTGAAATGTGTGTCCTCATCTATGTTGCATTTTGATAACTGTGGTATGAATTCATTTTGGTTATTATTCTTTTACATCAAATTACTAAACAAGTCTAAGAAGGGAGGAGAGAGAGGAGAGGAGGGGAGGGAGGAGGGGAGGAGGAGGTGGGGAGGGGGAGAGGAGGAGGGGAGGAGAGAGATGGGGAGAAGGAGAGAGATGGGAGAAGGAGAAGGGACTGGGAGGGTAATGATTGGAAAGGGGCAGGGATGGGGAATGATGGAGGAGAGAGTTGGGGGGATAGGGGGCACAAATCTCTCAACAGAACAGGGAAATCCCTGAAAGGCTCTCAGAAGATGAGAGAGCCCCGAAAGTCTCTCAGCAGGAGGGTTCATGCAGGGATAGAATGGCCTTTGCAAATCTGTGGATTGCTGACCAGCAGGAGTGGGTGGCATTAATGTCTGAGGCATGGCATGCAGAAGGAGGAAATATGCACTGGAGATTCTCTGTGGGGTACCTGAAGGAGATAGTGGGTTTGGGGGACAGCAAACATGGCCTCGGAGTATATGCTATGAGGATAATGATTTGGTCGATATTTCAAAGGCGACAGAGAGGTTAGAAGAATGAGGAGGGATAGTGCACTATAGTCACGTTCACATAAGACAGGGATCATTTCAGTGCAGTGGCAGGGGCAGAAGTCTGATTGCAGATTGAGTGAGAAAGATGGGAACGAATTTGGGAGGAGACATCCAATGTTCCCTCTAAAAATGTTTTCCCTGTGCAGGGCCCTTTAAATTTGCTGCACGGCCGCGCATGCGCGGTATCTCTTCCAGCAGCAGCAGCTGGTGAGCGGCCTGCGTGGGTCCTCCGGATCGATGGACTTTGGAGAAGAAAGGGAAATTTGCAAGAACAAAGGAGTCAAGGGTGTTTTTTTTTTAAAAGGAGGGAGGTGATGGCTGTAGTTTTGAAGAGGGGCATTATCTGAGGAGAAGGAACGTCTTACAATGTTTACAGCATGGGGGCCAGGAAGGAAAGATGGGTGATCAACAGCTTAGTGGGAATGGGGTCAAGAGAGCAGGAAGTGGGTCTCATAGACAAGATGAGCAAGAAGAGGGCATGAAGGGGGAGAAACCAGGAAAAAATGGATTTCTGTCCAGTACCCACACAGCAGCAAAATAAAGCTGAGAAATCAGCAGTGCATTGAAGTACAGTCAGAAGCTCAGCAGGTAACAGTAGCCAGGAGGAGATGAGTTGTAGGCTAGAAGAGGGTGTCTTAAAACCTGAAGCAACTGAGGAGCAGAGCAGAGTCACAGCAGCCGAATCTTATAGTGTAGACCAGTCGAGCATCATATTCCTGAGGGCAGAGGAATCTAGAAGTCCATCCCATGACCCTGTCCCAAATCGTGGGGTCAGTTAAATATTGGGCCAGCGGCTCGTACCTGTAGATGTGCAACAGAAACACCCTCTCTGCTTTGCCAGCAAAACCTCAAAGTGACCGGGGGTGGGGGGGGGGAGGGAGCCCGAGACTCTTATTGGGCCAAAGTTAAAAGGTTTAAAGAATTTTAATTCCCCCACAGATCAATTATCTTTAGTATTACACTCATTTGGGGCTTTCAGGAGGCCCAGAATGGAACTCTCAGCAGGCGTGGGATCTTCTGGACCTAAGAGGTGAGCAGTGTGGAACTCTAAGTGTATCCTGGGAATGTCCCCAAACACTGCTTCAAACTGCTGCCGGGACATGAGAAGGCTGCAGGCAGAAAAAAGCACCCATCCCCACCCCCCAATAGGTTGGGATTTTCAAATTAAATGTAAATGGAGCAAAAACCCAGCGGATCTGACATTTATCCCAAATTCCGACCCCTTGCCGCCACTAATACGCTGGAATTCTGTCCCCCAGGGTCAGAATTTCTAGCCTGTGATATTTGCCATGCAATTAATGAAGACAAACAGAGTGGTTCAAATATGCTTCTCTGAACAATCACTGCATAGTGCTGTGATAGGATGAATTGCCGTTTATCATGATCTAATGTTTGCATCCCCCGAGGAGGCCACGCGACTCACCAGATGAGAGACACGCAGCTAGCCTTTCAATGGAAAAAAGAATCCATACCGTATTGAGGTTCCAGAAATGTTGAGGGTGACTTAACTTTATGCTTGGTATTGAGAGAATCAATGAGTTATGGTCCTTGAAACTGAGCTAAATTGACCAACTTTGCCAAGATGTCAAATTGGGAACCGGATTACAAGCTGCTATAATTGAGCTGTTACAAGAGCTTCTTATTCAGTATAGTTCTGACATGGTGACAGTGGGGATACAAATCTGTAGCCATTACTGTCTAACTTTGATTCCATATTGTGGATAAACACAATTTTTGCTTGCTTTCACTCATATGGAACAACACTGATTGATGGGGCAGAAAGAACAGATAAGATGGGGAGCATTGAGAACTTAATTTACACAGTCTTTTTAAGAGAATATTTATTTTCTTGTATCTGATCTTGATTTAGCTAATTGAGTTGTGATATATTGTTGTGGCTTTTGTATCTAATCTCAGATTTTTAGATAGCTTTTCAACAAATATTACTCGATTTCCCATGGTACTACATTCAATAAATCAGATAATACACTGTTTCATATGGACAGAAGCATTATACAATGTAACACACAGTATATTATTATTCTGCTCCTGAAGTGTTGTATTTGTAACTTAGGGCTGGATTTTTCTAACCTCAGTGGGTCCAGGGTGGGCGACATCTGTGGCGTGTGGGGACCCCGCATCTGACTCGATCCCGGCATCCAACAAGATTTTCCGTTGATGGGGCTTGTTAAGCCCACCCTGTGAGGTTCCCGGCCAATTAATAGGAAGCGGGTCTGATAACGTCATTTGATGACGTGTCATCAGCCGGTTACCTTAAAGGGACCATGTCCACAATCATTTTGAGAGTTGTGCTGTCAGTGTTCTACAGCACTGAGGTGCTGCAAACACTGACAAGCACTGCACAAAGGTGCACGGCTGCACCCAGGCTTTCCCATTACTTCCTCCATATGCTTAAGGAGGAAGTCACAGCACGCAGGGAGGTTCTCTTCCCTTCCAATGGGCGGAAGAAACCTCCCCAGGAGACTAACACAGCCTGGTTGCACATTGCACAGGAGGGCACAAGCAGGGATGTCATCAGGAGGACCTGGCTGCAGTGGCGCAAACCTTTCAATGATCTCAGTAGGTCACAAAACGTTACTGCAAAGCCACACTCAACCTCATCCTGCTGTGCCACTCATCACTTCCCCATCACTCTGCCTTCCCTACCCTACTCCTGCACATCCTTACTCACACCAACTTACCTTGCACCTCCACCCATCACTCTCTATCTACATTATCACTTCCCCATCTTACTAGCCACCCCTCACACTCACCTTTGTCCAATCATACCAACTAGCAACACACAAGGGTAGGCAGTTGGGTGTTATCGCCAATGTTCAAGTAAAGTTTCTGTTAATGTGTTGTCAAACATTGAAATCTTTATTTTCAACACTTTGCCTTCTTAGACAGATCTGTGTGCACCTTTGGAAGTGGCTTTGTGAGTTGCAGTGAATGGTGAGACATAGCGGTCCACCACACCTCCCCGCCAATGGTGATGAGTGTGAAAGGAATGGCTTGGGCATTGTAGGGATGCTTTATGGTGTTGGTGTGGAGTGGTGCCAACCTGGCGCATCATGTGTCAGCCAACGTGTGTACAGCGTCAAGTGAAGTAAATCTGGCCATGGTGAGGCCATTCCTGGCCTCCCGGGCAGCAATGTGCTCGGGTGCTGATGCCCTCTGTCCTGTGCTGCATCAGGTGATTGCGGAGAAGGTTGGTGCTGTTGTTGGTGCTGCTGGTGTGCCTGGTGATGCTGATGTTAGGGCTGATCGTGGTGGGATTCTGAGGACCAAGGTGAGATTTTTTCAAGGGCACCGATGCTGATGGAATAGATGGCAGCTGAAGTTGAGATGACATAAGCGATCTGTCAGTGGTGAGAGAGGTTGCTCCAATGAGGTGACACTGGATAGAGAGTTTGCTCCAAACACTTCAAACCTCCATAAAGCTGAAAAGTGTATTCCAAATCCTGAAGGCTCCAGCGTCTTAGATTGGAAATTGAACAGCTGTGAAATGATAGCTATTATACCACTTTTGCAGCTGTCAACTATTCACAGCAATGCAGTCATTGAGAACCCGACACACTTACCTGACGTGATCCCCGAGCGCTGGGAACCTCGTAAAAAACATGAAAAATCGTTAGGACCTGGTAAAATGCTGCTTAAATACCTTTAAGCAGCTTCTTAAGTATCTCAATTGCCTGACCCGTCGCTTAGTGCCGGGTCTGCAAACCGCAGGCAGAGCCGGCACTTGGGAAATTAACAAGGACACGGGTTCAGAGCGGACTTCCGCCCCGCTGTCAATCACTGCCATTTTGACAGCAGACCCACCTCCGAACCTGCCCTGAGTGCCGGCAAAATTCAGCCCCTTGTCAATTAAAAGTAAATGATTCTTAGGTAGCTCCACAGGTCAATTAGAGATCTGGTTTCTTTCTTTTTTTTAATGTATTTCTGAAGTAAATCATTTACTGTTGATGGGGACGTTTCCCTGTACATTGTAATTGATTAACTTCCTTTCTCTTTTTTATGCTTCTTTTAAAGTGTGGCACAGAAATTTACATGAATGTCAGAGTGACACCTGAAGTATGATAGATGCATCTCCTTTTTACATACTAGTTGCTCTCCCATAGAATTGTTCATGGTACAATTATAATAAAAGTAATAAAGTTGTAAATTCAAACAGAAATTAAATTATTAATTTGAGAGAGGAACTGATTTATTTGATGTGGGGAAGGGACACCTGGGATTTGGTATAGTTCAAGTGTTACTGGAGTTTGGGAGTGCTGGGTGTGATTGTGGGTTTGGCAGCACTGGGAGAGTGGAATGTCCATTTTGGCATCACTGGGATGGTCCTAAGCACTAGCAGCACTGGTAGTAAATTCGGAGGTCTGTTAGCACTGCAAGAGGGAACTGCAGTCTGCCAGCACTAGAAGGAGGGCTCCCAACTCTGATAGCACCGGTGGAGGATGGATTCCAAGGTTGGTTTCCCGGTCATGGCAAAAATGGGGGGATCCCAGGGCCTGGAAATAGTAATTTTACCAACAAGGTAAGTGCTTAAAATACACTTACCTAAAAGTGGAGCTGGTAAGAAAGCTTTGGCAGCTAGGGGCACTGGTGGTCAATGCCACCTCTGTGCTTCCTCCTCTTCATGCTGCTCCTTCTCTTGCTGTCCAGGAGGTGGTAAGGGCTGGTCCCTCCTGATGGCAAAGTTATTCAGCATACAGCAGACGATCACAAATCTGGATACCCAACCAGCGGTGTACTGCACAGCTCCTCCATAACGGTCCAGGCAGCAGAAGCAATGCTTGAGCACGCCTACTGTCTGTTCAATGACGTTTCTGGTGGCGGCATGGCTCTTGTTTTAGGCCAGCTCTGAAGCTGTACCCGGGTTTCTGACAGGAGTCATTAGCCAAGTCTAAGGGGATAGCCCTTGTTGCCCAGTATGCAGCCTGTAACCTGACAGCCTAATTGAAATAAAGGTGGCACAGAGGACAGGCGCAGGATAAATGAATCATGACTGCTACCAGGAAACTGGGCTCAGACCTGTATGATGCGCTGCCTGTGGTTGCAAACCAACTGGACGTTGAGGGAGTGGAATCCCTTTCTATTGATAAAGATGCCAGGCTGGTGATGGGAAGCACGCAAAGCAATGTGAGTGCAGACTATGGGACTTTGCATCCTGGGGAACCCTGCAATGTATGCGAAGCCTAGTGATCCCTCATCCTGCTTCTGTCCATGTGGAAAGAGATGTAGGTATTCCTCCTGGTGTGGAGAGCCTCGTGACCTCCCTGATACAATGGTGGCATGCAAACTGGGAGATATCGCTAATGTCACCTGCTGCAGCCTGGAAGGAGCCTGTGGCATAAAAGCTAAGGGTCACTGTGGCCTTGAAAGTCACAGGCATTGCTGACATGCCCTGGTACAAGGCTCGAGTTGTGGATGCAGCAGGTGATATAGCTCGGTGACAGCCTCCTTTGTGAACCGGAGGCGCCTGAGATATTGCTCCTTCGAGAAGTTCATGTAGAATTGCTCCCTGAAGACCCGCTGTGGGTATGGCCTCCTGCGCTGTGCCCTCCTTCTCCCTACTCAGCAAGCTTCTCTTGCTCTCTCCTCTCTTCCTTGATGCTCTCTCTCTTTCTCCAGGCCCAAAGGCAACCCTATCAGACCACCCATGATTGCAGTAAAATTGTTGTTAAGACAGACAAAAACAGTACAGCACCAGCAAAATCTTCTTCTCAGCAGTCAGAATTAAGTTTTCACAGTCAGAAAACAGGCTAAAAACCACCCAAAAGTTGATCAGCAGCCTCAAATGACAGACTAGCAACTAACCTATATGTAGTGGATGAGCCCTTTAAATAGTGCTGTGAAAGAGTCCTTCCTGCCGGTTAGCTCCATGAGTTGTTGGCCAAGTTTATCATATGGCGAGTCAGGCGCTGGGGCAGACCGATATCACAAAAGGGTCCTGCAACAAGTGTAGGACCATTATTTAAATATTTTAATCAGAAATTTAAATAGTTCTTGCATTCTTCTCAATGTAGCACCCCGATCCAATAATCAGAAATTTAAATAGTTCTTGCATTCTTCTCAATGTAGCACCCCGATCCAATATGGAGGGCAATGCACTGGGAGTCGCCTACAACAAGAGAAGGGAGGGTGGGGGCATTGGCAAATTGCAATGTGGTTTTGGCCTCGGAGGAAATCAGTGCTAAGCCTCTCTGGCTCATTTTCCTCCATCATCTGTAAGCTCATGCCAATCTTTAACCGATTGATTGGGATATCCTGCTCGGAGCCTGAACTCAAATCTCAGATCAGACTCCGATCTTTTGACTGGTACATGGAATGCCAGTCTGAAGTAGAACCTACTTTAAATCATTCCAATTGGCCCTATCATACAATAAAAAATTGATCCTAATATTTTTTTCAAGATCCTAACAGCACATTGGATACAAATGAAACAATAAGTTGTGCCAAATGGTGTTTCAGGTGGCAAGGAGTTAATGGCAAACCAAAGCAGCCATTACTTATAGCTGGAGAGCAAATTAGTTGCATGAGACTATTATTAATTGAGGAACAGAATACAGCACATGCATGCTGGTTCTGTTTGTTTTGCTTCATATGCTCATGGTAGTAACTGAAGTTGTCAATCAGGAGAATGCTACATTTTGGGGTAGATGATTCAATTCTATTGATGGCATTTGGCAGGTGGGGGAAAAAGTGGAATTAGCAGGAGATAATGGGTGGTCAACTGTTGCAAAAGGAACCTTAATTTTCTCCAAAATGCTTCAAAGGTATTTGATTCTGTATCTTGCCTACAATAGACTGTCGACCTAAGCTTAGAATTTAGGACAACTCCAAAACCATCGATGCTGCAGCTCCACCATCAGAGATTACAGCCAAGAATGGATACACCTGTTTGACTCCCTGCTGCATTAAGAATGACTCAAATAGGTCTATCAGAATATGAAACACCAACAAAAAATAATAGGTTGGCCTGTGGGACACAAATGTTTGTAAAGTAAGTTTGTGATCCACATGCATAAGCAACTGCCAGTTTACCAACTGTCATAGTCACCCCTGTCTGACAACTTTCCTTCACTGCATTATACTACAGGGTATCAGGAGTATTCACGCACAGTGAATTTTCTGTACATTTTTGTGAAATAAATCAGGGTCGTTCTTTTAATGACTTTTAAATTATGGTAGCTTTTGCACAAAATACTTGTATGTACACAGAAATAAAATGCAAGGCCAGTGAGAATACTGATCTTTTTTTCCATTAGTACAGGAGAGTTCTTACAGAAGTGGGATTACTCACATTTAGATGTCACAGTGGTTATCACTTTTCAAATAAAGATACAGGCCATAGCCAAATCAGAATGTATCACAGGTGTTTATGAGACTAAGATAAAATCATGCAACCTTTCAACTTCTGTGACTAATAGAAAAATTGAAACTGGTGACTATGGCTGGAGAGAAAAAGAATATTACTGCTTCATGGTGCTCTTATATAGAACAATGGGTAGTTCACATGATTCTACTTCAAAAGTCTCTAAAGGAAAAAATATTCCCCATCCTCTCAGTTGGGTAGTGATTTATCCAAGATTTGTGGATTATAAGAAATGAAGAAAATTGAAGTTCCGCTCTGATATTATAACATTGGATATTTCTATCATACATTAAGTTGAATAGAAATGGAACAGCTAATAAACACATTCTCAATTTACACTGTGAGTATATACCTTTTAAAATAGACAAAAGAAAACCAAACTATATTGTTGCAGTGTACAGATCCATTAATGATGGCAAGTTATAGTTTAAAAGTAAAATAACTTTGCAGTCAAAATTTTAAATAAGTTATTACATGAAAAGGATATCTTTAATTTCTTAAATAGCTTGTATTAGCAAGAAGCCATCCCTTAGGAACCATTTCAAAACTTTTGGATATATTTTAAATGGTAGTATTAGAATTCTTTGTATTTTGCCACTAGATAGGATTTATCTTTTGAGTGTGGATTTTCTGCTTGACAACCACAAAAATTATTCTGAAATGAGTAAAGCTCTCATATAAAATTAATTTTCATCAGTCGCATAAGTAATACCAAAATTATTAGTTCTTTGGAATGGATTTTTCATTTTGGACCTTTGCCCAGATTGGTTTTAACCGAACAGCGTAAAAAAACCTTACAAAAAGGAATCACAAATGAATAAGCAAAAACCATTTCTACACAAATTGAGATTACTCCAGCCTATTTAATTGGAAACAGAGATAACTGGTTTCCTACTAAAGCATTAAAAAATGGACTACTTACAATGAATTTCAAAAATTGAGAACAAGTGTAGCTTATGTATTATGTTTATTGAAATAGTAAAGACAAAAGGTTAAATTAGTTCACTGTATGTGTTAAATATGTAGCAATTACAAATACGCTTGAGATCATAGCTAATGTGCAGTAACGTGAAGTGAAATAGTCCTATATTCATCCTACCACTCCATAACACTATAAATGCTGAATGGAACAAAGCAAATGTAAAATAATATTGAACACTAATAAATAAAACTGTTGTCCTGTATTCTAAACACAGTCTGTTTCACACACACACACATCTTCCTTATTTTACAATTGACATTTTTGTTAAAGTCCTATAAGTCATATTGTTCGACTCTATAGGGTAAAATCACTGATCCCATGTTCTCAGTAAGGAACTCTGCTCGAAGGGAATGCAGATTAGTGAATCCATACTAGTGTTCTAATCCTATTTCTGACCTGCAGGATAGGTGAATTTACCAGTATATATTTAAATAAAAGCTTGCACAGTTTAAACATCATATATCAATTGAAGCAGGAGGCATTTTTAACTGACAGAGAAAACATTTAGAAGGCATCTTATCCCCTTGTGCTTATTTTTGTGTAGCTCACAATTTAATTACTACAATTACATATTCACTGAACCATATGGCTGGGCAGGGACAAGCAGAGCTGTGGCTTAGGTTCACTATATAATAGCAAGTTATAGATAGCCTCTGACAAAAGCAAGATTTTGAAGAACTGTAAAAATCATAAATGATGATTTAACATAGTATTTCAGGCAGTGTATTCCACTTGTGGCCAGTGACAAATATTCTTTGCGATCCTGCTATGCTATTTACTTGCACAATATGCAAGCATATTAAAATAAGGTTTCCTGATTTATTTAGACATTGTAAGGACTAAGATGACAAAAATATTATATTGTTATTAATGACAATAATGATACTAACATCCGAGCATGAAGAGATACAAAAGAAACTGAAACAAAAGGTGGAACATAAAATGAAATAAAGAGGCTCAAGGAACATTGGGAATGAAATTGGATTAGGCCCGAAAATGGGCGCAGGGATCATGATGCGCGATCTGCCTGCGCTCGTTGAAAGGAGTTCAGGCAGCTGAGACACTCACTGACACACTTCCCTTTTTCTTGAAGGGAAAGGTGGTGCATAACTGGTGCGAGCAGACCTTAACCAGTGGAGGACAGGCTCGCCTGCATCGTCTCACCCCCTTGAAGGAGACGGTGCTGGCCATTCTTGGCAGGGGCACGACTGAGCTCGTGGTGATCAAAAATTTTAAAACTGCTTCAGCATAAACCAAAATGGCTCAACAGGCCAGGGAAAGGGCACCCAGGGTCTTGGACGCAGCACTCGAGGACTTTGTGCAGGGGGTGAACACCTGGGTTTACCAATGTTGAAATGGGCTTGCAGGGTGTCAGAGCAGTCCAGCAGTCTGTACTCCATCAGATTACTAGGATTGCTGAGAGAATACAAGATGCCGGTATCCTCATACGTTATCCTCCTTCTCACATCCCACTTCCCCCTCATCCCACAATCTCTTCTGATTTACAATCTGCACATGGTGTAAGCATGCAACTCTTGCTTTCATCCTCTCCCCTCACCACAACCCTACCCTGGTGCCATTCTCATTTCAGACACCCAAGAAATCCAGCCTCCCCAGCCAGTGGGTCAACAAGAAGGAGAGGAGAGTGAAGAAGAAGAAGAAACACTGTCACTCGATTTCACACTCTCAGCTACCAGCTTAGATACTGACATTCCGCATACTTTAGAGGATAGGTTAGACGTGGGATCTGCACGTGGAGAGACACCGGGCATGAGTGGCCTGCAGCCGGGGCAGGGGGAAAGGGTAGCGCAGGTGCCAGCTCCCCGGAGGGCAAGGTCGTACATGAGTTCTGCTGCACAGGACTCAGATGAAGACTTTGATGGGGCGGCCTACAGAAGAATGCTGATGGGTATGCACAATGACATGCTTGGTGCAATGGCAGGCCTGCCAAAAATAAATGCAATGTCAAGGAGCATGGAGGAGTCCAGCTCCAGCCTTGCACAGGGCTTTGGGCAGAGCTTGGAGCCCATCCTTTCCAGCGTGGAAGGGCTGGGCAGATCCATTAACACCCTTGTGGACCCAACCATCATGCCGCGTCTGATGGTCGAAGTCTCAGCTTCCATTACACCATAAGCACAGGTCACCCAACGTCTGAGTGCTGCAATGGAAACTCAGACTGCCTGAAGGGAGGGCAAGAAGCGGCAAGCTGCTGGGCACTGAGGGCAGGAAGCCCCTTAAGAAGGTGGTCTATACTGTCTGGAGGGAAGCGGCAGAGGCAGTCAGTGCAACCTACACCATGCCAAGAACAGCCACATAGTGTTGGAGTCGGGTAGCGTTGGCTGCATGCCTGACTCCTGATAATGAGTGGGCAGCACGAATATTACGTGCTGCCTGGGACAACACTAACAAGCACGTGCAGAGCATGCCCCGCCCCCTACACACCCGTTTTTGGGCGCAATCGAATTTCCAGGCCATTATTTTTCCTTTAACTCCCTTGAGTTTGCATCGTTCTCTCTTCTTCCTATCAATGGCAGTCTTTTCCTTCTTCATATCACTCATTCGCTTCTTCATTGTTCTCTTTCTTTCACATCTTAGCAACTCTAATTAAAACTCTGGGGGCTAGAAATTCCGCTCCATAGTATCCAAAGTTTTAAGTGCTACAGGTGTCGTTTTTTGACGAAAATGGCGTCCATGCCATGTGCTCACACTTCTGGCGCATGCTGCGCGGGATGCCATCTTGTTGAGAGCAGTAGGGTGGGCGTTAGGAGCATGCGTCAGAAGTATATTGGGTGGGCGGATCGTGATGTAACTTTCTGTGATTCGTGTACAAGGACACCCAGGTCCCTCTGAATGCTAACATTTCCCAGTCTCTCACCATTTAAAAAACTCGACCCACTTATGATTCCGTAAGATCCCATTTCAGTCTTTGAATACCCAACCTCTCAAATTCAAAAAGTAATTGTCAGTTAAGTACAAATTAAAATAATCATGAAGCCTGTATATATTTTAAAACTGTATTGTAACTCTTTCTCAAGCCTGTTACAAGGGAGATTAAAACAACAACCATTGAAATATTTTATGCAGCTAAATCTGATTCAAAATTCTTACAGAACTGGCTGTTAAATTCCCTAAATAAAATGACTGAATTTTAAAGAAGCATCTCCTAAATCAAAACTTCGACAAAAATACTTTTGTCACAGCTATTATAAGGTAAATAGTGATAGACTGTTTCCACTGGTCGACAAGACGAGAGGGCGCAAATTTAAGATAATCACTAAAAGAATTAAAGGGGATGTTAGAAAAAATTCTGAACACAGAGGGAGGTTAGAATTTGGAATTTTTGCCACAAACTGTTGATGAAACAGAGTCCATCAATTCTTTTCAATGGGAGTTTGATAGTTGCTTCAAAAAGTAGAATGTTAAAGGGTATGAAGAGCGACGGCAGAGTGAGATTAGACTAGGTGGCTCACATGAATAAAAACAGGCGCAAACGTTATGTAGCAAATTGTCTGTTTCTGTGCTGTAACATTCTATGATTCTATGCTATCTGCCAGTTTCCATAGAGGTCACAGTCTAAGGATAAGGGGTAAGCCATTTAGGACTGAGATGAGGAGGAATTTCTTCACCCAGAGAGTGGTGAACCTGTGGAATTCTCTACCACAGAAGGCAGTTGAGGCCAATTCATTAAATATATTCAAGAAGGAGATTGATATATTTCTTAAGGCTAAAGGGATCAAGGGATATGGGGAGAAAGCAGGGACAGGGTATAAAATTTGGATGATCAGCCATGATCTCATTAAATGGCGGAGCAGGCTCGAGGGGCCGAATGGCCTACTCCTGCTCCTATCTTCTATGCTTCTATTTTCTTGTTTAAGGTCAGTGCACTTAGCACACACTCCTAGTTTGGCTCACACTATCTAGCCATATACCGATTGACATTCTGCAGCTGACTTCCTGCCAATCTGCATGCCTCGGTTGAACTCAAAGCTAAACCAGCAGGTGCCTGCCTGTGGACAGTCTGACCGTGCCCATGTTGGTGAAGTCCCTGCCCCTGCACACTAGTGTTCTTTCTATTAATTAACTTGGCTATAATTTCCTCATTGTTTAAATTATTACATTACAACACATCAAATTGCACAGATGCTGAAACTCCTACTTCCTTTACCTCTGTCCAAGTTGGATACTGTACCCACACTTCGCTTCACATACAGTGAATTACTTTGAAGGATAGTCAGCATTGTTATGTAGGTGAATACGGCTGCCATTTTGTGCACAAGGAAGTTCCACAAACAGCAATTAAATGAAGCATTTTTCACACAAAGGTAGTAGAAATCTGGAATTCTCTCCCCCAATGTGGTGAATGCTGGGACAATTGGAGCTTTCAAGATTAAGATTGACAGAAATTTGTTAGGTAAGGGTATCAAGAGATATGGAACGAAGGCAGGTAAATGAAGTTGGGGTACAGATTAGCCATGATCTAATTGAATGGTGGAGCAGGTTCGATGGGTTGAATGGCCTACTCTTGTTCCTATGTTCCATACAATCTTAAGGGAACGGTAGCATAGTGGTTATATTACTGGACTAGTAATCCAGAGGCCTGGACTAATGATCCGGAGACATGAGTTCAAATTCCATAACGGCAGCTGGGTTTATTCAGTTAATTAAATAAATCAGTAATGGTGACCATGAAACTACCGGATTGTCGTAAAAACCCATCTGGTTCACTAACGTCTGCTGTCCTTACCTGGTCTGGCCTATATGTGACTCCAGATCCACAACAAAGTGGTTGACTCTGAAATGGCCTAGCAAGCCAAAAATCTACGAAAAACAATAATAAGAATAAAACCGCACGGACCACCCAATATTGATCTCAGCACCGGCTTCGGACACGACAAAGGCACACCCAGCCCAGTTGACCCTGCAAAGTCCACCTCACTAACATCTAGGGACTTGTGCCAAAATTGGGAGAGCTGCCCCACAGACTAGTCAAGCAACAGCCTGACATAATCATACTCACAGAATCATACCTTTCAGCCAAAGTCCCAGGCTCCTCCATCACCATCCCTGGGTAAGTCCTGTCCCACCGGCAGGACAGACCCCACCAGAGGTGGCGACACAGTGGTATTCAGTAGGGAGGGAGTGGCCCTGGGAGTTCTCAACATTGACTCCGGACCACATGAAGTCTCATGGCTTCAGGTCAAGCATGGACAAGGAAATCTCCTGACAATTACCACCTACCACTCTCCCTCAGCTGATCAATCAGTGCTCGTCCATGTTGAACACCACTTGGAAGAAGCAGTGAGGGCACAGAATGTACTCTGGGTGAGGAACTTAAATGTCCATCACCAAGTGTGGCTCGGTAGCAGCGAGCTGGCCGAGTCCTGAAGGACATAGCTGTCAGACTGGGCCTGCAGCAGGTGGTGAGAGAACCAATACGAGGAAAAAACCTACCTGACCTCATCCTCACCAATCTACCTGTCGCAGATGCATCTGTCCATGACAGTATTGGTCGAAGTGACCACCGCACAGTTCTTGTGGAGACGAAGTCCCTTCACACTGAGGACACCCTCCATCGTACTGTGTGGCACGACCACCGTGCTAAATGGGATAGATTCAGAACAGATCTGGCAGCTCAAAACTGGGCATCTATGAGGTGCTGTGGGCCATCAGCAGCAGCAGAATTGTATTGGGAGCAGCAGCGAGAGCGGACCGACCTGTGAGGGAACAAGCGAAGGAGGAGCGAGGAAATAAAGCCCAAGGCTCGAGGCCCAGACCGAGCTATTGGGAGCAGCAGCGAGAGCGGACCAACCTGTGAGGGAACAGGCGAAGGAGGAGCGAGGAAATAAAGCCCGAGGGTCGAGGTCCAGACCGAGCTATTGGGAGCAGCAGCGAGAGCGGACCTCAACAGGCAACATTCGAAAGTGACGTCAGAGATTAAAAGTGACGTCGGCACAAGGGAAGGAGCTGATTGGTAAGTAGGACCTGGTGAGTATTTCTACAGTCCAGTCGTTAAAGTAAAAGTAAGGTCTCTAGTTTAGAGTAAGTAGTGTTTAAAGTGAAGTAAGGTCCCTAGTGTATTTAATATTCTTTAATTTAAAGGAAGTAAAGGGAGTAAATTAAGGGTAGGACATGGCCGGGCAGCTCGGCAGCATGGCGTGCTCCTCCTGTGCTATGTGGGAAGTCAGGGACACTTTCGGTGTCCAGGGCAAACACGTGTGCAGGAAGTGTCTCCAGCTGCAGCTACTCGAAATCTGCGTTTCGGAGCTGGAGCTGCGACTGGAGTCACTGTGGAGCATCCGCGAGGCTGAGATCTTCGTGGATAGCACGTTTAACGAGGTGGTCACAACGCAGGTGAAGAGTGCACAGACAGACAGGGAATGGGTGACCGCCAGACAGAGTAAAAGAACTAGGAAGGTAGTGCAGGAGTCCCCTGGGTCCATCTCCCTCTCCAACAGTAACTGCCCTTGACATCAAGGCAGTATTTGACAGGGTGTGGCATCAAGGAGTAAAATTGAAGTCAATGGGAATCAGGGAGAAAACTCTCCACTGGCTTGGTTCATACCTAGCACAAAGCATTACCATCGCCGAATTCGCCACCATCAACATCCTGGGGTTCATCATGGACCAGAAACTTAACTGGACCAGCCACAAAAATACAGTGGTAACAAGAGCAAGTCAGAGGCTGGGTATTCTGCGGCAAGTGTCTCACCACCTGACTCCCCAAAGCCTTTCCACCATCTGCAAGGCAGGAGTATGATGGAATACTCTCCACTTGCTTGGATGAGTGCAGCTCCAACAACACTTAAGAAACTTGACAGCATCCAGGACAAAGCAGCCTGCTTGATTGGCACCCCATCCACCACCTTAAGCATTCACTCCCTCCACCACCGGCGCAACGTGGCTGCAGTGTGTACCATCTACAAGTTGCACTGCAGCAACTCACCAAGGCTTCTTCGACAGCACCTCCCAAACTCGTGACCTCTACCACTTAGAAGGACAAGGGCAGCAGGCACATGGGAAAACCATCACCTCCAAGTCACACACCATCCTGACTTGGAAATATATCGCCGTTCCTTCATCGTTGCTGGGTCAAAATCCTGGAAGTGTCATCTTAGATTATGTACTCAAGTCCTAGCGTGGGGCTTGATCCCACATCTTTGACTCAGAGGCAAGGATGCTAGCAATGCAGTAAAGACAGAGGCTGATCATTTGATTTCGTGAGTTGCCCATCAATCAGTCGATGTGAGTCATTTGCTTTTCCACAGGCTCGTCAGCTCACCAGCGCTCATGATGCCATAAAAGCATTGGCCCATTTGGTCATCTGACACAAGATGAGTCATATGGCCAAGTGAGCCAATCATTTTTGAGCTTGTGGTCTAGCAGCCATACTTATAAATCTTCTGGTATCACTTCCAGAAGACTATTTCTTGACATTAATTGATGTATTTTTTCACATGATATTATAGTTCCCCCCTCATACAGCAAGAGAATGGGGCAGATTTTGAGGTCATCGGTGCACCTACGGAGTACACCGCCGGCATCCTTATAGAATATGAACTTACCTGATGGGGGCCCTCCTTTGTGAACTTGCTCTCTGACGCTGCGTACTCGAGGGCACCGTAATGGCCCAAGGATCCCAGGGGCGCAGCGTGTGCGCAAGCGTACCTGTGATCATG
Organism: Squalus acanthias; assembly: GCA_030390025.1. Lineage (NCBI taxonomy): Eukaryota > Metazoa > Chordata > Chondrichthyes > Squaliformes > Squalidae > Squalus > Squalus acanthias. The sequence goes on from JASTWF010000207.1 coordinate 103,628, forward strand.
TGGACCTGGTGCTCCAATCAGTACACCGAAGGGAATGTGTCTACCTCCAATACTGGTAAATTCCTTTATATGTATTTACAGAATAATTATAAGGACTAGGATAATAAATAGTTCTAAAATGACCCGCTTGCTCTCTTTCTCACACAGACCCACCTAAAATAAATTATTTGGGAATTAATTCTTGAATCTAATTTAGGAATTAGAGTTCTGATAAATTGTTCAAGCTCTGTGAAATTTCATATAAAATAACATGGACAGGTTATACAAACATAACTACAACAGAGCCCAAACAAAGACCTGAAAAGTCTGTACATTAATCATTGGAGATGTTTCGAGCAGTTTTACAATTCATTACATCACATACCAGAGCTAATAGAATGAGTAACTGTCTCTGTCGAATTCCCTTACGCTGATGCAAACAGGCCTTGTGCCTGTTTGCATCAACTGTGAAATTTTCGTATGTCATTGTTGGGTAGTTGGTGGACAATTAGCCCAACTATGCGCCAGCAATTAGGATTTCCAAGGTGGTGCGGATCATCTGTCAAGACGTAACTTGACAGATTGCAAGTTTGTGATTTAGCGCATGCGATCCATTTCAAAGGCGGTATGACGGCGTACTCAGAGAGTACGGCTACAGCTCTAAGCTTTCCATAATCTTTTAAATTTCTTCCTAAAGCTTCTGGCATCAAATCATAAGCAGCAATGATCACTCATCATGCAATATCATAATTTTGACATGTAGATCCACTGTCATTGTTGCTTTACTCCTAATCCTAAACCCAACCATACCAAACTATAGGAAGGATTACTCGGTGCAGTCATGTGTGCTTAGGCAGAGTTTAAACATGTACAACGTGTATGTATATTGTGTGTTGTTCAAGCTTTTCCTGTATTATGGCAACTAATGTACAACATTGCAATGAGGCAATTTTTCATTATTATGGTTTTATTTTTCTTGTTTTATTTTCACAAATGTCTAAATCTGTCAGGTTTCATGCACATAGAATAGAATGTATTATTAGTCTCAATTATAGATTCATGAGAGTTGGATGGTCTGGGGTGTTGCAGGAGTGAATTCTTTTGTGCATTCCATCCCTCAAAGAAAAATGTTAACTGAACAGTTAGGGTCAACGGTAATAGATTTACACCAGAATAAGTATATACAGGAAAAGAATATTTCCCTTAAGTTTATTTCAGTTAAGATATTATTTCCTATCAAACTGTATGGTATGCACATGGTACATAGGTGGGAGCCTGTCTTTTCAAATCAATTTTTCAAGACATATGCATACCAACAAGTAAACTGGACTGTAATGGGAAACAATAAGATATCATTAAGATTAGAAAGAATAACATATTTTGGAGTTCTAAAGTAGTAACACATTTCAGTTATGATGACATTAATAAACTGTCGTGAGTTTCACTTTCATGTTAACCAGACTATGGCCTAAGAATTGGATCGCGCTGCGCCCGTTTTCCGGGCAGAAAACAGAGGCAAAGAAGTCCAATTTAGCGAGCCAACCTCCAACACCTGTATAGCGTTGGAAACACGTCCAATACCATATGCTACTAAGGGGCCTAATCTGTTTTAGGACACAAACCGGAAATTAGTTCAGATTTGCTGCGTTCAGGATTACCAGGTCTACATGCAGTCTAACCAGTGTTCCTTAAAGAGACTGCTGGAGACCACCAAAAAAGTAAGTTTAAAAAAAATACTTACCTGAATGTGGAGCAAGGAGGAGTAGAGATGCTCTATCCAGCTCCACATTAAAACTGCAGGCCATTTCCCGATTACCTCCCCACACCCGGATACATCTTAGGCCGTTAGCCAGCGTTCCTACAGGCCAATCTTATTGCACATCCACCACCAGCGAGTTGCCTCTGGGGCCGCAACTGACAGCCGCTGCTTGCTAGTAATAAACAAATGAGGCCGGCAGACCAATTTGCCGTGGTCCTGTCTTTAGACACATGCATCTGTGCTATACCCGGATTACGCCCCAATGCGGGCATGCTCCAATTACTAGGCCTCAATGTTCTGCATTACATAATCATTAAATATAAAATGGAGGTATTTTATTTTTAAATTGAAATGCAACATTGCATTATTGCTTTACCAAATCACTAATGACAAGTTATAATTAATGCTCAAGAGTAACAACAGCTACAAACTACATAAAAAATGTGTACAGAAGGTGTTAAAGATAGTGACTTACATATTGTCATGTACACGGTTTCTCCATTCTTCTCTTTTCATCTCCTCTCTGGCCTCATTCTCTGCTGTGATTGATGTTGCCACCCGCACGGTTGGATCCAAAGGCTTGTAGCGCTGTTGCAATACTTCAACAGTATCGCGGAAGGGACCCTGACAGGTACAGGATAAGGTAAATGTTTTATTGTCATGTTTTTTGACACATTATTGATGACTGAGGAACCTGTGCGTCTGTGTAAGTGCTGCTAGCTTCTCTATTGTAAATTATTTATAAAAGTAATACCTTTTGATATACAGTTACAAAGAACATGAAAGTTGATAACATTTTGTTGATAGATGAGAATTCAAAAGTGTCCAGAACTGGAAAAAGCAGTTTGATTTTGAAACTGTTAATCAATATTATATTGAGTTAAAAATTCTTTGCAGAATATTGTAGAATGGAGATTTGGAATTGGGCGCTGTTGTTAACCCTTTGTAATTTACATCCTAATTACTGCTCAAATGTGTGTCTCACTTTCTCCCCTTAAGTGTCTTTCATCACTAAGTATCTTCCTAGTTAAGCAGGCAGGACAGTCACAGCCGTAATCTTCTTCAGAGTCACCATCAATGCCTCATCAAGATGGGCCAGTAGAAGTCACTATTCTAGGGGGACAAGATGGGCAATGTCAGATTATCTTCCACACCAAAACGCAAAAGAGGTTGGTGACTGTCATAGAACCATAGAACTTACAGCACGGAAGGAGGCCATTCGGCCCGTCGTGCCTGTGATGGCTCTTTGAAAAGCAGCCGTCCTTAGTCCTACATCCCCACTTTTTGTCCATAACCTTGTAAGTACCTCATCCTCAAGTTCCTGTCCAACTCCCTTTTAAAATTATTTATGGAATCAGCTTCCACCACCTTTTCACGTGGAGCATTCCAGATCCCGACAACTCTCTGAGTGAAAAAAATTCTCCTCATCTCCCCTCTAGATCTTTTGCCAATGATTATGAATCTATGACCTCTAGTTATTGACCCACTCACCACAGGGAATCATTTTTCTCTATCTATTCTATCAAAATCTCTCATCCTCTTGAAAACCTCGATCAGGTCACCTCTGAACCTTCCCTGTTCCAAGAAGAACAGTACCAACTTTTCCAACCTCTCCTCATAACTGAAGTTCCTCATCCCTGGTAACATCCTGGTAAACCTCCTCTGTCCCCGTTTTAAGGCCTTCACATCATTCCTGAAGTGTGGTGCCCAGAATTGTCCACAATACTCCAGCTGAGGCCTAACCAGTGATTTATAAAGTTCCAGCATGATCTCTGCTTTTATATTCTATGCCTCTATTTATAAACCCAAGTAACCCATATGTTTTTCTAACCACCTTATCAACTTGCCCTGCCACTTTTAAGGATGTGTGTATATGGGCACCAAGGTCTCTCTGCTCATCTACATTTTTCAAAATCATGCCATTTTTGGTATACTGTCTTTCCATATTAGTCCTTCCAAAGTGCATCACTTCACACTTCTCCGCATTGAACTCCATTTGCCGTGATTCTTCCCATTTCACCATCCTGTCTATATCATCCTGAAGCCTATAACTATCCTAATCACTATCTACTACTTTGCCAAGTTTCGTATCATCTGCAAACTTTATAATGCTGCTCCTTACACCCGAGTCTAGGTCGTTTATAAAAATTGAAAGGAGTAATAGACCCAAAATGGACCCTTGGGGAACACCACTGCAAACCATCTCCCAGTCCGAAAATCATCCATCCACCACCACCCTTTGCTTCCTGTCATTGAGCCAATTTTATATCAATACCGCCACTTTCCCCTTAATTCCTTGGGCTTCCATCTTCTTAATAAGCCTCATGTGCGGCACTTTGTCGAATGCCTTCCGAAAGTCCATATATACAACATCTACTGCACTACCTTGATCAACCTTCTCTGTTACCTCATCAAAGAATTCAATCAAGTTAGTCGGACACGATTTGCCTTCAACAAATCCATGCTGGCTCTCCTTGCTTAACCCATGCCTTTCCAAATGAAAGTTTATTTTTTCCTTGACAATGGTTTCCAATAACTTCCCCACCACTGATGTTAGGACTAACTGGCCTGTAGTTTCCTGGTTTATCCCTCTCCCCTTTCTAGAATAGTGGTATAACATTAGCAACCCTCCAGTCCTCCAGCACTACTTCTGTATCCAATTAGGATTGAAAGATTGTGACCAATGCCTCTGCTATTTCTACCGTTGCATCTTTCAGCAACCTAGGATGCATTCCGACTTACCAACTTTCAGTAGTGCTAATCTTTTTAGTACGTCTTCTCTATCTATTACTATCCTGTCAATAACTTCCCTCTCGTCTTTTCGTGTAACTTTCACATCATCCACTTCCTTTATGAAGACAGATGCAAAGTATTCATTGGCCTGTATTTTTCGATGCCTAAGGGTGTGTACGAGCTGTGTACACACCCGTAGGGACATCAGAAATGCCGGTTTCAGGCATGTGAAGCGCATGCACTAAAAACCGGTATTTCCGATCTGTCAAGAATGCTCTTGACAGATCGGACGCCTGCCCTAGAGAAGGGTCTCTGTGGGCGGATAGTTCCACTTTCTGGAGAGCCTCCGCCCGCAGAAAACCCTTAGAAATCTTACGCCTGGTAAAAGCAGGCGTAAGGCCTGCTTTTACCAACATAAGAGTTGAAAAAAGTAAAAAAAAAATGTCACTCATTTATGATTTAAAAATACTTTAAAAAAAGGTAAGTTTATTTTTAGCCCCGTAAAAAACTTTAATTATTTTTTTCAAAAAATTAAATTTTTGTTTAAAATATTTAATTTATTGTAATTTTAATTCATTTTAAAAACGTGATGGTTTTTAAAATTTATTTAATGTTTTACTGTGTTTTTGGGGTGATCTCCATTCATATATTTGACAGGTCTATCTGTCAAAAGTATGAAGGGAGATTCCCTTCTGCTATTGGCTGGCCTGGCCCACGTGATCCCAGGGACGCTTGCGAACTGCATGCGCCTCTGGGATACGTGGGCCCTGCGCATTTCGAGTTTGGAGAGGCCCAGGAGCAGAAGTGTCCGGACCTCGGGAGCCCTCAGGTAAGTTCGTAGATTTTTTTCCAATAGGAGGCATCCGCACGCAGGAAGCCTGCTGTCGCAAATTATGGGCCATCGACTTTAGCCATGTCCTCTGCCTCTACATGAAGATTTCCCTTTGGGTCCTTAATAGGCCCAACTTTTTCCATAGCTAACTGCTTACCCTTTATATGTTTATAAAATGTTTAAGGGTTCAATTTAATGCTGCCTGCTAATCTTTTCTCGGAACCTCTCTTTGCCTCCAGTATTAACTTTTTCAATTCCCTCTTGTACTTTCTATAATCTTGCTGGTTTTTAACTGAATCTTGCTCCTGACGTTTGTCATAAGCCTCCTTTTTCTGTTTTATTTTAACTTTTATTTCCTTTGTCATCCAAACTTTGACTGATATGCATCTTTCAATCTTGTATTCACAATATTTTGCTTGGAAGGGAAACTCTCCCATTTGTGCTACCAAGACTACCATCATGTGCTTTCGATGAAAATCTATCATTGCTGAGGCCATAGGTTTGAAAGTACTGCAAAAGGTATGGAACCCAAGCAGTTAAACATTTGGCTCCCAATCAGAAGGTTACAAGCTTTCATATTAGATCTGTCTGTCATTTTAATTTGCTTACTTTAGTTGGGCAACTTGGAAATAAATATCGTCAAAAGTGAGTAGGAGGAAGCAAAAAAAGAACTTTTCCAAGTGGGCTTGCTAGATTAACCAGGATTAAGCATTGGCAACTTGCAGTAGCCTTATTTCGTCAAAGAGTTACAGGGTAAGTAAATTAGAGGATTAATGAGAAAACTAAGAAATAAATATTAAATGTTAAATCTTTTCAGAGACAGTGTGTAATTTTGAAAGCATTCATAATACTTTATTACTAAAGAAATGAAGGAAACATACAACTTTATGTACACATTGGGGGAATATTAACCTAAAAAACAGGTGGGTTTGGGTTGGGTGGAAGGTTAAAGTGGTAGAAATATGAATCCCGACCCCAACTCGCCTCCAACCCGCTCACTTCCGGTTTTAACGGAGGTGGGAGGCCAACCCGCTCCCAGGAGGCGGTTTGCCACTTTAAATATTATAACGAGGCTGCATGCCTCATTTTGCATCTCCATTTTAAATTTAACTCTGGGCGGTCGGGTTTCCTGGGCCTTGAGGAACCGAGCAGCTAAAGGAAGGCGAGGACAGCTGGATCCAGGAGGTAAGTGCCTTTCCACTTATCTGCTATATCCAGCATCCCTGCCTTGCCAGCCCCCTGCGATCAGACCCCCCCGTTCCTTCAGATCTCCCCCAAGAGGCTCCCGAACCCTGCCCCCCCCATGAGGCCTGTGATTTCCGATCCCCCCTCTGGCCTCCGATCCCCAGCCCCCGACCCCGGTCCGGTCTTCTGATCCCTGGCCCCAATCCCCACCTCCGGCCCCCGACCTCCCCTCTGGCCCACTGATCCCAGCCTTCCGATCCCCCTCCCCCGTGCCGATTTCCGACCCCCTCAGATTCTGGCCTTCCAACCCCCACACTCCGGCCTTCCAACCTCCCCTCTGATCCCGGCCTTCCGACCCCCCCTCCCCCAAATCCCAGCCTCCGATCCCTCCCTCCTCTCTGCTGCCCGGCTGCGGCCTGGTGCCGCAGGCCTACCTGCCCGCCAGTCTGCGGGCGGGAAACAGAGAAAAAAAATGTTAATCAGCAGGGCCTGAGGGAAACCTGTTTTCCTACACCCTACCTGCCTCCAAGTTAAAATCCTGCCCAATGTTGAAATTCCTACATGTCACTTTACTTTTGGCACGAAGACTAGGATTAAATAAAGTAATTAAAAGGGTCGAATATGGCGTGCAGTGTGCACATATTCATTCCATGCCGAGTATTTGCTGCCGGCCATATTAGTTGCAGCACCCTGCAGTTGTCCAGGATGCCAGCCTGAAACAAGCATTAAACCCATTGCCTATGCAAATTGGGGGGGCAAATGCCTATTTCAGGCCCCTTTTTGATATTGGATTGCAACTGACCTCAACATGTGCCGTGCATGCTGCAGTAAGTTTTCTCAAGTAACAGCAGCAAAATCTGCGATCTTTAAAGGAGGTTGCCACCAAAAAGTAAGTACATTTTTGGTTACTTACCTGAATGTGGAGTCAGAAGGTATGCTCCTCCTGGCTCTACATTAAAACTGCGGCCTGCTGCTGGCCACCGTTGACCCCCTCCCGATCTCCTCCCCCCACACCCCCCCCCCCGATCAACCACCCCACCCCCGGCCTTTCCCGGTAGGTTCACTGCTGGCATCCCCACCAGCCAATTTTCATCTTCTTCGCTATCAGCGCACTGCCTCTTGGAGCGAGACTGGCATCCCCAGAACGCAGGTTGCATTCTGATGCTGCAAGAAAACCAATTTTGTGTGATCCATTTGCTCATCAGTTTCAGCGCAGCATTTCGTGGTTGCCACTGCATTCGTGCCCGAAGTCGGGTGTAAACCAATTTCAAGGCCAAGGACAATTGGCTGGGACTTGTTTTGAACCTCACTCTAAATATATAGTTTGGTTTAGATTGTGATCAAAAATAATTAAGAAAATAGCAAAACCTATAATGAACTCAAAGGTGTGCATTTATCTTGGTTTCAGCCCACATTCTCATTCATTATTGCTTTACATAATGTGTAAACGTTAATACTAATATGATGTTTAATGGCAATATGCTGTCTGTTTAAATTAATCTCTTCATATTATTCTAAACCCAGTTCAGATTAATTCTTCATGTATTCTCCATTAGCTTTCATGGTTCTGATTAACCAATAATCCTTCTCTATTCTTTAATCACTGCTGCAGTGAACTAAAGACTGGTTGGATGATCAGTAATGTTGGAGAAGGCACTGTTAAATGACTTTTAATACAGAACACCTCAGATTTGCTTTGCCATGAAAAAATTATGTTCGTACTTTTACTTTTTTGGGGTCAAAGGCAGATAATTTTTATAAATACATATTTTAGTGGGCAGTTTAAAGGGGTGAATTTCCAAATTTGCACACCAAGGTCAGGGACTCAGCTGCTGGGAACACATATCAGGAATTTCGGTGCATGAACTCCATGATTTTCTGTCCATTTGTTTCAATGCTACATACCCAAAATCCCAATATGTGCTGCTGGTTGGTAGGACTACATGCCTGGAGGGTGAACTTTTAAAATTCACACACTGAGTGTGCCTTTCAAATTTGGTTGTCATTTCCTTTACATCCAATTAGAATGGGTAGCATCCTCTACCTAAGTCTGCGCTGTCATGTGTTGTGTACTGTTTCAGCAGGGTTAGGAAAATTCAAATGATTGATTTTTGTTCAGCTGACGTCTACTTAAAAAGTATCAAATGTGATTGTATGGCAATTTCTTTTATCTCAATAAAATATTCTTTATAATAATTTATTTATTAAAGAAGTACCAACATTTGTACAAAATGAGTAGTTTGTGAAAATATATACTGTGCATTCAAATGAATCTAACTATATTTTAAAAATGTTCATCCAGTGTGCACTCTCTGCTTGTCGCACTTACTACCTGTGTAATTATTTTATTATACCTGGCAATCACGCTTGGCAGTGATGCCTAGAATTAAACTGCAAGATTTATATAGGTTTATACACTGACCACTACTCTACAGGTATCCAAATGTTAGGTGGCGCTGCTACGCATCCAACTCTGTCTCCCAACTCCCCCTGTAGGCAGCTTGATTTACAGTGAAGCCAACTTTATATAATTAAACATTTTATTTGATTACATTTAACAGGATAACTGAACATTATTTGGCCGCAGTTCCCCGAACCTGCTCCCTGCTTACGCATCAGGCTTTGCCCGTCTGCAGGTCACCATTTAGGCCTGGCTATCCATATTGAACCTTACAACTCTGCTGCCCACCTTCATTGACTCAACTCTGGCCTCTGCTGCCCACTCTTGCTGCCTGCCTTTCCCACCTTTGCTGACTCTTCGGTCCTTGTTGCTTCATTGTCCTGGTCCACATTACCATTCCTGCCTATGCTTGCTCCTTCACCTGGAGCTCACCCCATCTATACCCTGCTTCTGGTTGCTGTCTTCTCTCTTGCGCGGTTTCCCATCACTAAGCTTTAAGCACAAATCGACGCTTAGTGCTGGAAAATCAGATTCCCTCAGTCTTCTCTAGGGTGATAGTAAAAGGGAGGATAGCACCGTGGAATGGAGGAGTAGTACACAGGGGAGAAATAGAAGAGAAAGGGTAGTGATGGGGGAATAATCAGGTGGGCGAAGGAGATATGGGGTGAGGCCCAGAAGAGCAGATAGGACAGTGGGATAGGAGACAATGGGCTGGATTTTGCCGATGCTCAGAGGGCGGGTTCGGAGGTGGGTTCGCTGTAAAAATAGCAAAGATTGGAATAGGAAACCCGCTGTCAACCCGCCTCCACGCGAGTCTCCCAGGTGTCGGATCTGTCAGCGGAGAACTGACCCGGCACCAAGCAGCAGGGGAGACAATTGAGCTCATTAAATGGATTGTTAAGAGCCAATTTAATGCTATTTTGAGGCTTCCTTCCAATTTTAGGTGCTCCCCCACGGGTTACCCGCTGCTCACCCTGCCGTGATTTGTGTCTGCTCTGATGTATCTGATAAGCTGACAGCTGCAGAAGTGGTGCAAAGGATGCCATGTTGCAGATGGTCAGTTTCAGAGCGCAGAAACTGTTGGTTACTGCATTTGTAAGACATATAGAGATTTCTTTAGCTTGCAAATGTTTAGAGGCAACTGTATGTGCAGTGCCACCTCATTGGAACAACCTCTCTCACCATTGACAGATCGCTTCTGTCATCTCACCTGCAGCTGCCATCTATTGCAGCAACATCGGTACCCTAGAAACTATCTCACCTTGCTCCTCTGATTCCTTCCACGCTCAGCCCCAACACCAATATCACCAGGCACACCAGCAGCACCAACAACAACACCAACCTTCTCCAGCATCACCTGATGCTGCACAGGACACAGGGCATTAGCCCCTGACAACATTGCTGCCCGGGAGGCCAGTGATGGCATCACCATGGCCAGATTTACTTCACTTGACGCTGTAAACCCTGGCTGCCACATGATGCGCCAGGTTGACACCATTCCACACCAGCACCGTAAAGCATCCCTTTAATGTCCAAGCCATTCCATTCACACTCATCACTATTGCGGGGGCGGGGGGGGGGGGGGGGGGGGGGCGGGAGTTATATCTCAACATTCACTGGAACTCAGTAAGACACTTCTCAAGGTGCACACAGATCTGTCCAATAAGGGGCAGTGTTGAAAATATAGATTTCACTGCATGGCAACACATTACCAGAAACTTCACATGGACATTGGCTAAACTTCTCAAGTGCCTACCCTTGTGTGTTGTTAGTTGGTATGCTTGCAGTAGGATGAGGGTGAGTGTGAGGGGTGGCTAGTGAGATGGGGAAGTGATAAAGTAGATAGAGAGGGATGGGTGGAGGTGCAAGGTAAGTTGGTGTGAGTAAGGATGTGCAGGAGAAGGGTAGGGAAGGCAGAGTGATGGGGATGTGTTGAGTGGCACAGCAGGGTGAGTTTGAGTGTGGCTTTGCAGTAACGTTTCGTGATCCACTGAGATCACTGAAAGGTTGGCACCACTGCAGCCAGGGATTCCTCACGACATCCTTGCTTTTGCCCTGCTGTGCAATGTGCAACCAGGCTGTGTTGGTGTCCTGGGGAGGTCTCTTCTGCCCTTGGAAGGAAAGAGAACCTCCCTGCGTGCTGTGACTCCCTCCATAAGCATATGGAGGAGTCATTAGAGAGCCTGGGTGCAGCCGTGCACCTCTCTGCAGTGCTTGTCAGTGTTTGCAGTACCTCTATGCTGCCAAACACTGACAGAACAACTGTCAAACTCAATGTGGCCGTGATCCCTTTAAGCAAACCGGCTGATGACGCATCATCAAATGACGTCAGCAGACCCGCTTCCCGTTAATAGAGCGGGCTTAACAAGGCCAATCAAGGGAAAATCCCTGTGACAGAGCAGCTGCAGCTGGGAGCGGGACCGAAACCCAGCAACCAGCTATCCCGCCACCATCCCGACACCGCTGAGAAAATCCAGCCCAATCGTTGAGCAAGGAAGAGCACAGGAAAAGAAAGACAGACAGCCAGCCAGCCGGCGGTTGATAGGCAGCTGTCATTGAAGGAATTAATGGGGCATAGGGCATGAGGCAGAGCAGGGACATTAGCTCATCTGGCAACTGGTGGGTGTGAGAAAGCTGAAGTAGAGAAGGGAGTCAGAATGCGGTGTGGACTAGCAAACTTAGAAAAGCAAGGGGAGAATTTTATTTGGAGGATAGAGCAGTCCTAAACACTTTCCCAAAGAGGCAGTATTTTTTTTTTACATTGAGCTGGAGTAGGGCTATAGATATCAAGGTAGATGGGGAGCAGAAAACAACTTGTGCTGCAACCTAGTGGGGTTGACCCCAGGGCGCTGTTGTGCCTTGGAGTAAGCCGAAGATATATTTTGAGGGCATAATAACACCAGGAACCAAGCAAAAATATGAAAAAATTTTAAAAGTGAAAATAATAAATAATACATTAAAATTTAAAGAATACAGCACTTACCTAGTAGGGAAAAAGCAACATGGATGACATGGGAGCAGGTTCAGAACATAAATTGCTCTGCTGAGTCACAACTGTATACAAACTAAAATAAGTTTTTTTTAAAACCATGTATACTGCCATTATAAAATAGGAGCTATTGTGTGACATCAGGTGTTATGTGACAGGCAGAACTGTGACACCTTTAACATTGAACAGTCAATGTTGAACACCAATCCTACTAGGTTTTCCTGGCTGGTCTGAGACTGGGCAGGGGATCCGTGACTTTGTGTTAAAATGCAGTGGGGGTGAGAATGACTTCGACCTTTTAATTAGGACACCACATGCCTAGGGTGGATAGGGTTAAAATCACCCATCTGCCTATTTCTATTTCTGTTTCTCTCCCTCTCCCTCTCTCACACACACACACACACACACACACACAGAGGAAAACCTCTCTGTTCAGAAATGAACTCAAATAAGCTTTACCTGAACCTGAATAAGGCTTTGATATTTGTCCTCTAGCTTTCCTTCAAATAATTTTTTTTTTTTTTTTAAAACAACCAAGCACATAGTCTTGGGGATTGAATAGAAATATTTTAACAGTTGGTACTGACTAAATGCTACTTCTACATCCTAGGAAATTGTGCACACTGCACATGCTCAGACTGCTGCATCTGATTTCAGCTGCTGAAGTCCAAGCTCAGGTTTTTGGGAGATGCTGAGACCTTGAAGTGAGATCAATAATGGAGGTACTCAAAGAGACAAAGGACAATCTAGTGGATAAATGTGATAATGTTATTGTAAAATATGTAATATCCAATGATTTTGCTTAAAACCTTATTTTAAGCAAAAGAAATTTCAGTTACTGAGAAAAAAAATGGTTTTTTTTGTTAAGAAAAAAAAAGTTTTGAATTATTCCATTGGTTCGCCTTTTCCTTTCTTTTATTGGTTGGTTCTGCTGGCTAGTCATTCAGAATTGGTTGTTTTTACAAGTCCTGAGTATTTTCTCATTGGCAGTCTTTTAATTTCCTTAATTTTGATTTGTACTTTTCCTACTTCTTCAGTTCAAATTCACTACTTTTTAAAATTTGAGTTAACAAAATGTGATGCCAAAGTCGGATGCCAGGGTCTGACGCCTTAAGTGTTAAGGTCACCTGGAAGGAAGTCCATGGACATGTACCATTTTTATAATATAACTTGTGGATCTCTCATGGCGTTACTCATGGTCAGAGGATTCGCTGTTTTGTAACAATTGGCGTGTTATGTCATTGTAACGGGCAATCTGTTATCAGTGTCACTGATTCACAGTGGCTGCAGAAGTTACATTTTGTTTTTATTACATGGTATGTTGGGATTTTTAATTTGTGGTTTGGAAATTCAATTCCACAATTTCTGTTCATTTTTATATGAAAACTACATAGAATTACATAAAACATATAGCACAGAAATAGGACATTCCATCCAACTAGTCTATGCTGGTGTTTATGCTACACACAAGCCTCCTCTTCATCTAACCCTGAAAGTATAACCTTCTGTTCCTTTCTCCCTCATGTGTTTATCTAGTTTCCCCTTAAATGCATCTATGCTATTTGTCTCAACTATTCCTTATCATAGCGAGTTCCACATTTTAACCACTCTCTGGGTAAATAAATTTCTCCTAAAATCCCTATTGGATTTATTAGTGACTATCTTATATTTATGGACCCTAGTTTTGGTCTCCCCACAAGTGGAAACAACTTCTCTACATCTACCCTATCAAACACTTTCATAATCTTAAAGAACTCTATCAGGTCACCCTTCAGCCTCCTCTTTTCTAGTGAAAAGAGCCCCAGTCTGTTCAATCTTTCCTGATAGGTATAACCAAAGCTATCATCTTCGGCCTCCACCATAAACTCCATATCCTCGTCATTGATTCCATCACCCTCCCTGGCCACGGTCTCCAGACTGGCATGGACTGGTTGGGCCGAATGGCCTAGTTGACCTTGAACTGAGCTTATGATCCCATAAGCTCTCTATCACAAAGATCTACTTGCAACATCACCTGCCTCCACCACACGTCACGAGTGCATATCAGGAAATTGTATAGCTCTAGCCTGTGATTTTCCATCCATTCATTTTAAGAAGTAAAAAAATTATGTTTACATCTTTTGAGGCAGGAACATAAAAACAGGAACCAGCTGAAGATGGGGAAAGTCATCATAGAGTACCTGAAGGAACAAAAGGGGCTATTGATGGGTTGGTGTACAGGTCTGACAGGAAACAACATATAGCAGTTTGGTGCCTGACAGTTCAAAAGGGGCCAAAGTCGCTTGTGTCCCACTCCTCTAGCCCTCTCCTGCACAAGACTGTTAGACCCAGCACCCTCCAATACTGCCAGATCCAAGTAATCTCCAACACTGCCAGATTATGGTCAATCTCACTTCTCCAAACCTGTTCCTGTTGGACCCCAGGACCCTCTTCCACAGATTAACCCCTCCCTACCCCAGCCAACTCACAAACCACGAGATCACATTCCCAGTGCTTTCTGATCCCAGAACTGCTCCCAATGTACAGATCTAATCTCCTTCCCCAATACCCTCAGACCTCAGGATCTCTCTCCCATTAATCCAAGATCCCAGGACCTATTTTAGTGTTCGTAAAATCCTATTTCCGGTGTTCCCACAATGCTGGGACCCCTCTTCCAGTGCTCCGCCTCAATATACTGCTGGGCCTAGAGACCGCATCTCAGTACTGCCAGACCCTGAGGCCAATGCTCCCAGATCCTGGGGCCACCTAAATGCTGATAAGTCTTCCTCTTGATACTACTACCTCTGATGTCCATCAGCAACGCCATGGGAGATCAGCTAGTATATGAATATTCCAAAACAAAGCTGGGAACAACTATTTTATTCCGGCGGTTTTCTTTCTGTTTGTATCACAGCTAGATCATCTAGATTATCTAGAAAAACAGCAAGTTGGTAATAGCTTCAGTATGAAATGTAAATTCAAAAAATAACTTCTTAAATCACCTTATTTTGGAAAATCAAAGTGAAATAGTTATAAATTGAACAAAGGCACAACTGCAGCATTGAAATATTTTGTCTGTAAACATTAATTGCTTATGATTTTTAATTATAAACAGAGAGAACAGCTGGTACAGTCACTCTCTATTCTCTGTTCAAAAAGGGTGGTAGAGAGAAAGCGGGGAATTACAGACCTGTAAGCCTGACATCGGTAGTGGGGAAAATGCTAGAGTCCATTATAAAGGATGTAATAGCTGAGCACTTGAAAAACAGTGACGGGATCGGACAAAGTCAACATGGATTTACAAAAGGTAAATCGTGCTTGACTAATCTACTGGAATTTTTTGAGGATGTAACTGGGAAAATAGATAAGGGAGAACCAGTAGATGTGGTGTATTTGGACTTTCAAAAGGCTTTCGATAAGGTCCCGCATAAGAGATTAGCGTGTAAAGTTAAGGCACATGGGATTGGGGGCAAGGTATTGACTTGGATAGAGAACTGGTTGGCGGACAGAAAGCAGAGAGTAGGAATTAATGGGTCTTTTTCCGAGTGGCAAGCAGTGACTAGTGGGGTACCGCAGGGATCGGTCCTTGGACCCCAGCTATTCACAATATACATTAATGATCTAGATAAGGGAACTAAATGTAATATCTCCACGTTTGCAGATGACACAACGCTGGGTGGGAGTGTGTGCTGCGAGGAGGATACCGAGAAACTCCAGGATGATTTGGACAGGTTGGGTGAGTGGGCAGAAGCGTGGCAGATGCAATATAATGTGGATAAATGAGAGGTTATCCACTTTGGTGTCAAAAACAGAAAGGCAGACTATTATCTGAATGGCAATAGATTGGGAGAAGGGGAAGTGCAACGAGACCTGGGTGTCCTTGTGCACCAGTCGCTGAAGGTAAGCATGCAGGTGCAGCAGGCGGTGAAGAAGGCAAATGGTATGTTGGCCTTCATAGCGAAAGGGTTTGAGTATAGGAACAGGGATGTCCTGCTGCAGTTGTACAGGGCCTTGGTGAGACCACACCTTGAGTACTGTGTGTAGTTTTGGTCGCCTTATCTGAGGAAGGATGTTCTTGCCATGGAAGGAGTTCAGAGAAGATTCACAAGGCTGATACCTGGGATGGCAGGAATGACATATGAGGAGAGATTGGGTCGATTGGGCTTATACTCGCTGGAGTATAGAAGAATGAGAGGGAATCTCATCGAAACATATAAAATTCTGACAGGTCTGGACAGACTGGATGCAGGAAGAATGTTCCCGATGGTCGGAGAGTCCCAAACCAGGGGTCATAATCTAAGGATAACGGGTAAGCCATTTAGGACAGAAATGAGGAAGAATTTCTTCACCCAGAGAGTGGTGAACCTGTGGAATTCTCTACCACAGAAGGTAGTTGAGGCCAAGTCATTAAATATATTCAAGAATGAGTTAGATATATTTCTTAAAGCTAAAGGTATCAAGGGATATGGGGAGAAGGCAGGTACAGGGTACTGAGTTTGGATGATCAGCCATGATCTCATCGAATGCCGGAGCAGGCTCGAGGGGCCGAATGGCCTACTCCTGCTCCTATCTTCTATGTTTCTTACGAAAGCTTTTAAGTTCATTTTGTAACTTGTTTCTGGTACACTCAATGGTCAGTCTTGCTGTCATTCATGAAAATTTCTAGCATTTTCATCAGATAAAAGTGCTAAAGTGAATAGTTTATGTTATTAGGCTTTGATTGAAAAGAAAAAAGAAAATTCCCTTTTTGCCACTATACTGTAAGGAGATAAGGCTTTACAGGCTCAGCCTTTGAAATAAAAATTAAGGAGTTGATAATAGTTTGAATGTGAAACATTATCTGAATAAAGCTGTTGAATTTCATTCTCTAGCTGGTTTTCAATTAATTTGGAAAGTGAAATGAACCCAGAACTCATATTTCACCATGAGGGAGGAAATGCCTCAAGTTTTACAGCTAGAGAATTATACTGATGCATCCTGGGAAATTCTGCACTCTTCATACCCTCAGATTGCAACAAGTATAGAATTGCAGATGCAGAATGACAGCTGTGGTGAGAAATAGCAACAGCAAGCCCAGACTTCTGAGAGCAGATGAGGCCTTGAAGTTAGAAAAAACTTTAATGATGGTATTAAAAGACATATAAATGTGGAGTGTGTGTGAAAGAGTGGAGAGAAGCAGAAGTAAACTGACTTCAGGGTCATCAGTAGGAAACAAGAGCAGGCAGAAGCAAAAGCAAAGTTTGGGGTTGGACAGTTTAATTGATTTAATAAACATGGACTTAAACAAAATGGCAGCTAGTCCTGGGTAACTAAAGCATAGCAAGCAAATAGGATTTTGACATTGTAAAATGTTGGCACAAAAAACATGACATAGGAAGTAATGGTAGTGTGAACAGGAAGTGCACCATGCACATCTTTTAATATATTATAAAGATAGGTAGATAATAACTTTGCACGTTTGAGTGAAGCAAAAGTGAGTTTTATAGGTAACTTTAAAGAACAGGTCTGACATTATGTTTACATACCAATAAACAGCCTCCATGTAGTTGGAACATACTTCAAGGAGTTAAATTTGAACACTTACTTAAAACAAAAATCTAAAACAATGGTACTTGATTCTCAATCTGCCAAATAGCTTGATGCACCGATAAATGTAAGACTCAACAATCCAACAGGTGAGCTCATCAGTAACCCATCATGGCTGGAGTTCCAACAAGCAAACAGCAAAGAAACACAGGGGCTAATAAAAAGAAATGATTCATAGCTCATTTATGTTCACTTGTGTTCTAAATTAATAGAAACCCATAATTGGAACCAGTTACCATTTAAAAGTAGTGACTGTAAATAATAGCAATGGCAAATAAATATCCATCAGAGAGCTTGGGAAATTACGAATATCAGGAATGTTTTCAAAAGTTCCTTTTCTAACGTGACATATTTGGGACTTTTTGCAAGTCAACTATTTTCAATGGACAACTTCCAGCTGATCACTTCTCTGCAATTCAGCACTAAGGAGATGAGTGATGTGAACTCTACTGCTGCATGTCGCAATTGCACGCAATACCTGTGCTACCCGCCGATTAGAATAATTCCTGCGTGCAGCCAGCACTACCATTCATTGGCTGCACGCTTAACGGAAAGTGGGGGGGGGGGGGGGGGAGGGGCTATATTGGGAGTCCAGGACGCTACTTAAAGGCAAGTAGCACCTCTTAAGGGGGAGGTGCATTCTGGCTACAAAAACTGCAATATGTTCTGGAAGAAATGACTGAAGGAGGGAGCAAGCAGCAACCAAGATTATCTGATGCTGCACTGGAGGGGTTGGTGCAGAAAGTGGAGAGGAAAAGAGACATCCTTTTTCCTTCAGGCGTCAGGAAGTCCTACATGCATCTACTCAGGAGGCAGTGGGTAGAGATAGCTGAGGACGTCAATGTCAGGAGCACTTCCACAAGAACTGGCTGCAATTCAGGAAAAAAATTCAATGATTGAAATACAGATGTTAAGGTAAGAAGTGTGATCACAGCTGCACCACTCACAGCTTCATTAATGTGGCTCAGTGGATAGCACTCTCGCCTCTGAGTCAGAAGGTTGTGGGTTCAAGTTGCACTCCAGAGACTTGAGCACATAATCCAGGCTGATACTCCAGTTACAGCCAATGAAGTACATTTGAAGTGTAGTCCCTATTGTAATGTAGGAAATACAGCAGCCAATTTGCGACACAGCAAGGTCCCACAAACAGCAATGTGATACTGACCAGATAATCTGTTTTAGTGATGTTGGTTGGGGGATAAATATTGGCCAAGACACCAGTGAAAACTCCCTACTCTTCTTCGAAATAGTGCCATAGGATCTTTTACATCCACCTGAGAGGCAGACCTTGGTTTAACGTCTCATCTGAAAAAAAGCATTTCCGACAGTGCAGCACTCCCTCAGCTGACTGGAGTCTCAACCTCGATTTTGTGCTCAAGTTTTACACTCAGAGAGGAGAGTGCTATCACTGAGCCACGGCTGACATCTCAGCATAATATGATAGTGAAGACATCTATGCACGTTAGATATTTTGCAGTGTTTTCAAATAATGGAAAATTTCTAGTTTTTCCAAAGTTATCTGTTTACATGACAAAAGTTTACACTGAGCTCACAACTTCTGGGTTGGTTTTGCATTCCTTCTATAATTAGTCTTGCATTACTATTGAACAGAAAAAAAAAATTAGGAGGAGAAATTGAGTCGCGCCCTCTTTGGGGCGCTAACTTCGCCGGGGCGCTACTTTTAGCTCCCCGAAAAAATTAGCGCCCCCGCAGCCGAAATTGAGTGCTAGCGTCCCAAGAGGGAAGCGGGGCGCTACTGGAAGCGCCCTGCCTCCCTCTTGGGGCGCTGCGAGGGAATATCGCGGCAGTATTGCAGGCCTTCCTCCCCTTCTTAAAGGGGAGATGCCTTGCGCAGCGCGACCCGGGGCCCAGCTGGGCCACCGGGGATCGGAGTGCCGGCAAAAGAGCCTGGCAATCAAGAGAAGTGCCGCACTCATGGAGCGCAGCCGGCACTCCGCGGGGGGGGGCGGGTCAGGAGGCCGGGGACGGGAGCGGAGGCAGGTGCTGGCAGGCGGCCAGCAACAAAAATGGCCACCCGGCACCTCACCTTTAAATAGCGCCGCCCCAGCCGCAGGTAGGCCCCCCTGACTATGTCGGACATAGCGTCCGGTGGTAAGTCAGGGGGCGCTACCGAAGATCGCGGCTGGGGTGCAAGCGGGGCGCTGTGCACGGCGATGGTGTCATCGCCAGCGGCGCAACGCCGTGGGGTGCTAACGGCTAGCGCCGCCGCTAACTTCCTGCTGAATTTCATGTGAGGCATTGGCGGCGCCACGCCCGGGCACTAGTTGCTTTGCACCCCTCTTAGGGCGCTAACGGGACACGCAAAGCAACCGAATTTTTCCCTCTAGTAGTTGATACCACTGATAGGCCACATGATTTGGATATTTTTAGAAATATGATAAAAATTGTGTTACTTTGCACTGAATAATTGTATGGAAATGAATCATCAGTAACAAAATATATTTCATCCGTGCTATCAGCACTTTAATAATTAGTTTTAATGTACTAGCATAAATTTTTTTTTTAGTTCCTATACTGTAACAAGCTTTCTGTCAATAGTTCATATTGCCTTAGCTTACTATTGGAACAGAGTATAGAATATCTAACCTCAAAATTTGTATCTGTTTTTATCTTAGTGAAATTTGATTCAGATGGATATGTTGATGTTGTAGTGTTTTCTAAAAATTATTCATTTTTTGTATGTGTGGGTCACCATTGATCAGAAACTTAACTGGACCAGCCACATAAATACTGTGGCAACAAGAGCAGGTCAGAGGCTGGGTATTCTGTGGCGAGTGTCTCACCTCCTGACTCCCCAAAGCCATTCCACCATCTACAAGGCACAAGTCAGGAGTGTGATGGAATACTCTCCACTTGCCTGGATGAGTGCAGCTCCAACAACACTCAAGAAGCTCAACACCATCCAAGACAAAGCAGCCCGCTTCATTGGCACCCCATCCACCACCTTAAACATTCACTCCCTCTACCACCGGCGTACCATGGCTGCAGTGTGTACCATCTACAAGATGCACTGCAGCAACTTGCCAAAGCTTCTTCGGCAGCACATCCCAAACCCGCGACCTCTACCACCTAGAAGGACAAGGGCAGCAGGCGCATGGGAACACCACCACCTCCAAGTTCCCCTCCAAGTCACACACCATCCTGACTTGGAAGTATATCGCTGTTCCTTCATCGTCGCTGGGTCAAAGTCCTGGAACTCCCACCCTAACAGCAATGTGGGAGTACCTTCACCACACGGACTGCAGCGGTTCAAGGAGGCGGCTCACCACCACCTTCTCAAGGGCAACTAGGGATGGGCAATAAATGCTGGCCTTGCCAGCGAAGCCCACATCCCATGAATGAATTTAAAAAAAATTAAGATTCATTACAAATCATTGGTGACATTAACTGGAAGAAAAACAAAAGTCACATTATTATGCTCCAACATTCCTTTAATAAAAATGGAGAACAACGCTCCATTACAATAAAACAGCATACCTGTGGTTTCTTTTTGCCTACAGGTGGCAGCGGCATTACTGGAGGAAAGATGCATGGAACACCAGGTATTGATGGATCCACAAGACCCCCAGTTGTGTCCTTTCTTCGAAATGTATCAAGACTCGATGGTCTGACCTGTTGTAACCTATACTCCTTCTCATTCGGGCACAGCCTATATGGAGAGTTATAAATACCTGGAAGCTGGGTAGAAAGGTAACACTTATTAACTCACTGACATGAAGTAATGCACAAGAAATTAAACATCTACTTAAAATTTGTTTCATTTTTAGTTGTGTTACAAAGTGTACAATTTACACCAACAATGGCTAGATATATTCAATGAACTGATGTAATAATAAATACAGTTTTATAAATATACTGCAGCAACAAAAATGTGACTACATTTGGCATTTGACTAGTAATATTTGCAGAAACTCTGAATGGCAAATGACTACCTCGCACCAAATTCAATCATTCATAAGAAATTATGGTGTGTGCCAAAATTTATACAGCAACATTTGCTAAAAGCTTGTGTGAGTAACATTTTTTTCTCTCTGCCATTCAAGTTTGTCACAAACTTTAGCAGCCCTTTGCCAGCACAGTGGCCTGGGAATCCATTTTCTTTGGCAATTTTCTAAACTGATAAAGACTTTGGGGAAATCTGTGCTAGCTGTTTAAAAAAACTACACCTGAGTTCATACTGTACATTCAAGCTAAAACTGAACTCAATAAAGCTGGTGAATTCTCAGGAGTGACCCTGTTAATAGCTTCCTACTGACCTCTCTGCATCAAGTTCTACTTCTGGCTAGTGTACTGATCACACAGTAGGGCAAATGAGCTGTGAAAACACTGATATTTTTAAGTATAAAATTCTGGGTTGTCATGAAAAAAGGAAATGAGTTATGCAAGAGACACACTTTTGGCACTTTAAGTCCCCCTCCATCATAGGAATTCATGCATGAACTAGAATATTAATTGCACCAGGTCAAGCATATCTGCAAACGTGCCTTTTGTTGGCCAGTCATCCATTGAATAGCATTTAAATTCTGGACCCTTTTGCAAAGCTATCAATCCATCAGTCAGCTTCCTCCCCAATCTAGATGTTTTTCATATAGGCCTTTTATAATTAGGGCCACAGGGGATGGCAAGAAAAGGCACAAGAAGTTTAATGACCGTAAAGAAGAGCATGAAGGAGATCAGTGAATGAAGTATTTGCTGGAGATAGGATTGCTGAATCAACACTGACCACTATACTTCATCATAATTATCAGGACATACAACTGCCACGGGATTTATAAAAATCCCACTCAGCAAATAATTGACCTGCTGTTAAGAAGTAGGTGGATTGTTAACACATTGCCACAATCCAACATTCAGTAAGATATTCAAGATTTAATTACTCTCACTGAAAACTCAAAAGGTAACATTTCTGCTTGCCAATTGCACAATTACACATTTAAATGAATAGCTGTAAACAGTTGTGGGTATTCCTGTGAGAACTGAAATTATACATTGCCATGTAGTAACATACTTTCATTCACATAAAAGCTTTGTAAAGATTAATTAAACAAATACCATAATTAATGCTGAAAGCAATTAACAAAACAAGTCACTTGAGAAGCATGGATGACCTAGTACTAACTATGGCTTTTAGTTTTGCAAACTACCAAAGGCACAGCTTGAAACAGAAAAAGATATGCCAAAATCTTCCAAAAAACAGAAAAATAATATATTGGAATCTCAGTGTTTCATTCATTAAACCCTATTTTCTCTAAATGTAAATTACATCAACCACCAAACAACTCTAGATTATGTATTTTAAATATATGTTGGAAGAGGAAATATTTTTCTAGAACTATTAAATCTTCTAAACAGTGCCTAAATGTTTTTTTTTGAATATTTAGTCTTTGTCTGGAGTTATGACATTTCGGAAAAATTTTCAGAACAGGGATATCTGTAGCATTCTATAACTGACTCTTAAGGCTAAACTGTGACTAAAAGAAAACAACATTTTGTTTTGAATATATAGTTTACAAAGGAGCAGGATTTGTGTGTGCAATCTTGACTAAAAAAGTTGAAAAAGCAGTATTTCAATTAAGATACTCAATTAATAGGTCATCATTGACCTCATTCTCCTTGCCCCTCCCCTCATAAAACTGTATCCGATATACTTGCTGTGTTATATTTTGTATTTTAACATTATTACATCTGCTTTGAAGTTATTTGCATTTTTATATTTAAGTTTTAATGTTGTTTTCCTTACTGTTATTTCAGATTCTTTCTTTCCTTTCATTAGTGTTGGAATTCTGTTGCAGTAGACTGCATATACTTTCTAAAGTAACTCAAATTACCTCCAAAATTTATATACTGTCATTCTGAATGTTAGAGGAGTAAGCATCAGTACGCAAATAAAGCGTGTAGCAAATTCATGACATTGCCCAGGAAAGACAAAAACGTAATCTTGATAGATAATTAAATTTAAAAAAAATCTAGCTACAACAGTAACACTACTCCCAACTAATTATACTGTGAGTATTCTCGAGCAAGACATTCCTTAGCAAATATAATAAAGTGCTATGTACAAAAAATGAAAAGCACGTTTTCAACATTACATTGTAGACCACGAAGGTTACACGATCACTTTGAAATATAGTAAATAAAGAGCAATTTCAGTCATTTGTATTTTTGTATTTAATTGCAATATTTCTTTTTGAAAATCATTTAATTTTCACTAGAGTAATTTTTTTCCCCCCGAGGTTGCTTAAACATTAACCTGAAAGTGAATATATTATGAATTAGTTTAGAATTAACAAATAATTAAATTGAAGTTGGCATATAAATTACTGAAAAGGGTTATTGCAATTTTGAGGGATATATTTGGCTGCATTCTGCTGTTATGCTACATAATATTATTTAAAATAGGATGACTAGCAGTAATTCTTGCGTTTTTATTACAATTTTTGTTCTACAACAAATTAGATCTTGTTCAAAATCCTGTAAAAAAATTATTTTAACAGATACTATAAACTGACTTCAACCAACAGTATTCAAAACTGATTACTTGATTGAGGTGCCTATCTATGCAATGCACCTGTTCAGATACATACTACCTATTGCACTCAATGCTTTGTAGTCTCTGCAATTCAACAAACTGCTAAATGTGTTATTTTTAGAAGCTCTAGAAATACATTAAAGGGCTAATTTTCTGCTCCTGCTTTATAACGATCATTTGAAAATGAGGATTTCATTAAGCATAATATATGACAACAGAGTGCAATTTAAGGTAATTATATAAATAAAAATACATACACGCTGTTATGGTTGTACATTGTACTTGTCCAACTTCATATCTTTAAGTCAAACAAATCACAGGTCAGCTGATGCTGTATCTACAATTAACCTTCTCCATTTACACTACTTATTCCATAAAAGATGCACTGTTTTTAACATTAGCAGTTAAAAAATCTTTTTGAAAAGAGCTGTTGGGATACTTAACTGATATAATAGCACTAACATAAATAAATTATTCTAGTCCGATGCTACCTGCAACATTATTTAGCTATTAGACATTTTTCTGTCCAAAGAATAAATTGGATACGCCACTCCTGGATGTTGTGTGTTTTGGCTTTAAAGGAATTCACTTAACTTTTTTAATTTTTATTCTGCAAGTGATGCTAATGTTTACTGAAAACTTTTAAGTACAGCGCCAAGTTGGGATTGATATGAAGGCAGACTTGAAGTTTGTTTTTTGCTAATAACATGAATAAAGTTAAACTGTACATCTGATAAGATTTTAGCATCAGCTTGGGAGGGGATGTTAGATACATTTTGATCCAAGATTATAGGATCTTTTGGTAAGATATAAGCAGTTGACTGTGCAGCATTAATTTGAGGACAAATAATGTATAGCAAGTTGTACATCGTTTTGTTCAGTATAATCTCCTCTATAAAGTGTACTAACAATAGGTAAAATTATTTACCATTATGATTTTATACACGGTTATATGAAAAAGCAGTGTGATCTCAGTTTATTTCATGCGCATCAAGACATTCCACATCACATTTGTAAAACTCCAAGATGTTCAAATTCAATAGACTGACATTCAATATGTCATATTTTGTTTACACTTGAACTTGGAAAGTTCAGGTAAAAATAAGGAAACATCAACATTTTTTTTGAATCTTAAATACAAAATTACATACACATGCACAAATATATTGTGGAATACTTATTTGATGTCACTTTAGAGAATGCAATCAAATGATCCCAATAAATCCAGATTTGAAACTGAAACTATAAAGAGCTTAGGCTCACACGCTAGTCTTCTGCCATCTGTCACTGTCAATATTGATTTTCTGTTCATTTTAATAGGGTGAACTGAGGATTTTACAAAACTGAAATCAACTGGTAAAAATGAATGTAAACATTCAAATTACTAAGGATTTGAGCTGTTAATAAGATCTGAACTTTATTGAATTCTCAAAAAGCCATTACCTTATATCTAATGCCAAAGTTGCCTATAAAATTCACTATTGTTAGGAACCTGGCCAAAAAGATCAACAAAACTGATCATAATTGTAGATGACACACAAGTGTCAATCAGACCCAGAACTCCATCCTGCAAACGGGATGATAAAAAGAAAGCTCTTGCCAGGTACTGTAACAGATAATTTTAGAAGCTTCAAATATTTTAACATAACCTATATCAAAACCTATGAAGATTAGATCATTTCTGTAGTGGTAGCAAGAACTGGATTGAGAAAGTACAGTCAGGACTTGGAGAATGGAATTTTATGTTGGTAATGAAGCCTTGCACTAGACATAACAGTAGGCCTTAAACAAGAAAAAACTTTGAAGCATCACACCTTTTTAAAGCCCTACCTTTGCTATTATGTTACAGGGAAATTAGATTTAAAGTTTTATCATTTTCAGAATGCAAACCTAAGTATTTTCCTAAACTGATGTAGTTACAATTTTTAGCATTACCCAAATATATATTGGTATGACTAGCTTCCAGGATTCGCAGGATATTCAATTGAAATTTTCTTTATGTTGGAATACTTTATTGTGACGCACCGATTCGTGAACTTGGCCCTCTTTGGCGTCCACGTTTGAGCCCCTGCTGGAAAGTATGGACATTAGTTAAGTACAGGATTAAGCTCAACTGCGATATGACTGAATACCCTGTTGACACTCACTATCTATGCTTATATGTGAAAATAACTACTTGGGTAAGGTAACATAGCACTGTCAAACCCCCCACCTGAAATTGTACTCCAGCATGGCTGAGTTGATGAACTAGAAATCCACTTCAGTGTGTAATAACAACAGATTGAAGATGGGGGAAGAGTTTTTCTAATATTGCCTTTTACTTAAAGAAACACCCTAGTAGACAGGCCTGTCTTTCAATTATATTAAAAACCCTTTGAAATGCATAATTAAGTGACTTCCTTTGTTTTTCCATTTGTCTTTCCTCCTATCTTAAATGCAATCACTGGGGTATAATTCCACAGATATTGGCAGTACCTCACTTAAGTGGCTATTTTTCAAAGTGAAAGCCTAGGTAGTGAGTGTCAACAGACTATTGTGTATCATGGGCGGGGTGTATCACAGTTTAGCTTAGTCCTGCACATATGCACTTTCCAGCAGTGGTTACTGGATAGTAAATAGGACTGGAGCTCCTTACTAACTACTTACTAACTCCTTACTACACTCCTTCCACAGTGTCAGCTGTGGCTCAGTTGGTAGCACTCTCGCCTCTGAGTCAGAGACTTGAGCACAAAAACCTAGGCTGACACTTTAGTGCAGTACTGAGGGAATGCTGCACTGCCGAGGGTGCCATCTTTCGGATGAGACGTTAAACCGAGGCCCCGTTTGCTCTCAGGTGGACGTAAAAGATCCCATGGTATTATTTTGAAGAAAAGCAGGGCGTCCTGACCAATACTTATCACTCAATCAACATCACAAAAACAGATTATTTGGTTATTATCACATTGCTGTTTGTGGGACCATGCTGTGTGCAAATTGGCTGCAACGTTTTCTACATTACAACAGGGACTACACTTCAAAAAGTACTTAATTTGCTGTAAGGCACTTTGGGATACCCGGAGGTCATGATAGGCGCTATATAAATGCAAGCATTTCTTTCTTTCTAACATTTCCACTCCTACCCCAGGAATAGTTCCTTCCTCCAACCACTCCCCACCCCCTCCCCCAACCCCACACCAGAAATCAGCTAATTCAGCACAGACTAGAGCTCAAACTTAAAATCTTCCTTGTCTGAAAGGCTCATTACCACACAATCGAGCTCATTTATGCATTGAGCCATTAGCTGAATTCTGCAAAACAAATTATAGAGTACAAATAAATCCATTTATGACATTTCATTTTTCTGTAATGTGTTACAACTGATGTTATTTCTTTTTGTATAACAACATCTTGACTCATTGATCTACATGTAGTACAATTATTTTAAAAATGAATTACATTTCTAATTTTGTTGCAATTATCTCTGGCTGGGTTTTTGAGATTAACTTATTTTTCATTTGTGAAGTTACAGAAGTATTCTTGATGTAAAAAAAACATCAAATTGCTTTGTTGCAAATCATTTACTTCTTTTCAGTCACATTCTATTTTAAGAACTTATTTCCCTCCTTCCCCCCAGAAAATGTCACAAATGTGTGAGAAAATATCCTCCAACTGCATTCACAAGGGAATAATTGAAATGAGTTCAAGCCTGGCAATTGACAGAACAATAATGAAGGGACATTAAGGACTTTATAATTCAAAGTTGGAAGACATGTACAAGAAATGGCATACATTACATAAAATAAGTTTCCTGTGAAGAACTAGTCTGTTTTCAATGAGTGAACTAGGATCCAAGATTGATTGTTGAACAAGGCATGCTGATTTCAAAAATCAATCTGACACTCAGAAAACGACTGGTTCATCAAAAGCAGGAGGCATAATAGTTTATTTGTACACAGTATTATTATTTCTATTACTACCATGACATTGTAAAGTTTCTTAATTCTTGCTAAGCTACATACATAACTAACCATTTTCCTTCTTCA
This sequence comes from Squalus acanthias, assembly GCA_030390025.1. Classification (NCBI taxonomy): domain Eukaryota; kingdom Metazoa; phylum Chordata; class Chondrichthyes; order Squaliformes; family Squalidae; genus Squalus; species Squalus acanthias. The sequence goes on from JASTWF010000207.1 coordinate 131,643, forward strand.
ATATATTTCTTTAATCCCTCCCCTCCTAAAGGTGGCATATTCTGCAGTTACACAAGTACAGTTACATGATCTGCAGGGGCCCCAGAGTGCCTAATGCAAGTGGTCATTTTTCATATAAGGACTTCGCTGAATAATGTACTTGATTTTTCCACCTCGGAGTCAGAAGGTACAGGGTTTGAACCTTGCTCCAGAAAGTCTCGGTAAGTGGAGACGAGAGCTCCGGCTCTGAATTCAGGGTTGGCATCCAGAGGGATACTCACGTCCGGTGAGTGTGGGTGCCCCCCTTCCCCTTCATTGTATGGGTTGCAAGAGTCTATAAAAAAACTCCTAATCATATAAGACTAACCACCCTATCGACTGGTATAAAGATGGTAACAGCCATGGAAGGTGTGTTCACGTTGCCGCCTGTTAGACTGTTATTCAGCCTTTGAATCCTCCCACTACGCCTCACTATTTTCCAAGGGAAGAGTATGAAGCTACAAAAACTATTTGATTTTGCAGGCCATCACAACCAATCCCAACTAGTCCTCACTTGGCATCCACACATGCTCACTTCCAGCAGGAATCGCTAGATAGTGAACAAGAGCAGGAACTCTGGTTGATTTTTAAATTCCCTATCTCAGGAACACTGAAGCCAATTATAGCAATACCTTGGCTGGAATTGGCTAATTCAACACAGACTAGACATATAACTGGGTCTTTCCTGGTCTAAATTATGCAGTAGCATTCTGTACAGTGCATTTACTCACTGAGTTATCTGGGGAGGTTTTTTATCAGGTTTTTAAAAAACTCTGGTGATTTTATACATAATAGCCATCTTAATATGAAAAGCTGGGAGTGGATACACTTAAATATGAAAGAGGATTTAAAATATCTTTTTCAAGAAAAATATCTCACTGTAACATTTTTAAATTTAGTATTCCTCATTCATTAAGTGAAACTATACTCTGCAGATTCCATGGATACCAGCTTTTGAAGCTGAATTAAATGCTGAACACTGCTGTCATTACAGAATAATATGTGATCCAGTAATGGGTTCATGCCTACAAGCTGCCATCAAAGGACTTGTGCAAACTATCAACTAGATTTTCAAAATTGCGTTGAGAGTGGTGACTGAAGTCATGGATCCATAATAAATATGTTTTTTGATATCCCTTTCTTTGTGTAATAATATCCCTTGCAGAGGAAGCAGCATTCCTCTTAAATCAATGTAGAGTTGAGTAGATTGAAGACCTGTGACCATGAGCCAGAAAAAAAATTCCAGCATCTTTGGATGAAGGTGAAGTATTGCCTTCCTTTATGCCAGATTGGGCAAGTGGATCAGCTACCTGAGCATGAAATTTACTTACCTGTCTAGTCAAGGCCAATTTATATCATAATACTAGCCATGGAATCAGAAGGAGGATATATTACTTGTGACTCAGAAGGCAACCACTGACCTGCTTGGGACTGGAAGCTGAAGTATTGCAGTGCTGTCAAAGTTGCTCCTAGTTCCAACCTAAATAGGAGGTGAATTGAAATGGTGTCCAAATTTCCTGTATCAATCTATCTTCTATGTGTCCACGCCATACTGTGAGGAGGCATTACCAATTAAAATTATAGAAACATTACCAGAATACTGCTCTATAGACATCCCAATACCACATGGCCACTGCTTACACTGGTCTTGAGTAGATAGATCATGAAATTTCATGCTCCGGTAGCTGATTATAATTAAATCTATGTTTAGTCTTTAGTTTGTTTCGGCATCACTACATTACCAGTACTCTGTGGTAACCCAGATCAGAATGAAAAAAATCTATAGCTACTGCCATTACTTCATTGGCTGTAAAGCATTTTGGGATGTCCTGGGGTTGTGAAAGGCACTATATAAATGCAACTTCTTTCTTTCTTTCATGAGATAGAAGTGCAATTACCTGAGATACAGGTGCCTAACCCATCACCCCTATGTTCACTGATTTACATTGGCTCCCAGTCCACCAACTCCTAAATTAAAAATTTTCATCCTTGTGTTCAAGTCCCTTCACAGCCTAATCCCTCTCTAGGTCTGTAAGCTCATCCAGGCCTACAACCATTCAAGAACTCTGCGTTCCTCCAATTCCCGTCTCTTGTGTATCCCTGACTTCCTTCACACCGCTATTAGCGGCCGTGCCTTCAGCTGTCTAGGCCCTAAGCTCTAGAACTCCTTCTCTAAACCTCTCTGCTTCGCTCCTCCTTTAAGACGCTCCTTAAAACCTACATCTCTGATCAAGTTTCTGGACACCAGTCCTAATGTCTCCTTCTTTGGCTCGGTGTCAATTATTTTAGTCTGATTACACTCCTATAAAGTGCCTTGGGTCGTTTTACTTTAAAGGTGCTATATAAATGCAAGTTGTTGTTGTCGACATCATCATTCGGCACTTGAAGGCTCTGGTTAGAGAGGCTATGCTAATGAACAATACTTTGTACTAGTAATATTTTTTTCAAAAAAACTTTCTTTGGCATCCCTAATGGGTGTGTGGAAGTAGTTCATTTTTGTTAAGTTTAATGTGATGCTAATCAGTCTCTCAGAAAGGTTAGAGACATGGATGACCATCTTGAACTTTGTGTTTGAGGAGTTTGTTCAGCATTTTGATATCTAAGAATGGATCTGAAGCCTGCCCTTTTGGGCAAAGTATTGAGAATAAAATCTGTTCCTCTCCTGGTCTCAAGACATCTCTGCAAAACCATAACAAATGTTTCATCAGTCTAGAGATACAATCACCCTTGAGGATCTCCTCCTTATAACATAACCAATGACACAATGCATTGGGATCTTGGGAGAGGCACTTTGATGTGAAAGTTATAGCCCTTGGACATGATCTCCCTTCACCCAGGTGTCAGTAGTGATTGTCTCCCACTGACTGGGTGACTTGGCAAAACACATTTGTTAAAAAAACACATTTGTGCAGGAATTACTGAGGGCAGAATAAGTAATATCAAGCTATTATATCAATTATAACTTGGATTCATTTATTTTTGTACCTTGTTCCAAAAATGTTGCAATTTTCAACTGAGAAAACTGTGATTAGAAATTTTTGGAACATAAAAAAATTGATAATGTGCTCTAGCAAATCCTTACAGAAAGATATATAGAAGTTAACACATTTTGCCATATTGTATGCATATTTCTGTATGTGACCTATTAATTATATTATGTAACACATTTGGGGACCCCTTCCCCTACCAGTATTTCAGCTTCTTTGAGGTTTTTAATTTAATACACCACTGTGGTAAAAATGGCTCATACATTTTCCTATTGCTTTCTTCCAATTTAGTCCCATTGCTTATTAGCGTGCATTTATTCGTTTGCATACTATGCTGACTTGTTTTCTATCTTTTTCTTTGAAAATAACATGCATGTAAAAAAACAAATGATGGCTTTGAAACCCATGTATAAACTGAAAATTGTGGAAAATATTTCCAGAACTTTCATTGTGCAAGTCATGAGTTTTAAGGATATCACACATGCAAACATCTCTACAAAAGTTAGTTGTACCAAAAAAATTAAAAATAGGTCCTCAAAATTCAAGCAAAAATGTTACCAGTTTTTTTTAGCTCTACAATACTGCTGGTAGAGTCAGTAGGCAAAAAACTAAATATTGCACTAGTGTATTTTTTTTCTGACCATAACATTCTCTGGTGCACCAATGTCTGATACAGCAAATATTTGTTAGGACTCCTTCATGAATGGACAAACCATATAAATTACCTGATTGATATCTCAGCCCTTGCAAGATTACACTTTTTCTACAGAACCCAAACATGCAATTATAGACAAATATTACTGTGTTTACATTACTGGTGCATTATACTTTAAAAATATGAAATAAAGGAGTAAAAAAGGAAAATCACAAATTGTACACTTTTGTAATGTGACATTTGAAGTATAAGCTCAGCTTCTGTCCACGTCAACTTAATTGACTTCTTTACAACATGTATATGGCAAAATACTGCAACAGTCGTATAGCAGCTAGACAAACAAAAATGGTTTTACTGCCCTTTTACTATTTTATTTTTCTACCTATTCTGCCAACTATGTAAACAGAGGCTGCTTTGTTTGCTTGTAGCAACTCATCAAAAAATTCTTCCAGACATTTCTAGACACATCGATTTTGAAAAGCGGCTGCTTTATGAACCTAAAGCAGCCTTCATAAAACAAGTCTGTCAGTTGCAATTAACCTACGCTTCGGAACTCTACCCTGCTGAAACAGTTGCAGAAAAGATAAGACAATTAAAAAAATGTTTTACCATCTTAGTTTAACAGCTTGTTGGCTAGTGCTTGACAATACTACAACACAAAACGAGGCAGTCAAAATGAGTTGTTAGGCTGAGGTTATGCCCTTCCTGTTGTGTTATCTGCCAGCAGATCAAACTGCTGACTTGGACTCTTTCTGCCAACAATGCTGATGCTGCCTGTATGAAGATGCTGTCACCTAGTAGTCATGGTGCTTGCACTCCACAATAGAAAAGCACTAAATTGAACTCGAAGTATTGTCTTTGTGATATCATTTCAGCAAGTCATGTCCCATTCAGCCTGATAGTTTATCTCTGTCAGGCAGGGACCCAGGCGACTATGCAAGCTGTCAGGACAGGTACACAGACCTGCTCAGTGCTGAGGAGGTAATGCATCTTTCGGGCTTGGTAATGCTTTCTCCTCTCTTCCTCTTCTACAGCTTTCTTTTCCCGTTCCTTCTTCTTTGTCTCTTCATACTCCTCCAGTTCTTTCCTACAGTTAAGCAGAGATTTACCATGCACATGAACTGAAAAAAGCTAAATTTATAAGCAACTCCTTCAATTTCAATAGTTATGTCTTTTTCAATTACTCTTAAGCATGATATTTTACACAAGGTTACAATAGTGAATATATTGACATTTAAAAATCACATTGCTTTGCTTTTGCAGAGGTGCAATTTTTAATCAACATCAGGCCAAACTGCAAAATAGATGAATTATCTACAATGGCATGGCCCCATTTTACAATCCTACTTCTGAAATTGCTTATTAATATGAAATAAGTTAGAGAATAGCCTGTTTATGTTTGTGTATAGTTTTTCAGGCCTTAGAGATCAAAAAGTTGTACTCACCGTACCTTTTGTATTGTACTGCAACCTGGTAATATGACCTTTCCTGACCTGCATCTTAAACCTATTATTAACTGCTAAGTAGATTTTTAAAGCCAAACAAATTTATTTCCAATGAAAGGATCTCTATCTGTGTTTCTTGCTTTGTGTGGTACCCAACAAACCTCATTAGATCTGTCCATTTCTGCTAGACCTAAGGTATTTGTAACATCAGTGACCTCTGTGTCCTTAAAGAAGAGATTTCTTAATACTTAATCCATCGCAGAAAACAGAGTATTAATTATATTGAAATAATTATATTTATGTAAGATGGAATACAGCAATGAAAAAATGGATTATATTTTAGCCAAGAGCATTTGCCATCACTGTCAATATCAAAAGTGACAAAAAAACCTCCTCAGATGCTAACACAAAAAATTAAATAAAAGAACAGCAGATTTATCTGAGAATATCTGATAGAACACTTTGTCAAGTAAACAGATTAAATAATACCTATTATGATTGATCAAATTCTATTAATTAAATGTTTTATCCCTGTGTACTAAACACACTTTTTAACTAGGTTTGCAATTTTAATTACACATGTTCTGCATGCCCTTCAGATCTGCTGTGGAAATCATATTTTATATTATATATAACCATCCAACAAACAAAATCAAAGCACATTCACATACATTTTTGTTTTAATACAAAAATAATTTTAAATCACCACTTAAATGTACACATCTGAATAAAATATTGCAAATTATTTTTTCAAAGGACAATAGATTATTTTAAACTGTCAGAGAATTCTAATTTTGATGATCAGCAATAATATCAATAATGTGCATAAAAAGGATATAGAGCATTTAGGCAGTGTAGCTTGCTCTTAATGTGCATTATTAGAAAAATATAAAAATACAGTTTTTTGTAATATTTAATCTAATATATTTAGATTCAAACATTCTGCACAGTTGCCTTCAAAATATGTAAATACCAATTTTCATGGCTTAAAAAAAGGTTTGAGGTATTGCATACAGTACATTTTAATCCAATTAAAATAGTTTACTAAAATATTCTGATTAAATTTAATTAAACTGGGATTTTGTAAATAAGCTGTAATTTATTATTAAATGTTAAATCCTATCAAAATATTTATTCAAAATGATTTTTAAAAGATCTCATCAGTAAATATCAGATTTTTAAAATGCAATCCTGCTTGTTGAGGTAAATGTGCACATATGAACCTTTGGTTCTTAAATTATATCTATAAAAATATGTAACTTATCTCACATTTAAATTTGTACTAAAGTCCTCCATCCCCAGTCATGCACAAATATGTGTTTATGTAAAAATTCTGTTTGGCTTTAGAAGGGTTAAATTAATTGCCTCACAAGAGAAAACTTACATAGGGGAAATTATCTGATTATGGCAGTAATAATTGCACAGCTGTTTAACACAGATAGAGAAATAATTCATGTAGGCAATAGGCCGTGGTGGCAATGACATTCTGCATTTAGTAAATATGCAAACTGTTCAGTCCTAATTACCCATACTAAAGGATGCCCTTATTAAATGTATAAACTAAAACTGTCTGCTTGACAAGTGATAAATTATTATATTGTGCAAAACTGCATTACAAAATTATGATAGTGAACTTGGGTCTCCTAACTTCATTAAGTGATTTTGCAGGAAAGTTGAATGATCAGAAGATGGACACTGTAATATTGCCATCCATGGAATTGACTAAGAGCAACAGTCTTGTATGATGCAATTACTATGTTACTTTTAGTATTCCCAAGTCAGGTCCCCTCCAGAATAAATCAGGAGCAATTTAAAAGAAAGAGTATTTCGAGATTGTGCACATGAATAAAATGTTTGCTTTGACTTTTGCAATAAATAACAGTAGCTTTTCTGAGCTCCAAGCTAATAATGTTTTATTAATGTCATGACTCAGCAACAGGGCAGCTAATTTTTAATTTCATGATATCATTTGTTTGATCCAAACAGGGGTCTATTTTTTGCATATCTAGCTAGAGGTTAGAAGTGTACAAGCTTACCAATTGCATACTCAGCCTTTAAATTAATCAGATCAATTTATCACTGTAGCAACACAAGTCTTAATTTGAAGACATATTAAGCACTGTACATAGAGGGTAATACAATGCTCAGGTAAGTGTAGTTGATATAAACAGCTCACATTGAAAATTAGCAGTTTTCTTCTCCCAACAGAATGTTACTGTAAATTGTACTATATCGTCTGTTAAATTTCACGGTTTATCGCTAATGTGATGTTCTTCTAAACAGCACTACGTGCAGTCATGCACCAAGGTAACTTGTTCTGCATCCATTATACAGCCCATTTCATCTTATATTGTGTGATGCCATAAATGTCGCATAATTTAACACTACTTCAAAGTATATTAAATTTATAAAAATTATATTTTCTCCTTAATTATGCATATGCCATATAAACAAAATGCTTTTTCTGTGAGCTTTGTGCATGTCACCAAGAAATTTTACCCCGGTTTCTGCCATCCTCTCTTGAAGGCACTGTCAAGGAGCTGCCTGGATTACATTTATGCAGAAATTACATCAAAATTTACACGGTTTCTGTACCAGTCTTGCTCACTGGAATGTATGCCTAAACTACCTGCAGATCTCATTTCCTTATTCCAGAGCAAAAAAAAAGCATAAAACAGGCGCAAATGCAACATTACCAATAGGGGCAATAGTGGGTGGGCTGCAATCTTCTGCCATGGTGCCTCAACTGCTCCTCTTTCGATATTATGCAGAACAGGGAGTTGCCCATTGGGAAGACCATTCCGTCTGTTTAGTCCATCTGAATGCATGAGAGGGGATGGAAGATTTTGGGTACACTAGACTGACTACACTTTGGTTAAATATGGAGCCAGTTTCAGTAAGAATTTAAAACAAAAAGCAAAGAAAATTACTATTCTCTCTCCACGGATGTTGCCTGGCCTGCTGAGTTTTTCCAGCGCTTTCTGTTGTTATTTCAGATTTCCAGCATCCGCAGTATTTTGCTATTGTATCAGTGTTTGGTTCACTGCCACTTCTCTTCTAGGAATGCCCACCCTGAAGAAGTTCTGCTCTTCTCTTCGACGGGATCTTAATGTCTCTACGTCTCACAGACCTTCCCTTTTGTTCTTTTATTCCCTCCCCCAGCCTCCAAACTTGCTTTTTCATCTGTTTCATTTCCTGCTTTTTTCTCAGTTCTGACGAAAGGTCTTCGACCTGAAACGTTAACTCTGTTTCTCTCTCCACGGATGTTGCCTGGCCTGCTGAGTTTTTCCAGCGCTTTCTGTTGTTATTCCAGAAACTCAGTTGGCCAATATCAGGTGACTTCTGGCTGTGCTGCATCTAAATTTTTGGGTGTAAATCTACATTACGACATTATTTGCATAAATCCAGGAAACATGCGTGAGCTGGTCTTTTGCAAGGGTGGTAGAGCTGTGTAAATGAGTGGCAGAGTGTTGTGGTGGACGTATCTTTGAAATGCCGCAAACGATCGAGGAAATTTATGAGTGCGATGTCTCAGCGTAAAACTGGCATAAAATAGTTACACACCTATTTCCTTTGAAAAAAATGGTGCCTGTAATTACGCCAAAACTTTCCAGCAAATTCTGGGCCACTATCTCATGCTGGGATATGATTCTGCAGGTGCCAGTAGACCTCTGGTATAAAGAGGCCACTATTCGTTTGCGATCCTAGACAGTAAGTCTTAACATCCTAGTTTGATTTGTATGTGGGAGAGCACTTTGGAGATAGTGACCACAATTCGGTAACTTTCACTATTGCAATGGAGAGGGATAGGGCCATACGGCAGGGCAGGGTTTATAATTGGGGGAGGGGTAATTATGATGCGATTAGGCAAGAATTAGGGAGTATAAGATGGGAACAGAAACTATCAGGGAAAGGCACAAACGAAAAGTGGAGCTTTTTCATGGAGCAATTACTGCGTGTCCTTGATAGGTATGTCCCTGTCAGGCAGGGAGGAAATGGCCGAGTGAGAGAACCATGGTTCACAAAAGAGGTTGAATGTCTAGTCAAGAGGAAAAAGGAAGCGTATGTAAGGATGAGAAAACAAGGTTCAGTTGGGTCGATTGAGGGGTACAAGGTAGCAAGGAATGAGCTAAAAAAAGAGCTTAGGAGAGCTAGGAGGGGGCATGAGAAGTCCTTGGCGGGTCGGATCAAGAAAAACCCCAAGGCCTTTTACTCTTATGTGAGAAATAAAAGAATGACCAGGGTGAGGGTAGGGCCGGTCAAGGACAGTAGTGGGAACTTGTGCATGGAGTCAGAAGAGATAGGAGAGGTGATGAATGAATACTTTTCGTCAGTGTTCACCGAGGAGAGGGGCCATGTTCTTGAGGATGAGAGTGTGATAAAGGTGGACAGGCTGGAGGTGGTAGATGTTCTGAGGGAGGATGTTTTAGCAATTTTGAAGAACCTGAGGGTCGATAAGTCCCCTGGGCCAGATGGGATATATCCTAGGATTCTTTGGGAGGCAAGGGAGGAGATTGCAGAGCCTCTGGCTTTGATCTTTGGGTCCTCACTGTCCACGGGGATGGTGCCAGAGGACTGGAGAGTGGCGAATGTTGTTCCTCTCTTCAAGAAAGGAAATAGGAATGACCCTGGTAATTATAGGCCGGTTAGTCTTACTTCGGTGGTTGGTAAGATAATGGAAAAGGTCCTGAGGGATAGGATTTATGACCATTTGGAAAGGGGCAACTTAATCAGGGATAGTCAACACGGATTCGTGAAGGGTAAGTCTTGCCTAACAAATTTGATTGAATTCTTTGAGGAGGTAACTAAGTGTGTGGATGAAGGTAGAGCAGTTGATGTCGTATACATGGATTTTAGTAAGGCGTTTGATAAGGTTCCCCATGATCGTCTCATGAAGAAAGTAAGGAGTTGTGGGATAGAGGGAAATTTGGCCGATTGGATAAGTAACTGGCTATCTCATAGAAGGCAGAGGGTGGTGGTGGATGGAACATTTTCGGACTGGAGACCAGTTACCAGCGGTGTGCCACAGGGGTCGGTGCTGGGTCCTCTGCTGTTTGTGATTTTTATCAATGACTTGGAGGAGGGGACTGAAGGGTGGATCAGTAAATTTGCTGATGACACCAAGATTGGTGGAGTAGTGGATGAGGTGGAGGGCAGTTGTAGGCTGCAAAGAGACATTGATAGGATGCAGAGCTGGGCCGAAAAATGGCAGATGGAATTTAACCCTGATAAGTGCGAGGTGATTCATTTTGGTAGGGCAAATTTGAATAAGGATTACAGGGTCAACGGCAGGGTTCTGAGGAACGTGGAGGAGCAGAGGGATCTGGGGGTTCATATCCACAGATCTCTGAAGGTTGCCACGCAAGTGGATAGAGCAGTAAAGAAGGCCTATGGTGTGTTGGCGTTTATTAACAGAGGGTTTGAGTTTAAGAACCGTGAGGTTATGCTGCAACTGTACAGGACCTTGGTGAGACCACATTTGGAATATTGTGTGCAGTTCTGGTCACCTCACTATAGGAAGGACGTGGAAGCATTGGAAAGAGTGCAAAGGAGATTTACCAGGATGCTGCCTGGTTTGGGGGGGAGGTCTTATGAGGAAAGATTGAGGGAGTTGGGGCTGTTCTCTTTAGAGCGGAGGAGGATGAGAGGCGACTTAATAGAGGTTTATAAGATGATGAGGGGGATAGATAGAGTGGATGTTCAGAGACTATTTCCTCGGGTAGGGGCAGCTTCAACATATATATTCATCAGTCCTCATCCAGCAACCACACAGTTGGACCCAATTTTAACTCCAGGTGGTTTTCCCACTCAGGCCTTGGGTAAAAATTACAGCCGGGTCTCAATGATGTCATCGAGCCACAACATGCATATGTAAAGAAGGTCCCTGTTGGCTCCGGGTGCATGTCCTTGCTGCCTACTCAGGAGAGCAGGTTAAAACTGCAGATGTTGTGACCATGGCGGCTTTCGGACAGGTAAGAGCCAGGGCAATTTTAACTGTTTACCCGCCAGGTTTCTGCTGAGTGAGTTGGGTTAAAATCATCCCCGACTTTCCAGGAGTGGAAACCCTGGATAAATGTCTTTCTCTCTGTCTAGCCTGGGGCACTGAAGCCAATGGGGGAAAAATTCAGTATCGCCCCGTCTGGGGCGCAATTATCGGCTGTGCGCAAAGTTTAGCGCCTGGCGCTAATTATCGCCTCCGACTGCAAACTTGGCTTTTATCGCCCCTGGAGGTGATTGGAGCACTAAATCAGGCACTACACACCTGTCTTAAGGTGCAAAGGCCGAGGAGCGAGGCGCTACCTCAGAGCACTGGCGAAGCTCATGTGATGTCAGTCAGCAATGGAACACAGACACAATGGCGCCGGCCAGTTCTTAAAGGGGAGGGTTGATCTTGCTCTCCATCCACATCCTGCTCATTGCAGCCTTGAATCTCGGCCTGGAGAGACCTGTACATCAAATCTGCTGGAAAGAACAATGGAGAGAACCAGGGAAAGAGCTCAGAGTGCAGGCCCCACAGTCTCTTCTAAATAGATGCAAGGAAGGGCAAATCAAAATGAACCTGCAAAGTGCTGCTCAGTACCCAAAACTCCTTCACACAGCGTTGAATCTCTCCAGAAGTCTCTCTCTCTCTCTCTCTCAGAATGCATGGTGCAAAAATGTCACCAACAAAAAAAGGCAGGAAGCGTTTGCCTTTAAATAGCGCTCCCCCAGTCCCTTCCTGACTGCAAAACGCTCCCCTCAACCTGTTGTTGCTAGCGGCAGGCGGTAAGGCAGGGGGCGCCACTCAATATCCGCTCCGGGGCGCTACCGGGGCGTTGCGCACTCGACTGACGTCACGATCTGCCGGCGCAGGAGATCGTGGCGGTAGTGTTTAGCGCCGCCGCAAAATGTCTGGTCAATTTCGCGAGAGGCGCAGATATCGCCGCACCCGGGCGCTAGTTGCTTTGCGCCCCATTAACGCCCTCTGAAGGCGCTAATGGGAGGTGCAAACCAACTGAATTTTTCCCCCAATGTGTCTTCAGTACTTCCACGGGTGAGATATGCTAAGTTAGCACAGATCAAGGACTGATTCTGGGAATTTCCTGGTCTGCGTGGCTCAGTATTACACACTGTGGTGCATGTACTCACCAATTCAATGGGGAGGTGGGCATTGTATCTTGTCAGTGGCATCAGCAGTGATTATAAGATGGGACAAGGCACTACAAATAGACAAACTTTTTTTTTTATTCGCTTATGGGATCTGGGCGTTGCTGGCAAGGCCAGCATTTATTGCCCATCCCTAGTTGCCCTTGAGAAGGTGGTGCTGAGCCGCCTTCTTGAACCGCTGCAGTCCATATGGTGAAGGTACTCCCACAGTGCTGTTAGGTAGGGAGTTCCAGGATTTTGATCCAGCGACGATGAAGAACGGCGATATACTTCTAAGTCAGGATGGCGTGTGGCTTGGAGGGGAGCTTGGAGGTGGTGGTGTTCCCATGTGCCTGCTGCCCTTGTCCTTCTAGGTGGAAGAGATCGCGGGTTTGGGAGATGCTGCCGAAGAAGCCTTGGCGAGTTGCTGCAGTGCATCTTGTAGATGGTACACACTGCAGCCATGGTACACCGGTGATGGAGGGAGTGAATATTTAAGGTAGTGGATGGGGTGCCAATCAAACGAGCTGCTTTGTCCTGGATGGTGTCGAGCTTCTTGAGTGTTGTTGCAGCTGCACTCATCCAGGCAAGTGGAGAGTATTCCATCACACTCCTTACTTGTGCCTTGTAGATAGTGGAAAGGCTTTGGGGAGTCAGGAGGTGAGACACTCGCCGCAGAATACCTAGCCTCTGACCTGCTCTTGTTGCCACAGTATTTATGTGGCTGGTCCAGTTAAGTTTCTGGTCAATGCTGACCCCCAGGATGTTGATGGTGGGGGATTCGGTGATGGTAATGCCGTTGTATGTCAAGGGGCAGTGGTTAGACTCTCGCTAGTTGGAGATAGTCATTGCCTGGCACTTCTGTGGCGCGAATGTTACCTGCCACTTATCAGCCCAAGCCTAAACGTCGTCCAGGTCTTGTTGCATGCGGGCATGGACTGCTTCATTATCTGAGGAGTTGCGAAAGGTGCTGAACACTGTGCAATCATCAGCTAACATCCCCATTTCTGACCTTATGTTGGAGGGAAGGTCATTGATGAAGCAGCTGAAGATGGTTGGGCCCAGGGCACTGCCCTGAGGAACTCCTGCAGCGATGTCCTGGGGCTGTGATGATTGACCTTCAATCACCACAACCATCTTCCTTTGTGCTAGGTATGACTGCAGCCTGTGGAGCGTTTTCCCCCTGATTCCCACTGACTTCAGTTTTACTAGGGCTCCTTGATGCCACACTCGGTCAAATGCGGCCTTGATGTCAAGGGCAGTCACTCTCACCTCACCTCTGGAATTCAGCTCCTTTGTCCATGTTTGGACCAAGGCTGTAATGAGGTCGGGAGCTGAGTGGTCTTGGCGGAACCCAAACTGGTCATCAGTGAGCAGGTTATTGGTGAGTAAGTGCCGCTTGATAGCACTGTCGATGATACCTTCCATCACTTTGCTGATGATTGAGAGTAGACTGATGGGGCGGTAATTGGCCGGGTTGGATTTGTCCTGCTTTTTGTAGACAGGACATACCTGGGCAGTTTTCCACATTGTCGGATAGATGCCAGTGTTGTAGCTGTACTGGAACAGCTTGGCTAGAGACGCGGCTAGTTCTGGAGCACAAGTCTTCAGCACGATAGCCGGGATGTTGTCGGGGCCCATAGCCTTTGCTGTATCCAGTGTGCTCAGCCGTTTCTTGATATCACGTGGAGTGAATCGAATTGGCTGAAGACTGGCTTCTGTGATGGTGGCTACCTCGGGAGTAGGCCGATATGGATCGTCCACTCGGCACTTCTGGCTGAAGATGGTTGCAAACGCTTCAGCCTTGTCTTTTGCACTCACGTGCTGGACTACCTGAAGCCAAACTGTATCATCCGTTGGTCATGAATGTCTCATTAATCGTACATACTGTTGACTTTTAAGCATTATCTTTCCAAATACTTAATGGGCCAGAAATGCTTCCTGCAGGTGCAAGCATCGCGTGCGTACTTACCTACCGCGCCTGCCGTTGTGCTTCGGGCTCACGAGGACTTGGGCTCCTGGGCCTCCTGCAGCTGCCAGCGCGCAGTGCTTGCGTATCCCAGGGGCGCAGTTAGTTCGAAGCGTCCCCCTGGGATCACGTGGGCCATGGAGAGCCAATCGGAGCAAGGCATTTTCATTCATAGATTTGACAGGAAGACCTGTCAAATCTATGAATAGAGATCGGCCCCAAAATCACACTTAAACTTCAAATAAATTAAAAATAAAACATCACATTTTTAAAATAACTATAAGTTACATAAATTAACTACGTTAAACAAAAATTTAAATTTTTGAAAAAAATAATTATACTTTTTAACGGTGCTAAAAATAAACTTACCTTTCTTTAAAGTATCTAAAAAAGATAAACCTGTTGAAAAAATGTTTAAATTGTAATTAATTAACCACTTACCTTGTTAAAAACAGGCCTTGCGCCTCCTTTTTAAAAGCGCAGCTTCTCCATACTTACCCTCCCGGAGAAACCTGAAAAAAAAAACAAAGTTCGCTGCGTGCGCGCAGCCTCTCCCGCGCACGCGTTCGACTTCTGAACCCCTCCTTCAGGGGAACGGAAGTTCCGGTTTCCCGCGCATGCGCAGTGCATGCGTGAAACCGGCACTTCAGGTGGCCTTACGGGTGAGTACACAGCGCATACTCACCCGGCAAGAGCCGAATTTCTGGCCCAATTGTTACAACCTTTTTGTAAAATTTGTCTACTTTCAATTCTCAATTAATATTATTTTGCAATTCTTCAGATCTTTAATTGTTCTGTCAATCTCTAAATAAGTACAGATGAAAAATAAATCATCACCATAGAATTACATTTTTAAATGCAGGAGCTTACCTTACAATCTGATTTTTCATGCTAAGACCTTTGAAATACTTTTTCATTTCATAGTAATTATGGATGCACTTTCGAACATAATATCCACGCCACCTTTTCTGGATCTGACAATGTAATTAAGAATGTGTGAGTATTGTCCTAGTATGTTAATTCTTTAAGTACTAAGTTTAGTTTGTGGCTTTCAAAATAGCAACAGGCTTGGTACCATATTAATATCTATAAAATAATTTATTAAAAGTTTTTTTTCCTTTTTATGGACCTGCCATGCCATGTAGCATTTGCAACTTGGGGCAACCTACCAAAGGCTGCTATTACTTAGTGTGACCACGTTCTGACATTTTTTTCCCCCCTTCCTCCCAAAGAGAATACAACTAGCCTCCCACTGCTAGTACGATGAAGTAGGGATTTGCAGTGAATTATAGGGACAAACTCGTGATAAAAGTAAAACATATTTGCCTAAGATTTAGTTTGGAATTGGCTTCTTAAATTCCGTCACATTACATAATAACAACAAAAATAATAGCTACTTGCATTTATATAATTTACAAAGGAGGAAATGAAAAAACAATAGATAAAAGAAAAAAGGAGTAATTGCCAATCTATAGTAACATGAGTTGGAGAGGTGATTCAAACTGGGCTTTGAGAATGTTTTTAAAAGATGTAGCGATAAGTGACAGGGACAGAGGGATGTAACCAGGGAGGTCCAAAGAGTAGGGCCGAGGTGGCATAAGGCTCTGCCACGAGTTGTGGGTCGAAAGGGGAGGGGTGATCAAAAATTGAGTTGGAGGGTTGCTCTAGAAACAGCAGATAGGTTTTCAGCCTTTGGCTCGCTGCCAGTCCTCCCCCCTTTTAAGTCTTGACTTCCAGCTGGACTCCGTGGAGGAAGCACCGGACTACCCACACCACCGCCCCCTCCCCCCCCCCACCCCGATTGGCGAGCTACCTCCAAGTGCTGGTGCAGCGCATACAGATTGCCAATGACATGCAAATGAGGACCGACCATCAAAATGGCTCTAGCCTCTTGCTGAGCACATTGGGTGGGCAGCGTGATTAATTATAACAGAGTTTAGCACAAGATTTGGAAGTAATTTATTTACTACTATACAAGGAGTAACTTAACTAGAGTAAAAATATATTAAAAAAAAGAAAGAATTTGCATTTAAAAAGCACTTTTCACGATCTCAATATGTCCCAAAGTGCTTCACAGCTCGTGAAGTACTTTTTGAAATGTAATCACTTTGCTTATGTAGGCAAATGAATCAGCTAATTTGCACATCGTAAGATCCCACAAACAGCAATGACTAATTAATCTGTTGCGGGATAAATGTTGGCTAAGACACTGGGAGAACTCGCTGTTCTTTTTCAAATATTACAGGATCTTTTACATCCACCTGAGCAGTAAGATGTAAATCAGTTTAACATCTTATCTGATAGGCAGTACCTCTAACAATGCAGTATTCCCTCAGTACTGCGCTCAAGTATCAGCCTAGAATACGTGCTTAAGGCCCAGAATAGAGCTTGAAGCCTCATGCTTCTGACTTGGAGGCAAGAGTGCTATCACTGAGCCAATCTGTCATTTATATTGCATTACTGCTACTATTTATTTGTTCTATTACTGTTCAATAAATAGGTTTAGTAGTTGGAATCTAAAAAAGTACACCATAGTGTTATTCTATTGCTTTTTAAAGACAACCAAGCATGGGATAATTTGTAAAAGGGTTCTCTGTTCAATTCCTGGGTACGGTATGAAATTTTACCTGGATATCACGGCAAGTAAAAACAATCTCAAGAAAGTAGAGAGTTGGGGGTAGAAATTAGGTCGCGCCCCATTTGGGGCGCAAATATCGTCCGGACGCAAATATTAGCGCCTGGCGCTAATTATCGGCACTGACAGGAAACTTCACTTTTACCGCCCCGGGAGGTGAGTGGAGCGCTAAAGCAGGCGCTGCACACCTCTCTTAAGGCGCAAAGGCCGAGCAGTGAGGCGCTAACTCGGAGCGCTGGCGAAGCTCATGTAATGTCAGTCAGCAATGGAACACACACACAATGGCACGGGCCAGTTCTTAAAGGGGATGGTTAATCTTGCTTTCCATCCACATCCTGTTCATTGCAGCCTTGAATCTCGGCCTGGAGAGACTTGCACATCAAATGTGCTGGAAAGAACAATGGAGCGTACCAGGCAAAGAGCTCAGAGTGCAGCTCCCACAGTCTCTGCTAAATCGATACAAGGAATGGCAAATCAAAATGAACCTGCAAAGTGCTGCTCAGTACCCAAAACTCCTTCACACAACGTTGAATCTCTCCAGAAGTCTCTCCCTCTCTCTCTCAGAATGCGTAGTTCAAAAATGCCACCAACAATAAAAGACAGGAAGAGGCCCCCTTTAAATAGCGCCCCCCCCAGCCCCACAGCGATTGATAGCGTTCCAGTCTTCTGGTCGTTGGAAGCGCCAGGCGGTAAGGCAGGGGGCGCCACTCAATTTCCGCTACGGGGCGCCACAAGGGCGTTGCACCATGGAATGACGTCACAATCTGCGCGCGCAGGTGGTCGCAGTGGTAAGTTTTAGCGCCGCCGCACAATCTCAAGTTAAGTTCTCGAGCGGCGCAAACATCGCTGCGCCCGGGCGTTAGCGGCTTTGCGCCCCATTAGCGCCCTCTTAAGGCGCTAACGGGAGGCGCAACCAAGTGAATTTTTACCCCTTAGGGTTTAACTATGAGAGTAATCTGAAACAAGGGAGCTAAAAATATTTAGATATCTAGGGTATCTAAATATTTAGTGAAAAAGGAAACCCAAAAATGTAACACCATGTTCTACCATTCAGTGGTGTGGGATTTTGGGCCATGCACAAAACTATCTTCTGTGCATTTCTATTGCAAGTCTGTTTGAATGATTTTCTGATGCACTCTAATCTGGTTATACTTTAAAAAAATGTTGGTAAAGCAATGCTTTCAATCCTTGGAGGCTAAATGTGATTTCATAAAGCTTATAACATGGGAGTCAAAATGAACAATAACACAAAGAGAATCGTAACCCATTTACAGATTTAACAATAAATTCTAAACTTTTCCTTTGAAAACACTGAAGAAAATAATTTACCTAAAAATCATGTTAGTAAGTTAGAAAAATAAACTAAAGAAATTAGATAGGTATTTTTGATTCCTTCAAACATAGGTGTCTGAAAATTCAATTTGTTCCAGCATTACTCTGGGCACGTACTGCTATTTAGTTTTGACCCCTTATTTGTATGCCAAAATTATTGTCATTGATTAATACTTGTTGGAAGATTTCAATGGAAGCAAATGTGTACTCAGCAGATCTTCTCAACAGCCAAGCATATCCCGTTCCAAAAGTCAGCTGTAAGTGACCTTTAGAATCATCCAATCAATTATGCAGATTCCTCATTAAGTAATGTCAGTCTAAAACCAACCAACTCAATGTCTTACAACTGTAATGACATTTAATCTATGAAACTGGTATTTCCAATTGTAAAAATAAAAAATGAGTTACAAAATGTCATTGAGTCAATATGCAAAATACCAACAATATCAAAAGGATATGAGGGTCAAAATTCCTCAGGATGCAATTTTGGCAGTTACGCTAGGATTGCCTCCACCACTGAACCCACCAGAGTTTTTGGGAGGGCACCTTATTTGCATGCAACAAACAGGCACCAGTACCACTACAGGTGCATCTCCGGTGCCGGCCTACTTCCATGAAGTCAGAAACACAAATGCCCATCGTTCACTTCCGGTGCCGGCCTACTCCATGAGGCCAGAAACACGAGTGCCCATCATTCACTGCCCGCTTCTTTGGCCTGGAACCCACCGATCGGAACAATTTTTGCTTATCTGGGAGACAGTATGCCTCACATCACTTGGCGTACAGGCATCTGGCAATATGCCAGGTCCCTACTGAGCCAGTGGAACAGAAACTTCCAGTATAGGGAATCTCCGCCTCGGGTTCTGCCACCTCTCCACGACATTTGCTTTGTAAGAGGCAGGTAGAGGTTCCACCCCTTCCAAGGTAAGTCAGAAACCACCAGCGTTACGGTGGAAAATTGGCAGAACCCTCGAAGAATTTTATCCCCATCACCTTTTTATCTTGTGAATTATCTCTGCCTAATTTCTATCACATTTTCATGCTTTTCTACATTAGACAGAAGAGCAGGATATCCTGGCCTGAGGCCTTGTCCGTGCTTAACACCTGCTAACATGATAGGTGATTTGCAGGGTAATATAGATTTCCCATCTAGTTTAACGGGTGGCACAGCCAGGATCCAGTAGAATATTCTCCATGGGGTGGAAGTCAAATGCCAGTCAAGTCTGGAATCTAAATATGGATCTTTGGAATTGGAGTCTAAGGCTATCTACACATCTTACTACACAGCCCAGCTGGCAGATCCAAGTTTTACTACCAGCTGCACTTTGCTGTGCATTGCACTCTCCCGAGCCAGGAGAAACCTCTGCACAGAACTATCTGCATGGATGTGCAGAGCACTACAACCAGGGTGGCAAATCAGTTAATGTTATGAGAGAGCTGTTGGGAACATCCACTTTCTCCTAACATTAAAGAGATTCATCTGTGCAGGCTAGTCACAAACTCTTGCTTTAGTATGCTCAGGGGTCAAATCACTAATTTGACTCCTGACTTACACTGCTACTTTTACATTGCTGTGCACCCAAAACTTCTTTGTGTCAATGCAAAAGTAGTGGCTAACAACAGATTTACTTTGAACCCTTGATGTTGCTTGCAAAGCACATTTCAGCTCCCCAGAATGCTTTGAACATAAACAAATAATAGTTTCTTCAGTTCATACAAAATGGCACTTCCTGTACAATGGCAAATGTTCCTAATGGATTTTGTTGAACTATATTAATTTCTTCATCAACTTTGACTTGACAGCAGTTTAGCATATATTTCAGGTAAACAATATGGGGGCAAATTTCACCTCTCACTCAAAACAGGCAGGTCAGTGACAGCTCACCACTCGGGGAGGAGGGGCTCCTCTATGGTGCCGAGTCAGAGTCAGGCCCTGAGAGAGGAAGGAAAGCAATTGGAGAGAGCCACTGAAAGGCTGGCAGTGGGCCTGAAGATTTTTGTGAGGTCAGGAAGAGCATTCATGCTCCTTCTGGACCCACAACATTTTTAGAAAAAAACCAAAAACTTACTTTTACAGGAGCGGCCTCCAGCAGTCTCTTTAAGGGCCGCTAGTTAGGCTGCTCCACAATTGGTACCATTCAGCTCAGTGGTATTGGGATTATACAACCGGTGCAGGACCATGATTTAAATATTTAAGTAGGCTCTGGCCTGTCATAGGCTGAAGTACTAATCACCCATTTCAAGGCCAACCTAAAAATGGCATCGGGCGTGCCTCGGGTGGCCACTTTTTTCAGGTTTCAACTTTCAGCATAAACAGGAGTTTCTGAAATTAGTGGTAGCATAGTGGTTATGTTACTGGACTAGTAATCCAGAGGCCTGAACTAATGATCTGGAGACATGAGTTCAAATTCCACCAAGGCAGCTGGGGAATTTAAATTCAAGTAATAAGTAAATCTGGAATAAAAAGCGAGTATCAGTAATGGTGGCCATATAACCAGATTGTCATAAAAACCCATCTGCTTCACTAATGTCCTTTAAGGAAGGAAATCTGCTGTCCTTACCCGGTCTGGCCTATATGTGACTCCAGACCCAGAGCAATGTGGTTCACTCTTAACAGCCTTCTGAAATGGCCTAGCAAACCACTCAGTTAAGGGCAATTAGGAATGGACAATAGATACTGGCCTTGCCAGCGACGCCCACATCCCTGTGAGTGAATTAAAAAAATTGAGCTTTGGGCCCCATCAGTATAATTCAAGCAAGCTGAAAACGCCAATTGAGCATCCAGTGACCGCTCGCTTGTTGGTTCCGCCACCATTTTGGGCCAGCTGCAACACGTCCTGCTCCTCCTGGCATCACATGAAGGCAAGTTAAAAAGAAGAAACTTACTTTTTGTTGGTTAAGCTGCAGTAAGAGCAGGAAAACATGAGCAGCACATACACGGCATCCTTAATACATTGGACAGATAGACCGCAGATGAAATTTAATGCAGAAAAATGTGCGGTGATTTCTTTTGGGGAGGATATGACATATACCTGAAATAGTTAAGCTTTAAATGAGTAGAGAATTAGAAACACTTAACAGTTCAGATATACAGATTTTCAAAAGTGGGAGCACAAGTTGATAAGGTTGTAAAAAAGGAATATGGTGCCTGGAGGAAGGTAGTGAGATTCTTGATGGGAGAATGAGGAGCTAATCTTTGAATTAGAAAATGGTATCCAAGTTGTGATGCAGCAGCAGTAAATAACAGGCCAGAAATTCGGCTCTTGTCGGGTGAGTGCGCGCTGTGTACTCACCCGTAAGGCCACTGGAAGGGCCGATTTCACGCATGTGCGGGAAACCAGAACTTCCGTTCCCCTGAAGGAAGGGGTTCAGAAGTCGAACGCGTGCGCGGGAGAGGCTGCGCGCACGCAGCGAACTTTGTTTTTTTTTCAGGTTTCTCCGGGAGGGTAAGTATGGAGAAGCTGCACTTTTAAAAAGGAGGGGCAAGGCCTGTTTTTAACAAGGTAAGTGGTTAATTAATTACAATTTAAACATTTTTTCAACAGGTTTATCTTTTTTAGATACTTTAAAGAAAGGTAAGTTTACTTTTAGCACCGTTAAAAGTATAATTAATTTTTTCAAAAATTTAAATTTTTGTTTAAGTAGTTATTTTATGTAACTTATAGTTATTTTAAAAATGTGATTTAAAAAAAAAATATTTGAAGTTTAAGTGTGGTTTTGAGGCTGATCTCTATTCATAGATTTGACAGGTCTTCCTGTCGAATCTATGAATCAAAATGCCCTGTTAGGATTGGCTCTCCATGGCCCACGTGATCCCAGGGGACGCTTCGAACTAACTGCGCCCCTGGGATACGCAAGAACTGCGCGCTGGCAGCTGGAGGAGGCCCAGGAGCCGAAGTCCTCATGGGCCCAAAGCACAACGGTAGGCAAGTACGCGCGCGATGCTTGCACCTGCAGGAAGCCGGAAAGCCGAATTTCTGGCCCAACAAGTCAGTGGATCAGCAAAGCTCTGACGATAGTCAATCGATGGTGATAATGGCAGACATAAGAACATAAGAAAGAGGAGTAGGAGTAGGCCATTTGGCCCCTTGAGCCTGCTCCGCCATTCAACAAGATCATGGTTGATCTTCTACCTCAACTTCACTTTCCTGCACTATCCCCATATCCCTTGATTCCCTTAATATCCAAAAATCTATCGATCTCTGACTTGAATATACTCAACGACTGAGCCTCCACTGCCCTCTGGGGTAGAGAATTCCAAAGATTCACCACCCTCTGAGTGAAGAAATTTCTCCTCATCTCAGTCCTACATGGCCAACCCCTTATTCTGAGACTGTGACCCCTGGTTTTAGACTCCCCAGCCAGGGGAAACATCCTCCCTGCATCTACCCTGTCAAGCCCTGTAAGAATTTTCTATGTTTCAATGAGATCACCTCTCATTCTTCTAAATTCCAGAGAATATAGGCCTAGTCTACTCAATCTCTCATCATAGGACAATCCCCCCATCCCAAGAATCAGTCTGGTGAACCTTCGCTGCACTCCCTCTATGGCAAGTATGTCCTTCCTTAGGTAAGGAGACCAAAACTGTACACAATACTCCAGGTGTAGTCTCACCGGGCCCTATAAGGTGTTTTTACTCTTATACTCAAATCCTCTTGTAATAAAGGACAACATACCATTTGCTTCCCTAATTGCTTGCTGTACCTGCATGTTAACTTTCAGTGATTTGTATACATGGACACCCACGTCCCTCTGAACACCAACATTTCCCAATCTCACACCATTTAAAAAATACTCTGCTCTTCTATTTTTCTACCAAAGTGAATAACTTCACATTTCTCCACATTATATTCCATTTGCCATGTTCTTGCCCACTCACTTAGCTTGCCTATATCCCCTTGAAGCCTCTTTGCATCCTCCTCACAACTTACATTCCCACCCAGCTTTGTATCATTAGCAAACTTGGATGTATTACATTTGGTCCCCTCATCCAAATCATTGATGTAGATTGTGAATAGCTGTGGCCCAAGCACTGATCCTTGCGGTACCCCACTAGTTACAGCCTGCCAACCTGAAAATTACCCGTTTATTCCTACTCTCTGTTTTCTGCCCGTTAACCAATCATCAATCCATGCTATTATATTACCCCCAATCCCATGAGCCCTAATTTTGTTTAATAACCTCTTGTGTGGCACCTTATCAAATGCCTTCTGAACATCCAAATGCACCACATCCTTTGGTTCCCCCTCATCTATTCTGCTAGTTACAACCTCAAAAAACTCTAACAGATTCGTCAAACATGATTTCCCTTTCAGAAATCCATGCTGACTCTGTTCAATCCTATTATTATTTTCTAAGTGCCCTGTTATCACGTCCTTAATAATAGATTCTAGCATTTCCCCTACTACTGATGTCAGGGTAACTGGTCTGTAGTTCCCCGTTTTCTCTCTCCCCTCTTTCTTAAATAGAGGGGTTACATTTGCTACTTTCCAATCCGCGGGAACCGTTCTAGAATCTATGGAATTTTGGAAAATAACAACCAATGCATTCACTATCTCTATAGCCACCTCTTTCAAAACCCTAGGATGTAGGCCATCAGGTCATGGGGATTTATTTGCTTTCAGTCCCATTAATTTCTCCAGTAATTTTTTTTACTAATACTAATTTCTTTCAGTTCCTCAGAAACATAGAAACATAGAAGATAGGAGCAGGAGTAGGCCATTCGGCCCCTCGAGCCTGCTCCACCATTCGATGAGATCATGGCTGATCATCCAAACTCAGTACCCTGTACCTGCCTTCTCCCCATATCCCTTGATACCTTTAGCTTTAAGAAATATATCTAACTCATTCTTGAATATATTTAATGACTTGGCCTCAACTACCTTCTGTGGTAGAGAATTCCACAGGTTCACCACCCTCTGGGTGAAGAAATTCTTCCTCATTTCTGTCCTAAATGGCTTACCCCTTATCCTTAGATTATGACCCCTGGTTCTGGACTCTCCGACCATCGGGAACATTCTTCCTGCATCTAGTTTGTCCAGACCTGTCAGAATTTTATATGTTTCGCTGAGATCCCCTCTCATTCTTCTATACTCCAGCGAGTATAAGCCCAATCGACCCAATCTCTCCTCATATGTCATTCCTGCCATCCCAGGTATCAGCCTTGTGAATCTTCGCTGAACTCCTTCCATGGCAAGAACATCCTTCCTCAGATAAGGCGACCAAAACTGCACACAGTACTCAAGGTGTGGTCTCACCAAGGCCCTGTACAACTGCAGCAGGACATCCCTGTTCCTATACTCAAACCCTTTCGCTATGAAGGCCAACATACCATTTGCCTTCTTAACCGCCTGCTGCACCTGCATGCTTACCTTCAGCAACTGGTGCACAAGGACACCCAGGTCTCGTTGCACTTCCCCTTCTCCCAATCTATTGCCATTCAGATAATAGTCTGCCTTTCTGTTTTTGACACCAAAGTGGATAACCTCGCATTTATCCACGTTATATTGCATCTGCCACGCTTCTGCCCACTTACCCAACCTGTCCAAATCATCCTGGAGTTTCTCGGTATCCTCCTCGCAGCACACACGCCCACCCAGCTTTGTGTCAACTGCAAACTTGGAGATATTACATTTAGTTCCCTTATCTAGATCATTAATGTATATTGTGAATAGCTGGGGTCCAAGGATCGATCCCTGCGGTACCCCACTAGTCACTGCTTGCCACTCGGAAAAAGACCCATTAATTCCTACTCTCTGCTTTCTGTCCGCCAACCAGTTCTCTATCCAAGTCAATACCTTGCCCCCAATCCCATGTGCCTTAACTTTACATGCTAATTTCTTATGCGGGACCTTATCGAAAGCCTTTTGAAAGTCCAAATACACCACATCTACTGGTTCTCCCTCATTCTCGCTAGACCCTTGGTTCTCCACTATTTCTGGGAAGTTTTTTGCGCCTTCTTCCGTGAAGACAGACACAAATATTTGTTTAATTTTTCTGCCATTTCCTTATTCCCCATTATAATTTCTCCTGTCTCAGCCTGTAAGGGACCCACATTTACTTTTGCTAATCTTTTCCTTTTTACATACTGATAGAAGCTTTTACAGTCTGTTTTTATGTCTCTCGCTAGTTTACTCTCATATTCTATTTTCCTTTATTTATCAATTTCTTGCTCCTTTGCTGAATTCTAAAATCCTCTCAATCCTCAGATTACTACTCTTTTTGGCAACATTATAACCCTCTTCTTTTGATCTAATACTATCTTTAACTTCTCTTGTTAGCCACGGTTAGACCACTTTTCCTGTGGGGCTTTTGTGCCTTAAAGGAATGTATATCTACTGCAAATTATGTATTAATTCTTTAAATGCTAGCCATTGCTTCTCTACTGTCATTCTCTACGTAAACTTGAGGTCATCCAAAACCCGGCTGCCCATGTCCTAACTCGAACCAGGTCCCGTTCGCCCATCACCCCTGTGCTCGCTGATCTACATTGGCTCCCGGTTAAGCAGTGCCTTCATTTCAAGATTCTCATCCTTGTTTTCAAATCCCTCCATGGCCTCGCCCCTTCCTATCTCCGTAATCTCCTTCAGCCCCACAACCCCCCACCCCCCCACCCCCAAGATATCTGCGCTCCTCTAATTCTGCCCTCTTGAGCATCCCTGATTATAATCGATCAACCTTTGGTGGCCGTGCCTTCTGTTGCCTAGGCCCTAAGCTCTGGAATTCCATGCCTAAACCTGTCCGCCTCTCTACCTCTCTTTCCTCCTTTAAGACGCTCCTTAAAACCTACCTCTTTGACAAAGCTTTTGGTCACCTGCCCTAATTTATCCTTATGTGGATCGGTGTCAAATTTTTCATCTTAAAATACTCCTGTGAAGCGCCTTGGGACATTTTACTACGTTAAAGGCGCTATATAAATACAAGTTGTTGTTGTCATACCTTTTAATGAAGTCATACCTTTTAATGTAGTTTCCCAATCTACCTTAGCCAACTCTCCCCTCATACCTACATAGTTTGCTTTGTTTAGATTGAAGACCCTAGTTTCAGATTTAACTAAAACACTTTCAAACTCAATATAATCAGAATATGAGAGTAAACTGGCGAGAGACATAAAAACAGATTGTAAAAGCTTCTATAGATATGTAAAAAGGAAAAGTTGAAGCAAAGAGATTATTCGAAACTTATAAAAATCATTGGCCTAGAAATTGGATATGGCCACAAAACAGGCAGTGCTAAGGCCCAACAATGTTAAGCTGCACCAGGTCAAAATGGTCTAGGTAGCACGCAAATTTCGTGCTCTGTCCACATTAACATGATTGTAGTCTTGATCTCGTCAGAGGGCGAGTTCTACTGCACAGGACTCAGATGAGGACCTCGATGGGGTGGTTTTCATAAGAAGGGTGATGGGCATGCACACCGAATTGCTAGGTGCAATGGCAAGCCTCCAACATTGCACGGGGCTTTGCGCAGAGCTTGGAGCCCAGCATTTCCAGGCTGGAAATGACGGAAAACTTCCAAAGAGATCGTGTCGACCCTGACATGATGCTGCGTCTGATGGGTGATGATTCAGCACAGGCCAGAAGCGACTCAATGTCTTAGTGCTGCAGCGAAAGTGCAGACCGCTCTCATGCAGTCTCAGCTTGATGCCATACCCAAGCTCAGACTGCTCTCATGCAATCTCAGCTTGCTGCCACTCAAGCTCAGACTGCTGTCACCTTGGGTAGGTTTACTACTGTTGACTGGGGCTTGTAGGGTGTCACAGCAGCCCAGCAATCTGTGCTCCAACAGCTTGCTAGGAATGCTGAGGTGCCACCCCGGGGGAGTGGCAGTGGGTCAGTGGAGCAGGACCCTGTTGTCCTCTCGCAGGATGACAGCATTCCTGTTCCTACCACTGCCACTCCGTCATTGCCTTTGCCACTGTCTGTCAGCCAGCTAGCCGAGACTGCTGCCGCCCTATGCCGAGGTGGTGCAGTCCACAGCTGGGCCTTCTAGGGCCAGAGCTGCTCGAGGTCATCCTGCTAGGTCATCTGAAGTCTCCCCCCACCCCGCTCGAGGTCATCTTGCAAGGCCATCTGAAGTCTTCCGTCTTCCCCCTCCCCCCACCCCCGCCCTCCCAACCATGGAAACGCAGCAGCCTTCCACCGGCCATGCTGCAGCCACTGGGGGAGCACCTCATATGGGCATTAGATCAGGAAAGGGGACCCGAAAAACAGGCTCTAAGGGATTGCACAAGGGTGATTAATTCATATTGTATGTTCAAATTGATTTTTGATAAATTTATTATTTTGTTTGGAATCTTTTGTGGTGGCTCTCATTGCAGCTTTGTGCCCAGGAGGACACTATGACATTCCGCAACAGAGAGATGGTATGATGGGGATGTGGTGAGCAACGGGGATCTGAGCTTTCAGTCATTGGAATCGGAGTCTGATGAGGCTTTCACGGACAGCCCATCTGGAAGGGGGATTGGCTGCCTGCCTCTTCCCGTCCTCCTCATCCTCTTCCTCCTCCTCTTCGTCCTTCTGAGGTGGTCCTGCAATCCCTGATGGCAAGGGCTGCGCCCTCATGATGGCCAAGTTGTGAAGCATGCAGCAGACCACCACGAAATGGGACACCCGCTCCGCCGAGTACTGGAGGGCTTCTCCTGAGCGGACAAGGCAGCGGAACTGTTGCTTCAGTAGCCCGATGGTCTGCTCAATGACGTTCCTGGTGTAAGCATGGCTCTCATTATATGAATGCTGGGCACGAGTGGTGGGGCTGCAGAGGGGAGTCATCAGCCAGGTGCAGTCCAGATAGCCCTGGTCTCCGAGCAGCCACCCACGAGTTTTCTGTGGTGGCTGCTTGGATTACTGGCACACCTGGACTGATGCAGGATGAAAGCATCATGGGTGCTGCCAAGATAGCGAGCATTGACCATCAGGAAGGGCATAACGAGTGCCAGGCTGACGATTGCAACCGGCACCCCGCCGCAGGAGGCCAGAGGGGGCAGGTGCTGGCAGGCGGCCCAAAACAAAAATGGCTGCCCGGCCCCTGCCCTTTAATTATCGTTGCCCCGGCTGTAAGAACGCCCCCCTGACCCTGTCGGACATAGCGTCCGGCGGTAGGTGAGGGGGCGCGAGCCAAGTTTGCGGCCGGGGCGCTGCGCACGGCGATGACATCATTGCCAGAGGCGCAGCGCCGTGGTGTGCTACCGGCTACCGCTGCAGCTAACCTCACACTGAGTTTCGCGGGAGGCTTTAGCGGCGGCATGCCCAGGCGCCAACGGGAGGCGCAAAGCAACCAAATTTTCCCCCTATGTTTTCTGTCCTTTAACCAGCTTCCCAGAAATGCTGTCGCATTCCCTTTAAGACAGTGTGCATTAACTTTATCAATATGCCTCCGAAGCAGTACTTTCTAAAACACCTTTTGAATATCCATAAATAAAACATCCACTACATTGTTTTTATTAATAATAAACTCCTATTTCTTCAAATAATGTTCCTTTGGATGTTATTTCCTCAAACAGCTTGATTAGATTTGTCAGACATGGCTTACCTTTTTCAAATCCATGTTGGTTGCCCTTAACCATGTCTTTTTTCTGGATATTGTCCCCCAGAACAGTCAAAGCGAGTTTCTAATTACATCAGTGCATTTTGAGCATATAAAAGGTTACATAATTCTCCAGCAAGCATTAGTAGGTTTCTAACTTGAAGTAGAGGGTGTGTGTCTTCATGAAGCAAATGGTGACTAAATTATCAAAACTTTATTTTAGGCAAATGTCATATTTAAAATATTAATAAGTATTCTTTTTTGATTATGAATTGCTCACTGAGACAACACCTGTGATTAACACACAGTGATAAGCAGCACCATTAGTTATTTGTTGACAGTTAGAAAGCAAGGGACATAGTCAGTCAGTCACTCAATACACTGCTTTTGTATTAGTGTTTAATTCACTGCCACCTCTCTTCTAGGAATGCCCACCTTGAAGAAGTTCTGTTCTTCTCTCCGACCGGATTTCCGTTTGTCTCTTTTACCTTGTTCATCTTCATTGCTTTCTATTTCCCTTCTCGTGTTTGATCAGGTATCTACCAAAACTCGCTTTCACAGCCACATATCTTTCCTCAGCAACTGTCTCCGGATCCAACTTATTCCATGTGGATTTCAACTGAATTTCCACCCTTCATGGTTTGGATCCACGCAGGATTAGAGATATCTCCGAGGTATTCAGCGTTCCTCGAACCACTGTTCTCGCCGCATCCTGAGATCCACGCTCAACGCCATGCGCCGCCACATGCACACTCTCGACCTCTCTCTTCAGCAGCACCGACTCACTATCTCAAAGCTGTCCTGGTTCGCAGTTCCATTTCATCCTCCGCCTCATCCGCGCTTTAACAAAAAACATTTTTTCTTCCTTTCAGGTGTCAAGGATCGTAAGCTTCAACAACTCTTGGACACCAACGCCCCTCCGGAACCACCTTCCCCTTCACTTTCCACTGACCCCATTCCTTTTCCCAATCTCACCCCTTGCCGTGTTTTCACTATCCCCTCTGACCTTCCCCTCTGACCCCGAACGATCAGTCCTCAGCAAAGACCTGAGCTTCATCCCCTTGCACCCCCACCTCAATGAATTTCGAGCTGAGCTCTTTTTCCGTCGCCTTCGTCTCCGTGCCCACTTCTTTGGCCAGGAGTATTCCCCCCGCACAGCTGACCCTTTCTCCCGTTTTCAGAATTCTCGTTCTACCTGGACCCCTCCATCTGGCCTCTTAACCTCTCTAGATCTTTTCATTGCAAACTGCCAGCGTGACATCGGCCGTCTCAATTTCCCTGTTCCCCTTACCCAGTCCAACCTACCTCTCTCTCAACTTGCAGCACTCCATTCTCTCAGATTCAACCCCAACATTGTCATTAAACCTGCTGTCAAGGGTGGCGCTATTGTTGTTTGGCAACCGACCTCTACCTAGTGGAGGCTGAACGCCAACTCGCCGACACCTCCTCCTACCTCCCCCTGGACCATGACCCCACTACCAAACATCAAGCCATCATTTACAAGACTGTCACTGACCTTATCTCCTCTGGAGATCCTCCCTCCACGGCCGCCAACCTCATAGTTCCCCAACCCAGCACAGCCTGCTTCTACCTCATTCCCAAGATCCACAAACAGGACTGCCCCGGTAGACCCATCGTTTCAGCCTCTTCTTGCCCCATGGAACTTATCTCTTCCTATCTCGACTCTATTTTTTCTCCCCTCGTCTAGTCTCTTCCCACCAACATCCGCAACTCTTCCGATGCCCTTCGCCACTTTAACAGTTTCCAGTTTCCTGGCCCCAACCGTCTCCTTTTCACTATGGACGTCCAATCCCTCCATCCCCCACCAGGATGGCATGAGGGCGCTCCAGCTTCTTCCTTGAACAGAGGCCCAACCAGTCCCCTTCCACCACCACTCTCCTTCGCCTGGCTGAACTTGTTCTCACATTGAACAACTTCTCCTTTGACTCCACTCACTTACTCCAAATTAAAGGTGTGGCTATGGCAACCCGCATGGGTCGTAGCAATGCCTGCCTTTTCGTGGGATATGTGGAACATTCTTTGTTCCAGTCCTACTCAGGTCCCGTCCCTCATCTCTTTTTCCAGTACATTGATGACTGTATCGGTGCCGTTTCCTGCTCTCGCCTTGAACGAGAAAATTTCATTCACTTTGCTTCCAATTTCCACCCTTCCCTCACCTTCAAATGGTCCATCTCCGACAATTCCCTTCCCTTCCTCGACTTCTCTGTCTCCATCTCTGGGGATAGGCTATTGACAAACATTCGCTATAAGCCCACTAACTCCCACAGCTACCTGGACTACACTTCCTCCAACCCTGCTTCCTGTAAGGACTCTGTTCCAATTTCTCAGTCTCCGCCGCATCTGCTCTGACGATGCCACCTTCCGTACTAGTGCTTCCGACATGTCTTCCTTTTTCCTCAACCGAGGATTCTCCTCTACTGTGGTTGATAAGGTCCTTGACCGTGTCCGTTCGATTTCCTGCACTTCTGCTCTCACCCTTCCCCTCCCTCCCGGAACCACGATAGGGTTCCCCTTGTCCTCATCTTTCACCCCATCAGCCTCCACATTCAACGGATCATCCTCCGCCATTTCCGCCACCTCCAGTGTGATCCCACCACCAAACACATCTTCCCCTCACCTCCCCTTTCAGCATTCCTCCGCGACACCCTGGTCCACTCCATCACCCCCAACACCCCTTCCCCTGGCACCTTCCCATGCAAGCGCAGGAGATGCAACACCTGCCCTTTTACCTCCTCCCTTCCCACTGTCCAGGGCCCCAAACACTCCTTCTAGGTGAAACAGCGATTTATTTGTACTTCTTGCAATTTAGTATACTGTATTCGCTGATCACGATGCAGTCTCTTCTACATTGGGGAGACCAAACGCAGATTGGCTGACCGCTTTGCAGAACACCTCCATTCAGTCCGTAACGGTGATCCCGAGCTTCCGGTCGCCTGTCATTTTAATTTTCCGCTCTACTCCGACCTCGCCGTCCTCGGCCTCTTACACTGTTCCAGTGAAGCTCAACGTAAGCTCGAGGAACAGCACCTCATCTTTCGATTAGGCACTTTACAACCTTCTGGACTCAACATCGAGTTCAACAATTTCAGACCATAACCTCTGCCCCTATCTTTTTTTCTCTCCCTCACATGGCAGCTGTTGATATTTCTGCCATTGCCATTTACACTTTATCTAGAGTCATCTTTTGTTTCTTAACTTGTCCCATTACCATCTCCTTTTGCCTTGCACCATCATCCCGTTTGTCTCTTAATCTCTCCTGCCTTCCAGCCTATCACAGACCTTCCCTTTTGTTCTTTCCTCCCCTCCCCCCTCTCCCTGCCCCTACACTTGCTTAAAAACCTGTTACATCTCCAACTTTTTCCGGTTCTGACAAAGGGTCATCAACCTGAAACGTTAACTCTGTTTCTCTCTCTACAGATGCTGCCTGACCTGCTGAGTATTTCCAGTATTTTGTTTTTATTTCAGATTTCCAGCATCCACAGTATTTTGCTTTTGTTTGAATCACTCAAGCCTGTTCTGCCATTCAATTCAACCATGGCTGATCTGTACCTCAACTCCATTTACCCGCCTTTGATCCATATTCCTTGCTTTTCCCTTTCCTGCTCGCTGCTGACATCTATGAGGAATGCTATAAGTTGGCTGGCTTTGGTAAAGAGAGTGTCAGTGACCTGCTTCATGCAAGCATGGTCAGCAGACTGACTATTATGAGTGCTATCACCTGCTACAGCCTGGAAAGAGCCAGAGATGGATAATTTGATGGCCGTAGTTACTTTCACTGCCACCGGCAATGCATGGCCAGTTGGGATACACAGCTTGCTGCGAGAGGCTGCAGAGGTCTGTGACAACCTCTCTGGAGAACGTACCCTCCTGAAGCAACGCTCCTTGGAAAACTACAGATGGGTGACTAAGTCTACAGATCTACGATAGCTCTCCTCCTTTGTGGTCTCCTCATAACTCTAACTGCAGCTCCGTGAGGATGAGATTGCACTAGAGGGGGTGCAGAGGAGATTTACAAGGATATTGCCTGGGCTGGGGAATTTTAGCTATGAGGAAAGATTGGATAGGCTGGGGTTGTTTTCTTTGGAACAGAGGAGGCTGAGGGGAAACCTAATTGAGGTGTATAAAATTATGAGGGGCCTAGAAAGAGTGGATAGGAAGGACCTATTTCCATTATAAAAGATGTAATAGCTGAGCACTTGGAAAACAGTGACAGGATCGGACAAAGTCAACATGGATTTACAAAAGGTAAATCATGCTTGACTAATCTACTGGAATTTTTTGAGGAGATAAGGGAGAACCAGTGGATGTGGTGTATTTGGGCATCCAAAAGGCTTTTGATAAGGTCCCGCATAAGAGATTAGCATGTAAAGTTAAGGCACATGGGATTGGGGGCAAGGTATTGACTTGGATAGAGAACTGGTTGGCAGACAGAAAGCAAAGAGTTGGAATAAACGGGTCTTTTTCCGAGTGGCAGGCAGTGACTAGTGGGGTACCGCAGGGATCGGTCCTTGGACCCCAGCTATTCACAATATATATTAATGATCTAGACAAGGGAACTAGATGTAATATCTCCAAGTTTGCAGACGACACAAAGCTGGGTGGGTGTGTGCTGTGAGGAGGATGCCAAGAAACTCCAGGATGATTTGGACAGGTTGGGTGACTGGGCAGAAGCATAGCAGATGCAATATAACGTGGATAAATGCGAGGTTATCCACTTTGGTGTCAAAAACAGGAAGGCAGATTATTATCTGAATGGCAATAGATTGGGAGAAGGGGAAGTGCAATGAGACCTGGGTGTCCTTGTGCACCAGTCGCTGAAGGTAAGCATGCAGGTGCAGCAGGCGGTGAAGAAGGCAAATGGTATGTTGGCCTTCATAGCGAGAGGGTTTGAGTACAGGAACAAGGATGTCTTGCTGCAGTTGTACAGGGCCTTGGTGAGACCACACCTTGAGTACTGTGTGCAGTTTTGGTCACCTTATCTGAGAAAGGATGTTCTTGCCATGGAAGGAGTTCAGCGAAGATTCACAAGGCTGATACCTGGGATGGCAGGAATGATGTATGAAGAGAGATTGGGTTGATTGGGCTTATACTCGCTGGAGTTTAGAAGAATGAGAGGGGATCTCATTGAAACTTATAAAATTCTGACAGGACAGGACAGGACAGGACAAACTAGATGCAGGAAGGATGTTCCTGATGGTCGGGGAGTCCAGAACCAGGGGTCACAGTCTAAGGATAAGGGGTAAGCCATTTAGGACAGAAATGAGGAGGAATTTCTTCACCCAGAGAGTGGTGAACCTGTGGAATTCTCTGCCACAGAAGGCAGTAGAGGCCAATTCATTAAATAGATTCAAGAAGGAGTTAGATATATTTCTTAAGGCTAAAGGGATCAAGGGATATGGGGAGAAAGCAGGGACAGGGTACTGAATTTGGATGATCAGCCATGATCGCTTTGAATGGTGGAGCAGGCTAGAGGGGCCGAATGGCCTACTCCTGTTCCTATCTTCTATGATTCTATGCTTCTTAGCAGAAGGGTCAATAACCAGGGGGCATAGATTTAAAGTAATTGGTCAGAGGTTTAGAGGGGATTTGAGGAGAAATGGTGGTGGGGTTCTGGAACTCACTACCTGAAAGGGTGGTAGAGGCAGAGACCCTCATCACATTTAACAGTACCTGGATATGCACTTGAAGTGCCATAACCTACAAGGCTACGGACCAAGTGCTG
This sequence comes from Squalus acanthias, assembly GCA_030390025.1. Lineage (NCBI taxonomy): Eukaryota > Metazoa > Chordata > Chondrichthyes > Squaliformes > Squalidae > Squalus > Squalus acanthias. Next base: position 166,076 of record JASTWF010000207.1, read on the forward strand.
GATTAGGGTGGATAGCTCATTGTCGGCCGGTACGGTAAAAGATGGGCTGAATGGCCTCCTTCTGTGCTGTAAATTTCTATGATTCTATGATTCCTCGACGAAGTTATGGCGGCACAATGGCAGCAAAGAAATTAAGGGCCAGTTTTTTATTTCGTGCTGATCTGATTATAAATTAGACAATAAATTTGAGTAAAAAGAAAAAGAACTTGCATTTATATAACATCTTGCACATCCTCAGAATGTCCCAAAGCATTTCACATCTATGAATTACTTTCAAGTGTAGTCATTGTTATGCAGGCAATCTAGACAGGCAATTTTCACACAGTAAAGCCCACAAACAGCAATTAGATAAATAACCAATTAGTCTGTGTTGGTTGAGATGTTACTGTTGACCAGGATACTGGAAGAACTCCCCTGCTCTTCTTTGTATAATGCAATGGAATATTTTAAATCCAGTTGAACAGGCAGATGGGGCTTTGGTTTAACACCTCATCTGAAAGATGGCAGCTCTAACAATGTAGCACACCCTCAGAACTAGATTGAAGTATCAGCCTAGACTATCGACTCAAATTCGAATCTAGGATTCATTTGAGTAGGTTTTCAACTAAACTTTTAAATAAAAGCTATTCATTCTTTACTTCAGAAAGCATGTCAAATAGAGAGAGAGGTAGATAAAGAGAGAGAGACAGCACAAGAGAGAAAGGCAGACAAACAGGAAGAGGCACAGAGACCGTGGGGTGGACTTAAACTCTGTGGGTTTCCGGTGGGAAACCTGCGCTGGTGAGCTAATTTCCTGCCTGCCCGGCAGCAGCACGAGACCTTGGTGACTTTAACCGCCAGGCCTTCTTACCATGCCACCGATTCACTTCCTGCAGTGCAACTAAACCCGATTCACGCTTTCCCAGTGCTGCCAATATGAAGTCATTAACTCCAACTGATATGTCTTGCATACCATCTTACTGTGTATGTAAAGGAATATATAATAAAGGCCACTTGTTTATGTTTTCGCAGAATAATGAACAATTTCAGAATTCAATTCACGAGGCACTGGTAAAAATCCCAAAATACCACACAATAAAAATAGAATTTGACTTATTCAGTCATCACAATTTGGTGCTTCTGATGTTACACCTTGCGTGGTACAACACTCCGTTCAAATAATAGTGCATCCTTTGACTCACTGAGATGTCACTCTCATATACATTGGCCCAAAAATTCGTGAGGAAGCCTTCGTGCGAGGGTAAGGCTTCCCCGCGATCTCTCACTGCGCGTTGGCTTTTTCAGTTCCAGCTCGCACGAACTTGATGTTCTGGACAGCTGCTGTGCTGGGCTTGCGTATCCCACAGGCGTAGTTAATTCGTGCGAGCTGTGGGATCACGTGACTCAGTTAGAGCCAATGGCAGCACACCATCTTCCATTCATAACTTTCACATAAGTGCTGTGAAAGCTATGAATACTATAGCCCCCCAAAATAACAGCTAAACCTCAATTAAATTTAAAAAAAAACCATCACATTAATAAAATAAGTATAGTTAAATAAATTAACCATTTTAAATAAAAAATTAAATTTTGAAAAAATTTAAAATCTTTTAAAAAGTTATAAAAATAAACTTACCTGTCTTTAAAGTCTCTAAAAAAGATATACCTGTTAAAAAAATTCAAAATAATACTTAATTCACTACTTACCTTGTTTTTATGTGTAAAATCTTCCATACTTACCTGCGCGTTGAAACCACTAAGTGCACTGCATGCGCGCAGCCTGTAGCGCGCACGCGGTTCACCTAGGAACCGCCCCCTTTTCCATTCACCAAGTGCCGGTTTTCAGCGCATGCACGGTGCATGCAGAAAACCGGCAATTGGAGACAGAATACGCGAGAGTACGCAGTGCGTACTCTCGCGTAGCGGCACTAATTTTTGGGCCATTATTTTGCAATTAGCGTGCGTTCATCACAAACTAGGCATCATGGTTGAATACATATGCAAAACAATCTTTAAAAAAGAGAGCTAATCAATGTTCTGTGGGGTGCCACAGGGATCAGTGCTGGGGCCTCAACTATTTACAATCAATATTAATGACTTGGATGAAGGGACCGAGTGTACTGTAGCCAAATTTGCTGATGATACAAAGATAGGTGGGTTAGCAAGTTGTGAGGAGGACACAAAGAGTCTGCAAAGGGATAGAGATAGGTTAAGTGAGTGGGCAAAAATTTGGCAGATGGAGTACAATGTGGGAAAATGTGAGGTTATCTACTTTCGAAGGAAGAATGAAAAAGCAAATTATTATTTAAATGGAGTGAGACTACAAAATGCTGCGGTACAAAGGGATCTGGGGGTCCTAGTACATGAAACACAAAAACTTAGCATGCAGGTACAGCAAGTAATTAGGAAGGCTAATGGAATGTTGGCCTTTATTGCAAGGGGTATGGAGTATAAAAGTAGGGAAGTTTTGATGCAACTTTACAAGGCGCTGGTGAGACCGCACCTGGAGTACTGTGTACAGTTGTGGTCTCCATATTTAAGGAAGGATATACTTGCATTGGAGGCAGTACAGAGAAGGTTCACTGGGATGAAGGGGTTGAAGTATGACGAAAGGTTGAGCAGGTTGGGCCTATACTCATTGGAGTTTAGAAGAATGAGAGGTTATCTTATTGAAACATATAAGATTCTGAGGGGGCTGGACAGGGTAGATGCTGAGAGGATGTTTCCCCTAGTGGGGTTATCTATAACTCGGGGGCATAGTTTCAGAATAAGGGGTCGCCCATTTAAGACGGAGATGAGGAGGAATTTCTTCTCTCAGAGGGTCGTGAATCTTTGGAATTCTCTACCCCGGAGAGCTGTGGAGGCGGAGTCACTGAATATATTCAAGGCAGAGATTGACAGAGATTTGAACTACAAGAGTGTCAAGGGGTATGGGGGAAGTGGTGTTGAGGACAAGATTGGATCAGCCATGATCTTATTGAATGGCGGAGCAGGCTCGAGGGGCCAATTGGCCTACTCCTGCTTCTTATGTTCTTATGTTCTGGAGTGTGAAATTTACAGCACTTACAACTACCTTCTGACCTCAGCATCTTATCAGCAGCTACAACTACCCTACATAAAGCAGTGGCTTTAAAGGCACAGGGGGCTAAATTGGATAGCCCCAGAAAACGGGCACAGAGATCGCGATGCATTGATTGAAATGCAGGCAGCACGATAACTTCATGCTGCCTGTTCATTATAATGATTTCTGCATGCAGCCAGCGCGAACCGCTGCATGAATCAGAAGGGTACCCAAAATTGTAACTTCCTTGCACCACTTCAAGCTAGACTGCACCTCTTAAAGCAGAGGTGCATTGTGGCTGGAGCAGGTGCTGGGAGCCGTGCAGGAAGTGAATCTGTCCTGGGAAACAGTGAGGAATGGCACAACATGGGAGAGAGCGGATCCAAGAATTTTAGACGCTGCACTGGAGGTCTTAATTGAGGATGTGGAAAGGAAGAGAGATGTCCTGTATTTGCAGGGCCAGAAGGCACATGGTCAAAAGGCAGTGGGAGCAGATAGCCATGGAGGTCAAGCCCCCAAAGACCTGGATGCAGTGCTGCAAGAAGTTCAATGACCACACAAGTGGTCAAGGTCAGTTAATGCATCTTCAAATGCCATATCCTACCAACTGCACCACTAGCCTCAGACACTGCTCAATTCAACACACCCCCATAACTCACCTACCAACAATCTCTATCAATCAGGACTCATACCCAACATTCATATGCTTCATCTCACCCTCACACAATTAGCACTGTTGAAAGCCTCACACCCACATCTTACAGCTTGCACACACTGCCAGCTATTCAACCGGGACAACCACATCACCCAAACAGATTGCACGACACTCACTGACACACTTCCCTCTCTCTTGCAGGACAAGGTGGCACACAACCGGAGGCAGCAGGAGCTAACCTGAGGGGGAGAGGCTCGCCTATGGAGGAGATGGTGCTGGCCATTATTGGAACGGCCATTGCTGAGGCCGTGGCCAGTGGTGGGGCTGAAACCATCGAAGATGACAGTATCCTCATACTTAATCCTCCTTCTCATGTTCCACTTCCCCCTTAGCCCACAATCTCTTCTGATTTACAAGCTGGAGATGGTGTAAGGATGCAGCTCTTACTTTCCCCCTCCACTCAACACAACCTTACTCTTGTGCCTTTTTCCTTTCAGATACTAAAGAGGTACAACCTGGCCAGGCAGTGGGAACACCAAGAAGAGAGTGTAGATGAAGACACAGCACAGTCACTTGATTTCACACTCGCAGCCAGCAGCTCAGATACTAACACTGCGCGTATCTTAGAGGATAGATTAGAGGCGGGATCTGCATGTGGTGAGACACCAGGCACGATTGCGTTGCAGCCAGGGCAGGGGGCAAGGATAGCGCAGGTGCCAGCTCACTGGAGGGCAAGATCGCACATGGGTTCTGCTGCAGAGGACTCAGTTGAGGACTTCAATAGGGCAGCCTACAGAAGCACGCACAACGACATGCTTGGTGCATTGGAAGTCTGCCAGAAAGCCTACCTTCAATGTCAAGGAGCATGGAGGAGTCCAGCACCAATTTGGCATAGGGCTTTGCACAGAGCTTGAAGCCCGTCCGTTCCAGCATGGTGGCCAACTCTGCTTGCACACTTGTGGACCCAACCATGACGCAGTGTCTGATGGCTGATGTCGCAACCATCATTGCAGCACAAGTAGTAGCCACTCGATGTCTGAGTGCTGCAGTGGAAGCTCAGACTACTGTCATGCAAGGTCAGCTTGCTGCCATGCAAGCTCAGGCTGCTGCCATCATGGCTGTGGATTACAGTCTTCAAAGGGGCTTACAGGGTGTCACAGCAGTCCAGCGATCTACCCTCCAACAGATTACTAGGATTGCTGAGGTGCAGCCCCAGGGGGTGGCAGTGGCTCCATGCAGCACAACCCTGCTGTCCTCTCAGGATGACAGCATTCGTCCTCCCACCACTGCCACTCCGCCTGTGCCATTGCTGTTGCCTGTCAGCCAGCCAGGCCAGACTGCTGCTGCCCTTGCCGAGATGGTGCAGTCTGAAGCCAAGCCTTCTAGGCCCAGAGCTGCTCAAGTTAGTCCTACAAGGCCATCTGCAGTCACCTCCACTGAAAGTCAGCAGCCTTCCACTAGCCATGCTGCAGCCACTGGCTGCGTAAGATTACTAGGACAGGCAAAGGCACACAGAAGACAGGCACTAAGGAAATGCACACAGGCAATTAGTTTACATTTGTATGTAATATGGCATGATTTCAGTTACTAATTTGGTTTGGAATGTTTATTTTGTGTTGCCTTTTATTTTTGCATTGTGGCCAAGCGGGCGCTGTGATAGTTAGTGACAGAGGGCAGGTAAGGTGTGGGACTCTTGGTGAATAGGGAATTGGGCCTGCGGTTACTAGTATCACATGTGAATTAGTTCTTCACGGACAGCCTGTGCAGAAAGGGGCTGTCCAGGTTGCCTCTTCCCTTCCTCAGCTGCTCACCGTATAGCTGGTGGCAATGGGCTGTCCCCTCATGATGGCGAGGTTGTGCAGCATGCAGCAGACCACCACGAATCTTGACACCCACTCTGCTGAGTACTGTAGGGGTCCTCCAGAGCAGTCCAGGCAGCAGAAGCGTTGTTTCAGCACGCCAATGGTCCGCTCTATCACATTTCGTGTGGCAGCATGGCTTTCATTGTATGCATGCTGCAGACGTGTGCATAGGTTGGGCACCAGAGTCGTGAGCCATGTCGTCAGTGGACAGCCCTCGTCACCCAGTAGCCACCCTTTGGTTTGCTGTAGTGGGACAAATGCAGCGGACACAGTGGACTGCCAGCTCCAGTCCTCATTACAGCCTTGGTCCAAACATGGACAAAAGAGCTGAATACCAGAAGTGAGGTGAGAGTGACTGCCCTTGACATCAAGGCAGCATTTGGCCGAGTGTGGCATCAAGGAGCCCTAGTAAAATTAAAGTCCATGGGAATCAGAGGGAAAACTCACCACTGGTTGGAGTCATACCTCGCACAAAGGAAGATGGTTTTAGTAGTTGGAGGCCAATCAGCTCAGCCTCAGGACATCGCTGTAGGAGTTCCTCAGGATAGTGTCCTCGGCCCAACCACCTTCAGCTGCTTCATCAATGACCTTCCCTCGATCAGAAGGTCAGAAGTATGGATATTCGCCGATGATTACAATGTTCAGTTCCATTTGCAACTCCTCAGATAATGAAGCAGTCTGTGCCCATATGCAGCAAGACCTGGTCGACATTTAGACTTGGGCTGATAAGTGGCAAGTAACATTCGCGCAACACCATCTCCAACAAGAGAAAGTCTAACCACCTCCCTTGACACTCAATGGCATTACTATCGTTGAATCCCCACCATCAACATTCTGGGGGTCACAATTGACCAGAAACGTTGGACCAGCCACAAATACTGTGGCTACAAGAGCAGGTCAGAGGCTGAGTATACTGTCGTGAGTGACGCACCTCCTGACTCCCCAAAGTCTTTCCACCATCTACAAGGCACAAGTCAGGAGTATGATGGAATACTCTCTACTTGCCTGGATGAGTGCAGCTCCAACAACACTCAAGAAGCTCGACACCATCCAGGACAAAGCAGCCCGCTTGTTTGGCACCCCATCCACCACCTTAAGAAGATAAGAACATAAAAAATAGGATCAGGAGTAGGCCATTCGGCCCTACGAGCCTGCTCCGCCATTCAATAAGATCATGGTTGATCTTCTATCTCAACTTCACTTTCCTGCACTATCCCCATATCCCTTGATTCCCTTAATATCCAAAACTCTATTGATATCTGCCTTGAATATACTCAACGACTGAGCCTCCACAGCCCTCTGGGGTAGAGAATTCCAAAGATTCACCACCCTATGAGTGAAGAAATTTCTCCTCATCTCAGCTCTAAATGGCCTACCCCCTTATTCTGAGACTGTGACCCCTGGTTCCAGACTCCCCAAGCCAGGGGAAACATCCTCCCTGCATCTATCCTGTCAAGCCCTGTAAGAATTTTGTATGTTTCAAAGAGATCACCTCTCATTCTTCTAAACTCTAGAGAATATGGGCCTAGTCTACTCAATCTCTCCTCATAGGACAATCCACCACATCCCAGGAACCAGTCTGGTGAACCTTCGTTGCACTCCCTCTATGGCAAGTATATCCTTCCTTAGGTAAGGTGACCAAAACTGTACACAACACTCCAGGTGTGGTCTCACCAGGGCCCTATATAATTGCAGTAAGACGTCTTTACTCTTATACTCAAATCCTCTTGTAATAAAGTCCGACATACCATTTGCTTTCCTAATTGCTTGCTGTACCTGCATGTTAACTTTCAGTGATTCGTGTACAAGGACACCCAGATCCGTCTGAACACCAACATTTCCCAATCTCTCACCATTTAAAAAATACTCTGCTTTCCTATTTTTCCTACCAAAGTGGATAACTTCACATTTCCCCACATTACTAATCCATTTGCCATGTTCTTGCCCATTCGCTTAACCTGTCTATATCCCCTTGCAGCCTCTTTGCATCCTCCTCACAACTTACATTCCCACCTAGCTTTGAATCATCAGCAAACTTAGATATATTACATTTGGTCACTCCACCGGCACACGGTGGCTGCAGTGTGTACCATCTACAAGATGCACTGCAGCAACTCACCAAGGCTTCTTTGCCAGCACCTCCCAAAACTGCGGTCTCTACCACCTAGAAGCAGCAGCCTCATGCAAACACCACCACCTCCAAGTTCCCCTCCAAGCCATACACCATCCTGACTTGGAAATACATCGCCGTTCCTTCATTATCGGTGGGTCAAAATCCTGGAATTCCCTACCTAACAGTAATGTGGGAGTACCTTCACCACACTGACTACAGTGGATATGGCCTCCTGCCGAGTGCCCGTCTCCCTCTCCTCCTCCTGCCTCTTCTAGCAGCTTAACCTGCTCTGCATTGCCTCTGTTCATTCTGCTAGTCATGCTGTATTCCAAGGGGAATGCCTACTAGTGCACCCATATCTTGCACGAACTGGTTTGTGCAGAAGCCTTGAAGGCAGCAAAAAGTCCTTCAGCACCTGCCACACCACTCCCTGTAGACTTTAGCATCTTGAAATAACTACGGAAAGCACCAACACTTGTAGAATCATAGCAAAAGCCAGCAGAAATCAACTAGCAACTAATCTGCAAATAGTTGATTCCTTTAAATAGTGGTGGGTCCTTCCTGCTGCTTAATGCGTGTTCAGCTGTGCGAGGTTAAGAGAGGGCGTCAGCTGGAGCGTTGAGCTCCAAAATGGCACCGCTGGCGTCAAATCAGCATTGCACACTGATTGGCGCCATGATCTGCTTGCTGTGCATACTTCCGACGCAATTCAGGGCAGAAGTGTGCATGCACACATCAGGTGCCATTTTGGTCCCCGAACGGTGCCTGTCGCGCCCAAACAACGGGCGCTACTGAGCCCAATTTCATGCCCACAGGCCAGGTTAGCACCTAAATATCACCTCAGACCTGTGACTATCTGTGGACAATACGATATGAGATTTACTAGTTTAATTAAGTTCTAAAGTTACAGGGGGAAAAATTTGTGTATCACCGGCAACTCGAGTTAACACTCGCTGAAAATGGCCGCAGCGCTACCGTTGAAAAATTGCTCTGGGGGTTGGCGATGTGGAGCGCAGCGCTAACTTACTGTGCAACGCCCTCCTGGTGGTATTAATGGAGGCCTCCAACCTGAAGTTCCCGTCCAGAGTCGGCGTTGCCGCTTCTTACAGCCTCAGAGCGAGGTTGTGGAGTTTGCAAGGCATTGTGGGCAATTAAAGGGGCTATGAATTAAAGGGGCCATGCATTCAAAAATAATACAAATTATAATCAAGTGATAAAAATGCATTTTTCAGCCCTTACTGCCTTTCAAAAAAAACGTAAACGTTAAAAATAATTGCCAAATAGCAGTCTTCAGCTCTTAAAGCTGAATTGTCTTCCACACCTAAAAAAAATATGGTAAAGCTGCTTCAGCAACAACAACTTGTATTTATATAGCGCCTTTAACACAGTAAAACGTTCCAAGGCGCTTCACAGGAGTATTATAAGACAAAAAATTTGACACCAAGCCACATCAGGAGCAATTAGGGCAGGTGACCAAAAGCTTGGTCAAAGAGGTAGGTTTTGAGGAGTGTCTTAAAAGGAGGAAAGAGAGGCGGAAAGGTTTGGCAGGGAATTTCAGAGCTTAGGGCCTAGGCAACAGAAGGCCTGGTTGAGCAATTATAATCAGGGATGCTCAAGAGTGTTAGAAACTAAAGATGCCTAAAAAGGTACATGGTTATGCAATTAAAACTGTGACGTGAAAAATGCTGTGTTTAAATGGTTATGTTCGAATTGCAGACGGAAAGTCTCCTTGAGACAGATAAATGCTTAGAAGTGCTAATGTTTTGGTTTCCTGCGGAGGTACAATCTCCCTGTTGCTGAGCGATTATCTGTTGTTTTTACGTTAAGACTTGAACCTTGTTTATGTATTTTATGTATAATGCTAAGGTATGGAAAGTGGTCCACGTTGTCCAAGGCCTCGTCATAGATTTTGATAATCGGGGAGCAGTACTGTGTTGCGGGGGAAGGTTGGTAGAGGACTTTTGTCTTACGGATGTTTAGTGTAAGGCCTATGCTCTTGTACACCTCAGTGAAGGTATTGACGATGGTTTGGAGTTCGACCTCAGAGTGTGTGCAGACGCAAGCGTTGTCTGCATACTGTAATTCAATGACAGAGGATGGGACGACCTTGGATCTGGACTGGAGGCGACAGAGGTTGAACAGTTTGCCGTTTGTTCGGTAGATTAGCTCCACTCCAGCAGGGAGCTTACTGGGGGTGAGATGGAGCATTGCAGCCAGGAAGATCGAGAAGAGCGTTGGTGCGATGACAAAGCCTTGCTTGACCCCGGTCCATACGTGAGTTGGGTCTGTGGTGGATCCGTTGGGTCAGGATCACGGCTTGCATGTCGTCGTGAAGCAGGCGGAGGATGGTGATAAACTTTTGAGGGAAGCCTACTGTCAACAAGGGCAGACGTCGATGACGAAGTCCAACACCGCCTTCAGTGTGCCAGTGCAGCCTTCGGTCGCCTGAGGAAGAGTGTTTGAAGACCAGGACCTCAAACCCAGCACCAAGCTCATGGTCTACAGAGCAGTAGTGATACCCGCCCTCCTGTATGCTTCAGAGACATGGACCATGTACAGCAGGCACCTCAAAGCACTGGAGAGGTACCACCAACGCTGCCTCCGCAAGATCCTGCAAATCCATTGGCAGGATAGGCGTACCAACGTCAGTGTTCTCGCTCAGGCTAACATCCCCAGCATCGAAGCTTTGACCATGCTCGATCAGCTCTGATGGGCAGGCCACATCGTCCGCATGCCCGATACGAGACTCCCAAAGCAAGCGCTCTACTCGGATCTCCGACACGGCAAGAGAGCCCCAGGTGGGCAGAGGTAACGCTTCAAAGACACCCTTAAAGCCTCCTTGTAAAAGTGCAACATCCCCACCGACACCTGAGAATCCCTGGCCCAAGACCGCACAAAGTGGAGGAGAAGCATCCGGGAAGGCGCTGAACACCTCGAGTCTCTTCACCGGGAGCAAGCAGAAGCCAAGCGCAAACAGCGGAAGGAGCGCACATCAACCCAAGCACCCCACCCACCCACCCCTTCAACCACCGTCTGCCCCACCTGTGACAGAGACTGTAGGTCCTGCATTGGACACATCAGTCACCTGAGAACTCATTTTTATGTGGAAGCAAGTCATCCTCGGTTCGGAGGGACTGCCTAAGAAGAAGAGATAATGCTAAGGTAGGATTTGAAGTTGGCTTAACAGAACTGCTTGCGAAGATAACGGAAGGAAGTTTGGGGAAGTTAATGTAAACATTTGCTATGTCATAAAGGAGGTAGCACTCTGAAGCGAACAGGTTTCAAGTTGGGCCTCTCAGATCAAAGAAGGAAATGGACAAAAGTGATAAGACACGAATTCCACAGGAAGGAAACCCTGGGAAAATATAAACAGAGAAAACATGTGGCCAAAATGTGTTACATCTTTAGGGCGAGCTTTGACACAAGATTGCGACAAAGAACTAGAAATCCATTGGATATTAAGGTTTTATGGGAACTTCTATAGGTCAAAAGGTCTTGTCAATATCCAGGGTCAGGCCCACCCCTAAAAGTAGAATAAAAGTGACCTCCCAAAAGCTTGTACTTACAGACGGAGAGAAAGAGAGAGAGAGAGAGAGAGAGAGAGAGAGAAAGAGGCTCCAGACAAAAGGAAGAGGAGAATTGCTCAAGTGTGTCAACCGTCTGTCCGATCGGATCGGTATCAGCTTCTTGTCACGGTCATATGTTTTTGCTGTATAACTAATGTGTTATATTCCATCTTAAACTCTGATTAAATACAATATACTCACCATATTAGTTTGCACTCGAACCTGATTATTTAAAGTGACCAGAGATAGCCGTAACCTGGCTACTTCTAACAAGGAGGGCAGAATTAGAGGAGCGCAGATATCTCGGGGGGGTTGTGGAGCTGAAAGAGATTACAGAAATAGGGAGGGGTGAGGCCATGGAGGGATTTGAAAACAAGGATGAGAATTTTGAAAATCGAGGCATCACTTAACCGAGAGCTAATGTAGGTCAGCAAGCACAGGGGTGATGGGTGAAGGGGACTTGGTGCGAGTTAGGACACGGGCAGCCGAGTTTTGGATGACCTCAAGTTTACGTAGGGTAGAATGTGGGAGGCCGGCCAGAAGTGCATTGGAATAGTCAAATCTAGAGGTAACAAAGGCATGGATGAGGGTTTCAGCAGCGGATGAGCTGAGGCAAAGGCGGAGACGGGCAAGCCAAGGAAGGCACACTCCAGCTTTGTGCAGGGGGTCAACACTGCAAGAGAGGTCCTCTACCCACAGGGACCAGGTGGTCCTCCAGAAAGAACGATGTGCCACCAGTGTCGCCACCTGGCTCCAGGGCCCAAAGAAGCTTCATGACCTCAGACCAATGGTCAAGGTCAGTGAATGCATCTTCAAAAGCCGTCTCCTATCAACTGCATCACCAGCCTCACGCACTGCTCAATGCATGACTCCCCCCACCCCCCCCAATCACTCAGAGTCATAGAGTTATACAGCACAGAAAGAGGCCCTTCGGCCCATCATGTCCGCGCCGGCCATCAAGCCCTATCTATTCTAATCCCATTTTCCAGCACTTGGTCCGTAGCCTTGTATGCTATGGCGTTTCAAGTGCTCATCTAAATGCTTCTTGAATGTTGTGAGGGTTCCTGCCTCTACCACCCTTTCAGGCAGTGAGTTCCAGATTCCAACCACCCTCTGGGTGAAAAAGTTTTTCCTCAAATCCCCTCTAAACCTCCTGCCCCTTACCTTGACACTATACCCCCTGGTTATTGACCCCTCTACTAAGGGGAAAAGGTCCTTTCTATCTACCCTATCTATGCCCCTCATAATTTTGTACACCTCAATCAGGTCCCCCCTCAGCATCCTGGGATACATCTCGTCTGGGCCTGGGCATTTATCCACTTTTAAGCCCGCTAAAACCGCAAGTACCTCCTCCCTCTCAATACTAATTTGTTCAAGTATATCACAATCCCCCTGCCTGATTTCTATGCCTACATCGTCCTTCTCCATAGTGAACACAGATGCAAAATTTCATTTAAAAACTCACCCACATCTTCCAGCTCTACACACAGATTGCCACTTTGGTCCCTAATGGGCCCTACTCTTTCCCTGGTTATCCTCTTGCCCTTAATATACTTATAAAACACCTTGGGATTTTCCTTTATTTTGCCCGCCAGTGATTTTTCATGCCTCCTCTTCGCTCTCCTAATTTCTTTTTTAGTTACCCCCCTGCACTTTCTGTACTCCTCTAGGGCTTCCACTGTTTTTAATTCTTTGTATCTGCCAAAAGCCTCCCTTTTTTTCCCCTAATCCATTCTCTTATATCCCTTGACATCCAGGGTTCCCTGGGCTTGTTGGTCCCACCCTTGACCTTTACGGGAACATGTTGGAGTTGTACTCTCTCTATTTCCTTTCTGAAAGACTCCCACTGCTCTGATGTGGATTTTCCTACAAGTAGCTGATCCCAGTCCACTTTGGCAGATCCTGCCTTATCATAGTAAAATCGGCCTTCCCCCAATTTAGAACCTTTATTTCCGGTCCATCTTTGTCCTTTTCCATGACTACCTTAAATCTCACCGAATTATGGTCACTGTCACCAAAATGCTCTCCTACTGACACTTCTATCACTTGCCCGGCTACATTCCCTAGAATTAGGTCCAGTACCGTCCCCTCTCTTGTAGGACTTTCTACATGCTGGCTCAAAAATCTCTTGGATGCACTTTAAGAATTCCGCACCCTCTAAGCCTTTCACACTCTGACTATCCCAGTTAATATTGGGGAAGTTGAAATCCCCTACTATTATTACCCTATTATTTCTACACCTCTGAGATTTGCCTACATATCTGTTCCTCTATCTCCCCCTGACTGTTTGGGGGCCTATAGTACACTCCCAGCAAAGTGCCTGCCCCCTTTTTGTTTTTAAGTGCTACCAATATGGCCTCATTAGAGGAACCTGCTAAGATATCATCCCTCCTTACAGCAGTAATTGACTCCTTGATTAATATTGCGACACCCCCTCCTCTTTTACACCCCCCTCTGTCTCGCCTGAAGATTCTATACCCCGGAATATTGAGCTGCCAGTTCTGCCCCTCTCTCAACCATGTCTCTGTGATAGCAACAATATCATACTCCCATGTGTTCATCAACTCCTTCAATTCATCTGCCTTACTCGCAAGACTCCTTGCATTAAAATAAATGCCATCCAGCCTTACATACTCCCCTATCACTATTGCTCTCCTACTCTTTTTCCTCCCCTCCTGTGCAGCTGAGCCACTCGTAGTGCCACGGACTTGGCTCTTGCTGCATTCCCCTGAGAAACCATCTCCCCCAGCAGTATCCAAAACAGAAAATCTGTTGGAGAGGGAGATGGACCCAGGGGACTCCTGCTCTACCTTCCTAGTTCTTTTACTCTGTCTGGCAGTCACCCATTCCCTGTCTGCCTGTGCACTCTTCACCTGCGGTGTGACCACCTCATTAAACGTGCTATCCACGAAGATCTCAGCTTCGTCTACCAACAATCTGTACCAATCATGAGGCACATCTCCCATTCCTGGCCGCACCTCACCCTCTTGGAGGAGATGGTGCAGGCCATTCTTGGCAGGGGCATGGCCGAGCCCTTGGCCAAGGGCGGGGTTGAAAGGATACAAGAGGCTAGTATCCTCGTCCGTTATCCTTCTTCTCACATACACCTCTTGCTTTCCCGCCCTCCCCTCAGCACAACTGCACCCTTGTGCCTTCCTCATTTCACACACCCAAGAAATGCAGCTTGCCCAGCCAGTGGGTCAACAAGAGGAGGGAGAGGAGAGTGAAGAAGAACAATTAGAAGATGATTGATTTGACACTCCCAGCCACCAACTCCTCAAGGTCAACCAGCAAGGCCATTTGCAGTGTCCCCCACTGAAAGTCAGCAGCCTTCCACCAGCCATGCTGCAGCCACTGGGGTAGCACTGCGTTACATCAGCAGGATAGGCAGAGGCACACACAAGACAGTCACTAAGAGAATGCAGAAGGGTGATGAGTTGATTTCTTGATGTCATATTGGATGGATAAATGTATAATGTTGGATTGGAAAATTTGCTTTGTGATGGCTTTTATTTGAGCATCGTGCCCAAGAGGACGCTGTGATGGTCAGTATCAGAGGGGAAATAAGGTGTGGGACTAATGTTGAAAGGGGAATTGGGGTTGTGGTCACTGGGACCGCAGGCGGATGATGCCATCCCGGATATCCCGGCCACAAAGGGGCTGTTTGGGATGCATCCTTACATCTGCTTCCTCCTCTTCTGCTTCCTCCTCTTCCCTCTGCAAGTGGTTGCAGTAAATCTGAAATACCAGCATAAAATGCTGGAAATACTCAGCAGCTCAGGCAGCATCTTGACCAGAGACGTCAACTCTGTTTCTCTCTCCACGGTTGTTGCCGGACCTGTTGAATATTTGCAGCATTTTCTGTTTTCTCAGAGGCCAGCAGTACTCCCTACACAATTTTAAAAAATTTAACATCTACTGCAGCAAGCCACTACTTCAATAAAATCAAAAATATCCAGTCCAAAAGCTTAAATGTCAACTTAACTGAAAAATGTGTGTGTCCCTTTAAGAAGTGCCGACAGCGCCTCTGTCAGTCTCTTTACACGCTAGGTTTCCCTGGCCTGGTTATGACCCAGCGCTGAACGTTGCACTAGGGTCGAAGTTGGCCGTGGTGATGTTAAGTTGGCAATCCGCCATATTATTTTTTTTGCAAGGTGCTAATACTCACCGGCAGTGCGACAGAGAAGACCAAAATGGAGGATGTCGTCTTTTGCCATTTTTTTGCCAGTAAAGATAAGCCCCAGAATTTTTAGCTCAAAGACTTTACAGAAGATCAAATCAATGATTGTATCTTCCTGAATATCAAGTTGTTCTTCAATGCGCCCCTTTCAGATTATTTCAATTAATTGAACAAGTTTAGGTACACTGCTGTAGCTGTTTTACATATTCAAAGCTGCATTAAAAATAATTGAATTCAATGTCAGCTCCTGTAAAGTTGGTATTATTTATTAGTTTTCTCTTAGTTTTTAAAGTTATTTTCTTTGCCTCTTTCTCCCAGTCCAAGAGGAAAGGAAAGTAACCTGTTTCCAGGCTTCTACCAATTATGCTCTTACGACAGACACCGATTGTACAGGAGAGTTATATAACATGACTTGTTTTCTGACTATTTTTCTGTCCTACTCTAACTGCACTCCATGCTTAATCTCAATCAGTTTAGATTACATCAAGGCCTCACCAATAAAGAAATCCAAGTCAAACCCGCATTCTACCATTCTGCTGTGCATTATGTTAGTACACTAATTTGTTGCTTCATAATCAAGATCCCTTAGTATTGTATTTTACTTTTGATGCCAATCAGTGTGATCTGGGATTTTTTTCAAACCCATTTAAAATATTCCTTCACTGATAAGCTCCAGCTGTGCCATCTTTTAAAGCAAATATTAATGTTCTTGCCAATTTGGTTTTATCTAGTGGTCCATGTGATGACAATTAAGTGGTCTAATAATAAACAATATGTATTTTTCTAAAGTTGAACATTCAAACCAATATCTGCTGTTTTTGATTCCCACAAGATGACATAATTGTGACAAAATATGGATCAATAGATACTACATATCTATAGTATTAAAGCTCAACCATGTACATTGTTAAAATTCTGCTACATTTTAAAGCCGTTTTCTTAAGTAGAAATACACTTCCAGAGCAATTTATACAATAAATGGAATTCCTTTGTCCGAACTATATTAAGCAAAAGAATTTGGCACTTTTCCAGATGGATACTCACTTTGCTTCTGATTTAGATTACCAAATACAGCATAAAAGCATATTTAGAGCACATTTTGATGTCATCATTTGTTGAATAATGAGGGAGATATATTTACCCTGACAGCCATTTCATTGTAGAAATTCATCTTCGTAATAAAATATGCTCTCTGTGAATTAAAGAAGATAGAACAGACTGTAGTTACAGAAAGATATAGCTCAAATTTGACATATAAAAGTTAAGAATCTTTATAAATAATACATAATAAGAAATGCAGTCACAGAGAGAAAAACTCCAATTGTACATTCAAAAGACAGCTATCGTTTTATGTATAATGCAAACTTAACCATTAAAACATACTATATTCAAATTACATGCTGTTGGAGATAAATTATCATGAAAAGATCTGCACTGAGTTTTATGATCAATGTTACTCTACTAAGACCAGAATTACAAAAGAAGAAATATCCACAAGTGCTGATGGCAATCTGTATTGTAGAGTTTTAAGCATAAGGTCTTTTAAAGTGTTTCACTGTAGCATAAAGGAAATTTACATTTCACAATGTCTGGTTGAATTAAAATTTCAAAGAAACAATGCTTTTTACCTTCCACCCTTCAAGAATATCTGTACCCAAGAATGAAAATTATGCCTTCTAACCATCTGTATAAAATACCATACACTTAGCCTCATGAGGACAATTGCAGGTCCTATGAATTTCATATCATTTAATATAAATTATTAAAAATTTGCAACATTTAAACTGCTCAGCCCGCGTTAACGTATCATCTATTGAAATCAGCAGGAAAATGTTTGGATAGTATATGCGATTAAGAAACAGTTGTTTGCAGTATACATGTTAATTAACAATGCAGAAAATTTGTATTTTTGACCCGAATTAAGCATCATTCCTTCTTCCTCATTAGTTCTTGAAGTAACCCATGCAAATATTGCTGCCTCCTTGACACATATCACTTATTGCCAAATGTTCATTTTTAATGCATTTTTGCTAGTTTACTGAACTATCTGACATAGTTCTATATTCTGCTACAAAAGCAAAACACTGCGGATGCTGGAAATCTGAAATAAAAACAGAAAATGCTGGAAATACTCAGCAGGTCAGGCAGCATCTGTGGAGAGAGAAACAGAGTTAACGTTTCAGGTCGATGACCCTTCGTCAGAACTGGAAAAAGCTGGAGATTGAACAGGTTTTTAAGCAAGTGCAGGGGCAGGGAAAGGGGGGAGGGGAGGAAAGAACAAAAGGGAAGGTCTGTGATAGGATGGAAGGCAGGGGAGATTAAGAGACATTAAGAGATGGTGCAAGGCGAAAGGAGATGGTAATGGGACAAGTTAAGAAACAAAAGATGGCTCTAGATGAAGTGTAATTGGCAGAATGAAAGACAGCTGCCATGTGGGAGAGAGAAAAAAATGGCCCAAAAATTCGGCCCTTCCCAGGTGAGTACGGACTGTGTACTCACCCGTATTGCTTCCCAAAGTGCCGGTTTCCTGCATGCACTGCGCATGCGCGGGAAACCGGAACTTCCGGTATGGTGAAGGGGGCGGTTCCTAGGTGAACCGCGTGCGCGCTAGAGGCTGCGCGCACGCAGCACACTTAGATTTTTTTTCAGGTTTCTACGCGAGGTTAAGTATGGAAGATACTACGCTAATGAAAAGGAAGCGCAAGACCCGTTTTGAACAAGGTAAGTGGTTAATTAAGTATAATTTTAAATTTTTTTCAACAGGTTTATCTTTTTTAGAGACTTTAAAGAAAGGTAAGTTTATTTTTATAACTTTTAAAAAGTATTTTAATTTTTTCAAAAAATTAAAATTTTGTTTAAAGTGGTTAATTTATTTAACTATAGTTATTTTATAAATGTGATGTTTTTAAAAAAAAAAATGTATTTTAAGTTTAGCTGTTCTTTTGGGGCCGATTTCAATTCACAGATTTGACAGGTAAATCTATGAATGAAAGATGGTCTGCTGCCATTGGCTCTCCATGGCCCACGTGATCCCAGGGGTCGCATCGCACTAACTGCGCCCCTGGAACACGCAAGCACTGCGCGCCGGCAGTTGGGAGAGGCCCAGGACCCAAAGTTCCCGTGGGCCCAAAACACAACGGCAGGCGCGGTAGGTAAGAGCGCGCGCGATTTTCTGGGCCAATATATATAATAAATAAAATAAATGGAAAAAAAAAATAGGTGCAGAGGTTATGGTCTGAAATTGTTGAACTCTATGTTGAGTCCAGAAGGCTGTAAAGTGCCTAATCGAAAGATGAGGTGCTGTTCCTCGAGCTTACGTTGAGCTTCACTGGAACAGTGTAAGGGGCCGAGGACGGTGAGGTCTGAGTGGGAGTGGAGCGGAGAATTAAAGTGACAGGCGACCGGAAGCTCGGGGTCCCCCTTTACGGACTGAACAGAGGTGTGCCACAAAGCGGTCACCCAATCTGCGTTTGGTCTCCCCAATGTAGAGGAGACCGCATTGTGAGCAGTGAATACATTATGCTAAATTGCAAGAAGTACAAGTAAATCGCTGTTTCACCTGGAAGGAGTGTTTGGGGCCCTGGACAGTGGGAAGGGTGGAGGTAAAAGGGCATGTGTTGCATCTCCTGCGCTTGCACGGGAAGGTGCCGGGCAAAGGGGAAGGGGTGTTGGGGGTGATAGAGGAGTGGACCAGGGTGTCGTGGAGGGAGCGGTCCCTTCGGAATGCTGAAAGGGGAGGCGAGGGGAAGATGTGTTTGGTGGTGGGATCACGCTGGAGGTGGCGGAGGATGATCCGTTGAATGTGGAGGCTGGTGGGGTGAAAGGTGAGGACAAGGGGAACCCTATCGTGGTTCCGGGAGGGAGGGGAAAGGGTGAGAGCAGAAGTGCGGGAAATAGAACGGACACGGTCAAGGGCCGTGTCAACCACAGTAGAGGGGAATCCTCGGTTGAGGAAAAAGGAAGACATGTCGGAAGCACTAGTATGGAAGGTGGCATCGTCAGAGCAGATGCGGTGGAGACGGAGAAACTGGGAGAATGGAATAGAGTCCTTACAGGAAGCGGGGTGGGAGGAAGTGTAGTCCAGGTAGCTGTGGGAGTCAGTGGGCTTGTAGTGAATGTTTGTCAAGAGCCTATCCCCAGAGATGGAGACAGAGAAGTCGAAGAAGGGAAGGGAAGAGTCGGAGATGGACCATGTGAAGGTGAGGGAAGGGTGGAAATTGGAAGCAAAGTGAATGAAGTTTTCTAGTTCAGGGCGAGAGCAGGAAACAGCACCGATACAGTCAACAATGTACTGGAAAAAGAGGTGAGGGAGGGGACCTGAGTAGGACTGGAACAAAGAATGTTCCACATATCCCACAAAAAGGTTCCCATAGCCACACCTTTAATTTGGAGGAAGTGAGTGGAGTCAAAGGTGAAGTTGTTCAATGTGAGAACAAGTTCAGCCAGGCGGAGGAGGGTGGTGGTGGATGGGGACTGGTTGGGCCTCTGTTCAAGGAAGAAGCGGAGCGCCCTCAGGCCATCCTGGTGGGGGATGGAGGTGTAGAGGGATTGGACGTCCATAGTGAAAAGGAGACATTTGGGGCCAGGAAACTGTTAAAGTGACGGAGGGCGTCGGAAGAGTCGTGGATGTAGGTGGGAAGAGACTGGACAAGGGGAGAAAAATTAGAGTTGAAATAGGAAGAGATAAGTGGGGCAAGAACAGGCTGAAACGATGGGTCTACCGGGGCAGTCCTGTTTGTGGATCTTGGGAAGGAGGTAGAAGCGGACTGTGCGGGGTTGGGGAATTATGAGGTTGGCGGCCGTGGAGGGAAGATCATCAAACACTGTCGCTGAGGTTCAGGTAGGAGGATTGCTCCTTGAACACCCTGGGCTAATATGGCCTCCTGCTGAGAGCCATTCTCCCCTCCTCCACTTCCCTCTTCTAGCAGCTTGTCCTGCATGGCCTCTGCTCAGTCTCGCAGTTAGGCTCTATTCCAAGAGCAAGGCCTACTAGTGCACCCATGTCTGGAAGCAACTGGTTTGTGCAGAAGCCTTGAAGTCAGGAAAAAGTACGTCAGCACCTGACACACCACTCCCTGTAGATTTCTGAAACTAGAAACAACTATGGAAAGCAGCAAACACATGTAGCAACAGCCAGAAGAAATCAACCGGCAACTATCCTGTAAGTAGTTGATGATCCCTTTAAATAGCACTGGTGGGGGGTCCTTCCTGCTGCTTAAAGCGTGTTCAGCTGTGCTAGCTTAAGAGAGGGCGACAGCTGAAGCGTGGAGCTCCAAAATGGAGGTGCTGGCATCAAATCAGCTTTGCACGCTGATTGGCATCATGATCTTCCTGCTCTGCATACTTCTGGTGGACATTAACTGCGCGCGCACTAACGCCTTTACTAAGATGGCATCTGACCAACTTCGCGTCAGAGGTGTGCGCGCCGCCGCAGGCATCATTTTGGATCCCTAACGGTACTCGAACCCCCCCCCAAAAAACGGGCGCTACTGAGCCCATTTTCTCACCCATAGTCTAGAGCAGTATTAGGTTGGCCCTTATGTCCAAACATACAATGGTTGGACAACATTTCAATTAAAAATTTTAGAAATGATCTAACCTGTCCAAATTGAACAGTCTGTCCATGTAATAAAATATTACGGTTGATGTCCTTTAATGAGCATAAGACATCACCCCTTTTTAATGGATTTTTGTAAAGAGCTAAATCAATTAGTATTGCCTAATAGAATGAAAGTCTTTACCTGCACCATGGATCTGAAACACACTCTGCTACGATATCCTCGCCATGTTTTCTGAATGACGATTGCTATTTTCTGCAGGTGTCTTTTGAAGAAAACAGATTTTATATAATTAATTTTGATCTAAAATTTAGATTCTGAAACTTGTATATTAAAAAGTAATTTTCTTATTCACCCCACACTTTGCATGACGCAAGGTCATTTTACTAGTTCCGCACTGACACGTCAGAACAGAATTACCTTGCAAGAATTCAACCAAGTGCTATACTCAACCTGCATCCCTTGCTTGCATGGCACTATGTATCAATGGTGCAGTGTGCTATGCCACCATGTTACCTCTAGTATAACAAGTTTCCTCGGTTAAGTAGCAAAATTTCATAGTTAACCACAGAATGATTACTGATGTGACGGTCATGAAATAATGTCATTATATAGATATTTTTTAATGCTTTTTCAAGTTTGTTACCAGTAAATTGTTCATTTTTAGTTGTGTAAAAGTATGATTTTTTAGTAATTTTTATAATTTTCTTCCCAAGTTGCCCTACCTGTGGTCTTTTCATACCACAAACCCTTCATGGCTGAAAGCATAGGCTGGAGAACTGCTACTAAACCTTCATCAATGCTGCTAGACAGCCAGGTGCTGGGAGGTGTGCAAGAGCAACCCAGGTGACTGGCTCATTGGCCCGTATTTTCCGATCGGAGGCTTCCTGCGTGCAGAGGTCTCCGATCTGGAAAAAAACGACGAACTTACCTGAGGGCTCCCGAGGTCCGGACACTTCTGCTCCTGGGCCTCACCAAACTCGAAATGCGCAGGGCCCACGTATCCCAGAGGCGCATGCAGTTCGCAAGCGTCCCAGGGATCACATAGGAGAAGGGAATCTCCCTTCATACACTTGACAGATAGACCTGTCAAATATATGAATGGAGATCACCCCAAAAACACAGTAAAACATTAAATAAATTTAAAAAAAACCATCACATTTTTAAAATGAGTTGAAATTACAATAAATTAAATATTTTAAACAAAAATTTCATTTTTTGAAAAAATAATTAAAGCTTTTTACGGGGCTAAAAATAAACTTACCTTTTTTAAAAGTATTTTAAAATTACAAATGAGTGAATTTTTTTTTTTACCAGGCGTAAGATTGCTAAGGGTTTTTTGCGGGCGGAGGTTCTCCAGAAAGCGGAACTATCCGCCCGCAGAGGTCCTTCTCTAGGGCAGGCATCTGATCTGTCAAGAGGTTTCTTGACAGATCGGAAATACCGGTTTTCAGTGCATGCGCTTCGCGTGCCTGAAACCGACATTTCCGATGTCCCTACGGAATATACGGCCCATGGACTTTCCTTCCCCCCCACCTGTGGGGAAAGTAAAGGGCCTCTGTTCATGGCTTTCCCAGGAATACAAGGCTGAGATTCGGAACCCACCATGTAAGGAATTACAGATGCAAATCCCATCACTCTATGGTTGATTTATAATACATCATAGATCTTTAAAAATAGAAAAACAATAGAAACCAACAGCATGAGGACAAGTCATGTAATATTACATTGTATAACAGTGATTGCTCAGCCTCCTGTCAATGATCTGAGCAACAGTTGAAAATTTTGCCCCAAAAATTTGATACACCGCAGCTATTTCCATTGAAGGCTAAGCGGACATTTGATTGTTTTTTTTAATAATTATGAAGGGTTTTGATGGAGTGAATAGGGAAGGACTATTTCCTTTGCTTGGGGAGTGAGTGATGAGGGGTTATCAATTTAAAATTGTGATCAAGAGAGTGAGGAGAGTCAGCGTTCGCTGTCATTACAACTGCGAGGAGAGCGCTTAGGGGAAATTGTTTACACAGCAGGTTGTTGGAGCATGGAATGCTTTGCTGCAGAGAGTAGTTGAGGCAGAGATCATTGCATCTTTTAAAAGAAAACTGAATAAATATTTGAAGCAGCTGAGGATGCAGGGATATTTCGAGAAAGCAGAGAAGTGGGATTAGTTTTGGATAACTCTAGTAAATCCAAAAACTGTAAACTTCTGTAATTCTACCCTACAAATGGGCTTGATAATCTTTCAGTTCGGAGGCAGGCTCTTACACCTGGATATTATCTTTACAGATTCTGACTAACCTGCTGTACGTTTCCAGTACTTTCTGTTTTTATTTTAGTAGACCCTGGACATGAATTTTAAGTACTATAAATTCTAAACATCAAGACTTCAAAAGGGAAGTAGCTCCTTAGCACTAAGCTTGAGTGCACTCAACTACAATGGTTTTCCAAAGAGTGATAGTCAGTGTTAAACTATCTGTACTTATCTTTTTTTAAACCAATTAAATTCACATTAGATTTTAGGACAAATGTCCAAACTGCCCAATTTAATCAATACTCTGTTCAAGAAAAAGACATTCCATTCTTTCTTCCACATTAATTATACACCAGTTACACTCCACAGTTTAAGTATCATGTAATTCAGCTGCAAAGTCACTAAAATTGAATTTGGGCAAAAGGGTGTGAGACCACCTAAAATATAAGTGCAAATAATGCAAAACTAAATTTATCAATTTTCCAGGTAGTCCAAATTTAATTAAAAATCTTTTTAATGTTAGTAGAAATCTGGCTGTCTCATTCATTAAAGACCTGATTATTATGCTAATAACAGGAGATCCCCATTATGTGATCTCCAACCCAGGCAGCTAAAAGCTATATACATCAGAGGCTGCAGAGAAGCACTGTTGCCTTCATTTAGGTTCTTGTTGTTCAAACTATATTGGCCCGGAATCACTACAACTATGAATCTGACAGCAACTTCTGGAGTACACACATGCGCAGTTAAACGGGGAAATCCAGAAGTTGCGGTCAACCATTCCCTGCTCCTCCACAGGGCGCGCTGTTCAATTCTCCACAGCCGGCAATCAATTGAAATCACTGAACTGACGAGAATGTAAGCTTTTATGCTGAAATATCGCTCTTAAAATCCCCTGAAAAAGTTAAGCCTTGTTGAATTAGGTGTAACTGGGTTTTTAATGACGTACTGCTGAATCATAAATACTGCTGAACAACTATTCTGGCTCTGAAAAACTAATTTTAGATTTGTGGAATGCCAAATTTTTCCATTACGATAAAAATTCCATGTTTTTTAAAATATTTTTTTTTAAAGTTTATGATTTTTCAGCTTCTACCTTAATCCCATGTGAATGTCCCAATCTTTCTTTTGCTCTCTGTAAAATGATTTAAAAAAGTGAAGGATAAAACTAGCTTTTTACTTCCTGGTTTGCTGTCTGGAGAATTCTTGAAATGTGATTGGCTGCTTAGCCAGCTTGATGACATCACTGTTACTGGATGCTGGAGATCACCTAGACTTGGCGTCAGATTCAAATTAACGTTGGGAGAGGTGAAATCAATGCCACAGAGATCGCTAGAACTTTGTGGGCAGCTTTCTTCATGGTCAGCAGCGAGCGCCATCAATTTGCCGCTGACCGCAAAATCCGGTTTCTTTTTGCTGTATCTTTTAGCAGTGCACTGTTTCAGTGTTATTTTGGTCTTGTTGGTATCTGTCTGAAGACACTTTCCTGCACAGATGAAGATTCCGGAAGGATGCCACAACAAAACTATGCACATTCCTGCAGCCAGATTTGCAAACCAATTCCAAGATAGGCTGAGAAGGTTACAGCTGCACTGCATTTTGTGTGCCGGGTTCCTTCAGGTAAATGTGAGGCATCTATGCCACATCTTGCAACCTACAGTATATGCTTGCGTGAACCAGGTCACTAATGGATTTTTTGTCAGGGCCACTAATTTAAGCAATTTTGATTTGGAAAGTAGCCATCAGCTACCAACAGAAAAAGCTCTGATTTCTACCATGTGGCATAGTGCAAGGCATCATTGACTGCACGCACACTCCTTCAAAGCAACTCTGTGACCATCACAATAGAATTATGTACATCAATACCCTTTACCTTGGCAACTCAAGTGATGCCTTTATCCTACAATACTCAATAGTGCAATGGCTGCTCGGGGAGCAAGGAAATGCATCACGCTTCCACCAGGGTCATTGTAGAACACACTTTCAACACCCTCAAGCAGTGATTCTAATGCTTGGATAGATCAGGGGGAAGAGTGTTACAGTAAAGCCCTGTAAAGATCTCCAAGACTACTGTTGTCTGTTGTGTCCTGCACAACTTTGCCCGTAAAGACGCTTACACAGAATTAAATAGAATAGACAGCATAGAAACAGGCCATTTGCTCCAACCAATCCATGCCAGTGTTTATGCTCCACTCGAGCCTCCTCCCATTCTTCCTCATCTAACTCTACCAGCATAACTCTCAATTCCGTTCTCCCTCATCGAGCTTCCCCTTAAATGCATCTATGCTATTTGCCTCAACTTTTCCCTGTGGTAGCGGGTTCCACATTCTCACTACTCTCTGAGTAAAAATGTTTCTTCTGAACTCCCTATTTGATTTCTTGGTGACTATCTTATATTGATGGCCTATAGTTTTGCTCTTCCCCACAAGTGGAAACACTGTCTCTGTGTCTACTCTATCAAAACCTTTCAGAATTTGAAAGACCTCTATTAAGTCACCCCTCAGCCTTCTCTACATCATTTTTATAAAACGGCAACCAGAACTGCATACAGTTTGCAGGCTTAATTATAGAGCAGGCAGAAAAAGAAAGCTAGCATAAGCGGAAGGCAGTGGAGAATTACTAGATAATGGGCCAATTGGCCTGTTTCTGTGCTGTAACCCATTATTCCAAGATGCATTTACATGCACTAGTCTCCTTGCATGCAGATGAGACAGAGGAATTGGATACACAACAAACAATTCAATCTGTGAGTGTTACCAGGCACAGCCTAATTGACCAACCCTTTGCATCTCCATGTCTGCCCAATACTCCTGCAAAATTAACCGTTCCCTCCAGCAGGCCCATAATGCAGACAAACTGAAGAATGAGTCAACATTTTTCCACAACACAACACATGTACCAGATACTGAAAGAACTGGCATGACACAAAAGAGATTCAAGCAATCCACATTTTAATAAAGCTTAACAGTATATGGCACAGGTTTGTTGACTGTGTTTTGTCCCTGTGCTTCTCCTGACTTAAAGTGCATTGTATGTGTCTTCTAGTTCCTGAATATATGCTCCTTCTAAGTATTCTCCCAGTGGAAAGAGGACATTAGGTGGATGGCTGCTGGGTATCAATGTGAGCCTCTAAGGGTAGAGGTGGCCCAGTAGCTCCTTGCAGGAGCCACGGTGAGTGCTACCAAGGGCCTGTATGTTTGGGGCCAAATCGGTAATATTTGAGTGGGACGACAAGGGAGTACAGATGTACCATCACCCAGATGATGGAGATCCACCATCCATGCCAGCTCCTATCATCCTCCTGCTGCTGGCCACTCAGTGTGGTTGGAGCTCTACATAAGTACAAACCACTGCACAGCAATGAGGTTGTTAAAATTGTGCATGATAGGGAATCAGCTTCAGAAAGCTAACATGGTGAATCCAGACAAAAAAGGCTACAGTAACTTGAAGTCCAAGGTTTGTATAATTCCAGTCATAACATTTATCAATGCTGTGCCTGTGCTTATCACGTCAGCCAGAGGGCTCCGCTGCAGAGGACTCTAATGTGACCACTTTCTCCATGGTGCTTTGCAGCTCAATCAGATGATCATACAGCACTGAAGAGAGATGAGTTATGGACTCCCTCATTGAAGCTCCCAAACTGTACAGGCTGCTTGACACACTATCAAATTACTCCACAAAGTGCTGATGTTGAGCTACCAAAGTACATCTGTATGTAGGCCTCCTGGAATCCAAATCCCTGGGCTCAGCAGCTGAAGGTGTCCTTATCATAGAATGTTTACAGCACACAACAAGGCCATTCGGCCTATCGAGCCCGTGCCAACTCTCAGCTAGTCTCACTCCCCTGCCCTTTCCCCATAGCCCAGCAAATTTTTCCTTCAGATACTTATCCAACTCCCTTTTGATAGATAAAATTGAGTCTGCCTCCACTACCCTTTCAGGCAGTGCATTCCAGGTCTTAACCACTCGCTGTGTAAAAAAGTTTTTTCTTATGTCGCCTTTGGTTCTTTTGCCAATCAACTTAAATCTGTGCCCTCTGGTTCTCAACCATTCTGTCAATGGGAACAGTTTCTCTCTATCTACTCTGTCCAGACTCCTCATGATTTTGAACACCTCTATCAAATCTCCTCTCAATTTTCTCTGCTCCAAGGAAAACAACCCCAGCTTCTCCAGTCTATCAACATAACTGAAGTCCCTCATTCCTGGAATCATTCTCATAAATCTTTGCTGCACCCTCTCAAAGGCCCTCACATTTTTCCTAAATTGTGGTGCCCAGAATTGGACACAGTACTCCAGTTGGGACCGAACCACTGTTTTATACAGGTTCATCATAATTCCCACACTTTTATACTCTATTACTATATTTATGAAGCCCAGGATCCCGTAAGCCTTTTTAACTGCTTTCTCAACCTGCCCTGCCACCTTCAACAATTTTAGCACACATATTTAGGATCCCTTTAGGATTGTACCATTTAGTTTATATGTCCTCTCCTCATTCGTTCTACCAAAATGCATCACTTTGCACTTTTCTGCATAAAATTTCAGCTGCCACGTGTCTACCCATTTCACCAGCCTGTCTCTGTCTTCCTGAAGTCTATCACTTTCCTCCTCACTGTTCACTATACTCCCAAGTTTTGTGTCATCTGCAAATTTTGAAATTGTGCCCTGTACACCCATGTCCAAGTCATTAATATATATCAAGAAAAGCAGTGGTCCTAGAACCGACCCCTGGGGAACACCACTGTATACCTTCCTCCAGTCCGAAAAACAACCGTTCACCACTACTCTCTGTTTCCTGTCACTTAGCCAATTTCTTATCCAGGCTGCCACTGTCCCTTTTATTCCATGGGCTTCAATTTTGCTGGCAAGCCTATTATGTGGCACTTTGTCGAACGCCTTTTGGAAATCCATGTACACTACGTCAACCGTATTACCCTCATCAACCCTCTCTGCTACCTCATCAAAAAACTCAATCAAGTTGGTTAAACATGATTTACCTTTAACAAATCCGTGCTGGCTTTCCTTAATTAATCCACCCCTATCCAAGTGACTGTTGATTTTGTCCCTGATTACAGTTTCTAAAAGCTTCCCCACTACAGAGCTTAAACTGATTGGCCTGTAGTTGCTGGGTTTATTTTTACATCCTTTTTTGAACAATGGTGTAACATTTGCAATTCTCCAGTTCTCTGGCACCACCCCCGTATCTATGGAGGATTGGCATATTATGGCCAGTACCTCCACAATTTCCGCCCTTAATTCCCTCAGCATCCTAGGATGCATCCCATCCACTCCTGGTGATTTATCTACTTTAAGTACAGCCAGCCTTTCTAATACCTCTTCTTTATCAATTTTTATCCTATCAAGTGTCTCTACTACCTCCTCCTTCACTATGTCTATGGCAGCATCCTCTTCCTAGGTGAAGACAGATGCAAAGTATTCATTTAGTACCTCAGTACGCTCTGCCTCCATGCATAGGTCTCTTTTTTGGTCCCAAATCGGCCCCACCCCTCCTCTTACTATCCTTTTACTATTTGTATGCCTATAGAAGACTGTTGGATTACCTTTTATGTTGGCTGCCATTTTATTTGCATATCTTCTCTTTACCTCTCTTATTTTCTTTTTCACTTCTCCTCTGACCTTTCTATATATAGCCTGATTCTCAGATGTATTTGCAACCGGACATCTGTCATACGCGCTCTTTTTCTGCTTCATCATATTCTCTATCAGTTTCGTCATCCAGGAAGCTCGGACTTTAGTTGCCCTACCTTTCTCCCTCGTGGGAATGTATCTCGACTGTACCCAAACTATTTCCTCTTTAAAGGCAGCCCATTGTTCCACTACAGTTTTGCCCGTCAATCTTTGATTCCAGTTTACCCGGGCCAGATCCATTCTCATCCCACTGAAATTGGCCTTCCCCCAGTTAAACATTTTTACTCTAGATTGCTCCCTGTCCTTTTCCATAGCTAATCTAAACCTTGATATTTTGATCACTGTTCCCTAAATGTTCACCTACTGACACTGAGCTGGCTGCCTTTCCAGTTTCCAGCTGGTTGCATCTCCTACACTTGTCCCTCCTCATTAATGTTCTATGATTCACAAAATGCTTCCATCTGCAACTCGCTAACACCACACCTGCACCATCCCCCCGCCCCAACCCCGC
Organism: Squalus acanthias; assembly: GCA_030390025.1. Lineage (NCBI taxonomy): Eukaryota > Metazoa > Chordata > Chondrichthyes > Squaliformes > Squalidae > Squalus > Squalus acanthias. Next base: position 195,461 of record JASTWF010000207.1, read on the forward strand.
CACGCACGCACAGTATGTATGTTTGTGATGGTGTCTGGCACTGTAGAAGCAGGTGGTACCAGGTGCTGCAAGATGCTTGGTTGAGGCTGTATATTGAACTTGGCCATCTCCTTCTTTGGGCCTCATAGTGGAGCAGAAGAAGATATTTGAAAATGCTCTTCTTTCTTTCCAAGGTGAGCAGGCCAGAACAGGTGGTAGTACGGACCCTGGCAGTTCACAGCAGGACCTGCAATTTCCTTACATGCACCAAATATCAGCACTTCAGAAAATGTAAGTAGAGAGTTTGAGGAAGGTACACTGGGTGATTCACAACTCACAAGTGAGGAGCAGCAAGTGGAGGAAGAGGAAGGCTGAAAGCCCATGACATATATCTTTATTTGGGCAAGTACTGGTATCCTGCCTTCAGAAGGGAGTTAATGCAGGACCACAAGGTATTTTTAGTCCGCCATGCAAAGTCTGCAGCAGCTGGTGGGGAATGTCCAGCAATGCACATCTGACATCACCGCAGTCATGCATGAGGAAAATGTAGAATATCATGATATTTTCATGGCCATGTGCAAGGGAGCCACAAAGCACAGAGGGCACTAGCACAGAACAACTTTCTTCCACAAGCATTGTGACTGATACCACTCACTTACAAGAGTCTTTTGCTGCTGGATTTGACAGGCTCACTGATCAGCTGGAAGGGGCAATGACAGCAGACCTAACCTACAGATTGCTCCCATGCAGATCAGTGGACATCCAGTCGGGGTGACCAGTACTGAAGATATGGCAGGTGAAGGGTCCATTGAGACAACCTCCTCTCAGGATGTCTGCACACCCTTCCACTCCACCCAGAACTCTAGAAGGATTGATGAAGTGCCAGTGAGCACACAGCTGCTAGCAATCACTGGTTGTAGAGACGGTTCTGCACCCTGAGATTCAAGGCCACGATAATTTCAACAGAACTACGCCATCCAAAACCAACCTGCCACCACAGTTGATCCCACACTCTGGGAATACTTTGATACAGTGTTAGTTTACATAGTAAGAAAATAAACCTCAGAGGGTCACCAAGGGGATATACATGTATTGGGCTTAGAGCACATAATTACTGTAATAAGCACAGTAAATATTGATCTTTTTATTTCTCTTTAGTGTGGACATTTTGTGCTAGGTAGGGCACTGGAAAGGTAATAATTGTTGGGAGGGGGCTGAAAGATCCCAGTTCAGTTTCATTAGAGGTACAGTGCAGCATATTTTTGATGAAACAATACGTGGCTTTTCATAGTAAAATAAAATTGGTCAGTGGCAGGATGTGTCCAGTATGGAAGTAGTTATATGATCACAGAGATCAGCACCAATATACCAGCCCATATATTAGCTCTCTCGATGGCACCCTCCTCCTCTTCCTCCTCTGCCCGTGGGCTAGCATACCCACAGGCTTCCTCATTATCTGCTGCATGCTTACCCCTCACTGAATAGCAAAGCTGTGTAGCTTGCAGCAGACTGATGATTTTGGAGACTTTGGCTGGACTTTAGTGCAGCCCTGCCCGAGCAGTCCAAACAACAGTATCCCAAAGGGTCTCGTTGTTTGTTTGTGCTCTTCTGTTAAGACAGGTCCTTACGCATTGATGCGGACAAGGTGAAACTAAACTTCATGATTTTGTCCTCTCATGAATTCATCCTCAGTCAATTCATGCAGAACTATGTGAACAGCCAAAAGGATTCCCATCCTCCCAACTCTGTTGGCTGCAGCTTGTAATCTAACAGAAGTTGTCAATATTGCAGGGAAATCCTGTTGAACAAGCTTAGGTTTAGCAAAAAGACATAAATACACAAGTAAATAAAGTGTGCAGGATGTTCAATGTAGGAGTAGGTAGATGCTCTGTGTCAAAAAAATACATCAACATTAACTGAAATAAATCTCAACCTTGCTTTAAGAATTGGGGCAAAATAGGCTAAGCTGTGGAGCAGCCAGGTGCTCATTTTTTCAGGGCAAGGTGTGTGCTGGGGTGGAGCCTCCCCAAAAGTAGTGAAATTTAACAAGCGATTTCAGTTGAATAATTTTACTATTTAAATATGGGTTGTGCCTGTAGCACTGCCTCCTTTCTATCTCAAAAATAGTGACTCACAAAATTCAAAGCACAATAAATTGGGCATCTAAGCTGGCATACTCAATTTGATAACCGGCAAATGCAACCAGTGAGCCACCAGCAAAGCCTCAAAATCAGAGCTATGGTATTTAGCATACCACAATGGGGCCAATTATATCATTAACTCACACCTTTGTTGCCTTTAATCTCAAATGCCTTTTTAAAAAAAAAATTACAATCTACAGATTGAAAGGAGATGCATTTTTTCAATTGTTTTTAAATTTCATGGTTTTTTTCCCCCATTAATGTTTACCATGTCATTATTTTCCATAGACAGTGGAAATGATAAGAACTCTTCAGTACAAATTTTAGGTTGTTGCATGACAAACATTTAATTGATACTTTGTACACCCGCACTGCATCACAAAATCATTATACTGTTCAATTTAGTTTGTAATTAATATAATGCTCACTTATACTTCCAATACATCTGGAACTAGCAGATCGCCATAGCACTGTTCATGGAAAGTCAGAGCAGTCTTTTTCTTACCGGTGTCGGTCAACTTTGTGTTGCTGCTTCTGTCCCCCTCTTCTCAATGTCGCTCTCTTTTTTCTTCTTTTGTATTTTCTCTAAATAGCTTTCTGATTCTTGCTCTTCTTGCCTTGTAAATAGAGGTGGTAAGTCATGTGGTATGACTGATCCGCTGCAGGGCGGATTTGGGGATGAGAGGAGGGATTGAAAAAGAGCTGGAGAACTGAGGAATCGCACTTCAATGCTTTCTCCTGTTTCTCTGCTACTGCCTCACTCCCATCATCTCTCCTGTCCATTCTGTTGTCATGACCTGACCACCCTCCCCCTCTCTGTTTCACCCTACCATTTTCATACCTCTGCAGCTGGCCACCTATCGTGCTCTCCCTGCATGACTCCTATATCACCCCTCTACCTACTTCAACCCCACCCTGCAAAACAGATCACAGCACTATAAATAGAAGATCTTTTTTTCTGGGAGTGCGAAGACTGAAAGCAGGGCAGGTGACTAAAGAGTTGGTGCAGGAGGGAGGGCTTTAGTTTCCTGGATCACTGGGTCTGCTTCTGGGGAAGGTGGGACCTGTACAAGTTAGATGGGTTGCACCTGAACCGGAACGGGACCAACATCCTTGCGGGGAGGTTTGCTAGTGCTGTTGGGGGGGGGTTTAAACTAACTTGGCAGGGGGATAGGATACGGAGTGGAACTATAGTAGGGGGTGATTCACAGCCAAATCTAGAGGAAAAAAGAAGTCAGCCTGGAAGGCAGAGCAAATATGTAACGGCACAAGGGAGTATGGCAAGGCTGGATGGCATTTATTTTAATGCAAGGAGTCTTGCGAGTAAGGCAGATTAATTGAAGGTGTTGATGAACACATGGGAGTATGATATTGTTGCTATCACAGAGACATGGTTGAGGGAGGGGCAGGACTGGCAGCTCAATATTCCGGGGTATAGAATCTTTAGGCGAGACAGAGGTGGGTGTAAAAGAGGAGGGGGTGTCGCAATATTAATCAAGGAGTCAATTACTGCTGTAAGGAGGGATGATATCTTAGCAGGTTCCTCTAATGAGGCCATATTGGTAGCACTTAAAAACAAAAAGGGGGCAAGCACTTTGCTGGGAGTGTACTATAGGCCCCCAAACAGTCAGGGGGAAATAGAGGAACAGATATGTAGGCAAATCTCAGAGAAGTGTAGAAATAATAGGGTAATAATAGTAGGGGATTTCAACTTCCCCAATATTAACTGGGATAGTCAGAGTGTGAAAGGCTTAGAGGGTGCGGAATTCTTAAAGTGCATCCAGGAGAGCTTTTTGAGCCAGCATAGAGAAAGTCCTACAAGAGAGGGGGCGGTACTGGACCTAATTCGAGGGAATGTAGCCGGGCAAGTGGTAGAAGTGTCAGTAGGAGAGCATTTTGGTGACAGTGACCATAATTCGGTGAGATTTAAGGTAGTCATGGAAAAGGACAAAGATGGACCGGAAATAAAGGTTCTAAATTGATGGAAGGCCGATTTTAATATGATAAGGCAGGATCTGCCAAAGTGGACTGGGATCAGCTACTTGTAGGAAAATCCACATCAGAGCAGTGGGAGTCATTCAGAAAGGAAACAGAGAGAGTACAACGCCAACATGTTCCCGTAAAGGTCAAGGGTGGGACCAACAAGCCCAGGGAACCCTGGATGTCAAGGGATATACGAGAATGGAGTAGGAAAAAAAGGGAGGCTTTTGGCAGATACAAAGGACTAAAAACAGTGGAAGCCCTGGAGGAGTATAGAAAGTGCAGGGGGGGTACTTAAAAAAAAAAAATTAGGAGAGCGAAGAGGGGGCATGAAAAAACAAACACTGGCAGGCAAAATAAAGGAAAATCCCAAGGTGTTTTATAAGTATATTAAGGGCAAGAGGATAACCAGGGAAAGAGTAGGGCCCATTAGGGACCAAAGTGGCAATCTGTGTGTAGAGCCAGAAGATGTAGGTGGGGTTTTAAATGAATATTTTGCATCTGTGTTCACTATGGAGAAGGACGATGTAGGCATAGAAATCAGGCAGGGGGATTGTGATATACTTGAACAAATTAGTATTGAGAGGGAGGAAGTACTAGCAGTTTTAGCGGGCTTAAAAGTGGATAAATCCCCAGGCCCAGACGCGATGTATCCCAGGCTGCTGTGTGAGGCAAGGGAGGAGATTGCAGGGGCTCTGACACAAATTTCCAGAACCTCTCTGGCCACAGGGGAGGTGCCAGAGGACTGGGGGACAGCTAACGTAGTACCATTATTCAAGAAGGGTAGTAGGGATAAACCAGGGAATTACAGGCCAGTGAGCCTAACATCAGTGGTAGGGCAATTATTGGAAAAAATTCTGAGGGACAGAATTAGTCTCCACTTGGAGAGGCAAGGATTAATCAAGGATAGTCAGCATGGCTTTGTCAGGGGGAGATCATGTCTAACCAATTTGATTGAATTTTGCGAGGGGGTGACTAGGTGTGTGGATGAGGGTAGTGCAGTTGATGTAGTCTAAGGCTTTTGACAAAGTCCCGCATGGGAGACTGGTCAAGAAGGTAAGAGCCCATGGGATCCAGGGCAATTTGGCACATTGGATCCAAAATTGGCTTAGTGGTAGGAGGCAGAGGGTGATGGTCGAAGGTTGTTTTTGTGACTGGAAGCCTGTGTCCAATGGTGTACCGCAGGGATTGGCGCTGGGTCCTTTGCTGTTTGTAGTGTACATTAATGATTTAGATATGAATGTAGGAGGTATGATCAGTAAGTTCGCAGATGACACGAAAATTGGTGGAGTGGTAAATAGCGAGGAGGGAAGCCTCAGGCTACAGGACGATATAGACGGGTTGGTCAGATGGGCAGAACAGTGGTAAATGGAATTTAACCCTGAAAAGTGTGAGGTGATGCATTTTGGGAGGACTAACAAGGCAAGGGAATACACAATGAATGGTAGGACCCTAGGAAGGACAGAGGATCAGAGGGACCTTGGTATGCATGTACATAGATCCCTGAAGGCAGCAGGACAGGTAGATAAAGGTGGTTAAAAAGGCATATGGGATACTTGCCTTCATTAGCTGAGGCATAGAATATAAGAGCAGGGAGGTTATGATGGAGCTGTACAAAACACTAGTTCGGCCACAGCTGGAATACTGTGTGCAGTTCTGGTCGCCACACTATAGGAAGGATGTGATTGCTTTGGAGAGGGTGCAGAGGAGATTCACCAGGATGTTACCTGGGCTAGAGCGCTTCAGCTATGAAGAGAGACTGGACAGGCTGGGGTTGTTTTCCTTAGAGCAGAGAAGGCTGAGGGGGGACCTGATTGAGGTGTACAAAATTATGAGGGGCATAGATAGGGTAGATAGAAAGGAACTTTTCCTCTTACTAGAGGGGTCAATAACCAGGGGGCATAGTTTCAAGGTAAGGGGCAGGAGGTTTAGAGGGGATATGAGGAAAAACCTTTTCACCCAGAGGGTGGTTGGAATCTGGAACTCACTGCCTGAAAGGGTGGTAGAGGCAGGAACCCTCACAACATTCAAGAAGCATTTAGATGAGCACTTGAAACGCCATAGCATACAAGGCTACGGACCAAGTGCTGGAAAATGGGATTAGAGATAGGGCTTGATGGCCGGCGCGGACACGATGGACCGAAGGGCCTCTTTCTGTGCTGTATAACTGTATGACTCTATGACCAAAAGCTTGGTCAAAGAGGTAGGTTTTAAGGAACGTCTTAAAGGAGGAAAGAGAGGTGGCAAGGTGGAGAGGTTTAGGCAGGGAATTCCAGAGTATCGGGCCGAGGCACCAGAAGGCACAGCCACCAAAGGTTGAGCGATTATAAATCAGGGATGCTCAAGAGGGCAGAATTAGAGGAGCGCAGATATCTCGGGGGGTTATGGGGCTGAAGGAGATTCCCGAGATAGGGAGGGGCGAAGCCATGAAGGGATTTGAAAACAAGGATGAGAATTTTGAAATTGAGGCGCTGCTTAACCGGGAGCCAATGTAGGTCAGCGAGCACAGGGGAGATTGGCGAACGGGATTTGGCAGCCCGTTTCCTAACTCGCACCGAGTTTTGGATGACCTCAAGTTTACGTAGGCTGGAATGTGGGAGGCCAGCCAGGAGTGCATTGAATAGTCAAATCTAGAGGTAACAAAGGCATGGATGAGGGTTTCAACAGCGGATGAAAGGGCCGAGACGGGCGATATTACAGAGGTGGAAGTAGGCGGTCTTAGTTATGCCACGGATATGTGGTCGGAAGCCTATTTAAGGGTCAAATATGGCACCAAGGTTGCGAACAGTGTGGTTCAGCCTCAGACAGATGTTAGGGAGAGGTAGGAGTCAGTGGCTAGGGAACGGAGTTTGTGGCAGGGTCCGAAACAATGGCTTCGGTCTTCCCAATATTTAATTGGAGAAAATTTCTGCTCATCCAGAACTGGATGTCGGACAAGCAGTCTGACAATTTAAACACCATGGAGGGGTCGAGAGAAGAGGTAGTGAGGTAGAGCTGGGTGTCATCAGCGTACATGTGGAAACTGACACTGTGTTTTCGGATGATGTCGCCAAGGGGCAACATGTAGATGAGAAATAGGAGGGGGACAAGGATAGATCCTTGGGGGACACCAGAGGTAACGATGGGGGAGTGGGAAGAGAAGCCGTTGCAGGTGATTCTCTGGTTACGATTAGATAGATAAGAATGGAACCAGGCGAGTGCAGTCCCACCCAGCTGGATGACGATGGAGAGGCGTTGGAGAAGGATGGAGTGGTCAACTGTGTCAAAGGTTGCAGACAAGTCAAGAAGGACGAGGAGGGATAGTTTACCTTTGTCACAGTCACAAAGGATGTCCTTTGTGACTTTGATGAGAGCCGTTTCAGTACTGTGGCAAGGGCAGAAACCAGATTGGAGGGATTCAAACATGGAATTGCGGGAAAGATTGAGCACGGATTTGGAAGGCGACAACATGTTCAAGGATTTTGGAGAGGAAAGGGAGGTTGGAGATGGGGCAGTAGTTAGCAAGGACGGAGGGATCAGGGGTTGGGTTTTGAGGAGAGGGGTGATGACGGCACATTTGAGGGAGAGGATAACAGTACTTGAGGAGAGAGAACCGTTAACAATATCAGCTAACATGGGAGCCAGAAAAAGAAGTTGGGTGGTCAGCAGTTTGGTGGGAATAGGGTCGAGGGAGCAGGAGGTGGATCTCATGGACAAGATACAGACATAAATATTTTTAAAGTTATATATTCTGTCTTTACTTTTATATCATGCTTCGATTTTATAAATATTATTTATATTGTTAAATAGCAAAATGGTAAAGTGGAAAGAAGAAAACTAGAGTAGTTTGGAATATAGGGAGTTTCTCTGCAGCAGAGGCTGAGGAGCTGGGGCATACAAAAATATTATAGCAATACAACTGGTGGGAGGATGTCATTACAGTATGGCAAGTTTACATAGACATTTTTCATTATAAATGTTGACATAGTAATTTATAAATGTTGACACAAATATGACAAAAATGTAAGAAGTAAGATTTTGTAGACAGGAAGTACATGCAGATGCAAGATCTTTAATATATTACTAGTCAATCTCCCATCGCATTGCACACAGGTAGTCAAGACCAAGTGTAATCTTCAGGTGAAGAAGAGCTAGAATCCGGTGGATAATTGAACCAGACTGTGCAAATGTAATTCAGTCACGATTTTAAAGTCATATATTCTGTCCTTATTTTTATATAATACTTTGTTTTTATATTATTATTTATAGCTAAATAGCAATACTTATGGAAGTAGAGTTGTTCGGAGCATAGGAGTTTCTCTGCAGCTGGAAGAGACAAAACTGAGGTGCTACAACATAGGAGGGTGTAAATACAATGTAACAAGTTAACATAGGCAGTCTCTATTATAAAGGTGGCTGTGGAAATTTATAATAGAAAAAAGTTGACACAAAAGTGTGACAAAAGCTTGACAACAGGATGCAAGGTTTTGTATACAGTAAATGTGCATAGATGCAAGATTGTTGACATATGTAGATTTAAATATATTGACTGTACCGGATATGTGCTCGAACCTTAAACCCTCTGAAACAGCTCTGGATTTTCACAGCAGCACAATGTTCTCTTAGTCGGTTTTCTTCTGTAATCCTGAAATATTTTATTTGGTTACGGATACGTTAGAGCAGACTGAAAGAACCAAACTGCTTTCTTATAAAAAGTTAAGAGACAAGTTTGTTTAAAAAACCTCTCATAACAACTAAGAACACAACTATTTTTAAAGCTAACCATATTTTTTAAACACAATGCAGATGGGTTTTAGATTTAGTAAGTGCACTCAGCTGCACCTTTAATCATGTCAAAGGGCAGAATTTTGATGCTCCTCGTGCTGCCTGCGACAAAGATCAGCAGAGCTTCCTCCTCCATCTGGGTGAGGGCTTGAAGGGATGCTGCCGCTCCCCCAAGTGGTAGTCCTCACCCGGCTGTTGTGTGCCAGTTTGTTCTGCAAAAAAGAGCTGGAGTGCTTTAGTGTGCAGTTCTTATGAAGGATTGTGCACGTGAGGTAGCTTTATATATTGCGCATGCTGAGAAGGAAAGACCGCCTATTTCCACCTCTGTAACATCGCTCGTCTCTGCCCTTGCCTCAGCTCATCCGCTGCTGAAACCCTCATCCATGCCTCTGTTACCTCTAGGCTTGACTATTCCAATGCACTCCTGGCTGGCCTCCCACATTCTACCCTACGTAAACTTGAGGTCATCCAAAGCTCGGCTGCCCATGTCCTAACTCGCACCAAGTCCCGTTCACCCGAGCTCGCTGACCTACAACGCCTCCACGTTAAGTAACGCCTCGATTTCAAAATTCTCACCCTTGTTTTCAAATCCCTCCATGGCCTCGCCCCTCCCCATCTCTGCAATCTCCTTCAGCCCCACAACCCCACTCCACGCCCCCCCACCACCGAGATATCTGCGCTCCTCTAATTTTGCCCTCTTGAGCATCCCTGATTATAATCGCTCAACCATTGGTGGCCGTGCCTTCTGTTGCCTAGGCCTAAGCTCTGGAATTCCCTGCCTAAACCTCTCCAACTTGCTACCTCTCTTTCCTCCTTTAAGACGCTCCTTAAAACCTACCTCTTTGACCAAGCTTTTGGTCACCTGCCCTAATTTCTCCTTATGTGGCTCGTTCCAAATTTTTTTTGTCTTTTAATACTCCTGTGAAGCGCCTTGGGTTGTTTTATTATGTTAAATGCGCTATATAAATACAAGATGTTGTTGGAAAAGTAGTACATTGGGAGCAGCATAGGAAGATGGTAATGTGCAAAAAAGTGGCTCCAGTGTGAAATGTGATTGAAATGAGGAGAAGAATGTGGAGCAGGGGAGGGAAGTATTTGGAGTGCAGGGAGGTAGGGTGTGCTGTGGCAAGGTCTCTTGTAAAATAAAGATAGCAAGACATCACTCGCACCCTTACCTCCGGGTAAGGTCGTTGAACTTCTTGTGGCTCTGAACCAATGCCCAGGGGATGGTGTTCTCTGCCACCTCCCTCCAAGCCTGCTACAGTGTTTGCCTGAGCACCCTCCTGCCATCAGAGAGGAAGAGGACCTATTTTTGGGCCCTCATCTGCTCCACCAAAATATCTACTGCAGCGTCACTAAACCTTGGAGCTCTAACATGGGACACACACCCCAAATTGTATAATCAGGGGAATAATTTTAATAAGAGTTAAATGACACCTTGCTTTAAGAGGTGCAAGCACACTTTAAATAGGTGTTGGAAATCCCACCTACCAAATCGACAAGCTGCCAATTATCACTGATTCAAATGAGACCCAACCATAAAAATGGTTTAAACCTCTTGCTGATAACATTGGGCATGAGGTCTGATCGCCCTGCCGACCACCCACACTATTTCTACTGAAAATTGAAATCTGGGCTAATATCTCTTACCTGAAATTTTCTCAAAGATACACTTGCAAGACAGTTGAAGTAGAAGAAAGCTCTCCAATAGTATTAGCCAATAAGCAGATTAAGTGAATTAGAAAAGTACGAAACAAAAACAAAAAATGTTGAAAACATTCAACAGATCAGGCACAATCTGTGTAGAGAACAAACAGGATACAATTTTCAAGTGTGCAAACTCTTCATCACGATTCAATTCTGATGATAAGTTCACTCACTCAAATTGTTAACCTATTTGTTCTCGCCACAGAAGCTGCCTGACCTGCTGAATGTTTCCATCATTTTCTGTTTTTGTTTCAGATTTCCCCCATCTGCAGTACTTTTGTTCAGAAAAATTAGAATCTGGGACGTTCCCAGGTTGTTGTGCTCAGCTGGTTAAGGCAGTGATTGGCTGATCATACAGACAGGGAAGGTTCCAAGCTTACTGTCCGTCTTGTTGAGGTGACTGTTCTCAGCTGGGGTAGAAGTAGGAATGCTACAAATGGCCTCAGTGCTCTGGCTTCAGCCAGGGTTTATATGCCTGATCATTATCCAACAACCTCTTTTGGAAGTGCACGTGAGTGAATGTAATGAAGCTCAATTCTAAGGTTATACAGGTTCAACTGTGTAAGACAGCAAAGCTTCTATCACCATTTGAGAAAGATGGAGACTAAAACTTTATGATTGACGGAAGCAGGACTGCAAATAAAGGGCGTGAGATCACAGTTAAGGAAGAGAGATCAAAGATATCAGATGCGAATACAATAAGTATGAACTTTTACTTTCAAAGCTTAGCAGAATAAAGAAAACTTTGAAACTTTGTTACAACCATACAGTAAGTATAAGTTGATTTTTCTTGTCCTTTAGATCATTAATGGATTAATTCGGCCCGGAATTTGCAGTCAGCAGTGAAGCAACGCCAATTGCCGCTGGCCTCAAAGAAAACTGCCCACAAAGATCTCACGATCTCTGTGGTGAAAACTTTATCTTTCTCGACCTTAATTTGAATGTAGCGCTGTCAAAAGCGGATAGTCAGCGTACAGCAGCAATGATGTCATCAAGTTGTCGAAGCAGCCAATTACATTGAAGAATTCTCACAGACAGCAAACCAGGGAAAAAAAAAAAAAATTTTTTTAATATTCGTTCGTGGGATGTCGGCGTCACTGGCAAGGCCAGCATTTATTGCCCATCCCTACTTGCCCTTGAGAAGGTGGTGGTGAGCCGCCTTCTTGAACCGCTGCAGTCTGTGTGGTGAAAGTACCCCTACAGTGCTGCTGGGGAGGGAGTTCCAGGATTTTGACCCAGCGACGATGAAGGAACGGCGATAAACTTCCATGTCAGGACTGTGTGCGACTTGGAGGGGAACTTAGAGGTGGTGGTGTTCCCATGCACCTGCTGCCCTTGTCCTGCTAGGTGGTAGAGTTCACGGGTTTGGGAGGTGCTGCCGAAGAAGCCTTGGCGAGTTGCTGCAGTGCATCTTGTAAATGTTACACTCTGCAGCCACGGTACGCTGGTGGTGGAGGGAGTGAATGTTTAAGGTGGTGGATGGGGTGCCAATCAAGCGGGCTGCTTTGTCCTGGATGGTGTCGAGCTTCTTGAGTGTTGTTGGAGCTGCACTCATCCAGGCAAGTGGAGAGTATTCCATCACACTCCTTACTTGTGCCTTGTAGATGGTGGAAAGGCTTTGGGGAGTCAGGAGGTGAGACACTCGCCACAGAATACCTAGCCTCTGACCTGCTCTTGTTGCCACAGTATTTATGTGGCTGGTCCAGTTAAGTTTCTGGTCAATGGTGACCCCCAGGATATAGATGGTGGGGGATTCGGCAATGGTAATGCCGTTGAATGTCAAGGGGCGGTGGTTAGACTCACGCTTGTTGCGATTGTCATTGCCTGGCACTTGTGTGGTGCGAATGTTACCTGCCACTTATCAGCCCAAGCCTGAACGTCGTCCAGGTCTAGTTGCATGCGGGCATGGACTGCTTCATTATCTGAGGAGTTGTGAATGGCACTTAACACTGTGCAGTAATCAGCGAACATCCCCATTTCTGACCTTATGTTGGAGGGAAGGTCATTGATGAAGCAGCTGAAGATGGTTGGGCCTAGGACACTGCCCTTAGGAACTCCTGCAGCGATATCCTGGGGCTGTGATGATTGACCTTCAACCACCTCAACCATCTTCCTTTGTGCTAGGTATGACTCCAGCCAGTGGAGAGTTTTCTCCCCGATTCTCATTGATTTCTATTTTTCTTGGGCTCCTTGATGCCACACTCAGTCAAATACTGCCTTGATGTCAAGGGCAGTTACTCTCACCTCACCTCTGGAATTCAGTTCCTTTGTCCATGTTTGGACCTAGGATGTAATGAGGTCGGGAGCCGAGTGGTCTTGGCGAAACCCAAACTGGGCATCAGTGAGCAGGTTATTGGTGAGTAAGTGCCGCTTGATAGCACTGTTGTTGACGCCTTCCATCACTTTGCTGATGATTGAGAGTAGACTGATGGGGCGGTAATTGGCCAGATTGGATACTTCTTAATTAAGATACTAATTAAGGTGTTATCCGTGGCTCAGTGGGGGGTAGCACCTACGCCTCAGAGTCAGAAGGTTGTGGGTCCAAGTCCCACTCCAGCAACCTGAGCACAAAAATCTAGGCTGATACTCTAGTGCAGTACTGAGGGAGTGCTGCACTGTTGGAGGTACCGTCTTTCGGATGAGACGTTAAACTGAGGCACTGTCTGCTCTCTCAGATGGATGTAAAAGATCCCATAGCACTATTTTGAAGAAGAGCAGGGGAGTTATCCCCAGTGTGCTGGCCAATATTTAAGGGCTCATGGGGTTGGGGGTAATATAGTAGCATGGATAGAGGATTGGTTAACGGACAGAAAACAGAGAGTAGGGATAAACGGGTCTTTTTCAGGTTGGCAGGCTGTAACTAGTGGGGTGCCACAAGGATCAGTGCTGGGGCCTCAGCTATTTACAATTTATATCAATGACCTAGATGAAGGAACTGAGTGTAAAGTATCCAAGTTTGCTGACGATATAAAGCTAAGTGGGACAGTAAACTGTGAGGAGAACACAAAGGCAGCGATTTTCTCGATCGATGTGGCTTGGGAGCGGGTCAGGTGGCTTCCGGGTTCCAGTCCCGCCCCCAACTACATCCGGCCTACAGACGTGATTTTACGTCAATTGGCCTTGTTAAGCTCGTCCCGCAGGCTTGCCAGCCAACTAAGACGAAGCCGGTCAGATGACGTCATTTGATGACGCGTCATCTGCCGGTTTTCTTAAAGGGACCACGCACAATTTTTTTGTGACAGCTGATTTCTCAGTGTTTGACAGCACTGAGGTGTTGCAAACACTGACAATCACTGTACAAAGATGAGCTCTTGCACCCAGGCTCTCGAGTGACTCCCTCCTTAGGCTAAAACAGATGGCAGCTGCAGGTGAGGTTACAGAAGCGATCTGTCACTGGTGAGAGAGGTTCTCCCAATGAGGTGGGACTAGACATACAATTCAAAACTTGTTACCTACGGAAAAGTCTAAATGCATTAAAAATGAATTTCCCAATATTTTCTTACCTCTGAAACTCACCAGTGCACCACTGGATCCTTCACACCACTTCTGCAGCTGTCATCAATGCAGAAACATTACAGCAGACTCACAACACACCACACTTACCTGGCGTGGTGTCCGGACGTCGGGAAGCCTGAAGTAGAAGTGTCAAAATTGAAAAAGAGCCAGTTAACTGCCTTTAACAGGCAGTTAAGTGGCTATAATCCTCTTCCTGCCGCTAGGTGTCGGGTCCATGCGCAAATCGGGGACCCGACACTTGGGAAGATTGATTGGAGGCGGGTTGACAGCAGGTTTCCTGCCCGCTGTCAATCTTTGCGATTTTGCCAGAGGTCCTGCCTTCAAACCCACCCCCTGAGTGCCAGCAAAATTCCAGCCAAAGAGTCTGCAAAGGGATACAGATAGACTAAGTGAGTGGGCAGTAAGGTGGCAGATGGAGTGTAATGTAGGGAAATGTGAGGTTATTCACTTTGGTAGGAAGAATAGAAAAACAGAATTTTTTTAAATGGTGAGACTCTTTTAAATGTTGGTGTTCAGAGAGATTTGGGTGTCATTGTGCAAGAAACACAGAAAGCTAGCATGCAGGTACAGCAAGCAATAAGGAAGGCAAATGGCATGTTGGCCTTTATTGCAAGGGGGTTGGAGTATAAGAGTAAGGAAGTATTGCTACAATTGTACAGGGCCTTGGTGAGACCACACCTGGAGTACTATGCACAGTTTTGGTCTCCTTATCTAAGGAAGGATATACTTGCCTTGGAGGCAGTGCAACGAAGGTTCACTAGATTGATTCCTGGGATGAGAGGGCTGTCCTATGATGAGAGATTGTGTAGAATGGGCCTATATTCTCTGGAGTTTAGAAGAATGAGAGGTGATCTCATTGAAACATACAAGATTCTGAAGGGACTTAACAGGGTAGATGATGAGAGGTTGTTTCCCCTGGCTGGAGTGTCTAGAACTAGGGGGTACAGTCTCAGGATAAGGGGTAGGTCATTTAAGACTGAGATGAGGAAGAATTTCTTCATTCAGAGGGTTGTGAATCTTTGGAATTCTCTGCCCCAGAGGGCTGTGGATGCGGAGTCTTTGAGTATATAGATTTTTGGACTCATGGGAAATCAAGGGATATGGAGATCAGGCGGGAAAGTGGAGTTGAGGTCGATGATCAGCCATGATCTTATTGAATCGCGGAGCAGGCTCGAGGGGCCGTATGGCCTACACCTGCTCCTATTTCTTATGTTCTTATTCCTCAATCAACATCACTAAAATAGATTATGTGGTCATTATCACATTGCTGTTTGTGGGAGTTTGCCGTGCGCATGTTGGCTGCCGTGTTTCCTACACTTCAATACTGACTACACTTCAAACGTACTTCATTGGCAGTAAAGCACTTTGGGATGCTGTGAGGTCATGAAAGGTGCTATATAAATGCAAGTCTTTCTTTTTTCTTTTATTATAATAATATCTATGTCTAGCAGGCAGCAGTACGAGCTGCTAGAACTGGAACTTAAATTTATCATTTATGATCAGATCACCCGAATGCTGTAACTTTTTCATATTCTGGGATGTTGATATCCTGGAAAGACTCGATTCCGCCACTCCAGATCCATATTTAACACAGGAGTACCCATTATGTGCAACATTCAAAGGGATGATACCCGGCATCAAAAGGTATGTTTTGGATTATTCTTATCAAAACATTTACAATCGAAAAACCTTTTTTTTTAAAGTTCCAACTACACCAGTGAGTCTTTACTACAGCCAGACTCTTCCATTATATTTACAGACAGCCGTCGCTCAACTTTTCTACATGTTGTTTTCCTCCACTTTTGAAACTTATTCGGTCCAGGAGCGAATCTGATGTAATTAAAACTAATTCGCTAACAGTACTGAAGGTGGTTCTTCTGCCCTTTCTCAAAGTTAATTCTTTCAGTTTAATTTCGGGCACGGTACCTACCAGTTTCTACGGAAGTATTCCTCGGCCAGCTCCTGCCGCTGCATCTTCAGCAGCGCTAAAGTCGCCATCTTCTTCTTTCAGTTGTAGCGCGTTGCCATGGACACCGGGCGAGCCTGAGGCATCTCGGCAGAGGTGGGGACCGCTTTATAAACTGCGCCCGCAGAAAGGTACCGGCTGCAACAACAACAACAAAAAAACTGTAATAGTTAGGATACAAATACCTTTTTATCTGTCAGACGGTGATGTCGAACGTGAAGGACGGGCGATGTGAAAAGAGTTGAGTTTCGTAATGGTTTGGACCTCCTTCCGGTGCACGGTTGCTTTTTCCCGTCCTCCCCTGGCCCGGGCATGGTGGCGCCCGGAGCTCATTAAAGGCGAATATTTGATAATTGTTTATTACAATAATAATAATAAGCGGCCCATTAAAACACCCTTTGATGTTCGGCGCGACAAACAAACAAACTCTGCGCAGTACAGGCGGCGGCTGGTGAGTAGGCGGTGCCCAGGCTCCGGGCAGGGAGCTGAGCAGAGCCGAGCGGTGTCTGGCAGCGTTGTTTTCACATGTGTGCACAGTTTGTGAAGTGCTGGCTTGGCAGGGAAGGCCCGGTGCCCGCGCTGCCCTCGGCCACTGGCCGCCAGCCTGGGTTGCCGGTGCTGGTTGTAAATAAATGCTGTCGCACGATCTCGGAGGGATTTTATTTCAAGTAATACTGCACGTCTGCCTTGCCCACCCCACCACATGAGTAGTGCAGATTGTGGGCCTTGTAGTATTATCGTCAGCCAGTGTAGAGGAAACAGACAATTTACATCTGTTGTCTGCAACCTCAAAGTGGTGGCCAGTTAACCCCTTCCCCAAATTTCTTTATGCTATTGGGATTGTGATTATGGGTCACATCTCAAGATGTGGGGAATTATTTCTAAGAAGCTTCTTCTAGACCTTTGATAGAAGATACAGGAACTTCTACACACTATTGACAGTAAACAAGAAGATGTACGAAGGCCGGAAACAAGGGTTACTGGTTCCCGAGCATTCTGAAAACTCAAAAATAAATGATTTTCTCATTACAATCACGGTCGATTGGGGGTATAGAACTAATGTTTTCATTTGAGGAGCATAGACTATGATGATCTTTGCCACTGAATATGCACCAGGATTGTGATATGTTTGTCGATAAAAGAGAGATAGATAATCTTTATTTGAAGTTAAATTCTGGGTAAGAATGAAAACACAACTTTAATTACTTTGGTGGAAAGTAGGGTCATAAGAAAAGTTGGATGAGAAAAGACTATACGTTTCCCTGTAGGAGTAATCCTTAAGGTTCAATATAGGAAATGCACACTACTAATATAACATTAAATGCTACTTTATAATGCTGAAGTGCGGCCATGTTATTTTCAACACAATATTGTTACTTTAAAACTAAAGCAAAATACTGCGGATGCTGGAAATCTGAAATAAAAACAGAAAATACTAGAAATACTCAGCAGGTCAGGCAGCATCTGTGGAGAGAGAAACAGAGTTAACTGTGGAGGAGGAATTCTTAGAATGTTTACGGGATGGTTTTCTGGAACAATATGTCGAGGAACCAACCAGAGATCAGGCCATCTTAGACTGGGTATTATGTAACGAGAAAGGATTAATTAGCAATCTTGTTGTACAAGGCCCCTTGGGTCAGAGTGATCATAATATGATAGAATTCTTCATTAGGATGGAGAGTGAAGTAGTTGAATCAGAGACTAGGGTCCTGAATTTAAATAAAGGAAACTACGATGGTATGAGGCGCGAATTGGGTAGGATTGATTGGGGAATGTCACTCAAAGGGTTGATGGTGGATAGGCAATGGCAAACATTCAAAGACTGCATGGATGAACTACAGAATTTGTTCATCCCAGTGTGGCATAAGAATAAAACAAAAAGGGTGACTCAACCGTGGCTAACAAGGGAAATTAGGGATAGCATAAGATCCAAGGAGAGGGCATATAATTTGGCCAGAAAAAGCGGTAACCCTGAGGATTGGGAGCAGTTTAGGATTCAACAAAGGAGGACAAAGGGATTAATTAAGAAGGGGAAAATAGAATATGAAAGTAAGCTTGCAGGGAACATAAAAACTGACTGTAAGAGTTTTTATAGATATGTGAAGAGAAAAAGATTAGTGAAATCAAGTGTAGGTCCCTTGCAGTCAGAAGCAGGGGAAGTTATAATGGGGAACAAAGAAATGGCAGGCCAATTAAATGCATATTTTGGTTCTGTCTTCACAAAGGAGGACACAAATAACCTCCCAGAGATGTTGGAGAACATACGGGTCTGATGAAAGGGAGGAACTGAAAGAAATCAGTATTTGCAGGGAAATGGTGTTACGGAAATTGATGGGATTGAAGGCCGATAAATCCCCAGGGCCTGATAATCTACATCCTAGGGTACTTAAGGAAGTGGCCCTAGAAATAGTAGATGCATTACTGATCATCTTCAAACATTCGATGGAATCTGGAACTGTACCCATGGATTGGAGGGTAGCTAATGTTACCCCACTATTCAAAAAGGGTGGTAGAGAGAAAGTGGGGAATTACAGACCGGTAAGCTTGACATCGGTAGTGGGGAAAATGCTAGAGTCCATTATAAAGGATGTAATAGCTGAGCACTTGAAAAACAGTGACAGGATCGGACAAAGTCAACATGGATTTACAAAAGGTAAATCGTGCTCGACTAATCTACTGGAATTTTTTGAGGATGTAACTGGGAAAATAGATAAGGGAGAACCAGTAGATGTGGTGTATTTGGACGTTCAAAAGGCTTTTGATAAGGTCCCGCATAAGAGATTAGCGTGTAAAGTTAAGGCACATGGGATTGGGGGCAAGGTATTGACTTGGATAGAGAACTGGTTGGCGGACAGAAAGCAGAGAATAGGAATTAATGGGTCTTTTTCTGAGTGGCAGGCAGTGACTAGTGGGGTACCGCAGGGTTCGGTCCTTGGACCCCAGCTATTCACAATATACATTAATGATCTAGATAAGGGAACTAAATGTAATATCTCCAAGTTTGCAGATGACACAAAGCTGGGTGGGAGTGTGTGCTGCGAGGAGGATACTGAGAAACTCCAGGATGATTTGGACAGGTTGGGTGAGTGGGCAGAAGCGTGGCAGATGCAATATAATGTGGATAAATGAGAGGTTATCCACTTTGGTGTCAAAAACAGAAAGGTAGACTATTATCTGAATGGCAATAGATTGGGAGAAGGGGAAGTGCAACGAGACCTGGGTGTCCTTGTGCACCAGTCGCTGAAGGTAAGCATGCAGGTGCAGCAGGCGGTGAAGAAGGCAAATGGTATGTTGGCCCTCATAGCGAAAGGGTTTGAGTATAGGAACAGGGATGTCCTGCTGCAGTTGTACAGGGCCTTGGTGAGACCACACCTTGAGTACTGTGTGCAGTTTTGGTCGCCTTATCTGAGGAAGGATGTTCTTGCCATAGAAGGAGTTGAGCGAAGATTCACAAGGCTGATCCCTGGGATGGCAGGAATGACATATGAGGAGAGATTGGGTCGATTGGGCTTATACTCGCTGGAGTATAGAAGAATGAGAGGGGATCTCATCGAAACATATCAAATTCTGACAGGTCTGGACAAACTAGATGCAGGAAGAATGTTCCCGATGGTCGGAGAGTCCAGAACCAGGGGTCATAATCTAAGGATAAGGGGTAAGCCATTTAGGACAGAAATGAGGAAGAATTTCTTCACCCAGAGAGTGGTGAACCTGTGGAATTCTCTACCACAGAAGGTAGTTGAGGCCAAGCCATTAAATATATTCAAGAATGAGTTAGATATATTTCTTAAAGCTAAAGGTATCAAGGATATGGGGAGAAGGCAGGTACAGGGTACTGAGTTTGGATGATCAGCCATGATCTCATCGAATGGCGGAGCAGGCTCGAGGGGCCAAATGGCCTACTCCTGCTCCTATCTTCTATGTTTCTGTGTAACGTTTCAGGTCGATGATCCTTCATCAGAACTGAGTTCTGCCTGACCTGCTGAGTATTTCCAGCATTTTCTGTTTGTATTGTTACTTTAAAACTAGTTGATCTCCTGTCGCTTTGCACACAGTCAAGACCAAGTGAAGTCTTCAAGTAACGCAGGGTTGGAGAATGGGGGGATAATTGGCCTCGGGCATGTAGATGAATTCAGTCACCATTTTAAAGTCATATATTCTGTCCTTATTTTTATATATTTATATTATAAATGTGGATACAGAAATTTACAATGGAAGCTGCATATGTAAATTTGTCATGCTGTCATTACACCCTCCTGCTAGTGGTCGTGCTGAGGTGTTATCAGAAATTGACAACTCTGGCAAGGCTTCATTTATTACCCATCCCCTAGCTGACCAGAGAAGATGATGCGAGGTCTTCTTCTAGTGACTGTTTTTATAACTGAATGGCTTGCTCAGCCACTTCAGGGGCAGTGAGACTATATAGTGTTTACTAGTGTTACAAGTAGGCCAGATCGGATAGGTGTGGCACGATTCCTTCCCTGTACACATCAGTGAACCATTTGATAAGGTAGCAGCTTCTATGGTCAATTTATGTGGTGCTAGCCCACAAATTACTAGTTTAATTGAATTCAGTTTCACAACTTTCTTTGGTAGGATTTGAACACAGCCTCGAGTTGCGAGTCCAGTACTATAACCACACTTTTCTTGTGACCCTACTTTCCACGGAGTACTGATTCAGCTGTCTGATTTGATATGTATTAGAGCCCGAGTTGCACCACGGCTGCTAGGAATTGTCTCATTCGGAACCAGCTAATTATTTGTAGTGTGAATGAAGACACTGGCCAGTTTGTGCATTTGGAAGACGTGTCTGAGGGTCTCTGAACCTTGGGAGTCACTTAGTTGGTTTGTGCATGCGTGGAAGCCCTGTCCACATGGTGACACCTTGGAATTGTGCAAGGTACATCAAGGAGTCTTTGACCATGGATACCGTCTGTCTGGATGGGAATTGTGAAGTATTCGGAGGGAGGTATAGCTAGCATTCAGGTGGTTAAGAGCCCCATAGAATGGTTCATGTTATTTACAGCTGGGGGGGACGGGGGATTGTTGGCACTATTATGAGTAAGTTTATTTTTGTTTTTTTCATGTTCTGTAATAAATGTATTTATAGAAGGATGATATATAAATATATATAGTAGGATGAGTGACTTTTTCTGGAACATGATTGTGTAGATTTTTTTTGTGTAATAAAATTAGGGAGAAAGGTTTTGAATAACATATTGGTACTTTTAAGAACATAAGAAATAGGAACAGGAGGAGGCCATTCGGCCCCTCGAGCCTGCTCCACCATTCAATAAGATCATGGCTGATCTTCGACCGCAACTCCACTTTCCTGCACTATTCCCATATCCCTTGATTAACTTAATATTCAAAAATCTATCGATCTCTGTCTTGAATATACTCAACGACTGAGCCTCCACAGCCCTCTGGGGTAGAGAATTCCAAAGATTCACCACCCTCAGAGAGAAGAAATTTCTCCTCATCTGAGTCCTAAATTGCCGCCCCCTTATTCTGAGACTGTTCTAGACCCCTGGTTGTAGACTCCCCAGCCAGGGGAAACATCCTCCCTGCATCTACCATGTCAAACCCTGTAAGAATTTTGTATGTTTCAATGAGATCACCTCTCATTCTTCTAAACTCTAGAGAATATAGGCCTAGTCTACTCAATCTCTCCTCATAGGACAATCCCCCCATTCCAGGAATCAGTCTGGTGAACCTTCATTGCACTCCCTCTATGGCAAGTATATCCTTCCTTAGGTAAGGAAACCAAAACTGTACACAATACTCCAGGTGTGGTCTCACCACGGCCCTATATAATTGCAGTAAGACATCTTTACTCTTATACTCAAATCCTCTTGTAATAAAGGCCAAAATACCATTTGCTTTCTTAATTGCTTGCTGTACCTGCATGTTATCTTTCAGTGATTTGTGTCGAAGGACACCCAGGTCCCTCTGAACACCAACATTTCCCAATCTCTCACCATTTAAAAAATACTCTGCTTTTCTATTTTTCCTACCAAAGTGGATAACTTCCCATTTCGCCACATTATATTCTGTTTGTCATGTTCTTGCCTACTCACTTAGCCTGTCTATATCCCCTTGAAGCCTCTTTGCATCCTCCTTACAACTTACTTTGTATCATCAGCAAACTTGGAAATCATCAGCAAACTTGGATATATTATATTTGGTCCCTTCAACCAAATCATTGATATAGATTGTGAATAGCTAAGGACCAAGCACTGATCCTTGTGGTACCCCACTAGTTACAGCCTGCCAACCTGAAAATGACCCGTTTATTCCTACTCTCTGTTTTCTGTCTGTTAACCAATCCTCAATCCATGCTAGTATATTACCCCCAATCTCATGAGCCCTAATTTTGTTTAATAACCTCTTGTGTGGCACCTTATTGAATGTCTTCTGAAAATCCAAATACACCACATCCTTTGGTTCCCCCTCATCTATTCTGCTAGTTACAACCTCAAAAAACTCTAACAGATTCGTCAAACATGATTTCCCTTTCATAAATCCATGTTGACTCTGTTCAATCCTATTATTATTTTCTAAGTGCCCTGTTACCAAGTCCTTAATAATAGATTCTAGCATTTTCCCCACTACTGATGTCAGGCTAACTGGTCTGTAGTTCCCCGTTTTCTCTCTCCCCTCTTTCTTAAATAGAGGGGTTACATTTGCTACCTTCCAATCTGCAGAAACCGTTCTAGAATCTATGGAATTTTGGAAGATGACAACCAATGCATCCATTATCTCTATAGACACCTCTTTTAAAACCCTAGGATGTAGGCCATCAGGTCCAGGGGATTTATCGGCTTTCAGTCCCATTAATTTCTCCAGTACTTTTTTTTACTAATACTAATTTCTTTCAGTTCCTCATTCTCGCTAGACCCTTGGTTCTGCACTATTTCCGGGAGGTTTTTTGCGTCTTCTTCCGTGAAGACAGACACAAAGTATTTGTTCAATTTCTCTGCCATTTCCTTATTCCCCATTATAATTTCTCCTGTCTCAGCCTGTAAAGGACCCATGTTTACTTTCGCTAATCTTTTCCTATTTACATACCTATAGAAGCTTTTCTAGTCTGTTTTTGTCTCTCCTTTACTCTCATATTCTATTTTCCTTTCTTTATCAATTTCTTGGTCCTCCTTTGCTGAATTCTAAAATCCTCCCAATCCTCAGGCTTACTACTCAATTGGCAACATTGTAAGCCTCTTCCTTTAATCTAATACTATCTTTAATTTCTCTTGTTATCCATGGTTGGACCATTTTTCCCATGGTGTTTTTATTCCTTAAGAGAATGTATATTCATTGTGAATTATGAATTATTTCTTTAAATGTTTGCCATTGCTTTTCTACTGTCATATCTTTTAATCTATTTTCCAAGCTACCTTAGCCAACCCAACTCGCCTCTCATACCTACATGGTTTGCTTTGTTCAGGTTTAGGACCCTAGTTTTGGACTTAACTAAATCACTCTCAAACTCAACATAAAATTCTATCGTATTATGATCACTGCTCCCCAGAGGCTCTTTTACTACAAGCTTATTAATTAACCCTGTCTCATTGCACAGTACTTGATCTAAAATAGCCAATTCCCTCGTAGGTTCTTGACATACTTATCTAGAAAACTATCTTGAATGCATTCCATGAACTCTTCCTCTGCACTATTTCTGCAAATTTGGTTTGCCCAGCCTATATGAAAGTTAAAAGTCCAAAAATGTGCGGGTTAGGTTGATTTGGCTATGATAAATTGACCCTTAGTGTTAGGGGGGGATTAAATATGTGGGGTTATGGGGATAGGATGGGATATGTTAGGGGGAATTAAATATGTGGGGTTACGGGGGTAGGGTGGGATATGTGTACTGTGGGGATTAAAGCAGGGACAGGGTACTGGATTTGAATGATCAGCCATGATCGTATTGAATGGTGGAGCAGGCTCGACGGGCCGAATGGCCTACTCCTGCTCCTAGATTCTATGTTTCTATGTTAAAGTCCCCCATGATTACTGTATTACCCTTGTTACATGCATCTCTAATTTCCTGATATATACTTTGCCTGACACTACAACCACTGTTCGGGGGCCTATAGACTTCTCCCACTAGTGCTTTCTGCCCCTTGTTGTTTCTTAGCTCCACCCAAACTAATTCTACATCTTGTTTTTCCAAGCCAAGATCCTTTCTCTCTATTGTCTTTATTCCCTCCTTTATTATCAGGGCCACCCCTCCCATTCTGCCTGTCTCTTCTAAAAATCAAATATCCTGGAATATTTAGTTCCCAACCGTGGTCAGTCTGCAATCACGTCTCTGTAATGGGCTATTAAATCAAACCCATTTATTTCTATCTGCGCTATTAATTCATCTATTTTGTGGCGAAAGCTTTGTGCATTCAGATATAGTATCTTTAGCTTTAACTTTTTTCTGTTTTTCCCTGATGTCACTTTAGTCACTAATGCCCTATTACCTTTGTTAATCTTTCTGTCCCTTCCTGACCCACTCTGCTTATCTTTACCCAGATCACTACTCTGCTCTACATCCTTGACATTTCTCTTACTGCTTTTGAATTTACCCTTTCCTGAATCCTCCCACCCCACCCCTTCATTAGTTTAAAGCCCTATCTACCACCCTAGTTATTCGATTCACCAGGACACTGGTCCCAGCCCGGTTTAAGTGGAGCCTGTCCCCATGGAACAGCTCCCTCTTTCCCCAGTACTGGTGCCAGTGCCCCATGAATTGAAATCTCTGCCTCCCACACCACTCTTTGAGCCACGCATTTAACCATCAAATCTGTTTGTCCCTATGCCAGTTTGCATGTGACTCAGGTAACAATCTAGAGATTATTACCTGTAAGGTTCTGCGTTTTAATTTCAACCCTAGCTCTTCAAACTCTCTCAGCAGTACCTCATCCCTATTTCTACCTATGTCGTTGGTTCCTACGTGGACCACGACAACTGGATCCCCCCCCCCATCCCACTTCAAGTTCTTCTCCAGCCACGAGGAGACATCCTTCACACCGGGCAGGCAACACAACCTTCGGAACTCCCGGTCATGGCTGCAGAGAACAATATGTATCCCCCTGACTATACTGTCCCCTACTGCTACCACATTCCTTTTCACTGCCCCCCCCACTTGAATGGCCTCCTGCACCATGGTGCCATGGTCAGTTTGCTCATCCACCCTACAGTCCTTGTTCTCATCCACACAGGTAGCAAGTATCTCATACCTGTTGGTCAAAGTCAATGGTCGAGGCTCCTCCGTCGCTACATCCTGGGTCCCCATACATTCCTGACTCTCAGTCACACCCTCCTATCCCTGACCATTGACAAACTCTAAAGTAACCTAAGGGATGTGACTGCCTCCTGAACAAAGTGTTCAGGCAATTCTCCCCCTCCCTGATGCCCCGCAATGTCTGCACCTCGTACTCCAGCTCAACAACTCTGAGCCGAAGCTCCTCGAGCTGCAGACACTTACCGCAGATGTGGCTGCTCGGGATCTCGCTGCTGTCCACAAACTCCCACATGCTGCATTACGGCACACCACCTGCCCTACCATGTCTATCTAACCTTCTTTATTTATTTGATTAGTTAATTAATTATTATTTTTTCAATCAATTATTTTAGTTTTATTAATTAATTGGTTTATCTAGTTTAAGTTACTAATTCAGTAAAGTAAGGTAATAGTAAGTTACAGTTTCCTAGCTCTGAGTTTAACCCACTTCCCTAATTTAGAGGCTAAAAAAAACTCTAATACTCACCACCCAATCACCTACCTGTTGCCCTGTGATGTCACTACTTGATTTTTTTCTGTTTGAAGGTTCCTCGTGCTGCCTCTCTCTTTATAGCACCGCCGCTGCTCTCGTCGTTTTATACTTTAGTTATTCACAAATTGGAAAGGAGAAAAGCACAGACTTAGACACTTGACCGATAAGGAAAAAGATAATTTGCTCGTTGTGGGTGTCAGACTTGATGACCACGGCAGATACTAAATTTTATTATTAAGAAATATATATGAATGAACCTGCATTCTCATTGAAGTTTGTGAGCTGTCATATTCTTCTCACTGAATTCATATCAGGTGTAATGATTAGTGTGCTTGTGGATGAACGCTCCAGAACATAGTGAGTAACACATGGGAATGACAATAAGGCATTAATGTTATCAAGGGTTCATTCCCTTATTTTTAATATATCTTTTGAAGTTCAGAGGGGGAAAGTTTTGTTGTGTGCTTCCTTGTTTTGTGGATTGAATAGGAGGTCGCTGGCAAAATTGAAAAGAGTAGGGGGGAAAAATTCGGTTGGTTAGCACCTCCAGGGGGTGCTAACGAGGCGCTAGGAATTTAGCGCCCGAGCGGCGTGATTTTAGCGCTGCTCGCGAAATTGACCAGTCGTTTTGTGGCGGCGCTAAGCACTACCGCCACGATCTCTTGCGCCCACAGATCGTGACGTCAGTCGAGCGTGCAACGCCCTGTAGCGCCCCGGACCGGATATTGAGTCGCGCCCCCTGCCTTAGCGCCTGCCGCTAGGAACAACAGGTAGAGGGGAACGTTTTCAAGTCGGGAAGGGGTTGGGGGAGCGCTATTTAAAGGCGGGCGCTTCCTGCCTTTTTTTGTCGGCAAAATCTTTGGTACACCCAGGTTGAGAGGGAGAGAGACGTCTGGAAAAATTTTATGCTGTCCTAAAGAGTTTTGGCCCTCAGCACCACTTTTGAGGTTCCTAAGCGCCGAGCTCTTTCCCTGGGCCTATCCATTCGTGCTTCCAACACAATCGCTTTAGAGGTCTCTCCAGGCCGAGATTCAAGGCTGCAATGAGCAGGGTGTGGCTGGCCAGCAAGATGGCCCCTCCCCTTTAAGAACTGGATGGCGCCAGGCTTCCATGGTAACTGACATCGCCTGAGCTTCGGTAGCGTTCTGAGGTAGCGCCTCGCTCCCCGATGTTTGCACCTTAAGAGAGCTGTGTAGCGCCTGATTTAGCGCTCAAATCACCTCCAGGGGTGATAGAGGTGAATTTTGCAGTCAGAGGCGATAATTAGTGCTGGGCGCTAAACTTTGCGTCCGGCCGATATTAGCGCCCTAAAATGGGCGACACCCAATTTTCCCCCCCCGAGAAGAAAAAATGAAGGCAGTCATCAATAGCTGACACTGACACTGCCACACAAGTGCCAGGAAATGACCATCTCCAACAAGAGAGAGCTGGAGAATTTTCCCTTGCCATTCAATGGCATTACCATTGTCTAATCCCCCACCATCAACATCCTTGGGGGGTGGGCGGGGGGGGGGGGCGGTCACCATTGACCAGAAACTTAATTGGACCAGCCAACTAAATACTGTGGCTACAAGAGCAGGGTCAGAGGCTGGGTATTCTGCGGCGAGTGACTCACCTCCTGACTTGCCAAAGCCTTTCCACCACCTACAAGGCATAAGTCAAGAATTTGATGAAATACTCTCCACTTGCCTGGATGAGTGCAGCTCCAATAACACTCGAAGCTCAACACCATCTAGGACAAAGCAGCCCGCTTGATTGGCACCCCATTCACTACCTTAAACATTCACTCCCTCCACCACCGGCGCACCGTGGCTGCAGTGTGTACCATCTACAAGATGCACTGCAACAACTCGCCAAGGGGTCTTCAACAGCACCTCCCAAACCCGCGACCTCTACCACCTGGAAAGACAAGGCAGTAGGCGCATGGGAACACCCATCACCTCCAAGTTCCCCTCTAAGTCACACACCATCCTGACTTGGAAATATATTGCAGTTCTTTCATCGTCGCTGGGTCAAAATCCTGGAACTCCCTACCTAACAGCATGTGGGAGTACCTTCACCTCACAGGTGACTGCAGCAGTTTAAGAAGGTGGCTCACCAAAACCTTCTCAAGGGCAATTAGGGATGGGCAATAAATGCTGGCCATGCCAACAATGCCTACCTCCCATGAATGAATAAATTAAGTTAGCCTTTTAAAAGACTGTAGTTTGTAGGAGGAAGGAAGACTTTCAGTTTTGAAGCCCTGGAAAATAATTTTTCTTTTCATCATTCACTCTGATGCACCCTTCTAAGTGATACCAGACATTCACTGGAAAGGGGAGATTTGTCACTATCTCACTTTCTCCTGACTATCCCCTCCCTAGCTACTCTTCTAAGGCAAACCAGACAAGATTTAGGAATTCTTTGACGCTGAGCTGAGCTTCAAACTCCCTATCCTATCCATCACCAAGACAGCACCTCAGCAACATTGTTTCCCTTCGCCCCTATCTCACCCCCTGCCACTTATCTCTGCTTTTGTTATCTTATGATTTAGCTTCTTTCAAGGAATACCTTCCTTGTTGACCTCACAAACTCCTCTTTATACAAATACCAACTTGTCCAAAACTCTTCCACCTGCACTAAGTCTTGCTCATTCATCACCCTTCTCCTCACTGACCTCTACTGGTCAGTACCGAATTCAGAATCCTTGTCCTTGTTTACAAATCCCTTTGCGGTTTCACCTGACCCACTTCTGCAACCTCCTTGAGCCCTATGGCTTGTTCTGCATTTTACGATATTCTGGGCTCCCGTCTGTAATTCCTTTCCTAAACCTCTTCAAATTACTACTTCCCTTCTACCTTTTAAAAAAAACTCCTCAAACCTACCTTTCTGACAGTAGCATTAGCTAACTTTTAAAACTTGGACCTCAGTCTGTCTTTTATGTGAAGCACCATGAGACATTTAATCATGTTGATGATACTATACAAATGCTAGCTACTTTTTATCTTGTATTGATAAAACATTTAAAATATGGTTATTTAGTTCTTTAGAATACGTGTGAATTCATATTACTCTCCTGAAATTAGTTTTCAAATTTTTATTTCTCCTATTTTATGTTATTTTTCTTTAATTTCATTATGTTCCCCTCTTCTCCTGACTGATACAGTAGACAACCTCTTCACAACCTTTTGTTCCTTGAACAAGTGCTGGGAGGGGATTGAAAGGGGCACTCATTGATTTGCCCAATTGTTTTTCTTTGTGCTACTTTTTGCCTCGCACCGCGATGACTTTGCTGAGATTAAGAATGCTCTTTGTGGGGAATCCGCAAAGTCAGATTGGGGTGGAATTTCCCGTGGGGCGTAATCGGGCAATTACACACGTGTGCCCCTTTTGCCGATGTCAATTTATGACTAAATTTCCTGTCAATCTCATTAGCATACACCGGAATGTGAAAATCGGCGTAATCAGGGTCAACAATCAGGGCCTGAGGACAGCACAGAGCTCACACCATATAATTCCTTCTTTAAGTATGAAAGTTAAAGTTTCAAGCCATCTAACCATTGTTCATGCACATTACGCACAGCACGTTTAAGAACATACAATCGTGGAAGCTTTTTAGTTTTTTAACGTGACTCATACTGGTGCTATAGAAAGGCATTCAAAGAAACAGAAAATACAGTGCATGTCTCAGTGAGGATCATTTTTTTGAAAAATTGCTTAAAAATATCACAAAAAAAACTAGAAAAGTGACTGTTGCGTCTAAAATTTTGGGTGTAATTTTATACCCATATTGAAGCAGTGTAATTACAGGAAATTTGTCAGGTGCAGGGTTCAATAGACAGGCGTAAAAAATCGAGGAAATTCAGGCGTAGCGTAATTATGTACGTAACACACTTACGCCCACGTTTTCTCGATCTTTTATGCCAGGTCTTTGCTTTACGTCCCGTTTACGCATGAGAAAATGGACATGAAATTTCACTCCATGATCTATAAGTTTGTTCATGCAGTAATGCACTGATGCAGTCAGACGCGCTCTATATTTAAAAAAAAATACAAATTATTGTTGTTTAGTACAAATTAAAATGCATAAAATACACTGCAAAGGTTTGTAGTGCAGCATTACTTTTTTTCCATAGTCAACCGTTAGCATTGTTTTGCAATTCTTTTTTGAGTAAGCTGTTTATAGGAGTAACCCTACCTAAAGCCACTCTTAGTGCTGGATAAATCCATTCTTAAAAAGTGTTTCTTTTCAAGTGCTTGGACAGGAAGAGAGAAGCGGAATTCAGAGGACAGAAAGAAGGATTGCATTTCAGCAGTCAAATTAATGACCTGAAATTCATAGAAAGACTTACATTCATATAGTGTCTTTCATGACCTCAGGAAGTGTAAGTCACTGTTGTAATGTAGAAAACATGGCAGGCAATTTGCACAGAGCAAGGTCCCACAAACAGCAATGTGATAACGAGCAGATCATCTTTTAATAATCCAGCGTTTTCTGTTGTTATTTCGGATTTCCAGCATCCGCAGTATTTTGCTATCGTATCTTTTAATGATGTTTGTTGAGTGATAAATATTGGCCAGGACACTGGGGAGAACTCCCAGGTCTTCAAAATAGTGCCATGGGATCTTTTATGTCCACCTGAGAGGGTAGACAGGGTCTCGGTTTAACGTCTCATCCAAAAGACGGCACCTGCGACTCCTGAGTACAAAATTGGAATGTCAGCCCACATCCTTCTGACTCAGAGGCAAGAGTGCTACCACTGAACCACGGCTGAGTTGAAGTTTTTGTTAAGGTGACATTATTAAATAGTGGACTTTGTTATTGCTGTGACTGTATAAATACTACAGAACTTATCATGTGTGAAAGAAACCCAGTAGTCTAAGCTTTCTGCCCCTTCCCTCTTCGATTGACACACATGTACAGAGGGATGGGCCTTTAGTCTGCCCCCAAGATGCCCTCTTAACAGCGGCCATATTTCTGCTCTGGAATAATTTGCATTTAGGAGGTGGATTCCTCAATCTTCATCAGAAATCACGCGAGGCTGGGAGTGGGACTTACTGCAGCAGGCCTTGTGGACCTGCTACAGCTGGAGAAAGAGGTAGCCAGTGAGCTGCCTGTTTGAAAAAAAATGTTGTCTTTAATTGGCTTGTGCATATCAGTATGCTGAGAGTGCAAGCACAGGCACTTCTCCAGTTTTTAGTCCCGGGCCTCCTGAACGCTGGGCGGCAAGGCCTAACGGGTGTATCTATGGCGAGCATTCCAAGAGTGCAAATGGCGGGGAACATGGTGGAGGCTGTGATAGACAAAGATTAGAAACAGAGTAGCTTGAGAAAGTGAAATAAATTATCAGTTGTTTCCCTAGAAGTATTTACTGTACTGTAGCTGGTAGAACTTCCTTTCCTCTGGCTTCTGATGAAAACACAAACGTAGAAATCAAAGGGTTTAAGTCTATTGAAACTACGTGTGAAAAATCAATTTGATGTCATATGTTTCTGGCTGGACTTATTTCAGATCTTCAGAAAAACGTTGCATTATTATCTATCCATCTATTTTTGTGAATTTGTGTCTTTGTTGACATAGTGTTGTAGAATCAGAAACCACTGTCTCTTTTTCTAATTACTTGCCCATGTCTGCCCACCAGTAGATCAGCTTATTCTTACGGCGGATATTCCTGAGACTTCCCATTTGTATTTTGTATGCCCTGTTTGAAATCTGCATAACCCCCAAATCACCATGAGCAATGAAATTCAATAATTTTATTTTTAACCACTTGTATAAGTACGTGTGTGTTGTGAGTACACAGCTTAAATTAACCCTCACTTTAGTTGCCGGTGACATTATCTACTGGTTCCTCAAGTCACAATTGTTGTGTTAGATGTGTGTGCAGTACCACAAACTATTGTGATGTGGTCTTTGTGTGGATCAATTAATTTTTAAATAGCATTTTAATAAAATTACCATCAGGCATGATCAGTGATTGACATCAGTGTTTACCCAATCACACTATTGCAATTTTGGTAAAAAGGTCTACTACTACTGATAATTTTAAGTCATTTTTTGACACTACAACATTTGAATTAAGCAATGTAAATAACACAGCAAAGTGGGAACTTTGTGCTTACATTGATACTTTGAATTAAGAGTAGATTGTACCCCTTTAACTTGGCTTCTAAAATTAGAAACTTTCTAGCACTAGAAACTTTCCACACAACAGTGTGTTCGGAAAATGCTAATAATCCTGTGTATGAGTAAATGTTATTGCATTGACTTCTAATTGCTGCAAATATGCAGCCAAACTGTAGACTGAGTTGATGGTAAAATTCCATAATGGTTTGTTGTGATTTTGTTCATGCTGAAAATTAAAAGTAAAAACAGCAAACCCTGTACAGCCATCTTATACCGTTGTTGTGAGCCAAACAAGAACGTTTCTTTATAGTAAAGGTGTTTTACATAAATCCTTTGTTATTGAAGCAGACATAAATGATGAATGTTGTTTCAGAGATCAGGGTACTGTATTTTAGCATGTGTTGGACTGAAGGCTACACTATATATAATATCATACAGAAAAACCTGTCTTTCTACTCACCTTGATTCAAAAGCAACCATTAAGCAAACATTGTATTCTCTGAAACAACAGATTTTGAATATAAAAATAGGATTGCACCTGGAATAACTTACCTGCTCATGTGGCCACAGCTACTGATAAAATAAAAGGTTACTGATATTGTTTAACAAAGGGAACCTTCACCAGGATTAACAGTCACTTAAACAGTCCTGATCATTATGCAAACTTGTAGTTGTGTTTGGGTCTACAGTATAAAGTTGATTAGATTTGACACGTGGATTCAATAGCACCTCGTTTAATCAACCATTGTGGCTCCATTTTGAAGGTGACCTTTCAATAAGCATACTGTTGGAATTATCAGAAGTTTATATATACACACAGTATCAAGTTCTTATCTGGTCATAAAAGGTTCCTGCTATCATGCATAAAATATTGTTTAAGAAAATTATAGTAAGACACAATTCAGATAAACTTAGGCATAACATATGTCACAGCCAGTATTTTAATGGAGGGTGAGTGAGGAAGAAATGAAGTACTACCTGAGATAGTTTGGAAGATGGGATAATATGTAGATCTACCTAAGTCAAGTACTATAATGGTCGAGGATATTGCACATGTGATAGGAATATAAGAGCGTAGGAAGGCACAAAAGTCTTTGTAGTCCATCAAGCCAGCTCCCATGCACTGCATGTCCATACCCTTGAAATACTCTAGCTCATAATCACTTTACCAGTTAAAGTGATCGAGGGTCTTTCTCACAAGTGAGAAAATTGTTGGAATGAACTTTGACTACTATTGTTATACTTTATTTATTTATTTATTTATTGTGTAAAGGTAGAGATTTAGGCCTAAAAATTCGGTTGCTTTGCGCCTCCTGTTAGCTAACTGGGTGCAAAGCAACTAGTGCCCGGGCGCGGCGCCGCCAACGAAATTCAGCGGGAGTTTAGCGGCGGCGGTAACCGTTAGTGCCCCATGGTGCTGCGCCGCCGGCGATGATGTCCTCGCCATGCGCAGCGCCCCGGCCGCGATCTTCGGTAGCGCCCCCTGACTTACCGCCGGATGCTATGTCCGACAGGGTCAGGGGGGCCTACCTGCGGCCGGGGCGGCGCTAATTAAAGGCGAGGTGCCGGGCGGCCATTTTTGTTGCTGGCCGCCTGCCAGCACCTGCCCCCTCTGCCGTCCCCGGCCTCCTCTGACGACCCCTGTGGAGTGCCAGCTGCGCTCCGTGAGCCCGGCACTTCTCTTGAGTGCCGGGCTCTTTTGCCGGCACTCCGATCCCTGGTGGCCTAGGGTCATGCTGCGCAAGGCCCCTCCCCTTTAAGAAGGGGAGGAAGGCTTGCAGTACCACGGCGCGACGTGCCGCTATATTCGCTCGCAGCGCCCCAAGAGGGAGCTGTGGCGCTTCCAGTAGCACCCCACTTCCCTCTTGGGGCGCTACCCATGAATTTCGGCTGCGGAGGGGCGTTAATTTTTTCTCCGCCGAAGTTAGCGCCCCAAAGGGGGCATGACTCAATTTTTTCCCCCTTAATATTTGACTCAAATGGTCAAGTTTAACCCATTCTGTATGCTTCAATTAACTGTAATCTTTTTATATTAGTAATTCTAAATTGTGGACATGCAAACAGGACAAATTATAAAAACGTTTCACCTATTTTCAGATAGATATCAAAACCAATAACGCCTGGTGACTTCTAAACTATGACTAAAATTAAATATATCTAGTTATTTTGTTAGTTTATCTACAGTGATGATGACAATATGTGGAATTTAAATGTAACAGTGTTGTAAAGATAAGGGCCTGGAAATTAGTTTAGGCCAGTTTTTAAGTACCAAATGGGTGCAAGGAACGATCCCTGCGCCCGAAGACGGAGACTCGAGAAACATGACCAATTGGTCCTCGGACCTCACCTACATAATTGCCGGACTGAAGAATTCAGTTTAACGCCGCGCCGCCTGTCTCGCCGGCAGCAGCCCTCAGGTAAGTCCCAGGGTGGGAGGACAGCAAAGGGGGTCCAATCACGGCTGTTAGCAACCATCAGGACCGCTGTAGAGCCTGGAGGAGTGCTTAGCTTTTTGGCGGCAGCTGCATCCACGACTTGGCCTGACACCTGCTCCACTTGGGGCAGTCCATTTTGTTAGAGGGTCCTAAAACAGGTGGTAGACCCCTCATTGGTAGATGGAAGGAGCCTAATTTAAATTAATTCTGGGTCGAACTTTAAAAAGGAGTAAAGGATGCAAGACTCTGGTGGGAGATGGCTACAGACCATCCGACAGCCGTGATACAGGAGCGGGATGCATAATTTTGGAGATCGGAAAAGCATGTAGCAAAAGCAAGGTGGTTAAAATTGGAGATTTTAATTTTCACGTAGAGTGGGAGTTGCAAAACAGCTCAAGTTGTAAAGGTAGTGTATCCAAGACAGTTTTCTGAAACATTGACCCTGATTTTAACTCTTCCTGCCTGCCGGAAACCTGGCTAGAGGGCACTTAAAATGAGGGCAATGACTTACCCCCTCTAATTCCGCTGATTTCTCAACATGTCCTGATGTTAACTTGCTCTTTTGAGCAGGCGAGCAGGACACCTGCCCCATGCTGGCGTGGTCTTGTTTCCATATGCAGATCGGGGCCCGATCTGCTATTTTAGTTTGAGGCCTGAGCAGGAGAGCAGTGACAGCTTCCCTGTCAGGCCAGACCTCTCGGGAGGGTGATCGTTGGTCAGAAGAGGCCCAGGAGGTAAGTTTTCTAATTTTTTGTTAAGTGTCCTGTGGGCCAGGAGGAGCAGGTGTGCTCCCAGGCTCCACAAGAAAGCGTTGGGCCTTCCTTGCCACTGGCTGGCCCCACCCCCTCCCAATTGCGTCCAGAGCCCCTTCCTCCGATTGCGTCCAGAGCCCTCCCCCTCCCGCCTCCCCCTCCCCCGATCGTGCCCACCCCCGACCACCACCACTTATTTGACTGCCCGGGACCAATCCCACGGGACCCCGGCTGCAGCTTCCTGCCGTCCGAATTCCCAGCTTCTACTCACCGGCCAGGAAATTGATTTGGGTGGGAGAGGGAGAAAATTTATGGAAATAAATGGCTGTTAAGATCGGCCGGGCCTCCACATCTCCGAAATCTCCAGGTTCGCCCCCCTTTAAAATCGGGTCCAATATGTTTTAGAACAAGCCATACAATAGTTGGTGAGGAGCAACAATTCATTCATAATTTGACTGTAAGGGAGCATCTTGCAAACAGTGACCATAAATAACATGATAGAGTTTGACATTACCATTTGAGAAGGAGAAAGATCACACACAAACAAAGCAGTATTTAGTGCAATACAAGACCAGTACATACCCCAGTCTAACATTTGTTAGGTGTCCTTGGGGCGCAGGACATTGAACCCTGATATTGGACCTTTTTGTGCCAATTTTATGGGTGTAAAATGGGTGCAACAAGATCCAATTTCTACCCAAGGTGTTTGATTTCATAAAGTGATCATGGGGTGAGAGAGAATTTAAAATTTGATAGAATAATGTACAGTTATCTTCATCTCCCCAGGCTAGAGAGGGGAAAATCAGCAGAGTAGGTTACCATTTTTAACATACACAGTGATCCCGCTGGAAAGTGAAATAACCTTATATGAAGAATGGCCATTTGGGTAAGGGAAGGCTGCTAACACTCTGGAACCCCAGGATAAATTCAGGAAAGCTGTACTTGAAGAGATTGTGGGTCGGAGATGTAATCCCAGTTCTCCAACCTGCATTCCCTTTGAGTGTGGTTGGCTGCTGGAGCGTGGGATTGTGAAATTTACCCTCCTATCTTTAGAAGGATATGTTGATAGGGTGAGATGAAGTAATGTGGAGGAAGCTTGTGTGGAGCATAAACACCGACATAGACCTGTTGGGCCAAATAGCCTTGTTTCTGTGCTGTAAATTCTATGTAATTCAGTGTATCTCAGCATGAGTTACCACATTAAAGACAGGAAGGAAGAAGAAAGACAATACAGGAGACTTGGCTGTGAAAGAGAATTTTAAGTGTGGTGGTCTGTAGTAGAAATCAAAGCTCTGCAAAATACAGCAACCCCTTGTTATAATGCTTCCTCTGGGAGCAATACAAAAACTGTTATAGTGAAGTGTGCTTTGTAACAAGGATTTTATGACTTTATTAATCGGGTAGCCAGAAACAAGCTGTTCTATCACTGGCCATGGTATATATGCGTGCGTTTATAACAGGTTATTTTTTTTTGCCTTAAGACTGCCAGAGAGTCCTACCAAAATGATTGGATGTCCTTAAGTTTTTGTAATACAATGAAATACAGTTCATGCATTATTCACGCATGTATAGTCCATTTGCATTTTTAACAGTCCACGTGTGCATATGTAATTATAGATAGACTAAAAACTGGTCTTCCAATCCATACTTGATATTTTATTTGTAACTAAAGCAGTGATTCCAGATATTATTTCTAACATTTAATCACGTTTATTAATTTTTTAATGTTTATTCTATTTATTTATTTTTAAGGCCCTGCAGAGCAATGGAGGAACTGGTTCATGATTTGGTCTCTGCTCTGGAGGAGACCTCTGAGCATACACGAGGGTGTGCGGAGTTTGGAGATGAAGCCTCCCGGAGCTCAGCTGCCTGCCTTCTGAAGCGGCAGGCTAGGAAAAGGAGAGGCAGGAAGAGGCGCTCGGACACTGGACATCACATCTGGGAGCATGGCCACTGCATGAGTGAGGGCTCTGAATCTAGCCTGGATGAAGCAATCCGGGACTATAGAGAAAATATCAATTACAGTGACTCGGATGACCATCTGCTAGTTGCCAAACGTCTGTCCTCTCTGAACGTGACAGCAGTTAGGGGGAAAAGGCATTCGTGGCACGAGTCAGATTCTGTCACTGACAGTAACTTAGGTGGTAGATCTTTGCGAAGGAGAAGGAAGGTCAAACGTATGGCTATAGATCCACCAGCAGAGGTCAGTAATGCACTTCACCCACTGACCCAGGGCAAAGCTCCAGTCATGGACCCAGAAAGACACCAGGTACAACCAAACCAGCTCCACTTCCATCTCCAAGTCCAGGAGATCAGCAAGGACAAGCTCATCAAGAGAAAGCGACTAGAAGTCCCAGATGAAGGCGTTGTAGTGGAGAGTGAAGAAATGTGCAATACAAATAAGGACAAAATGGAGTATGAGGAACAGAAAGGCTCAGATGATAACATGAGTGACAGGTTATTAAGATTAAGTCCCAGGTTCTCTATCCTGAGACAAGTTGTTGTATTTAAATATAACTGCAGGGTTTGAAATACTTTCAGCAGAAGTGCCAGTACTTGTTCACATTGCATTTCAAACCTGCACACCAGGGAGCACTCAAGTTGCAATAAAACTGTGTACAGCCACAAATAATTTCTGACCAGCTACTGTAGAATAATAGTTGTGTTTATCTTGGCACTAGACTATAGTGATTATGATATTAATGGGTATTTTTCAGATATACTCAATCTACTTGCAATAAATAGACGGACATAAATGATCAGTACTTCTGTATGCAGACTTATAACTGCATGGATAAAGTATTTCAATCCCTGTACAGATTATTTTGTGTATTAATGAAAAACTACTGGAGCAGCAATTCAATAACTATACTAATCTTAATGTTTTCTTTTTAGTGGTAGTGGGGGGATCTTTGTAGTATTGCCTCATAGTTATTTCAAATGATCAAAATGAGGCATAATATCCTGATACAGATTTGTAGGTGAATCTTGATCTCCTGATAAACATAAATACTATTGTTTGCAGTTTTGAATTATAGGATAGAAATACATTGTGGTTGGCTGTGGGAAGACAATATTTCATGACTGATCTATTTTGGCAAACAGTGAGCTACAAACTTAGAAATGGAATTGGCTCACTTATGAAACTGAGTAAACATCAACACTTTAATTTAAACTTTAAAATGACATAGGTACTCGCTCATTCCCATGATGGCAGAATGGTAACCAATCATATTAGATAAAGACATGGTCAGACTTGGACTGTTGCTGTGGCACAATACTAATCTTCAGGTAGTTCAAGATCATACATGTTCCATTACTATGGTGCATTGATGGGTTGCAACTAACTCCTTTCCAATATCTTATTTAATGGTTTGTGGGACAATTTAATGGGCTAAAATAAACCCCATTGCAACAACAGTCATGTATTACAACTTTATAAGTACAAAGTTGGACTTCCATTCAAAGGAGGGAAGAAGATCTGTTCTCCTATGAACCACTATCCAGAAGCAGCCATGGAGAATCAATAGGCCATAATTTTCAATCTTGAGGGAGGTGAGTGTAATTGGCAGTAACTATTTGGGGGTGGGGAGGGGTTAAAATTATGCTGCATAAACGAATGTAATCATGTATGTCGGGAATGGAAATAAGAGCTTTTTTTTTTCTCCCCCCCCCTCCCCCTCCCCTCCCCCTATAGATTCAGTGTATACTATTTACTGGCAAAGAAATCTGCCAGTATTGCTTTGTAGCTAGTTGATGGAATATGTCAGAGTTGGTAGGATAGCCCTGCCTTTTTTTCACCTTCATGAAAACCAACTTATCTGTACTTTGTACCTGCCACTGATTGATATCGACATCATGACCTTGACGGAAACTTGGCTCACTTCTCCACCTGGCTATACCTTCTACCATCTGCCCCGCCCAAACTGCTGGGGTGGCGGCATGACCCTTATCACCAAATCTCACCTCTGGCACCATCTACTCCTTTGAGCACCTCACCTTGTTCCACCCCTCTCACCTCTACCTTAAAATTCTCGTTCTCCACTGCCCACCCAAGCCCCACGCTACGTTTCTCACTGAGATAATCTCACTACTTTCCTCCCTCAGCCTCTGCACCAAGCGACTTCTGGTCCTCAGTGATTTCAAACTCCATCTCAACTCCCCTTGTCCTCTCCTCTGAGGTCACTGCACACATGTCCTCCCTTCTTCTCTCCTACACATATTCATGGCCACCCCCTCAACCTCATGTGGTTTCTCTATTCTCATCGTCTCAATCTCAGATAAGGCCGTCTCTGATCACTCCCTTGTAAACTCACCACTCATATCCCCCTTCCAACTTCCTTTTGTGTCTGCCCTTGGGGGGGGGGGAAAAAACTCTTCCCCCCAAGTCACTTACAACGGCACTTTCAAATTCTGAACTGTCTAACCCTTAGCCCTCCATTCACTGCGATTCTTCTGCAGCTACCGATCTGCTCAATCTCACCCTCACCTCCACCTTTGATGCCCTTGTCCCCAGTAAAACCCTTAGCCCTAAAAATTCGGTTGCTTTGTGCCTCCCGTTAGCGCCCTAATGGGGTGCAAAGCAACTAGCGCCCGGGTGCGGCGCTACCAACGCCTCCCGCGAAATTCAGCGGGAGGTTGGCAGCGGTAATCG
Source organism: Squalus acanthias (assembly GCA_030390025.1). Classification (NCBI taxonomy): domain Eukaryota; kingdom Metazoa; phylum Chordata; class Chondrichthyes; order Squaliformes; family Squalidae; genus Squalus; species Squalus acanthias. The sequence continues at coordinate 235,225 of JASTWF010000207.1, forward strand.
TTAGCACCCCACAGCGCTGCACCGCCAGCAATGACGTCATCGCCGTGCGCAGCGCCCCGGCCGTGATCTTCGGTAGCGCCCCCTGACTTGCCGCCGGACGCTATGTCTGACGGGGTCAGGGCGGCGCTAATTAAAGGCGAGATGCCGGGCGGCCATTTTTGTTGCTGGCCGCCTGCCAGCACCTGCCCAGTTGCCGTCCCCGGCCTCCTGACCAAACCCCCCCCCCCCCCACTGCGGAGTGCCGGCTACGCTCTGTGAACCCGGCACTTCTCTTGAGCGCCGGGCCCTTTTGCCGACACTCCGATCCCTGGTGGCCCAGCTGGGCCCCGGGTGCGCTGCGCAAGGCCACTCCCCTTTAAGAAGGGGAGGAAGGCCTGCAGTACCGCGGCGTGACTTGCCGCAGCACGTGGCACTGTGGCATGTAGCGCCGCGATATTCACACGCAGCGCCCCAAGAGGGAGGCGGGGCGCTTCCATTAGCACCCCGCTTCCCTCTTGGGGCGCTACCGATGCATTTCGGCCGCGGGGGCGCTAATTTTTTCAGGAGAAGTTAGCGCCCCAAAGGAGACGCGACTCAATTTTTCCCCCTTAATTTCCCCCATCCTGGTCGTTCTCCTTGGCATAGCCCCCTAGCTCTGCTCTCTTACGTCCAAGGGATGCTGATTTGAATGTTTATGGTGCACAGCTGGTTTAGCATTCATCACCAAATCTGGTTGGACCACATCCAGCATAATTGGGCCCTGCTCTCCTCTGCAAAAGCTGCTCACTACTCCAGGATCATCCTGGAATGCAAATAAAACCTCAGACTTCTTTTCTCCACTACCAACGGTCCCTTTAAAATCCTTTTTCCCTGCCCCCTCCAAGGTCACCTCCAACAATAACTGCGAGGAGCTCATGAACTTCTTTGTCACGAAGTTGAAACCATCCGTTCAGCTGCCTCTGCCACATCCCTCCCTTCCCCTAGCCCACCAAGCCACACTTCTCCCAAGGTTCCCCCTCTGTCCTAGCCCTGAACCCGCATCTCCGATCTCCCCTCATGCCCTCCGAGCTCATCTTGTCCATGAGACCCACCTCCTACTCTCTTGACCCTATTCCCACTAAACTGCTGACCATCCAACTTCCCTTCCTGGCCCCCATGGTAGCTGATATTGTAAACAGTTCCCTCTCCTCAGGTACTGTCTCTCTCCCTTTCAAATCTGCCATCATCACCCCCCCCCCTCCTCAAAAAACCCACCCATGACCCCTCTGTCCTTGCTAACTACTGCCCCATCTCCAACATCCATTTTCTCTTAAGTCCTTGAACATGTTGTCATCTCCCTAATCTGTGCCAATCTTTCCCGCAACTCCTTGTTTTAACCTCTCCAATCAAGTTTCCGCCTTTGCCACAGCACTGAAATGGCCTTTACTCAAAGTCACAAATGACATCCTACGTGACTGACTGTGGTGCACTATTCATCTTGACCTGTCTGCAGCTTTTAATCAACATAACAGAAACATTATCTGCTCATTATCACATTGCTATTTGTGGGAGCTTGCTGTGCGCAATTGGCTGCCGTGTCTCCTATGTTACAACAATAACTACACTTCAAAATTACTTCATTGGCTGTAAAGCGCTTTTGGACGTCCTGAGGTCAAGCAAGTCTTGTTTTTTCTTTGACACGGTTGACCACACCATCCTCCTCCATCATCTCTCCTCCATTGTCCAGGTGAGTGGGACTGCCCTCGTCCAGTTCCACGTTTACCTATCCAGTCGTAGCAAGAGAATCTCCTGCAATGGCTTCTCTTCCTGCCCAGCATCATTACCTCTGAAGTTCCCCAAGGATCTATCCTTGGCCCCTCCTATTTCTCATATACATGCTGCCCCTCGGCGCTATCATCCTAATATACAATGTCAGTTTCCACATGAACGCTGACAACACTAAGATTTACCTCTCCAACATCTCTCTTGACCACTCCAGTGCTTCTGTGTTGTCAGACTGCCTGTCCTGGATGAGCTGAAATGTCCTCCAGTTAAACATTGGAAAGACCGAAGCCAATGTCTTTGGCCCCCACCACAAACTTCAGACCTAGCCGCTGATTCCATCCTCCTCCCTGGCCACTGTCTCAAGCTGAACCAGACTGTTTCCAACATCGGCATCTGACTTGACCCTGAGCTGAGCTTCCAACCCCATATCCACTCCATCACCAAGCCTACTTACACCTCTGTAATATCACTCGTCTCCGTGCCTGCCTCAGCCCATCTGCTGAAACCCTCATCCATGCTTTTGTTAACTTCCAGACCTGACTATTCCAATGCGCTGCTGGCCAGCTTTCTTTCTCCTTCCACTCGCCATAAAGTTAAGCGCATCTAAAACTCTGTTGCCCATATCCTTACTTGCATCAAGTGCTGTTTACCCATCACCCCTGTACTCGCTGATCTACAGGTTCCCGAACGCCCTATATCTGTAATCTCCTCCAGCCCTACAACCCTCCGAGAACTCTACGTTCCTCCAATCTAGCCTCTTATCCATCCCTCACTTCCTTCATCCCCCACCATTGGCAGCTGTGCTTTCAGCCGTCTATGCTCTAAGGTCTTGAATTCGCTCCCTAAACCTCTCAGCCTTTAAGACCCTCCTTAAAACCTACCTCTTTGACTAAGCTTTTGGTCACCTGTCCTAATGTCTCTTTCTTTGGCTCGGTGTCAATTTTTGTCTGATTACGTTCCTGTGAAGCATTTGGGTTTTACTACATTAAAGGTGCTATATAAAAGCAAATTGTTGTTGAAATGGCCAAGCGTAGAACCTCAACATGTGGAAAACGCATGATTTTTGATTGTTGTCTTTGGTGGTTTAAGTAGTACAGGTATTTGTTTTAAATATTATTCCCCTGCAATTTTCTCACCTACTGTTCAGAAGCTGCTGGCTGATCCTGAGGTATTGTTACCTTGCCTAAATGGTCGGTCTTCCTGTGTGAGCCTAGATAGTGTTGACAGACTATTAACTGTGAGAGGCATCACAACCACTCATGATCCTGTTCTCATCTGATGCTCACACACATGTACTTCCTAGCAGGAGATACTGGATGGAAATCAGGAGTGGGAACCCTTGATATATTCCCCCCCCATTCTGCAGCTCGGGAGCAATGATGTCAATTGTAGCATCCTTACTATAACATCAATTGGATTAGCCAACTCCGTGCAACCCAAGTATCAGTCATGGACCTTCCTGGTCTGCATGTCCACATTGGACACATTTACCAATTGAGCCAAAATGTTTCTTTTTTTAAATCAACAAAGCAGTGTGCACACATATACCTGACCTCTGTGGTCTTCTAGTTTAGAGATCTGATAAACTTGTTAGCATTTTGTGTCCATTTCTGTGCAGTGCATTCCCATGGATAGATAGAGGAGGGAATAGCCTATAGTGAGGTAAAAATGCATTTTTTTACTTCCTTATTTAGTGCATTCCAGAGATGAACTTGGCAAAGAGAAGTGGTGCTCAATCATTCCACCTTCATAAAAGCCAGAGCACATTTATTTATTTTTGATGTTAGTGGTTGGTTTGGAATAATAAAAATTCTGCTACAAACATCATCTGCTAAGTAGGGCAGAGACCTCCTTTGAATTTATGACTCCATTTTAACAGACCTCTCAAAAGATGCATGTTAAATTTAAGCTATCTATAAAAATAAGACTAATGAGGGTATAGTGTCTGAAAGTATAAGCTGTTATCAATAGGATTGGCAGATTTGAACTGTTGACAGAGCCATATAGAGTTAACTTATTTAGAAATTGATTAGTTACCACTCAGCAACTTCCAGTCAGTAATGCTTAGTGGTTATCGCTCTTCATCAGAAAGTTATCAGCTTCTGTACGCACCAGTCAAATATTCTGTGTGTGGTATGGCATAAGATGGCTGCAGGTTGCTTGGAATACAGATAACTGCTGACATGCTTGGACCAATTTACAGTGCTGGAACACCTGAGCTTGTGGTTAGAAATATGGGGGGAATAGTGACCCTTTGGCAGCAGGCCTCATCCATCCAGCCCAGGCAGGAGGCACACCACAATGGTAATTACCTTGGAAGTACTATTTTGACAACACAGATATGTGTAAGTAATCATTTTCCCCCCACACAGATGAGATGTCACCTGGAGGGCTGAGGAGTATGATCGTGTTTACAGTTCAGCATGTGACCTAATTCTGGTTTGATTTAGAACACAGCAGTCAGCAGGATTTTTCATTAAGTTTTAGGCAAGCAGACAACATTTCAAAAGTAGAGGGAGAACTTTACTACTATGTTAGATGTGACAGTTGGGAAATACAGAAGTATGCCAAATACGGGACACAATCCTTAACCTTTTCAAAGGCATGTACCTAGTACTCTGGAATGTACTTAAGCTTAGCTTTGCATTCTTTATTTGTATGATGTTCCTATGCATGAAATGATATAACATAATAATTCAGTCCAGTGGGTACTAAAAGTATTCCTGACTTCTTAAAAAACGTTTTAAAATGTAAAAATGAAATTATTTAAAAATACTTTGGGGGAAAAATTCGGTATTGACCATTTTGGGTCGCTAACATCGCCTGGGCACTAATATTAGCGCCGGTGACCGCGAAATTCAGTTTTAGCACCCCAAGAGGGAGGTGGAGCGCTAATTCAAGCATTCTACTTCCTTAGAGCGCGAACCCTGAATATCAGGGCGGTGCGTTCTGCAGCGCTACGCACTGGGCCACGTAGCGCTGCCGCATGGAAGGGCTCTACCCCCTCATTAAAGGGGAGGGCCTAGGCCCACAACTCTGCGGGGAACACAAGATTAGTGCCGGGCCGCGACAAGTAAGTTGGCTGATTTCTTTTCCCCCACCTGCCACCTCCCCTTTACTTAGCGCCCTGCAAGCCTCCTGCCGCTCCATTCCCACCCCCTGAATCGGTCGCTGTCATCACCCGGCGAAAATGGGGCGCTGCGCACGGTGATGATGTCGTCATCGCCTGCGCAGTGGAACGGGGTGCTACCGGTTACCGCCACCGCTAAACTCCCGCTGAATTTAGCGGGAGTCGTTGGCGGCACCGCGCCTGGGCGAAAAGTCTTTTGCGCCCCTTTAGTGCCCCCCGGAGGTGCTAATGGGAGGCGCTAAGGTACCTAGCCCTTTGGGGGTAAAATACATTTTCTGAGAGAGGAAATGGCAGAAGTTTTTATTCACATTTATTTGTTCTGTAAAATGAGACTATAAAAAGACATTCTATTTTATCTTTAACCCTTAAGACTACCCTCTTTTAAATTACTGAAAATAAGTCTTTTGTAGCAGTGATTCAAAATGACATCAGTGAAGTTTGTAATAAATTCCAATGGTTAACTTGCTACCTTCCAATTTTCATTGCCGCAGTACAAGAGTGCAAGTTGATATGGGTTCATGGGCATTCGAACTGGGTTAAATTCAATGCTCAAATAGGATTAGATCATTTCTGCAATGGGAGTAAAAGTTAAGGAAATCTGAATATTCATGATTTGGAGATACCATGCACTAGATACAGCTTTTATTTTTATATTTTTAATATTTTATCTTCAGATTCCACTGGTCCACACATCATATGCTTTGACTAAGAAAGCAGAAGTCATGACTATCTCTATGGGTTATTTTGATTTTTGGATAGTTGGTGGGCTGCTGCTTCTAACGACCCAGCTAAAATCAGTAACCTTTTGGGAAAAGTATGATCTGCATTGAAGCAGGGATTCTGACCTGGTCTCTCAGCATGTGGCACAGTGCATTTGCATCTGTACCATTTAGCCACTGTTCCTTAATTTAATTTTGTTAAGTGAATTGAAGACCTAACGAAAAATAAGTGATTATTTTTAAACTCTGTATTTATAAAAAGTTATATTATCTTGGACTGAGTCTGGATAAAATACCTCTATAATAGTGTTATAATAAACATCTGTACTATTTTATGAAATGCTAGGTAGTTTGAACATGTACGTGAATCATGTGCTCATGCTCTTTGGCTGAAATAATATCTGTTGGTGATTTAAACATTTTTTATGGAACAAAATATGATGGCATTGTTTGCTGCAGTATTAAATTATATATTTGAACTAACTTTGGGTGACACTGTTAGCCTAATGTTGCTGGACCAAGGCATTTGACAAATCTTAGTTTGAATGTATATATTAAATACGTAATTATAAATTGAGCTGCCCATTATCCATGTATTATACTATGGGTATTGTGCTCCTGAAGTAGATTACAATCATTTAATACACAGTAAGCTCCCACTATAACACTCTGATATATATTTCATTGTTTTGCTGCCTTAATTATCAACATCATATAAGGTGTTTTTTGTGGGACTGCTAAAGGCACTGTTATATAGAGGGTCTACTGTGTTTTGTGAAATTTGGATTATTAAACGGAAACTAATTTCAGGGAAGTTTAATTTTTTCTGCAATGAAATGCATTTCCTTTATCATTTGCAAATGATGTTGCCAAAAGTAATAACATCTTGAGGTAATTCTGTTTCATGTCTTGAAGAAAGACTTAGTATGCTTTTGATTGAAAATTTTCATTTTATTTTGCCCTGATTGAGCAGCAGTGTTCCTGGATCAAGCCAAATAGCATGGCATAAGAAAGAAGAGGGAAACATTTGATGGAGGCAAATAATGAAATGCATCAATTGTGTCAGCACCTTGCTGCAGCCACATCTGGCTTACTGTCAGTGTCCCATTAGATTCCTGTGGTTTTATGTGGCAAAAATAATATGCTCTGTAGTTAATGGAATCATGATATTTACAGTTTGATTCAAAAAAATCATCTTATTTTGCTCAGATCTTTGTCAGGCTTAACTTCCATCTGACTGCAGCCTTGTCTCTTTAAAATTTTACGATTCAGAGATCAATTGTTCTTTTGATCTATTCTTTTTCTTATTATAGTGAATCCAGCAGCCTCAGCAGTAGTGATGCTGGCTTGTTTACCAATGATGAAGGAAGGCAAGGTATTGGTACTTTTATTTCCTTCTTTAATGAAACTGCATGAAATTACAATTTTGCATTTCATAACGTGGTATCTAGTCTCACAATACTTAGGTATCTTTTTGAAACCTTCCATTGACAGTAACACATTAACAAAATCTGGATGAAAATTTTTAGTGATTTTTGGCTGGGGGAGAAGAGAAGGAAGTGGTGGGATTCAAAGTGGTTGCCCTGAAGTGTGTGTGTTGGGTTGTTTAACTTTTTTTTTTGCTTTCCACTTTAAAAGGGAAGTTTACAAATGAATACCTTAGATATATTTTGTGATTGCAAAGTACGCTATACAGTGACTAGCAACAGCTAATTGTAATAAAAATACAGGTCTTCAGCACTGAATACCTTACCATCACATCTCAATCCGCACCCCCGCCCCCGCAATCCCTCCCATAAAAACAGTACTGCTCCACTCCTACCTTTTCTAAGTTGAGAATCTCTGCTCTGGGAAATTCTTTCCCTGTTAATATATCTGTATATTGGCACAGGCTTCCACTCATGCATTGAAATATTCTGTCAAATGTTGCACGGGTAAGATTTCCAGGTCTAATGACCCAGTCTAAGAAGAGACTCTGCATCTGATTAGTGGTGTTTAGGTGCTGAATAATGTAGGATGGAAAATTTCACATGTTGGTTCCCCTCTCTTTATTTCACAATTGTGAAAAATTGTTAGTGATTACTTTCAGGCTAGTTTTTAAATTAGTACTAAGTAAAATGTTATGAGAGGGGGTGGAGGGGGGCATGGAGGAAGGCTGGACTAATTGAAGTCCACTGTTTTCTAGGAGAGGGGAAATCGGAGGGCCAGCCATCCAGGCCACTCTTGCACACCTCAACACCATTTGGCAGAATTGATTGGGGTAGGTGCTTAGTGTGAGGAGACTCCATAAGAGGAAAATGGATCAGACAAATGTCCTTTCCCTCTTGCAAAAAAACCCCCCCACTACATATAAAATATATAGCAGGTGACCAAGAAATAAAGAGAATACTTTGTGATGACTTGCTCATGTATCCTCCAAGTGCATTTGTTGTAATTGAGCTATCTCCATGGTTGCATGCCACATATTATGTGACTTTAAAACACTTTCATGTTTGTGTCTGTAATATTGTATAATCATATTATTAGGACTCCTGATGCTGCAAATTGATCCATGGTGTCATGGTTGGCATGGACCAATGTTAGGTTCTAATTATCGACCAATCATATTGTTGAAAAATCTTGCTGGACTCTATGATAATAAGGCCTCCTTACAGTCTCGGGCCCTCCCCATTCAGGCCCTCGTGGATCTTTCTACAATATTTTCTGTCTTCTGCAGAATATGTTAATCCCTCATCAACTTGTATAACTTTAATGACAAAATGTTAATTAGCCATTTTTTTTAAATGAACGGTGCAAAATTTTGATTTTCTGCTCAATAAGCTGGTAATGTCTGGTGTGTAATTCAATGCTTTACTCACAGGAGGTGCATTTCATATATATGTCATCTGCAGGTGTTTTCTGTCAACTTTTCCCATTCTAAATTCTTATTTCCACATTTAATATGGAAAATGTATTTATAAACTTGTCACACTGTAATTACACCCTGCCACCAGTGATGGTGCTGTAGCACCACAGTTTTACATCTCCCAGCCTCTCAGCCCGTACTACAAACAGCTCTACTTCTCTGCTTTCCAAATTGTTATACATTTTGCTATTTAATTATAAATAATATCAAAGTATTATAGAAAATGAAAGAGTGTATGACTTCAAAATGAAATTACATCTGTACACTCTAGTCCAATTATCCCCCACTCTCTAACCCCGTTTCACCTGAATACTACATTTGGTCTTCATTCCCTATATGCAACACCACAGGATAGTAAAAGTCTCGAATATGGTGCACTTTTTCTCTAAGTGTTACATTTACTCCCCGTAGCACTTTTCCTGTCGCACTTTCCCAAGAGGAAAAATTCAAGAACTTAATTCAGATGAAGTTTATATTGAGGTTTTTTTTCTAAATAGCGGCTGTGTGTATGTGTCTTTTTATATATGTAATTTTATATAAAATATACATATACACAGTGGGCTGGATTTTTCTAACCTCAGCGGGTCCGGGGCAGGCGACATCTGTGGCGTGTGGGGACCTGGCATCTGTCTTGATCCCGGCCTCCAACAAGATTTTACGATGATGGGGCTTGTTAAGCCCGCCCTGCGAGGTTTCCGGCCAATTAATAGGAAGCGGGACTGATGACGTCATTTGATGACGCGTCATCAGCCGGTTTCCTTAGAGGGGCCATGTCCAAATTTATTTTGACAGTTGTGCTGTCAGTGTTCTGTAGCATTGAGGTGCTGCAAACACTGACAAGCACTGCATAAAGGTGCACGGCTGCACCCAGGCTCTCCCATTACTCCCTCCATATGCTTATGGAGGGAATCACAGCACGCAGGGAGGACCTCTTCCCTTCCAGTGGGCGGAAGACACCTCTCCAGGACACCAACGCAGCCTGGTTGCACATTGCACAGGAGGACACAAGCAGGGATGTCGTCAGGAGGACCAGGCTTCAGTGGCGCAAACCTTTCAATGATCTCAGTAGATCACGAAACGTTACTGCAAAGCCACACTCAACTTCATCCTCCTGTTCCACTCATCAGATCCCCATCACTCTGCCTTCCCTACCCTACTCCTGCACATCCTTACTCACACCAACTTACCTTGCACCTCCACCCATCCCTCTCTATCTATATTGTCACTTTTCCATCTCACTAGCCACCACTCACCCTCATCCTAGTCCAATCATACCAACTAACAATACACAAGGGTAGACACTTGGGTGTTTTAGCCCATGTTCGTGTAAACTTTCTGTTAAAGTGTTGTCAAGCATTGAAATCCTTATTGTCACCACTTTGCCTTCTTGGGCAGATTTGTGTGCACCTTTGAAAGTGTTTTAGTGAGTTCCAGTAAATGGTGAGACATAATGTCCCCCCTCTTTCCCCCCCCCCCCCCCCCCCCAATGGTGATGTGTGTGAAAGGAATGGCTTGGACATTGTAGGGATGCTTTATGGTGTTGGTATGGTGCCAACCTGGTGCATCATGTGGCAGCCAGGGTGAACAATGTTTAGTGAAGTTAATCTGGACATGGTGAGGCCATTGTTGGCGTCCCAGGCAGCAGTGTGCATGGGTGATGATGCCCTCTGTCCAGTGCAGCATCAGTTGATTACGGAGAAGGTTGGTGTGGATGTTGGTGCTGCTGGTGTGCCTGGTGATGCTGGTGTTGGGGCTTATCGTGTTGGGATTCTGAGGACCAAGGTGAGATTTTTTCAAGGGCACTGATGCTGATGGAATAGACAGGTGGGTAGATGGAGTTAAGAAACAGATCTGCCATGATCTAATTGAATGGCGGAATAGGCTCGAGGGGCTGAATGACCTCCTGTTCCTATGTTCCTATTAGATATTTTTCCAGTGGAAAAGTGAGATTGTGTCTGTGTTTTTGAAAATGATTTGAATACAAACTGGATATTAACTTTGAATAGGTCTTCAATTAAACTGAATATCGAACTCATATCGTTGGATACATGAGACAGTTCTTGCAGCTTTCTGAAGGCTGTAGCCCTGAGTCGCTCCAGATATCACTGGAGGCGATAGGAATAGGAGAGACATATAGAAAGAAAGAGTATGAGGGTTATATGGGGTGGGATGTACAGAAGAGAGAGGAAATGGAAGTAAGGAAAGACTTACAGAAAGAGGGAGTGAAAGCAATGGGAGTCAGACAAATGGAAATACAGAAACAACAATAAACCATATGTGAGCCATTCAAAGAGAGACAAAGAGTGGAAGGTAAATAGAGAGAGGAGGAGTTGAAAGTGTTCAAGAGTAGGAGACAAAGAGACATTTACAGGAAGAGAGAGACCGATATGTCACCTATATGACTTGGATTCAGCCAGCTGCAAAGACTTTGTGAAATGCATTTGTGAAATATCAACAGCACAATAATGTCGACATTTTAGTTTTGTCTGAGTGATGCTATGAGAGATCAACTAGTTTTTATTTTGTTCAAAATATTTCGTTCTGTACTTTTCCTTTGAATATTATAATTAAAATGACAGAATTGTAGAGAAGTTAATTTTAATAGTTATAGCGATCTAAAATGCCTGAATTTTAAAGACTAATCGCTCTTGAGTAAATTCACCAATTTTGCATTCATAGAGAGCAGATATGGATCGAAGAATTGGCACTATAGTGTTGTAGTCCTGTCTCCAATCTGCACTGTCTTTGAGCACTAGTCCCCATTGGGAGTATGAGATCAGTAAATTTACCATTATTATTAAATACATCTTTCTATGTTTTGGAAACATAAAATGGTTTCTGTTCAATCCTGTATAAGCTGCCCATTTTGTGAGTTAATAACTAACATTCCAGTTTAAATCTTGAAAACTAATTCAAGAATAATGGATACCTTTTCCTAAGCTGAAAGACAGTAATACAGTTCAGCAATTCGGATGACATCATTAGCATGGTTTGCTGTCTTATTTTCTTCTGCAAAATAATTAATACCTTGTACATGCTATAATTAGCTTTAGAAGTATTTGCTTTACTGAGTTTTCTAATGTAGAACGTGTAGAACAGCTTGCGGGCAATTGATGGGCTACCTCATCCTTGCATGTAACTGTCCGCAAGACATACTTCCATGTCACCAGCTTGGTTCTTATGTACTTTCTTTAGTAAATGTTTTATTAAATCTATATGCTGCTTCAGCTTTCCAATTGAGAGGGTTAGGGAAAAATAGTGCAAGACAGTCTACATTGCAGAGTCAAGGTGATCTATTCTGACTTGAGTGAATAGACTTGTTTCCCATGGGAGCAGAAACTCAGATAATATTGCACTTTAACCTACTCTCTGCTCCAACCATTTTTTTCAGCAGCAACCATGACCACAAGAATTAACAGTAGGGTTGGAGCGTGTTCCTACTTTGGGCACCCAGTAGGAAGCATTTCCAAGCCGGGTATAGCACAGTCACATGCAGAGTGATGCTGCCTCTGCTCTGTCCCAAAGATGTACTTTAATGCCAACCTCAGGACAGTACCAGCTCCACCAGTCTGAATGTTTCCATTTCTCGTAACCTCTCTGAGTTAGAATGCTAGGTTGATCTGAATTGTGGACATTATTGTGCTGTTGATATTTCACAAACGCATTTCACAAAGTCTTTGCAGCTGGCTGAATCCAAGTCATCTAGATGACATGATAGCTTGCTAATTCACTATGGCACCTAGTCTCCATGATGGCTGGGTTGGAGATTTGGATGCACATAGAACAGGAAGCACAGTCCAAATGCATTAGGCCAGAAGAGAGATGGAAATTCTCTTAAAAGAAGTGCATCAGAACAAAGGTGTGAGTAGCATTAATGAGGGCATTCGTAAAGTCTGAAGAGCAACAGAGGAGACGTGGCATGCATGAGGGAGCATCGGAAATATAGGGGATCAGATAGAAATTGGGGAAAGGGAAAGTGCAGGACAGAATTGTAAGAAGGGATAGAGCAGGCTAGATGAATTTGTTCAGTGAAATTCCATGGTTTAAATAGCGTGTCCTTCCCAGGGTGTATACACTGCAGGCCCCTTTTTTCTCATCAGTTTTCTCCCTCCTGAAGGAATTGACTCTTGCTGGGGAATAGTTCACAGATGCCCTCTTGTTCTTAGTCGAAATTCATGTGAGCTTTAACTGCAAGTGTCAACTGCGAGTCGCCAAGCTTGATTCTGTCCACATTCGATATTCACACGCAAGCACTTCAAGCAGGAGTTGTTGTGATCAGGAGCTGAGCCCCCGGACAATTTTCCCTTTCCTAACTCAGGGTGCTGAGGCCAATTGTGGCAACACTATTAAACAAAAAGCAAAAAACTGTAGTTGCTGGAAATCTGAAACAAAAACAGAAGATCCCAGAAACACAGCTGATCAGTTAACAGCTGTGGAGGGAACAAGTAATGAAATGTTTGCTGCAGTGGCTGAGATTAGCTAGCTCAGCGCAGCACAAGCCTAGTCTTAGAGTTACTGGATAAACTTGCTGAACCATTGGAGGGCATATTTGAACTGTAGCTTTAATTGTGAAACGGACGATATTTGCTCATTATTTGGCAGGTAAGACAGGCACATCAAATGGGCACATTAAAATAAATAGGTTAATACCTTCAATAAAATAGATAACTAAGGTCTGCTAATCTTCGCACACTGCAATTTCAAAGCATTTGAAAAATCTTCAAAGGATAAATAAAGGGTGTATCACCATTAGTAATTTTTTTAAAAACCTCTAATATTATTGTGCTTTTTGGGGCTAATTTTGAGTTTTTTTTAAACAGTGACTTGATGGCATCATTGGAGGAATGGGCTTAGAAAAGTGATTGAACTCAACATTCTCAGGAAGCTGCAAAGGACACTTGAAATTACGACTGTCAACATGCTAATGATCACTGATATTAATTCACCTCCCTCACAGATTTAGGCTCAGAAACTCTTGCGCAGTTTCCCAATTATCTCATCAGTGTTTACCATATATATATTTTAAAACAACAAATCAGTTATAGGCAGAAAAGAAATGAATGTTGATCATAATTCCTTTTAAAAGTGAACTGATAACAAGACTCTCTTTATCAATTAATCATCTGATAAGGCTCCTCCTTCGCTCTCACTTTTTACATGTTTGTTTGCTGAGATTTAAATAGAATAACTTTGTTCCTAACTGCATATTAAAACAAGTAGTCCATGGATGTTTTGAGCATTTTATATACCAGATATATGACAAGTTACGTTGCTTAGCCATTTGCTAGTGAATAATAGTACTGAACAATTTTCCTTTCATATAAATTCGCTTCTTTTAAGACTTGATTCTTTTTTTAAAGGTGACGATGAACAAAGTGACTGGTTCTTTGAGGGGGAATCCAGTGGGGCATGTGGTATTGCAGGGATCATTCCCTGGTGGGAGCAAGAGGATGCCCTGGAACTGGAGAGGGAACTGCCAGATCCGGTATTTGAGAGCATCTTAACTGGCACCTTCCCTCTCATGTCACAAGCAGCCCAGAGAGGTCAGTACCATTCTTGCTTCCAATTGGAGGTGTGCGGCTATTAAATAATTTTACTTGTTTGCTTGACAGGAGAGTCACCAGTGGCCCACACCTGAACTGTGAAGTGTTAGTCTGTCAATTTTAGGATATTGGAAATGTGTGAACTTGGCACTTTTCTTCCTTTTCATGCCTTTGCCAAGTGTATAATTCCTCTAGGAAGGAAATGGATTGAGTAGATCTGCTAGAATCAATAGAAGGAAGCAAGATAAAACATTGTTTATATACAAAGAGAAAAGGAAGATGCTTTCTTACCATATTTCAAACCTTGCATATTGTTGTTTAATGCTAATTGTATATTTTGTTAAAATACTTAATTGATGTTTTGTTGTTCAGTTTACAAATCTGTATGAGAGTATATTATCAAAACATGTTTTCTACTTTTATGTGCTGCCTAATTTAATTTTAAACCCTTTTTGTGTGTCTAAGCCAGTTTTTGTACATAAGTTCTTATACTTGCTGCATAACAATTAGCCTTTTGACTATACAACTTTTTGTAGTTTTTCAACCTATAGTAGAGTTCTGCTGTATGTAATAGGATGAATTAATATAATTGCTATGACTAAACTGATGTATAAAGAAAGGACTTGCATTTATATAGTGCTTTTCGCAACCTCAGGACATCCCAAACTGTTTTGCAGCCAATGAAGTATTTTTGAAGTGTAGTCACTGTTGTAATGTAGGAAGTGCGGCAGCCAATATGCACATAACAAGGTCCCACAAACAGCAATGTGATAATGATCAGATAATCTGTTTTTAGTGATGTTGGTTGAGAGACAAATATTGGCCAGAACACTAGGGAGAACTCCCCTACTCTTCTTCAGAATAATGCCATGAGATCTTTTACGTCCATCTTGAGAGGACGTTTATTTGAAAGACGGCTCCTCCGATAGTACAGCACTCTGTCAATACTGCACTGGAGTGCCAGCCTAGAATATTGTGCACAAGTCTCTGGAGTGGCTTGATTCCACAACCTTTTGGCTTAGAGGTGAGAGTACTACCCACTGAGCCATAGCTGACACGTTATATACAGTTAGACTTGCATATATTACAGGCAATTGGTAAACTTATATGATGAAGGTATTAGCCAATTCCTAATCTGGTAGAATGTACAATTTTGCATAAAATCTGTAAATCTTCAAATGGGGCAAATTTGCAGAGTAAAATACAGAAAAGAGTTACAATGTTTAACTTTTGGAAAATGGAGCCTGAGGTGAAGAGCAGATTGAGTCTCGGTAAAAATGTGCTATCAAGTATTTAATCAAAATCTATATTTCTATAAAATAGTTAGCCACAAAAATAATTCTGAATCTTGTTATGTTCAAATTTGTAGAATATGCGAAACATTTCTTAATTTATTCAGAGAAAACCAAATTTTTAAATTATTTTTGATGCATTTGATTTTGGTGCCAAAATGCGAGTGTAGTTCTCAAAGGGTTAGTAAGTTTCCTTCTCCTACCAAATCAAGACATTACTATTGTCTATAAAAATTAACAATTATACTTGCCAATTACTTTTTGCCTGACTGGCAGTGTTTTAAAGGGTTGAGGTCAGAGTGCACCCCATGCCCCTTTTAACTGAAATAGCTGTCAAATAGGTCATATCAAAATCTCTTAAACTACTCCTTGTTTGATAGGTTTTCAAGCGAGACTCACACGACTGTCTGGAATGGCAAATAGAAATGGCAGAAAGGGACCCAGGAAGCTTTCCACAAAGGTAAGCGTATTTATTATTTCTCTTTGTCCTGTATAGCTGTTATGATAGTTTAGATTAGTACCTTACTGAAGTTAGCTGGTGGAGATGTTATAAAGACCTTGGCCTGTGACCCCTGCCCTTTCTGGTCATGGTTCAGGTGGCCATCTATCACTTGATCCCTATCCCACCTCCTTTCTGTCTCGCTTCATTGCGAGCCTGAGCATAGCTGGGATTTGTAGCCTATTTTCCAGTCTTATTGCAATCTCACTGTGGTGTTTTATAGGAGCCATTACAACTGATGGATTAGTTTTCATGGTATTTATGACATATGACGTACCCATGGTGTTACCAGCAAAGGGCATGAAGAGAGGGAAAAAAACTACTGATTCCTCCTCCAAAACCTGAAAGGTGTTGAGCTTTAAATCATGTTATGAGAAGTGTGCATATATACAGTGCTGAGCTTATCTTTCTTTTTTGGTCACTGGCAATCTATTCTAAAATTGTTTTGAGAGGCAGAGAAACTGGCTCCTATTATGATCTGTTGTTGGTGAGAGAGGATAGTTAGCTGGCTGGTATGGTGTGATTGAACTAAGTCAGATGCCTTTAACTCCAAATGAATCATTTAAAATTCTTGGCTTCAGATGCAAATTCTATTGAAATTAAGAGCAGAAGCATACGGTTAAAAGGAATGCCAATTTTAATTAATATATACTGACCCGCTATATATATTTTTTAAATGTAGCATTTTTTTTGTCTTTGTGCAATACTAGCAGGCTGCAAAAGTAAAATATCATGTTACAAACTATTGTCTTTTTTTGAACATTTTACTAAATAATATGGATTTAGTATTTTTTGTTGTTTTGACATGCTTTCATGGCCACACGCATTAAAGCATTTTGATTACTTCAGTAGAAAATATGCTGGGAAACACTACCAGTTGTTGGATGTATTCAAGGCTTTGATTAATTACAACATTTTTACCAAAAAACTCACATAAAATGAATGGATATCTGGCAGCGCATATTAAGTGTCATTAACGCTTTCTCAATTATCTCTTATTCCTTTGCCCTAATGTATTACATTTTATTTTGATTGTTTTAATTATAGACCACATTTAGTCATCGGAAACCATGATGCACAAATTTAAGAAAACTGTTTGAAGCTAAATTTAGCTAATTTAGCTTCAATTCTGTTTACTTTAGAATGAGAAAAAAAGCCTAAATATTCTACTCTTGCTTTATTTGGTTGCAGGAATGAAATGACACTTTAAGCCTCACAGAATTAAAACAGAAAATTGTCCAACTGTATCAGTAAATGGATTTGAGATTATGGGTATGAGTAGGGTATCTAGCGCCAAAGTCTTGTCACAGAATTAGATGTCAAAAATCTTCAGTTTTAGATATATAGTTCACAGCCACTGGGCATGATTAATACATACAATCTAAATCATTGAAAGTTCCTCTGTTCTTTTCGTAAAATACAATAGAGCACAAATCACTTAAACCATGGGAGGATAACAATTGGAAAATAATGCATCTTCCCTACCAATGAATTGTCAGTTATATCTAATTTAACCAAAATCAATTCATCTTTCTTGCATTAGATGAAACTACTTGCAATAAATCTTCACCTAATGTTTGATCCATTTTTTTGATACATCTACAACACTTTATTTTCAAGCCTGCAATCCTGCATTTTAAATCTATGGAAATACATACTAGTCTTGTTTTTTTTCCCTCCCATCAGAAGCTAACATTAGTCTGCAAGCCAGGAGTTATTTAGCATTTCATTTCCCCCTATTTGTCCTGCTTTTGTCCTTTTGTTTCTGTTTTTAACTTTCTTGTATCTGTCCTTCGACACTTTTTTTTTCTTTCTGCATTTTTTCTATTTTCTTTTGCCTCCAATTCTTTACTTTTTTTTCTTTCTAGTGTCTTCTTGTGATTTCTCTTTGTCTTGTAATCTAGTTTTCTTTAATCTTTTTTTTACCTGCTCTATTCCCACAGGAGCTGTCTGCTATCCGATGCTCAGGAGGGCGAGATTAACTGGGTTGTGTATAACTGCTGTCATTGTTGCTTCATTGGTCAATAAGTGGCTGGTCTATAGTGATTTGAGGTGACTATAGCAGTTAACAGTTATTAGCTGATTGACTAAACTTACTTCCAAGTTACAGCACAAAACCTTGAGTCATTAGTGTTGCTGGGATCATTACTGTAACTGTTTTGTTGGGAGGCAGGTCCTGTACCACTTGAGCTACCAAGTGTCGTTTTTACTGTTTTGCTATTCTCTTTTTCTGCATTTTTGCCCTTTCTCACAGATCTAATCTTCCTTTTTTAATCTTGTTTTCTTATTATTATATCGTTTCTGAATTTCTTTCCTTTAAAATATGATTCTGGTGGGATTTAAATTTGTGTCCTGATAGTTACACAATGGTCCAAACTGAGTGAGAATAGATTCCAAGTTCTAAATGCCCAGTTTATCTACAAGTCAGCTGTAATATTTATTTTCTGTAAAAAAAAAAACACCAACTATTTATAAAGTGAGGGATTTTGGTAGCGTAGATAGGGAATTTTTTTTTCCATTGGCGGGAGGGTCGGTAACCAGATGACACAGATTTAAGATAATTGGCAAAAGAACTAGGCGGAAACTAGGAGAATTTTTTTTACACAGAGAGTTGTTATGATCTGGAATTCGCTATCTGAAAGGGTAGTGGAAGCAGATTCAACAGTAACTATCAAAAGGGAATTGGATATATACTTAAAAAGGAAAAGATTGCAGGGCTACAGGGAATGAGCAGGGGAGTGGCATTAATTGAACACTAACACAAAAGCAAAATACTGCGGATGCTGGAAATCAGACGAAGGGTCATCGACCTGAAACGTTAACTCTGTTTCTCTCTCCACAGATGCTGCCTGACCTGCTGAGTATTTCCAGCATTTTCTGTTTTTATTTTGGCATTTATTGAATATCTCTTCCAAAGAGCTGGCACAAGCATGAAGGGCCGAATGGCCTCCTTCTGTGCTGTATGATTTTATGAATCATAGAATGATACAGCACAGAAGGAGGCCATTCAGCCCATCGTGCCTGTGTCAGATCTTTGAAAGAGCTATCCAATTAGTCCCACTCCTGCTTTTTCCCCATATTCCTGTAAATTTTATCCCCTCAAGTATTTATCCAATTCCCTTTTGAAAGTTACTATTGAATCTGCTTCCACCACCCTTTGAGGCAATGAATTCCAGATCACAATAACTCACTGCATAATTTTTTTTCCTCATCTCGCCTCTATTTCTTTTGCCTACCACCTTAAATCTGTGTCCTCTGGTTACTGACCCTTCTGCCACTGGAAACGGTTTCTCTTTATTTACTCTATCAAAACCGTTCATGATTTTGAACATCTCTATCAAATCTCCTCTTAACCTTCTCCGATCTACAAAGAACAACTCCAGTCTCTGCACATAACTGAAGTCCCTCATCTCTGGCATCATTCTAGTAAATCTCTTCTGCACCCTGTCTAAGGCCTTGGCATCCTTCTTAAAGTGTGGTGCCCAGAATTGAACACAATACTCCAGCTGAGGCCCAACCGGTGTTTTATAAAGCTTCAGCATAACTTCCTTACTTTTATACTCTGTCTCTATTAATAAAGCCAAGGACACAAAATGCTTTTTTAATGGCCTTATCAACTTGTCCTGCCACCTTCAAAGATTTGTGTACATACACCCTCAGGTCTCTCTGTTCCTGTACCCTTTTAAAATTGTACCATTTGGTTTATATTGCCTCTCCTCAGTCTTCCTACCAAAATGTATTACTTCACACTCCTCTGCGTTAAATTTCATCTGCCATGTGTCTGCCTATTTCACCAGTCTGTCTATGTCCTCCTGAAGTCTGTTACTATCCTCCTCGTTGTTTCCTACATTTACGAGTTTTATGTCATATGCCCTGTATATCCAAGTCCAGGCCATTAATATATATCAAAGAGCAGTGGTCCTAATACTGACTGTATACTTTACTCAAGTCTGAAAAACAACCATTCACCACTACTCTCTGCTTTCTGTCCCTTAGCCAATTTCGTATCCACACTGCCACTGTCCCTTTAATCCAATAGGCTTTAATTTTGCTAACAAGTCTATCACGTGGTACTTTGTCAAACGCCTTTTGAAAGTCTACATACAACAACAACAACTTGTATTTATATAGCGCCTTTAACGTAGTAAAACGTCCCAAGGCGCTTCACAGGAGTATTAAAAGACAAAAAAATGACACCGATCCACATAAGGAGAAATTTGGGCAGGTGACCAAAAGCTTGGTCAAAGAGGTAGGTTTTAAGGAACGTCTTAAAGGAAGAAAGTGAGGTAACGCGGCGGAGAGGTTTAGGGAGGGATTTCCAGAGCTTAGGGCTGAGGCAACAGAAGGCACGGCCACCAATGGTTGAGCGATTATAATTAGGGATGCTCAAGAGGACAGAATTAGAGGAGCGCAGATATCTCGGGGGGGAGGTGGGGGGGGGCTGAAGGAGATTACAGAGATAGGAGGGGCGAGGCCATGGAGGGATTTGAAAACAAGGATGAGAATTTTGAAATCGAGGTGTTGCTTAACCGGGAGCCAATGTAGGTCAGCAAGCACAGGGGTGATGGGTGAACGGGACTTGGTGCGAGTTAGGACACGGGCAGCTGAGTTTTGGATGACCTCAAGTTTACGTAGGGTAGAATGTGGAAGACCAGCCAGGAGTGCGTTGGAATAGTCAAGTCTAGAGGTAATAAAGGCATGGATGAGGGTACACAACGTCAACCGCACCACCCTCATCAACCCTCTCTGTTACTTCATCAAAGAACTCAATCAAGTTAGTTAAACATGATTTGCCTTTAACAAACCCGTGCTGACTTTCATTAATAAGCCCATACTTTTCCAAGTGCCAATTAATTTTTTCCTGGATTATTGTCTCTAAAAGTTTCCCCACCACCGATGTTAGGTTGACTGACCTGTGGTTGCCGGGTTTATCTCTTTCCCCTTTTTTGAACAGGGCTGTAATATTTGCATTCCTTCAGTCCTCTGGCACCACCTCATGTCTAAGGAGGTTTGGAGATTGTGGCCAGAGCTTCCGCAATTTTCACCCTGACTTCCCTCCGTAAACTAGGATGCATCCCATCCGGACCGGATGACGTTTCTATCTTGAGTAATGCCAACCTTTTGAGTATCTCCTCTTTATCTATTTTTATCCTATCCAATATAGCTACTACCCCCTCCTTTACTGCTACATTGGCCCCATCCTCTTCTCTAATGAAAACAGATGCAAAGTACTCATTTAGTACCTCAGCCATGCCCTCTACTTCCATAAGAAGATCTCCTGTTTGGTCCCTAATCGGCCCCACCCTTCCCTTGACTACCCCTTTCGCTATTTTTGTTATTCATTCGCAGGATGTGGGCATTGCTGGCAAGGCCAGCATTTATTGCCCATCCCTAATTGCCCTTGAGAAGGTGGTGGTGAGCCGCTGCCTTGAACCGCTGCAGTCTGTGTGGTGAAGGTACTCCCACAGTGCTGTTAGGGAGGAAGTTCCAGGATTTTGACCCAGTGACGCTAAAGGAACGGCAATATATTTCCAAGTCAGGATGGTGTGTAACTTGATGGGGAACGTGGAGGTGATGGTGTTCCCACAACCAATGGATCAGATCAAAGTTCTGCAGTCCTGGCACATCCAGTCGTGAATGGTGGTGGACAATTAAACAACTAACAGGAGGAGGCTCCATGAACATCTCCATGCTCATTCACCAGGTTGGCACCTCATTTTTAGGTACGCCTGGTCTGCTCCTGGCATGCTCTTCTACATTCCTCATTGAATCAGGGTTGGTCCCCTGACTTGATGATAGTGAAGTGAGGGATATACCTGGCCATGAGGTTACAGATTGTGGTGGACTACAATTCTGCTGCTGCTGATGGCCTAAAGCGCCTCATGGTTGCCCAGTTTTGAGCTGCTAGATCTTTTCTGAATCTATCCCATTTAGCATGGTGGTAGTGCCACACAACACGATGGAAAGTTTCCTCAGTGTGAAGACAGACTTCGTCTCCACAAGGACTGTGCGGTGGTCACTGCTACCAATACTGTCTTGGACAGATGCATCTGTGACAGGTACATTGGTGAGGACGAGGTCAAGTAGGTTTGTCCCTCATGTTGGTTCTCTCAACACCTGCCGCAAGGCCAGTTTGGCAGTTATGTTCTTCAGGACTCGGCCAGCTCAGTCAGTAGTGGAATAAAAACAGAAAATGCTGGAGAAACTCAGCAGGTCAGGCAGCATCTATGAAGAGAGAAACAGAGTTAACGTTTCAGGTCGATGACCTTTCGTCATCGACCTGAAATGTTAACTCTGTTTCTCTCTTCACAGATGCTGCCTGACCTGCTGAGTTTCTCCAGCATTTTCTGTTTTTATTTCAGATTTCCAGCATCTGCAGTATTTTCTTTTTGTATCAGTCAGTAGTGGTGTGGTGAGCCATTCTTGCATTGAAGTCCCCCACCCAGAGTAAATTCTGTGCCCTTGCTGTCCTCAGTGCTTCTTCCAAGTGATGTATGTTTTATATGTTTATAAAAGACTTTTGAGTTCCCTTTTATGTTAGCTGCTCATCTATTTTCATATGCCCCTTATTCTCTTTTTGGATATCCTCTGTACTTTCTGTATTAATTTTGCTTCTCCGCTTACGTTCATCATAAGCCTCCTTTTTCTGTTTCATTATAATCTCTATGGGGGAAAAATTGGGTTGCTTTGCGACTCCCGTTAGTGCCCCCGGGGGGGGTGCTAAGAGAGCACAAAACCCCAAACGCCCGAGCGCGGCGCTACTAACGCCTCCCACGAAATTCAGCGTGAGGTTAGTGGCGGCAGTAGCTAGTAGCACCCCACGGCGCTGCGCCGCCAGCGATGACGTCATCGCCGTGCACAGTGCCCCGGCTGCAAACTTGGGTTGCACCCCCCTGACCTATCGCCGGACAATATGTCTGACAGGGCCAGGGTGGCGTTTTTGCAGCCGCGGCGGTGCTACTTAAAGGGCAGGTGTCGGGCGGCCATTTTTCTTCGGGGTGCCGGCCGCGATTGCTCAGCCCGGCACTCTGTTCGGGTGCTGTTTTCCTGGCACCCCGCTCCCCGGTGGTACAGCAGGGCCCCGGTGCGTGCAGCACTAGGCCCCTCCCCTTTAATCAGGGGAGGGAGGCCTGCAATTACGTGGCACTACATGCCGACGCGCGTGGTGCTGTTGCACATAGCGCCGTGAAATTCACTGGTAGCGCCCCACGAAGGAGGGGGAGCGCTTCCAGTAGCGCCC
The DNA here is from genome assembly GCA_030390025.1 of Squalus acanthias. Classification (NCBI taxonomy): domain Eukaryota; kingdom Metazoa; phylum Chordata; class Chondrichthyes; order Squaliformes; family Squalidae; genus Squalus; species Squalus acanthias. The sequence goes on from JASTWF010000207.1 coordinate 258,296, forward strand.
CACCTCCTGCTTGGGGCGCTACCACTAAATTTACGGAGCAGGGGTGCTAACTTTTTCGGGGCGCTAAAATTAGCACCTTGGCGACGTTAGCGCCCCAAAGGGGGCACCACCGAATTTTTCTCCCTATATCTTTAGTCATCCAGGGAGCTCTAGCTTTGGATGTCCTTCCTTTCCCCTTCTTGAGAATGTGTCTACTGTATGCCTGAACTATCTCCTCGTTGAAGGCCTCCCATTGTTCAGTTACTGTTTTGCCAACCAATTTTTGATTCCAATCCATCTGGGTCAGATCCCTTTTTAACTCACTGAAAGTAACCGTCCTCCAGTTAAGTATTACTCTTGATTGTTCTTTGTCCTTTTCCATAACTATTCTAAACCTGACATTATGATCACTGTTCTCCAAATGTTCCCCGACTGAAATGTGTTCCACTTGCCCCACTTCATTCCCTAGAACTAGATCCAGCATTGCTTCCTTCCTCGTTGCTTGGAAACACACTGATCAAGAAAGTTCTCTTGTACACATTCCAAGAATTCCTCCCCCTCTTGCGCTTTACACTATCACTATCACAGTCTATATTAGGATAATTGAAGTCCCCCATTATCACTACTCTATAGTGGAGCAAGTATGAAGTAATGAAAAAGCAGCATTAGCAAAAATAAGATTACATTGTTCTGTTGCTATGCAATAATAAGCTACTTTGTTTCCTTGGAAATTTGGTGTTGAGTATTAAATGAGGAGATTCTTTGAAGAAAAGCTACAAATTTGGAAGCACTTTGTAAAAGTACATAATGAATCCCCTGAGTGTTGAAGGATTCCAGCAAATAGAAACTGAATAATGTTTGATAGTTAATTATATGTTTAGGACACGGTCAGTTTCTAAAATTGACAGAATTAAAGTACACTACAGACCCAACTTTGAAAGCAAGAGGCAATTCACTATTCAAAAGGATTATTGCAAGTAATAACTTATGGATTGTGTAACAGCATCTATAGTTTTGAGCAGTAGCTTGTTGATTCACTGATCGTTTAAATCCCCGATTTCTTTGGGATATCCACATCTTCCCTTGAGCTTTGACTTTTCACCTTGTTTTAATAAAAATTTAATGTAAAAATACAGTCTTTACTAGTAAGAAAATACTAATTGGAGCCAATCACATTCCTACAGATAGTTTAGAATGATAGTCATTTTTAGGAGACTAGAGTTATTATCTCAATAATGCATAGAAATTGTAAATCCCTAGACAGTAGAATTCATTGACTGAATGGTATTTTTTACGAATAAATTCCTGACACAGCCTACCTTTCTTGAATTGACTGTGATTTGACCTTTTCATGACTCAGAATACTGCTTCTAAGTTGTACCAGGTAGGATGTGTAAATTAATTTTTAAACAAGTGGAGCATCTTTAATGCTGTACCCTATTTAGCCACAATAAAAAGTATGAATATTGTGTAAATAACTGCATTAGAAAGTGCAAATGCTATATATAACCACATTAGAAAGTGTGCATATTGAATAGTTCACACCTAAACATTATCAAGTTTGTTTTGCACTAAAATTAAACTAAACTGTTTCCTTTGCCATTTTAAAATATAAGCTTAATGTTTGATGTTTAATCTTGTATCACTGCTCCCAGTAAAAGAGCTGACTAAGTATAAAATCTCTAGCCTTATTTCAGACAACTGAAGTGTAATCATGTTTAACTCAATTTATATCTGTTCAGCAAGATGCAAAAATGTGTGATTTTATTGCAAACGATTGAATGGACAAGCCTGCTAAATTTATCCTACCCTAAGGGATACCCTGACATCATGAATTTGTCGATGTCTTGTAAACAAATGTATGATAGTGCTTTTCTGTTGAGAATGGACACATTGCACTGAAATGAAGTTGTAGAAAAGAGTTATAGCAGTTTTCCAGCATGTGGTAAATGGAGAAGTGATATATTGCCTATAAGTAAATTATTGAGTCAATAGCTACTGTGATATCAAAATGATTTATTTTAGGAGTTAAAAAATCATTTGTTTGGATTGATTAGTATTCATTAATTATGCTAATTATATAGTGAGAAAACAGATGTTTTATAGAGCTAAGACCAGGAATAAATTACAGGTCTTATTTGTTTAACTAAAAATAGCAACATTGTATATTATTGTGCGCTACTTTTTGAAATATTTGAAATTGCAAATATGGTTATGTTTTTGAGTATATGATAATTTGAAATGCAGTGATCATTTCAAAATCTCAAATAGGAAAAATACTGATTGGCTAGCTACCTAGCTGCGTGGCTGGAAATCAGTTTGATAAATGGGAAATCCTTTTTTTAATTCCACATCTGGGCTCATAACGTGCACACATGTAATACGCTTATTTTAGAAAGAATGGATTCAGTTGTGGAATGTCTTTTTGTATTTTGCATCTTGGATTTCCATCACACAATTTCTGTAACTAAGATTATCTAAAGCCACAAAAAATAATAATTATTAAAGAAGAGCAAATGCTAATATTCCATTCAGTATTAATGGAAATGAAACATAAACCTTATTTGAAATCCCAAAGTGGCAATATGTTTTTTTAAAATTGTGTCTTTGGAAAGGACATTTAAACTCCTGCAATTGGAGTCTAAAAACAGATCTATTTTGAAAGTTACATACCTGAGGCTCTGGTTGATCTTGCGTGTGTGACAGATTTCCTAAATATTAAATGGTGCCATGGTCAATGTAATAAAACAAAAAATCTGGGGTGTAATATATCAAGAGAAAAGAATCTATGTTTTTCCCACTTTCTGCATGTGTAAAATGGTGTTCAAATTAATACACAATTCTGTTTTTCTTTTCTGTTTGTGTGTAGCCAATTTGATTTGAATATGTGAACTAGTGAGAGTGCCAGAGTGCATTGATGCTTCAATTTGTTATTTCTTCTCTTAGGCAGTCCCTCAGAACCGAGGATGACTTGCTTCCACACTAAAAATGAGTTCTCAGGTGACTGATGAGTCCAAGGCGGGACCTACAGTCTCTGTCACAGGTGGGGCAGACGGTGATTGAAGGGGCGGGTGGGTGGGGTGCTTGGGTTGACGTGAGATCCTTCCGCTGTTTGCACTTGGCTTCCGCTTGCTCCCGGCGAAGAGACTCGAGGTATTCGGCGCCTTCTCGGATGCTTCTCCTCCACTTTGTGCGGTCTTGGGCCAGGGAATCCCAGGTGTCGGTGGGGATGTTGCACTTTTTCAAGGAGGCTTTGAGGGTGTCCTTGAAGCATTTCCTCTGCCCACCTGGGACTCTCTTGCTGTGTTGGACCTCCGAGTAGAGCGCTTGTTTTGGGAGTCTCGTATCGGTCATGCAGACGATGTGGCCCGTCCATCGGAGCTGATTGAGCGTGGTCAAAACTTCGATGCTGGGGATGTTGGCCTGAGCGAGAACACTGACATTGGTGTGCCTATCCTGCCAATGGATTTGCAGGATCTTGCGGAGGCAGCGTTGGTGGTACCTCTCCAGTGCAGGATCTGGCCAAAGTGGACTGGGATCAGCTACTTGTAGGAAAATCCACATCAGAGCAGTGGGAGTCTTTCAGAAAGAAAATAGAGAGAGTACAACGCCAACATGTTCCCGTAAAGGTCAAGGGTGGGACCAACAAGCCCAGGGAACCCTGGATGTCAAGGGATATACGAGAATGGATTAGGAAAAAAAGGGAGGCTTTTGGCAGATACAAAGGACTAAAAACAGTGGAAGCCCTAGAGGAGTATAGAAAGTGCAGGGGGGTACTTAAAGAAATTAGGAGAGCGAAGAGAGGGCATGAAATAACACTAGCGGGCAAAATAAAGGAAAATCCCAAGGTGTTTTATAAGTATATTAAGGGCAAGAGGATAACCAGGGAAAGAGTAGGGCCCATTAGGAACCAAAGTGGCAATCTGTGTGTAGAGCCAGAAGATGTAGGTGGGGTTTTAAATGAATATTTTGCATCTGTGTTCACTATGGAGAAGGACGATGTAGGCATAGAAATCAGGCAGGGGGATTGTGATATACTTGAACAAATTAGTATTGAGAGGGAGGAGGTACTAGCGGTTTTAGCGGGCTTAAAAGTGGATAAATGCCCAGGCCCAGACGAGATGTATCCCAGGCTGCTGTGTGAGGCAAGGGAGGAGATTGCAGGGGCTCTGACACAAATTTCCAGAACCTCTCTGGCCACAGAGGAGGTGCCAGAGGACTGGAGAACAGCTAACGTAGTACCATTATTCAAGAAGGGTAGTAGGGATAAACCAGGGAATTACAGGCCAGTGAGCCTAACATCAGTGGTAGGGAAATTATTGGAAAAAATTCTGAGGGACAGAATTAGTCTCCACTTGGAGAGGCAAGGATAGTCAGCATGGCTTTGTCAGGGGGAGATCCTGTCTGACCAATTTGATTGAATTTTTCGAGGGGGTGACTAGGTGTGTGGATGAGGGTAGTGCAGTTGATGTGGTCTACATGGACTTCAGTAAGGCTTTTGACAAAGTCCCGCATGGGAGACTGGTCAAGAAGGTAAGAGCCCATGGGATCCAGGGCAACTTGGCACATTGGATCCAAAATTGGCTTAGTGGCAGGAGGCAGAGGGTGATGGTCGAAGGTTGTTTTTGTAACTGGAAGCCTGTGTCCAGTGGTGTACCGCAGGGATCGGTGCTGGCTCCTTTGCTGTTTGTAGTGTACATTAAAGATTTAGATATGAATGTAGGAGGTATGATCAGTAAGTTCGCCGATGACACGAAAACTGGTGGAGTGGTAAATAGCGAGGAGGGAAGCCTCAGGCTACAGGACAATATAGACGGGTTGGTTAGATGGGCAGAACAGTGGCAAATGGAATTTAACCCTTAAAAGTGTGAGGTGATGCATTTTGGGAGGACTAACAAGGCAAGGGAATACACAATGAATGGTAGGACCCTAGGAAGGACAGAGGATCAGAGGGACCTTGGTGTGCATGTACATAGATCCCTGAAGGCAGCAGGACAGGTAGATAAGGTGGTTAAAAAGGCATATGGGATACTTGCCTTCATTAGCCGAGGCATAGAATATAAGAGCAGGGAGGTTATGATGGAGCTGTACAAAACGCTAGTTAGGCCACAGCTGGAATACTGTGTGCAGTTCTGGTCGCCACACTATAGGAAGGATGTGATTGCATTGGAGAGGGTGCAGAGGAGATTCACCAGGATGTTACCTGGGCTGCAGCACTTCAGCTATGAAGAGAGACTGGACAGGCTGGGGTTGTTTTCCTTGGAGCAGAGAAGGCTGAGGGGGGACTTGATTGAGGTGTACAAAATTGTGAGGGGTATAGATAGGGTAGATAGAAAGGAACTTTTCCCTTAGTAGATGGGTCAATAACCAGAGGGCATAGTTTCAAGGTAAGGGGCAGGAGGTTTAGAGGGGATTTGAGGAAAAACTTTTTCACCCAGAGGGTGGTTGGAATCTGGAACTCACTGCCTGAAAGGGTGGTAGAGGCAGGAATCCTCAACATTCAAGAAGCATTTAGATGAGCACTTGAAACGCCATAGCATACAAGGCTACGGACCAAGTGCTGGAAAATGGGATTAGAATAGATGGCTTGATGGCCGGCGTGGACACGATGGGCTGAAGGGCCTCTTTCTGTGCTGTATAACTCTATGACTCTATGCTTTGAGGTGCCTGCTGTACATGGTCCATGTCTCTGAGGCATACAGGAGGGCGGGAATCACTACTGCTCTGTAGACCATGAGCTTGGTGCCGGGTTTGAGGTCCTGCTCTTCAAACACTCTCTTTCTCAGGCAACCGAAGGCTGCACTGGCACACTGAAGGCGGTGTTGGACTTCTTCATTGATGTCTGCCCTTGTTGACAGTAGGCTCCTGAGGTATGGAAAGTGGTCCACGTTGTCCAAGGCCTCGTCGTGGATTTTGATAATCGGGGGGCAGTACTGTGTGGCGGGAGCAGGTTGGTAGAGGACCTTTGTCTTACGGATGTTTAGTGTAAGGCCCGTGCTCTCGTACGCTTCGATAAAGGTGTTGACGATGGTTTGGCGTTCGACCTCCGAGTGTGCGCAGATGCAAGCATCGTCTGCATACTGTAATTCGATGACTGGATGGGACGACCTTGGATCTGGACTGGAAGCGATGGAGGTTGAACAGTTTCCCGTTTGTTCTGTAGATATGCTGTGGTGTGGAGAACATGAGCCCACATTTGTGTCAGATCATTATCTTGGTTGTGCCATCGGAAGAAGATGGCAATGGAGGCCAGCAGTTTCCCATAAGTAGGGAAAAAAATTATAAGCCAAGTCACATCAGCTGCTTTTGCACATACCTTAGTGACTGACTCAGGTTTGACAGTTGTGAACTGCTCAGTCAGAGACTGCTATTTAGTAGTGCTTGGTGGTTAGTTTTTAAAAAACTGGTATTATACTGTGTGATGCTAAAGTGGAGACTATCTCCTCAAGATGACCTCTCACTGCCAAACTGATGTCAATTTAGCTGCAGTTATGTGATGATTCTTGCATCACTGCAGAGCAGAAGCTACTTTTGAGTAACACAAGGGCCCAGAATTATGTTCACTTAGAGACTGGAGTTGTGAAGTGTTTAGGCATGTAAAACTATAGGTGGAGCCACAAAGTATTAAACCTACAGTACAGTGCTGAATTTTGTTTTCTGCTTCCGCATACCTTCCATTAACTCTAGGAAACGGTTGTTGCATGAAAATAAAATACTTAAAAAATGTTAATGTTAAATGTACAAGTACAAACTTGAGATAGAAACTCCCCAGTGTTCTTTTGAATACACCAAAACAATAACAGTAATATACCACACATGATTATTTTTGTTTGTGCAATAATTTTTATATTTCATAGTGATGACAGTGGAATTGTAATTGAGAACAATTAGTAATATGTGAAACTAGCCCACATCTGCACAGCAATGTAGCGTGCATTTAAAATGAGTATTCACATCTAAATTTAATTTTACATAATATATGGTATAAACAAAATGCACAATGTAGACACTATGGAGGCAATTTATATTCAATGCTTAGTGCTGATCATAAGTCATTTGTAAATTATTTGGGCAGTCTGCTTTGTAGGGCGTAAACTGTGTCGTGTGCATCTTGATCACATGCACCTAGTATTGCACAATTTGGTCTAGATTTTCCAGCAAATTTGATGGTGATTAATTTTGTAAAAGCAGAGATGTTAAACTACATTTTCCAACTTTACTTTTGTTTGTTTATTTATAGCAACAAACACCAAGCCCAGTTGCAGCAAACTGTGCACGCAGAAGTAGATATTAATGAAGCAGCAAAAAATATGTATTTATGGTACAGTTCCTATTAAACAGTAGGGAAAGAAAGAAAATACATTAATCTGAGGATAGGACAGTTATTGATAAACATTACATGATTGGTACTGGAGTGTGAAACAAAAAAGCCATTAAATTAAAGTAATTAACAAGACACCATCAGCCTTTCCATCACTGCACCACCTTTGGATAGCACCCTCTCTATGTCTTAGCACCTCATCACTATGCAGAGGCAGCTGTGTATGTGAGCCTGATCAGGAGTCAAGGGCAGCTTGCAGTATCAAGTACACCTTTAACACACAATCCCTCTCTTTTAATTTGAAAGCTCCCAGATATTGCTGTTTACTTTCATATTAGTTGCAAAGAAGATTACTTGTCATGATCCTGTGCAAGTGAAAAAGGTGTCCTGCAGGTCTGCCTGCTAAAGGTTTGTGCAAGTAGAAATGCAAACAACAAAATAAACCAACCTTCTGCACTGTTGTGGCCACAACACTTTGAATCATGACAACAAGATCTTTCACACCCATGGAGAAAACATAGATGTATCTCTCAGCCTTCAGGATGCCCACCGGTTTATTTGTAGACTTACCATACAGCTTTGTCACAACAAATATATTTTATCCTAACTGACTCACGAGAAGAAGTGAATTGAGGTTCAAGCAATATTCAAACTTAGAGATAACCTAATATATATTAGACTGGAGAGAATTTATGCTGTGTTCAGGCTGAGCAAGGATTACAGGATGAGGGTTTGAATAATATCCTACCAGTTCTACTTAACCTCTTCACTAACAGAAACACATTTTAGATATTGAATTAAATGCTTTCTAATGTATTCATTGCATCTGTATCTACTTATGTTGATAGTCAGAAATATTTTCATCTGGACAGTGTTTATTGCATCATGTGAATGTGGAAGAAGGGACAACTCAATTAATAGAAAAAAGTATGAGTCCAAAATATAAACAGCTTTATAAAAAAAACAATTTGAAGATCCATAATAAATATAAATATAGTGAAGCCATTTAATGCCTCTTGGCCTTTGAGTGCTTTCTGTATATGTCTACTTCAGGACACTGAACAGACTGCCATTTTTAAGGTTTGATCAGGGACGCAGTTCCCCCAGACTATTTTGGCTAAACCTGGTAGATTTATGTCACTATGAGAAGAATCACCACCTCCATAAAATAGGTTATTAAATCAATGCCTTTTAGTTTTGCAGTAATGTAGACACAGTTGCAATGTGCATGTTAAAAAAATAAATAACTTGCATTTATATAGTATATAACTTCAAGACATCCTGAAGCGCTGTACAGCCAATGAAGTACTTTTGAAGTGTAGTCACTGTTGTAATGCAGGGAAACATGGCAGCTAATTTGGGCACAGCAAGGTCCTATAAACTGAATTGATACAAAAGACCCAAATCTGTTTTGGTAATGTTAGTTAAGGGATAAATGTTGTCCAGGATACTGGAAAAACTCCTCTGCTCTTTGAAAAGTGCCTTGGAATCTTTTATGTACACCTGAAATTATTTGTATAGACTTGCATATACTTCTTTCTCATTAGCACAGAATAAACAAATATAAATGTCATTTTTACGGTCTGCTGTTACTTTTATACTTCAATATTTTTAAAACTGGTATTTAGGTAAATTAAGGAAACTGTAATGAACCTACAGAGCATGCTGTATAATCCACAGGCACTTTTTTCTTGAGTCATAGAAGCAGAGTAGTGTTTTACAAATCTAACATTAAGGATGGTTTAAGGTTAAGTTTTAATGACCAGAATATTGATTTCTCAAGTTTTTCCATCATTTTTAAAATCTGATTTGTCAGTCACCTCGTTTACAACTTATAGTATTTTCATTAATGTGACATAAATCCCAATGTGATGAAACCAATTTGAAAAACTTAATTGCTCTATGTCTTGTATGGTATGTATGGGAGATCAGTTGCATATTTTAGTACTGGCACTGATTGTGCTTGCTATGCTGGGTCAATCTCTTGGACCGGGTGTTGAAATGTTAATTGAAAAATGGTCACTTACTCCCTAACGACTAGTTTTAAGGTATCTTAAGTGCATAGTTCGTCCAGATTCTGTCTACTGATTCTTTTATGTCTTTATAGAACAGTTATCATGCCCTTCAGACCAGAAAATTTTCAGTATTAAGAATGCAGTGAGAAATTTAAAAATATATATATTTTAATACATAACTTTATATTTCTTTATTAATATATATTTTTTAGGCTGCCAAGGGATATTGCTCTTCAGCAAATGTTTATTTGTTGGAACATGTATGCTGTAAATTTTTGTGCATTGCTTTATTGTATGTATTCATTATTTCTTTATTGTAAAATTCCAGTTACAACAGATTATTTACTTAAAATAAATTGGAGAATTCTGCAGTTCTGTTATGCATACACTTGTTTTACAAAGTTTTGCCAAAGTACATAGGACTGTCAACTAAATCTGCTCTGTGTAGATCATGCTCTTAGCAGTGTTTTAACTGTTTAACATTTTTTTTTAGAAAACCTACACAGAATCAAAAATCTAGATATAGTGACCTATGCCGGAATTTTGCCGGTCCTCAGAGTTCGGGATTGGAGGCGGGACCACTGTCAAAATCGCAAAGATTGACAGCGGGCAGGAAACCCGCTGTCAACCCACCTCCAATCAATCTTCCCAAGTGTCGGGTCCCTGATTTGCACATGAACCCGACACCTAGCGGCGGGAAGAGGATTATAGCCACTTACCTGACTGTTAACAGGTACTTGTTAACAGGCTGTTTTTCAATTTTGCCGCTTCTGCCTCGGGTTCCTCGACGTCCGGACACCACGCCAGGTAAGTGTGGCATGTTGTGAGTCTGCTGTATTGTTTGTGCATTGATGACAGCTGCAGAAGTGGTGTGAAGGATCAAATGGTGCACTGGTGAGTTTCAGAGGCAAGGAAACGTTGGGAAAATCATTTTTAATGCATTTACACTTTTCTGTAGGTAACAAGTTTTGAATTGGCTGTCTAGTCCCACCTCATTGGGAGAACCTCTCTCACCAGTGACAATCGCTTCTGTAACCTCACCTGCAGCTGCCATCTGTTCTAGCCTAAGGAGGGAGTCACTGGAGAGCCTGGGTGCAAGAGCTCACCTGTGAACAGTCATTGTCAGTGTTTGCAGCACCTCAATGCTGTCAAACACTGAGAAATGAGCTGTCAAAGAAACATTGTGCATGGTCCCTTTAAGAAAACCGGCAGATGACGCATCATCAAATGATGTCACCTGACCGGCTTCGTCTTAATTGGCCAGCAAGCCTGCAGGGCGGGCTTAATAAGGCCAATCGACATAAAATCACGTCCGTGGGCCGGATGCAGTTGGGGGCGGGACTGGAACCCGGAAACCAGCTGACCCGCTCCCAAGCCGCATCCATTTGCAAAATCGCGGCCCTAGACTTTCTACCTGGGAAAGTCTGCGGCAGCAGGAGAAAGAAATGCCCAGCAAGCTGCCTGAGTAAAAGATTTTTTTTCTTTTGAAAAGTTCAACTTTAGTAAAGCAGCCTGTGCATGACAGCACTCTGAAAACTTTTGCACTGGCCCCATTTCAGTTTCTGTCTGAGCCCTTCCTGACGATCTCTAAACAATGGCCTAATGGGTAGCCTTTATGTCCAGTATTTCAAGTGTGCAAACGGTGGGCAGCACGGCGGAGGGTATGCTTTCCCCATTTGTATCTCTTTACCTTGCCCTTACCCACATATAGGTCTTTGCAGTTTCCCCCACAATGGGGACACAACAGGGGAGAGGTGGAAAGCTTAGACCGATGTTTGTAACATATTTTCTTACAGTGCATTGCAGTACTTGCTCCACACATTTTGCAACATGTATTAAGCGTACATTTTTTTTTTAATGCCTAGTGATGATCAAACTCCTTCCCAACAATTTTATCTAGCACTAGTACTATAACCTTTAATGTCTCAACATGGTCATATATATGTGAACCTTCAGTGAATTAAGGGGAGGTCGGCGATCAGGGCTGGGTGTGGGGGTGCTGAGGGCTTCCACTGAGGGACCTGAGGGGAGCACTCCTGCATCCTGGCCCATAAGGAGTGCTGAAAGAGGCACTTACCTTGGGAAGCCAGCAGTTCCTGCCTCTGTTTCACTGCCAAGTTTCTTGACCCTTGGGAAACCTGTGCAACAGCAGTAAATCTCAAATCGGGCTTCCAGTTGCACTGTGGGAGCCCTATGTTCATATTTAAATATGTTCACTCTGCATGGCTGGACACTCGGACAGATGCCTCTCTCGTGGAGTCAAGGCCACTCTACTGGGACTGTGCCTCAGTACTCCTGCGTGGAAGCAGAATGCAGGAGTGATACGATGTTCTGGAAGCCCCTGTCAACACTGGCCCCAAAAGCCAAGATGGCAGCTGTCTGAGATGTCAGTAGAGACTCCATCACAGTGGGTGCCACTGTTGTGTTTGTAGAGCTGATTGCTCGCTCCATTTTGGACAGAATGGTCTCCATGCATTACATGAAGCTGTGGCACAAGTTGGAACTGAACTTCACTGTGTTCTGTGACATTATGCACAAAGCTAGCTGGCAGGCTGCTCAGTGCACCTAGCATTTCCCAGTGTTCTTCAGTAGCCTGGGCCCTCTAAGTTAGCATCCGAGTCCTCTGCAGCAGAACTAGTTTGCGATCTCACTGTCTGACTAGCAGGCACCTGTGGTGTCCTATCCCCATGCCCTAGCTCCTGCACAGTTGTACCCGGTCATTCACCACATAAAGAGCCATTCTCTAGTCTACCCTCTAAAGTATGTGTGGTGCAGCCTCTGAACAGGTGCTTCAAAGGTGAGATTGAGTGATGGTGCATTTTCAGGAATGCTGGGCTCCTTGTCCTGAATGGCACAGGGGCTTCCACATTTTCTGCACCTGAAATGAAGGATTAGGACAAGGGTTAGCTTGTGATGTAAAGGGAGAGCAAAGAAAACTGTAGCTGGTGAAAGCATCTGCAGTTTATCATGCAGATAGAAGTAAGAAGGGAAAAAAAGAAGATACGGTATGAAGAAACCCTGCACAACGTTTCCTCTAGCGGCCATGACTCTGCCCTACCCATGATGTCCAGCACACTTTCTTCGATGGGGAAGAGGGTGTGCAGGCAGGCTCAGCCCCCTCCGCTGATAGCCTCCTGTCTGGAGTTGTGGGTGAGCTTCACCTGCAAGAAAGAAAAGATTGTTAGTGTCATCCTTGTGAGATGCTTATGCCTATCACGGTTGAGAAGTGGGGGGTGGGGAGCACAGTATAATGCACTGATTATAGGAGAGTGAAGGGAAGCAGGGGAGGGGAGTATTGCAAGTAGTCAGTCTGGATGTGGAGGTGTGAGCAGAGAGTAAGAGAGCAGTATTTTTACCTAGACGACTCTGGTGAGGTCATAGAACTTTTTATGGCATTGCATCCGTGTCCTTGGAACTAAGCTCCTGGCATTAACCTCTGTGATCTCTTCCCACTGGCAGTGGAGAAGTTGCCTGGCGGGCTTTCTGCCTCCTGGGGTTGGGGTGGGGGGGGCAGAGGGAAGGTTCTCCCTCCTCCTGTCCACAGACTGAACAGGGCCTCCTAAGCAGCATCGGAGAACTTTGGGACCGATCTGCAGGTCTTGCAGCCATTTTTATCTTCAGAAGCTTTTCCTGTTGTTTGCAGCCAGAGTGCACCTCTCCTTTAAGAGATCCTGGTTGCCTTTAAGTGGCATCAGAGACGCCTGATTTCTGACTTCCCTGAACATGCGTGCAAGCCAACAAATTACGTAGGTAACACTGGCTGTGCGCTGGAATCATTGTAAAGAGGTCCCAGCACAAATTTAATGTGCTGAATTGGGACCATGTGCACAGGCGCGTGCAGCATGTTGTGTGTCTGTTTTCAAGTGCAATTTAATTTCTAGGCCTTTTTTTTAATTGAACTACTTTGTATTGCTAGTAGATATCCATAATTTAACTCGTGAAGTTCACTACCTGCCATATTGGGTAAAGATAAATAAGAGATGTCCTTTACCCATGCCTGAAGCAGGCATTAGATCCTTTGCATATGTAAATAAGGTGCCTAACACCTGTTCGAGGTCGCCTCGCCAAGATTGGTTTGACCTGAGGCAATCAGTGCCATCGTGGGTTGCACTCAAGCAAAGCAGCCCTAGCAATCGCCTGTAACAAAGAAGGTAAGTAACTTGCCCGAACGTAAGGACTCCTGCTCCTCCTGACCCTACATTTAATCCCCTCCTGACTGCTGCAGCTCCCACATCCCGATTCTGCCACCAAGACTCCTCTCCTAACCCCTGATCGGCCTCCTCTCCTGACCTCCAACCCTCCTTCCAGCATCCTCTCCTGACACCTGATCTCTGGACCCCTGGCCTCCTCTGCTGATGTCCGACTCCGGCCTAATCCTGACCCCAGACACACGGTCCGATCTCTGACAAAACTTACCTGAGGGCCGCTATGATGCTAGCAACAGACCGACCTTGGAGTTCTCTTCACCGGCAGGCTCTTCATGCTTCACCGGCAACATTGAAATGAAGCCCGAGGCACAATATCTGGAGAGCCTCTGGCTTCAGCATTTAGGCGTGGAGTAGGAGGCTCACAGTCACTGAAAATCAAAAAACATTTTGCAGCGCACACACTGCAGTTTGCTTGATCATAAAATGTGAAAAAGCTTTTGGATGCCATGAATGTTTTCCATAACCCCCTCTTTCAATTTATCTTGTACTCACCTGCTGGCCATTTTAGGGAGTCCTAGAAATGTTGATACTTTGACCTACCCTATCCTCTTCTGTACCCTGGTATCCTATTTCTTCAGAAGCCCTCCATTTACTTAATTTAATTGGCCGCCCAGTGTTAATGCTAAAGGTTCAGCATTGCTCCCTTTTGTAATGAGGGAAGAAAAGAAGTCTGACTATCCATAGCTATCCACAGCTTCCAGAGTTTAAACAAAAGGGGGGCTAAATTCGGTTGATTTGCGCCTCCCGTTAGCGCCCTAAGAGGGCACTAACGGGGCGCAAATCAACTAGCGCATGGGCGTAGCGTTGCTAACGCCTCCCGTGAAATTCAGCGGGAGGTTAGCGGCGGCGCTAACCGTTAGCACCGCGGGGCGCTGCGCCGCCAGCAGTGACATCATCGCGGTGCACAGCATCCCAGCTGTAATATTGGGTGGCGCCCCCAACTTACCGCCGGATGCTATATTCACCAGGGTCAGGGGGGGCCTACCTGTGGCCGGGGCGGCGCAAGTTAAAGGGGAGGTAGCGGGCGGCCATTTTTGATGCTGGCCGCCTGCCAGCACCTGCCCCCGTTGCTGTCCCCGGCCCCCGTGAAGCCCCCCCCGCAGGGTGCCAGCTGCTCTCTGTGAGCCCGGCACTCCTCTTGAGTGCCGGGCTCGTTTGCCGGCACTCCCGATCCCTGGTGGCCCAGCTGGGCGCCGGGAAGCACTGCGCCAGGCCCCTATCCTTTAATAAGGGGAGGAAGGCCTGCAGTACCGCAGCACGTAGCGCCGGGATATTGGCTCGCAGTGCCCCAAGAGGGATGCGGGGCGCTTCCAGTAGCGCCCCTCCTCCCTCTCGGGGCGCTACCTGGGAAAATCGGCTGTGGGGGCGCTAACTTTTTCGGGGCGCTAACCCTGGCGAAGGGGGCGCTACCCAATTTTTACCCCAAGATCTCTACTATATATATATTGCAGTGACAGATCTCATTCACTATAGATTCTGGGACAACCTCCTTTCCTCCTATCAATTCCTGCCTTTCCCTCAATGCTAATGAAAGCAGCACTGATTTTTGGCATCAACATCAGGTGAGCTTACAAATAGATGCAGCATATGGAGTAGCCCTGGCAGGCTGAGGATTGGAGACAGATACAGGTTAGCCATAGACACACAAGCAGATGTATGGGTTGGAGAAGGGGCGAAATCAGACAGAAGCAAAATTGGAAAAATAATTGAGGAAGCATAATTGATTTTATATTTTAAAAAATTTTCCCCAAGGAATTTAAATTCTAGGGTGCAAAGGTAATATACCATTACTTTGGCATCTAGAAATACTTGCAGTGTTCCACCTGGATTTAAATCTGTGATTTCTTAAGAAAAAAAAAAAAATTTTGAATGGCATTTTTTTGTTCAACCCTAGTCTATGGTGTATGACACAGGATATTGTGTTTGAATCCTGAAATTTAGTTAATTAGAAAATTTAAAATAAACAATAATATAGACTCATTAATCATTGTAAATAAGGTAGGTATTTGGATGTATAACATTTACTGAGTACTGCTGCTAAAGGGCATGTGCTCAAAAAGTTAGCATTAAGTCCTGAATGATAGTATAGTATTCAACTTGAATTTACAACAGGGCAGTTTGGAAGCACCATATGTTGGTGTGCCAGCTCTGTGAAGTGGCACAATATGGAATTCTTGCTTGCAATTTCCTTCCACAGGATGATTTTGGTATGTCACCCAGGCTGTTAGTGAGGAAGTTCCAATCAGAAGGATGGTACTTCTTACCAGGAAGAGAGCATGCCTCCTTTTACACGATAATGGACAGAGTGCTGTTGTGCAGTTTAGGAGCAATATGCCTGCCCCCATGTTCAGAATGGTAGTTGGCATGAAAGGGAGAGGAGAATTAATGAGGGGGAAGAAAAAAGTGGTAGCAGGTTTTAATTTGCTGTTGTCCTGCAAGACTTGTTTATACACTGTATGAGGATATTTAAAATCCAATTTTAGCATTCTTTATTTTCGTATTGGCAGAAAATAATCGACCATCTTTTGTACTTCTTAAAAAATACATGTAATTGACCACTTCTAACATCTGAACAGCAGGTGAAAGCAAAAGTAGGGCAACGGGTTCTAAGCACAGCTTGGTAAATAGTTGAGGTTACTGCTTTATTTGTTGACAGTAGAATGTTGGTCTCAGAAGCCTGGAGCGCACAGCCTTTGTTGTAACTACATCTCTTTTGTACTGGCGTATCTCCATCTTGGAACCCAGCAAAGCCAATCATTAGTCGTGGTTTCAACATGTGCTATTGTAGACTAGTGTTTGGTGTTAGCATACTGCAGTACATGCAGGAACCAAAGCCAGCTATTCACTGGCTTCATATCTCATGGCTACGGAGCCTACTGGCTGAGCATTAAAAAAGTCCCAATACTCATGCTGTGAAGTTCCCTCTTCAGCTGTCAGTTCTTGCCTTTCTTTGATATGATATGACTTAATCCACCAGCTACAACTTCTCCATTTGCAGGCTTTGGCTGTGAACAGATCCATTGACCATGTGGCAGCTATTTATACATCATAAGCCCTATACTGTTAAATCTAAGTAATAAAGATTCCTGTGTCCACTGCTTATTAAAGACAGATTGGATGGACTGTCTGAGATTAACCCCTCTGATGCTGTTTAGAATGTAATAGAACAATAATATTTAAATGATTTCAGAAATGTGACAGAAATATAGTGTTTTTTTCTATATTTAAAACTAGTGACTAATGTTTAGCTTAAAGGTACAACAATCATTTGTACTGACTGCAGCCCTCTGGAAGCTGTGGCTTAGAGCAGACAACAGTTGATGGGAAAATCCATTAGCCAAGTTGGTGAAAATAGTGGAAAATCCAGATTTGACTGTTAGTAACCATTTTTTGGGAGAGGGGGAATAAACCATAATTTATTTTTAAAAATTAATAATATTCTTATAAAGCAAACTCCAAATCTTAAATATGTTCTGATAATTTTGTTTGAGGAGATGGTTACATTACAGATGGCAGAATTTTAGTCACATAAACTTTATGCTTATATAGCTGTCACCCATCTGTTGGGGAGTAACGTTTCTGTGAATCATAGATCATCTAAAATTATTGTGTTGGCCTGGCTCAGTGGTAGCCCTCTCGCCTCTGAGTGAGAAGGTCATGTTTTCAAGCCCCACTCCAGAGGCTTGAGCACATAACCTAGGCTGGCCCATCAGTGCAGTACTGAGGGAATGCTGCACTGTTGGAGTTGCTGTCTTTCAGATACAATGTTAAACCAAGGCCCTATCTACCCTCTCGGATGGAAATAAAAGATCCCACAGCACTGTTTGAAAAAGCAGGGGAGTTCTTCCGGTGTCCTGGCCAACATTTATCCCTCAACCATCACCAAAAATAGATGATCTGGTCATTTATCTAATTACTGTTTGTGGGACCTTCCAATTTATCTGCTGCATTTGCTTACATCACAATAGTGACTACACTTCAAAAGTACTTAATTGCCTGTAAAGTGCTTTGGGCCATGTTGAGGTTATAAAAGGTGCTATATAAATGCAAGTTCTTTCAGTTTTGAAATCTCCTATTTTTATTTTGAATTGTAAGTGTTGAATATACTCATAAAAGCTATCTCATAGGAAAAAAAAATTAGCAGGGATCGGTCTGGCCACTTGCCAATTTTCTAGTTACTAATGCAGGCTTTATGTGGTGAAATATATTTTCATTTGGCTAATAACCTGGTGAAAAAGTACTGTGTCACAGCATCATTGTATTTAATGGGTTGACTGATGAACTTCAAATCTGGCTAATAAATTTTCTGACTGGCTAATTTTATGACTAGTAATGAAAAAGATCCAGCTCTGTCCTCAAGTGGAAATATAAAACTAAGAAGGGAATTTTGTATAGTGCATAATTCAAGTACTTTGTCTAATATTTATAACTTTTTTTCAAAACATTAAAATGACAATTGTCCTTTTCACCTCTGTGACCTGGGTTAAAGTCCAGCCCACTCATACAGGACGACTTTCTGTTCACTCTGTTGCTGTCTCTCTCTCATAGCTGTTACTATTCTTGAATAAAGTAGGTTTACTCTATGATAATCCAATTGCCAATGGGCTTTTGTCCACCACACAGATATGCCCTAAATTCAACATAGTGGCCCGGATTTTGCAGTAGAAATAACAGTGAAGCTATCAGCGCTCACCATTATTAAGGAGTAAATCGGACGGAAACTTCCAACGTCCACACATGCGCAGTTAAACGTGGAAATCAGGAAGTTGCTATCCAAGTTGCCCTGCTCCTCCTGAAGCTTCGCTACACCGGTACCTCACCGAGAGACTCGGCATTCAAATACATGGAAGGGCGTGAATTTGCGGTACTTGCGTGATAGATAGCCACTAAACACGCCAGAAAATGTTAGGGCTTGTCAATTCAAGTGTAAATGAATTTTTAATGCCGTGATAAGTCTTAATTACTGCCAAACAACCTCTCTGGCACTGAAAATTAACTTTAAAAAGTGTGGATTCTCATTCCTTCAGATTTTAATTATTGTTGGAGATTTAAAAAGATTATTTTTTTTTTTACCTTTTCTTTCTGTCTCTTTTTTTCTCTCTCTCAATCCCATCTTTCTTTCCCTCTCTATTTCGCTTTCTGTACCTGATTTGACATTGAATTTACTATTTCAGCTTACACTTCTTGGTTTAGACTCTGTGGGCGCGATCTTGCCAGCCCTGGGGAGGCGGGTATGGAGGCGGGACTGCCGGGAAAATGGCAGAATCTGGGGGCGGGTGCCCATCCTGCCCCAACCCGCCTCCGTGCCATCTTGCCAGGAGGCGGATAACTGACCCACGCCGGGTCCCATCTCCTTGGAGGCGGGAAGGGGATTACAGCCACTTAACTGCCTCTTAACAGGTAGTTAACAGGCAGATAAGAGGATTATCCCCATTTTACCCACACAAGTGCGGGCTTCCTGAAGGCTGCGAACCCTGCCAGGGTCACCGAGGCGAGCAGTGGGTCGGAGGGGTGCAAAAGTGCACTGTGAAGGTAAGTGATGGGTGCAAGTGTGGAGAGGTGAGTATGTGAGGTAAGTGGAAAGTGTTAGAAAAAGTTTACTTACCTTTGCTTCTTCCTGCAGGCTTCAATCGTTGGGGATGCGGAGAGTCTTGCATCTCCGCGGCAGAGATGACAGATGGCTGCTGCATTCTCCAATGCAACAACCATCTAATTTCTGCTAAAGAAAGAGGTTTGATGAGTCTTGAATTCAAGAACTCATCAAACTACAGAGAATGTCAGTGTTTGACAGCTTCACGGAGCTGTCAAACGATGACAATTCATCTGTTTGACAGATGAAACGTAATACACTGACGTTCTGTGTAACCGGCTTCCCCTTAATTGGCCTGCTAAGCCCACTGGGCGGGCTTAACAAGGTCAATCAAGGGAAAATAGCGTGGGTTGGCCAGAAGTCAATGGAGGCGGGACTAAAACCCGACAAGTGGGAGTCCCGCCTCCAAAAGTTCCCCATTGGCAAAATCCAGCCTTGTGTTTCATAAGAACATAAGAAACAGGAGCAGGAGTAGGCCACCTGGCCCTTCAAGCCTACTCCGCCATTCAATAAGATCATGGCTGATCTTCTACCTCAACTCCACCTTCCCGCACTATCCCCATATCCCTTGATTCCCAGAAAGTCTGTGGGCAAGTGTAAGTGTAATGAACAGCTAGCGCCATTTATTCGCCACTGACCACAAAATCCGGGCCATTCGCTATATTCAGGTTGGGGCAGTAGAAATACTGCTCTGAGGTTAAAGTTTAAGCAAAAATTGTGCAGGGAACTGGCAGTGTACAATCTTGCAGAAATTTTGTTATGCAGTTACGTGGTGAGAAGCTAGGATTGTTCTCCTTAGAGCAGAGAAGTTTAAGGGGAGATTTAATAGAGTCGTTCAAAATCATGAAGGGTTTGATAGAGTAAATAACGAGAAACTTTTTCAACTGGTAGAAGTGTCAGTAATCAGAAGACATAGATTTAAGGTTAGTGGCAAAAGAGCTGGAGGTGAGATGAGAATTTTGTTTTTACGCACCAAGTTATTATGATCTGGAATACACTGCCTAAAAGGGTAGTGGAAGCAGATTCAATAGTAACTTTCAAAAGGAAATTATATAAATACTTGAAGGAAGAAAATTGCATGGCTATAGGAAAAGAGCAGGGGAATGGGACTAATTGAATAGATCTTTCAAAGAGCCGGCACAGGAACGAGGGGCCGAATGGCCTCCTGTGATGTAAGATTCTATGATTTTACGTCTTATTTTTTTTTCTATTTCCCTTCATTTGTTAGTAAATATAGAATTAAGAAAATGTATTTTACCATGAAATTATTATTAAAGTTGCATTTGTAATAAGTCAATAGATTATTGCAGCATATGAATGATTCAATAAAATACTGAAAAGGATGAGCAATAAATGCTATTGCTTGGATCACGATTTCTGTGGGACTGAATGGAATTGATACATTGGAACTAAGCACTTAGATTAGGTTTGTGTTCACATAAAAGTTTAAGTCAATTGACTAAATTAAATGTGCAATATCTCTGTGCATTAAAGAATGCAGCATCCACAATCTTTAGCAGAACTGTAATGTGCAAGAATTAACTTGACAGCTGCTTTGTGAGGATTGAGGTAGTGGAAACTTTTTTTTTCATGAGACTCAACTGTCACTGTGCCATGACATATCAGCTTTCAGAGCTGGCTCTCTATGTAGCATGGCGAGAATTCAAGTAACCACATGGGAATGGCATCTGAGGGTCAGCAGACATTGTTTCATTTTATTACGATGCAGCTAAAATTACCTCCTAACAGATAAACTTCCTGTTTGCACGCTGAGGCCAGATCTTTCAGATCATTTTTCTCTTCACTTAAACACTTTGATTTTCAAAAGTGATTTATTGCTGAATGAAAGCACATGGACATCACAGTTCAGTCACCGATCCAGCATCTATTTATACAACAGACATGCCATAGTATGTAGTTTCTCCTAATTTTAACAGCTTCAATTAGCATGACTGAGTTATTTCTGGAAAAAACGTACATATGTATTTTAATGCCCCTTCTAAAATGATGCTTTAGTGTGTTGCTTCTTGAGAAAGCTAGCTGTGTTGCTGGAAATGGTAATATCTTGTATTTTAATCTCGCATTTCTGAAAGTAGACTGAAATGAAGGAAACACATTCGAAATTAAAGCGCTACTTTTGGTGGGTGAAGCTTACTTCAGAACTATTAACCTTATCCCCAAACCAGAGAAAGAACTTTATTCACATAGCTACTGTTTAATGAAAGTAACCTTTGACAACCAAAGAGTTAAAATTGTCTCCCAATCTATCTTGATAATCATCTTACAAAGATCCAAGGAGTTTTCTTTAATGAAATCAATACCAAAGGCTTTAGCTTTGACAGGTGCTGCGAGTCCAGTGGAATCTCATTATTACAAACCTCTCATTATGACAAACTTCCCTGACCACCCTCTCCTGAGTTTGGTGGAAGCTCCACTAAAGCTCATGAGGAGTTCAACCTCGATAAAGTGAATCCCTTGCTGAGAGGAACTTTTTTGTCAGTCCCCTCGAGGTTGCACTGATAATTTTTGAAGCAATGTTGCCATTGTATTTAAAGAATCCATATTTGAACTAATTTAAACATCATCTTAAATGTATATTGAACTTCAAATATATGCATGTAATTCAACCCATTATCTTACTGTGTTTAAAAAAACAAGTTACATTTCAAAACCAGTTCACAATATGGTTAGCTGCCATGAAGCATTTGATGTGTTCATAATATGCTCAATTTAATAAATGGTTTTTGGCATTTTGTAATAGTGTTAAGCAATATAATTGTCATTCTTTATACTTTACTCCTACCTTAATGTTTGGACTGAAATGGTTTCAGTGTAATAATACTGAAATTATACCTCAATGTCAATGTGTTACTACAAAGGCATTGATTTAATTGTAGGAGTATTTTCAAAAGATGTTTTGAGTTTAATCCTTTATAAATGAAATATGATTATGACATTGAGTTAGAAAATTAGTTCAAAAGCAAAAAATTCAATATTGCACAAAACGATCCTGGTTCCATACATTGTGTGGTCTATAACAAAATTGAAGTGCAAAATTGAAATTCACTTTTTCTTCGATTTTAAATGCATTTGCTTTTCTTTTTTATTATGGGGGTGAATCATATATGTGCAAATTTTATTAACACATATTTGTATAAACCCTCTTAGCTACAGTGTTTGCAGCAATAGAAAGATGAACTATTGCCACTGATGGTACTGAAATGCAAGCGCTTTGCATCAAGGGTAAAAATGCTTCATAAAATAACTGAAAATAGATTATTATAAGCTTCACTTGTGATTTATGATGCTTTCTTTGTAAAATGAGAATCTGAGCAAATGCTGCATGCCGCACATTTCTGAATAGGCCCTGGCTACCATCCTCTGATCTATGCAGAATTAATGTCTCTGCGAGCAAACCTTTTGATGGTGCATATGTGCTAAGTGCATGGATTTGCTGCTACAGTTTGAACATTTCTTAAATTAAAATGTATTGCCCCTTCTAGATATATTGATTTACACATTGCTGTGTCAATATTAACTCCAACAATTTTTCCAATAACTAATAAGGATCTGCCAGTGTGGCTTGACTTCATCACTGTGTGGTTTAAATTCACACAGTAGTATTTTGCTTCTCCTTTTCCTATTTCTGGAGCCTTTCTTCTGTGGATGTTCCCATTTCATGGTTAGAGTAAAACTCTTGGACATTAGCGTTCTAGCTCAAGTCTTACTTAGAATTAAATTTTGTATATGATGTGGAACAGGTAATCTTGCACAATGTGAGGTGGGGTGTGTGGGGGTTATTCCTGGCGAGAGCATTTTAAAAAAGAGCATATCTTATCTTATTTTCAAATCTAACAATTTATTACCAAAAGTTGCTTTTCAGATTCACATTATTGCCAACTTTGTCAGTTAATGAACCAACCATAGATCATTCATTACTTGAGTTTTTCTAAATGTTTCAGTTAGAAGATCATTGTTTATTATGTTCAAATTTTAACATTGATACTAGCATCTTTTTGGAGTCGGAAAAAATACTGGCTATAATCAATTTTGCTGCAAATATAATGTTTAAATCATTGAGGAAATGTAGTTGATCATTCTGTTGACTTCAGGTATGATGCTGTGTAATTGAAAACTGCCTATTTAGGAAAATAGTTTGTAGCAGACTTGTGACAGTTAGTAGCTTTGATTTGTAAAACTGTCTGAAATCTTATGAAAAATTAAGGTTAAGGCAATCTAATTCAATGGAGCCTTCTTCAGTTCAATTCTTAGTTGCCAAAGAAAAAGTTAAGTTTCACTAGGACTATACTTAACAGTTGTCTTGGGTTTCGTTAACAATGACATTTAAAATGTAGAATCTACTTTCTGTCACTAGATGTCACTGGTTCACTTGCAGTAGAGATGCATATATCTGCAAACATTTACTAAGTCCTAATTTGTTCCTGACTTAGTTGTGGTAACTGCAAGCCTGGTTATAACATTTTTGCTTCATCTGCTCTTACCTATTAACATTAGTAATTCACTGTGTGACACTGTAGTGTTTTATGTGTTAGACACTGAAAGTGATAGTGATGGTTTGATGTTAAACAGGGCCTGACAGCAGGTACCCAGACGCTGTTGCAGTCCTGGAGTATGTGAGGCGCTTGCCTAAAGGTTAGATCATTCTATTCTTCTGTTGATGTATGCCCAACTTCCCTTTGTATTCTATCTCCTTTTCTGTCTTGGATTTCTTTTCTTTCTTTGTGGCAATTTTCCATTTTTGCTCCTCTCACTCCTTCCTTCCATGCTTATTATTACTTTTTTATTTCCTAATCCTTAGATTATTGCACTCGGTGAAAGGTTATTCTATGGATTGATAGATCTCATGCCAATCCTTCTTCTCTTGATCAGTTTGCCTCCAGGTCTGTTCCCCATCCAGTGTTGCCTGCTACTTGTGTTTGCTCTTGCAGCAAAGAGTTAGGGAATACAGCTGTGAGATAGAGCCTTCCTGCTATGTAAAACCAGTCTATTCCTTAAACTAAGGATATAGTGGTGTGGTTTCATGTCACACAGAAGCGTAGGAATGCCTGTCTCCCGTAGTATTCTCTGACAGACTTGTTGCAAGATTAGGAGTGAGTGGCGGACTTATTTACAAACGCGGAAATTGGACCGGAGTGGGAATCCCGTACTTACTATTATTATGTGAAACTCCAGTTACGGGGCACAAGTGTCTCATTCCAGTGTGTGGCTGCTGGTAGCTTTGCAGTTATCCTTAATCACTTCTTCAAGTAAGATTGTCAATTTGTACTGAATTCTGGATATTTTTGCTTTGAACTAAGCTTGGTTGAAACTGCACAAACTCGTTTCAGTTAGGATACCTGCATCCATCTTAGAGAAACCCTTTCTTCACCTATCTGGGATTGCTCTGTAACCCATCTCCCTGAGGGTCAGAGGCTGTGTTCTAACCCACTGCACTGTCTTGCTTGGGTCATATCTAAGGCTGGATTTGCAGCCACCCTATTCATACAGTGATTTTTATCTTTACGTTTATCACAGTATTGAATGGAGGACAAAAATGTTATCTCTCGGGCTAATTCCCAAACCTTTAATAGATTTTTACTTGTAGAAGTAATTTCTTCAGTTTATTATAATTCTACCCCCCATAGTAAAGTGTTAACAGTGCAAAATTTCCAACAGAATCATCATTGCTTCAATTCCTAACAGAGGCAGACACTGTTCAATGTAGAATAAGAAAAGATTTGTATTTGCTATATGTCCATTGAAAA
This sequence comes from Squalus acanthias, assembly GCA_030390025.1. Classification (NCBI taxonomy): domain Eukaryota; kingdom Metazoa; phylum Chordata; class Chondrichthyes; order Squaliformes; family Squalidae; genus Squalus; species Squalus acanthias. Next base: position 283,174 of record JASTWF010000207.1, read on the forward strand.
GATCTGAAAGCAGACTTGCTCATACTTATAAAAGCTTTTTGCCACAACATATGCTCTGATTTATGGGATTGTTGTACTTTATTTTTATTTATATTCAGACCATTCAAACTTTAAATGCATTAAAAATAATCAAGTTAAAACGGTTGGCACACAAACTCACCACTAGGCAGTCAGAAGCGTACCTACAACATGAGGCAATTGAGTTTATGCAAGAATGCCAGGAAACCCAATGTGTCACCAAGAATCATCAGGGAAAGGAAACACTGAAATACATACTCAACAAAAAACTAACACCTACTTTTTTCTCTCTCTTCCCTATGACCTTGTTATTAATTAGCAGTCCAAGTGAAAGTTCAAAGCCCATTCAATCCAGCCCATCTCATGGGCCAACATCAGAAGAACTCTATGGATTCCATTTGTAAGGCAGTAGTTCTTTCACTGTTTTGAAGTAGGTTATTTTGTGCATCTGTTCTTAAGACAGATCTTAACTTCAAATTACCAATTCATCATTTCCATCCTCCTTTCATGAAAGTTAATAACTTGCCTTCAAGTTGGACTTTCCTGATCTTGGATGAAGCTTTATCCTGCTCACCTGAACCCTCCTGGTCCATTCTTTCTCTGACCTGCTAGGAATTTCATGGAAAAAGAAAACCTCAGTACATTAGTGCTGTTTTCCCTGAATCAAAAAGCACTCAGAATCTGTCTGTGGTTGCAGTATTGTAGTGTGGGAACAAAGAACATGGCTTTCACAAGGCTACTTCAAATAAAGTGCTTAAACAGACACTGCCCCTCTAACTCCCTGTTTTGCCAATGCCCTTGGGTTTGTGGAGGATAAACTTGCATCAAATTAATTTTTCCTGATTACAGCAGTTCCTCTTATGAGTACCTTTTCCCTCCAATGAACAGGAAACCTGGTTCATACCACTATCCTCAGCCAAAAAAAAATCATAACAGCAAAACTTTGAAGGAATGCTCAGTTTACCTGAGTCACAGGCTCAGGAATTACCTTCATTAATGTAAGTGAGATTGGCGAGCTGTTTATTCTTCGAATTATTCTCTGTCTTAGTACGGGAAATAGATTTATTCTCTGTGCTTTCCCTTCGTGCATTCTTCTCTTGTTGTGAGGTATAAATTACCAGCACTTCATGCTCCTCCCTCTGATCTGTTCAACTCATGATGGTCTGCAGCCCAGTGGGGCAGTTGATTTGACAGGGAATTAGTGTACTTTAGTTCAGCAACATAATGTGTGGCACAGATTGAAAATGTTGAGTATATTATTAACCACTTTATGGATTTCAATTAATTCCAAACACACAACAATCTCAATCTTGTAATTACTTTGCAGCAAACTTATAGTTACAGTGGCTGTGTGGAATTTCTGCCAGTGTGTTGTAAGTGGGAATCACACCAATTACCTAAAATAGAACACATGGTTTTATGTAAGAACATGGCTTAAATAGGTCTTTTAAACAATGTAAATTATAGTCGGTGGGTATAAGGTTGCTCCTTTTTATCTAGTCCTAACATACATGACAATCTAAGACCTGAACAGCAGCTTCAAAAAACTAACATCACCTAAAAGCTGACCACTCAAAAAAACAGTGTACAACTGTAAACGAGCCCTGAATTAAGGCCAATGACCTTGGCCACTGCTTCAAGGTGACAGAATAAATTAAATTCCTTTTTATTACATTTTAATTTCAGGATCTTATTAGTGTTTTGGAATCCCATACTACAATTTAGTTTGCTTTTCTGTGAAAACTGGAACCTAATGGCCTCACCAGTGACACATGAAAAATAATTACAATGAGATTGCAGTGGGATGTGAGCTTATCATAACTTAAGATGCTGGGAGGTCCAATATTTTATTAATTGTATAATAGGGAAAAAAACTAAAGGACATAAAAGTGTATTTTTTTCAGTGGTGTATTTTGGACATTTCTGAAGGGGGTGAGCACTGGAGGTACAACATTTATTTTCTAATGGGACCCCAGGAAATTTTGAATTTTGAAATTTTGGTGCATTTTCCAGCATTTTGCTTTTGAAGCCAAAAATGATGTGGAATGCATTAGATCCCCAGATGAATCCGCCAAAAATATATCTACGAAAAGTATATTATCAGAAATTCCCAAAACTGGCACTGCAAGGCCATCCTTTTATGATGCCTCTGACAAAGACATCCAATGAGTCGGTCCATGATCATGAGTGGAAAACCTTGCCTCGCTTCTCTTTTCAGAGATATAGATGGGTAAATTGGAGATTCACTGAACCTTTGTACAGATCTTGGAGCTGAAGTACACCTCCCAGAAAAAAATCCAAAATGTGGACATGTACGCCCATAGAACCATATAAATTTACAGGACTGAAAGAGGCCATTTGACTCTGTATCTGTGTCGGGTCTTTGCTAGAGAAATCTAAAATGAATCCCACTGCTCTTCTCTGTCTCCAATAGCCTTGTATCTACCTCTGCTTCAAACATTTATCCAATTGTCCCTTAAAAATGTAATGATGTATTCGTCAGCCATACCCTGTGGCAAAGCATTCCATGCTGCACCAGGCCTCTCCATAATGACATTTTCCTAGCCTCTCTTCTCTCTCGGTGAAGGATTTAAATTGATGACTCCTCATCACTGCTCCCCAGCAGGAGGAAATAATCTTTCTGTGTTTACTCTATGAATGTCCTTTATAATTTGAACTTTTTGTTAAAACTGTATTCATCGGGTCTATACAGTCTTCATGTGGTGTTACCATTTGGGCTTGTATGATAGGAGGATTATGAAATATGTTGCCATGTGGAGAGTCAGTGTTGTAAGGTTAGCGTGGCACGTCCGCATGTTTATTTATGAACCACGTGCACAGTGATATTATTACAAAAATATGAGGAGGTGAAAAACGAGGGTATTTGAATAGTCTGGTAATGGTTTGTGCTGTAGCACCTCCAAATTCATCCTGGTATGAAACTTCTCGTATTGCAATGGTCCTTAAAACCGGGACAAATTGGGACTAATAAGACTACTTAGTAATTCAAACAGATTTGTGCAGATTCTTCTGCAGTCAAAATTATAATACAAACTGGCAATAAAAAGCAAAGAAAACTCCAGAGAAGGGTTGGAAATAAAGAGTCCCACGACTAGAACCTGAAGCATAGAGTTAAGTTTTATTTTTGACTGTGCGCACTCCCCTTGTCTTAGTTCCAAAATAGCTGGTGGCACTTCGAGCTGTCAGCAACTTCCAACTATTGCAGAACCATCATTATCAGCACAATCCACAATGATCCTTCTCACACTGTTAGATCAACAACCTGCCATTGTAACCCCTGCTTGCGCTGCTCCACTCTACTTATGCCGCTGTTGGCTTCTGCACTGGTCAGTTCAATTCTGCACATTCCTGCCAAACGCTGTTCATTCCATAAAGCAGAGAGAAACCCTCTTCTGCGCATATTCAATGATTCAACGTGCGCGCAGAAGAAACAAATCTTTTTGCTTTGTGGAGTAAGTTGAACCAAATTCAAATGCTGATTTTTGGAGCTGTGCGTAAACAAGGACGCAAAAAGCTGCCCACTTGCTCAAAACAGTGAGTGGTTGGCAACTATGTTCCAAATTGGATGGGGGCAAGCCTGCTAACACGTGTGGTTACATTTTTTTTTAAAACTGTTTTGTTTTTGTACTTGTACTCTGGCTTTCAGCCATAAAAGTTACTGGGATATCATGCCTAAAACCAGGCAGTCCAGTTCAGAACCAGATGGTGGCCACCCTGCTGATGTCTTGAGCAGCACAGAATTCACCGAATAATGTATTTTAAGAAATCAAAGCTTATAATTCTGCCCCTTTAGGAGCCGCCATGCACGAGAGCTGTAGTTGACATTGTACGTCAGTCACAGTTATGCCATTATGTAAAATGTATCACGATCAATTGAAACTCACAGAACTGCAAATCTGAAAGGAGTTTGTTCTTACTGTAGTTAATGGTGAAGGGTCACAAGAGGCAGTCCACTTTCCATAGTGGTTGTGCTGAGAGTTGGCTCCAGTCCTACCAAGCTGCTGAGATCCACCTCCACAGAGCCTACCCTTAGCCTGCAGCCAAGGGTGAGAGCATTCACATCACTTCACTTCTTTCAGCTTGTGCCCAGACTTAGCAGGCTTTGACTGAGAATCAGGCAGGAAGCTTGATTTCAAATGGCTGAATCTGAGAAAATTATGTGTCCATTAAGAAGGTAAATTGACAGTTCAGAAAACTGGGCCACATGTTCAAAGAAAAGACAACAGCCTCCAAATTTGGTGCTTGTTGTGGAGAGGAGGAGGGTTGTGGTCAACAGTGGTGTAATTCTGGCATAGCCATCTAGCCCTCCAGATAAAATCACATGTTTTTGGTGGGTTTCCGGGCCCTTGACCCCAAACAGTCCGTCCCTCTTTTTTATTTGTTCATGGGATGTGGGCGTCGTTGGCAAGGCCAGCATTTATTGCCCATCCCTAGTTGCCCTTGAGAAGGTGGTGGTGAGCCGCCGTCTTGAACCGCTGCAGTCCGTGTGGTGAAGGTACTCCCACAGTGCTGTTAGGGAGGGAGTTCAGGATTTTGACCCAGCGACGATGAAGGATCGGCGATATACTTCCAAGTCAGGACAGTGTGTAACTTGGAGGGGAACTTAGAGGTGGTGGTGTTCCCATGCACCTGCTGCCCTTGTCCTTCTAGGTGGAAGAGGTCACGGGTTTGGGAGGTGCTGCCGAAGAAGCCTTGGCGAGTTGCTGCAGTGCATCTTGCAGATGGTACACTCTGCAGCCACGGTGCGCCGGTGGTGGAGGGAGCGAATGTTTAAGGTGGTGGATGGTGTGCCAATCAAGCAAGCTGCTTTGTCTTGGATGGTGTCGAGCTTCTTGAGTGTTGTTGGAGCTGCACTTATCCAGGCAAGTGGTGAGTATTCCATCACACTCCTGACTTGTGCCTTGTAGATGGTGGAAAGGCTTTGGGGAGTCAGGAGGTGAGACACTCGCTGCCAAATACCCAGCCTCTGACCTGCTCTTGTTGCCACAGTATTTACGTGGCTGGTCCAGTTAAGTTTCTGGTCAATGGTGACCCCAGCATATTGATGGTGGGGGATTTGGCGATGGTAATGCCGTTGAATGTCAAGGGGCGGTGGTTAGACGCTCGCTTGTTGTAGATAGTCATTGCTTGGCACTTGTGTGGCGCAAATATTACCTGCCACATATCAGCCCAAACCTGAATGTCGTCCAAGTCTTGCTGCATGCGGGCATGGACTGCTTCATTATCTGAGGAGTTGCGAATGGCACTGAACACTGTGCAGTCATCAGCGAACATCCCCACTTCTGACCTTATGATGGAGGAAAGACCATTGATGAAGCAGCTGAAGATGATTGGGCCTAGGACACTGCCCTGAGGAACACCTGCAGTGATGTCCTGCTCCATATCTCCATTAGGAAGATTCAGATCAGAGTCCCTGACTTTGGCTGCTCCTTGTTTTGGCATTCAGTACCACCTTTGTCAGGTAGGTTGCCTGCTTCTTCTAGTGCTGCCAATTTTAGGCAATAGGTTTTATATCCTGCTGCTGCGTCAGATCTCTGCTTCTCCTTCAGCTATTTTGCGTTCTCCAATCCTCCTCCATCCCCCCTTCCTGCCAACCATTTCAGGCCCTTTTAGGGCTTAACTCCTTCCCCTTCCAAGTTTTCCACCCCCCTACAGATGTATCTGAGGCAATGCAGGCTGGATTTAGACAATTTGCACGCCTTGCTATTATAAATTAGCTGACCCTGCAAAAACACATGTCCATACATAACATGTAGTACCATCGTAAAATATTATTATTTGAACTTCACACATGTTAAAGACACAATATTTGCCAGGTCTGTGCTGGCAGAGGAGTTTGTATCCCCACAAGGATTTTACTCCTTCTGAGATATTACATGAATAGTCTATGGCAATTTGTGGAGGCTGCAAAATAACCTATCTTATAGGGTTTTCATTCTTCTGCCCATTTCATTTTCATTCCCTTTGCCCACCAAGCCAAACCTCCCTGAAGATTTCCCCTCGTCCTAGCTCTAAACTCACATCTTTCTCTAGTTTCTCTCCTATCTCCCCTCATGCACTCTCCTAGTTTATCTGGTCCATGAGACCCACCTCCTGCTCCTTGATCCTAGCCTCATTAAACTGCTGACCACCCAACTTTCCTTCCTGGTCTCCATGCTAGCTGACATTGTAAATGGTTCCCTCTCCTTCAGTACTTCCCCTTCCCTTTAAAAACCACTGCCGCCAACCCCTCACAAAACTTACCCTCAACTCTTCTGTCCTTGAAAATTATCGCCGCATCTCCAAGCTTCCTTTCCCCTCCAAAGTCCTTGAATGTGTTGTCCCTTCCAAATCCACGCTCATCTTTCCTGCAACTCCATGTTTGAATCGCTCCAATCTGGTTTCTGGCCCTGCCACAGCACTGAAATGGTCCTAATCAAAGTCATAGAATCATAGAATGGTTACAGCACAGAAGGAGGCCATTAGGCCTGTCGAGCCCATGCCGGCTGTCTGCAACAGCACTTTAGCTAATCCCACTCCCCCACCCTTGCCCCGTAGCCCTGCAATTTTTTTTTCCTTCAGGTACCCATCCAATTCCCTTTTGAAAACCATGATTGAATCTGCTTCCACCTCCCTCTCAGGCAGTGCATTCCAGATCCTTACCACTCGCTGCGTAAAAAAGTTATTCCTCATGTTGCCTTTGGTTCTTCTGCCAATCACCTTAAGTCATAATTGACATCCTCTATGACTGTAGTGCATTTTCCCTCCTCATCCTCTTGGACCTCTTTACAGCCTTTGACACTGTCGATCACACTATCTTCCTCCACTATCTTCCTCCAACATCTCTCCTCTGTTGTCCAGCTCAGTGGAACTGCCTTTACTAGATTCCACTCTTACCTATTTAATCTTAGCCAGAGAATCTCCAGCAATGGCTTTTTATTCCTGCCCCCACACTGTTAACCTCTGGAGTAGCCCAAAGATCTTTCCTTGTCCCCCTACTCTTCCTCATCTAATTGCTGCCCTTGGCAATGTCATCCAAAGACATGAGGTCAGCTTCCATAGGTATGCTGACAACAGCCACCTCTACCTCTCAACTGGTCTACTGCCTCTGTGCGATCAGACTGTTTGTTCGATGTCCAGTCTGAGATGAGCCACAATTTCCTCCAGTTAAATATTGGGAAGTCTGAAGCCATCATCTTTGGCCCCCACCACAAACTCTATACCATGGCCACCGATTCCATCCCCTTCCTCGGGCACTGTCTGGGTTGAACTAGATTGTTTGCAATGTCAGCAACCTATTTGACACTGAGCTATATCCTCTCTTCTGCTTCCACCTCTGTAACATCGCCCATCTCCGCCCTAGGACTCAGCCCATCTGCTGCTGAAACCTCATCCATGCCTTTGTCACCTCAGACTTGACTACTCCAATGCTGTCCTGACCGGCCGCCCATTGTCCACCCTTCATCTACCCTTCATAAACTTCAGGTCATCTAAAACTCCATTGCTCCTACCCTTTCTCACTCATTACTCCTGTGCTCGCTGACCTACATTGACTCCTGATCCTACAATGTTTCATATTTAAAATGCTCAATCTCGTGTTAAAATCCCTTAATAGCCTTGCCTCTCACTATCTCTGTAACCTCCTTCTGCCCCAGAACCCTCCGAGAACTCTGCGTTCCATCCATTCTGGCCTCTTGTGCATCCCCCACTCCCTTCACCCCACCATTGACAGCCATGCCTTCATCTGCCTAGGGCCTACACTCCGGAATTCCTTCCCTAAACCTCTTCACCTCTCCACCTGCTCTCATTCTTTAAGACCCTCCTTAAAACCCACCGCTTTGACCAAGCTATTAGTCACCCATCCTATTATGTTCTACTTTGGCTTGGTGCCCATTTTTCTTTGATTGTGCTTCTGTGAAGGGCCTGGGATGTTTTTCTACATTAAGAGCATTATATAAATGCAAGTTGTTGTTCTGAATATCCTTCATACACTGTGCTTTCACCCAGCTGTCCCATCGGCTCTTACAGGGAATGCATATATTATTATTAATAACATGTCTGTTTTAGGTAATACCTCCAGGGAAAAATTGAGTAGTTGCTCCAGGACATGGTAGACTTTTTGGGGCTGGATTGATCACATGTGGACAGCTCCAACATTGTAACCTCAAGACATAAGAAAATGTCTTAAAGGGAAGTTGTCTTTTTCTTCCCCAACAGCACGTGGCCTAGTGCCAGTCCACTCTAGCTTTATGATGCTATTCAAAAAATAAAGACCCAACAAGGTACATGATCTCTGTACATCTTCGGTTACGATTCTCATATTACCAAAGCAGGCGAAAATTAAAACGATCAGATCAGGCGCTGTACATGGCTAGCTGGGTGGGATGGATAACATTTTCTCATTGTTTCAAGCGTATTTAACATTTAGTGGTCTTGATGAATGGCGTCTAAAAAGCGGCTAAATAAGAAAACATAGAACTCATACGATTATTAATTTTAACTTACTGTATACTGCTGTTGTAGATCTTGTATTTGTGCAGCAACATTTAAAACTCCTGCTCCACGTTAATTATCATTGTAATGATCTGTATGACTATTATTGAGGACAGCACAAGATATTTTAAATTTGTTTCTCACTAGTTTTATAGACTTTGGTGTGTTCATTTCGGCACAATCTTCACATCTATTTGTTAGATTTGAAATACTGCCAATTCCTTAAATACAATTATTCAAACTGTTATATTGTACTTCTTACACCACAATAGACTGCTAAAAATATGTTTAGCTCTGAAAAGCTTGCTTTTGCAGCTTATGAGCTCAATCAATGCTTATAAAGGAGAAATTAGTGGAAGATCACATGACCTCTGTTTTAGTAATGCAGTACAGTATCATTTTTGATGTAGTAATACCGCATTGTGTGGGACAGTGATAGCGCCCTATTGCGTATCTCACTACAGCCCAGAGACCAAAGGGACGCAGGGCCGTTTAGATGAGGGATTCGGTGAAGTATTTCAAAGAATATTGTTTTCATATGAAAATGGGGGGAATTTTTAAGAAGATTGGTGCCGTTTTGTTTTATTTCCTTCAATTTTCCTTTTGATTTTTGTCTCCTTACTCTCTCTCTCTCTCTCGAGGTGGTAACTTGTGCTGGGTGGTGACCCTCTGGTGCCATAAGCGGTTATCATTCGTTGTGTGTTATCGTAGACAGTGAAAGTGGCTGGCTTGTTTTGATTGTGTGGTTATCAGTCAGCTTCAATTCTGCCTGACATGTACACAAATGCACTTCAACAAGTGCATCATAGAATGATAAAAATCACAACACAGAAAGAGGCCATTCGTACCATTGCTTTTGTGACACTGCTACAGTTCAACCGGCGCTATCCACTGTAATCCTATTCCTGTATCGTTTTATATTCTCTCTTTTCAAATACTTATTCAGTATTTTTAAATTACGTTATAGTGTTTGCCTCAGTAGCCCCATTCTATGTTCTAAGAACCCTCTGTGGTCAAAAAAACCTCCTCTAATTACCTCTGTCATTCTTCTGGTAATGATCCTGAGTTTATGCACCTTTGTTACCAATTTGCCAACCAGTGGAAACAGTCTGGCTATTTACCCTCAAAACCTTTCACAATTTGAAAACTATTCGATTCCTCCCTTCCCAAACTTCTCTGCTTCAAGAAAATTTGCAACATTTTTCAAACCTTTCTTCACAACTATAACCTCACATTCCTGGCATTGTGAGCATTTGCTGTACCCTTTCCACAGCCCTAATACCTTCCTTTTAATGCAATGCTTAGAACTGCACTCAGTACTCTAACCATGGCCTACCCAATGTCTTGCACAACTTCAACATCACTTCTTTGCTTTTGTATTCGGTGCTCCTCTATATGAATCCCAGAATCTCATTTTGACTTTTTATGGCCTTTTCTATTTGCACTCTCAATTTTAAAGATCTATGTATCTGCACTCCGTGATCACCCTGTTCCTTCATCTTTTAAAAAAAAATGTCTTTCTGTTCTTTATCCAAAAATATACAACCTCATATTTATCTGTATCAAACTATACTTGCCCACTTTGCTAATCTCTATGTCCTCTGTTGTATTCATTCTTATTGTTTGCCACACCAACAATTTAGTAACAGCAGACTTCAATATTATTCCCATTGTGCCCATGACAAATAATTTACATAAACGGAAAACAAAAGACATCCCAGCACAGATCCCTGGGCACAACACTACTCACATCCTGTCAATCCAAATAAATTTACTCCTACTCTCTGCTTTCTGTTTCTAGCGATCAATCTATTCATGTGGCTACATCCCTTTAATACCATGTGCCTTAACTTTCTTAAGTCTGTTATGTGGCACCTCATCAAACACCTTCTGAAAATCTATATATACAGCATCTAGCATATTCCCTTTATCTGTACACTTATTTAATAAAACTAGTCAAGGGCAACCTGTTCATCATATGTCCATGCTGACTGTTCTTGATTAGTTCATGCTTTTTGAAATACTCATTGATTTTATGATTTTATCCTATATTATAGACTGTAGAGGTTTGCTCACAACTGAGGCTAGCTGCTCCATAAATTCCTTGATTATTCCATTTCTCTTTTTTTAAACAGTGGTATAACATTTGCTACCCTTTAGATCCTTTGGTACAATTCCTGTTTCCAAAGATTTTTGGAAAATTATGACTAGTCCCTCCTGTCTCCTCCCCAATTTGGGATGCATACCATCTGGGCCTGGTGGGTTTTCTACTTTCAGTCCCATTAACTTGTTAATATAGCTTCCTTTCAAACATGTATCTATAATAGTAGCTATTGCACATCCTGCTCAGGTACTGCCACAGTCTCACTTTCTGTAAAAGCTAAGGCAAAATACTTTCTAGCATCTTTGCTATTTTTTTCACTGTCATTCAAGATAGTCCCCCATCATCTCAGTGATCCCACCTCTTTGACAATTATGTTATCTCTTATGCGCTTATGAAACCTCTTGCCATTTCCATTTGTGTTGACCACTGATTTTTTTTCCTATTTCGTCTGACTCTTTGTAAACTCCCTTTTTGCTTCTATTTATATATTTCTCAGATTTCTATAGTATCCTGTATATTTTTAATGACTAGTTTTTGTTCTAATCTATTTATCCACACAATCCAAAACATTGATGGGTCTCTTTTACTCCTAAGAAATAAAGAAAGAACTTGCATTTATATAGTACCTTTCATGACCCCAGGACACCCAAAATGCTTTACAGCTAATGATGTACTTTTGAAGTGGAGTCACTGTTGTAATGTAGACATATTTGGGCACACCAAAGTCCTACAAACAGCAATGGAATAATGACTAGATAATTTGTTTTAGTGATGTTTTCGCAATACAAGTCCAGAGTCTGATCTTGACCTGACTCTGGAGGAAAGCAGTGCGAAACCCTCTTGGTTTAACATCACGTGAAATGTATCTTCAGTGTTTGTCGCTTAAAAAGTGCTCAGAGAGAGTCGGTTGGATTTCTTGGACCCTTTAAAAAAATTGCATAGAGCTTATTTAAATATGTTGAAAGTGCAAATGCTCACACCCGTGCTCTCAAGATATTTAAAGTTTACTGGGTATGTAAGCATTTGCAAATCTCTCTTCTGACCGTAGGAGTTGAATTTGTAACTAGGTAATATAAACAAGGTACTGCCAATCACAAATTGATACTGTAGCTACTGATCTGAGATCAGTAGTTACAGTGTAATTCCAACCTTTGTTTTTAATTTCTTTTAAAGGAACTGGTCTTTCTTCAGTTTTTAATAGAAGAATGCAGCTTTTGAATTCTACGTATTACTTCATAGATTCTATGCATTTCTTCAATTACACATCAGATTATAATCTAACATATTCCTATTAATCTAGAAAATCTCTAGAAAATTGTGCATTGTTTTCTAATAAAATAGCTATGCTGACAAAAGACATTCATATCTGAAGACATTTATACCTGAGTCGATTAATCATAATTTAGTTTACTTTTTATAAAAACACATTCCTTAGCTTGAAACCTATTTGTCTCTATGTATCAACAAAATGAGTACATCCTGTATACATTGCTAATATGTAATGGCAAGCTCAACAGAGCGGACTCCTACATAGAAACATAGAAGATAGGAGCGGGAGTAGGCCATTCGGCCCCTCGAGCCTGCTCCACCATTCAATGCGATCATGGCTGATCATCCAAATTCAGTACCCTGTCCCTGCTTTCTCCCCATATCCCTTGATCCCCTTAGCCTTAAGAAATATATCTAACTCCTTCTTGAATATATTTAATGAATTGGCCTCAACTGCCTTCTGTGGTAGAGAATTCCACAGGTTCACCACTCTCTGGGTGAAGAAATTCCTCCTCATCTCAGTCCTAAATTGCTTACCCCTTATCCTTAGACTGTGACCCCTGGTTCTGGACTCCCCCGCCATCGGGAACAGCCTTCCTGCATCTAGTCTGTCTAGTCCTGTTAGAATTTTATAGTTTCAATGAGATCCCCTCTCATTCTTCTAAACTCTAGCGAGTATAAGCCTAATCGACCCAATCTCTCTCCATACTTCATTCCTGCCATCCCAGGTATCAGTCTGGTGAATCTTCGCTGCACTCCCTCCATGGCAAGAACATCCTTCCTCAGATAAGGTGACCAAAACTGCACACAATACTCAAGGTGTGGTCTCACCAAGGCCCTGTACAACTGCAGCAAGACATCCTTGCTCCTGTACTCGAATCCTCTCGCTATGAAGGCCAACATACCATTTGCCTTCTTAACCGCCTGCTGCACCTGCATGCTTACCTTCAGCGACTGGTGCACAAGGACACCCAGGTCTCGTTGCACTTCCCCTTTTCCCAATCTATTGCCGTTCAAATAATAATCTGCCTTCCTGTTTTTGCCACCTCGCATTTATCCACATTATACTGCATCTGCCCAATCACCCAACCTGTCCAAATCATACTGGAGTTTCTCTGCATCCTCCTCACAGCACACATGCCCACCCAGCTTTGTGTTGTCTGCAAACTTGGAGATATTACATCTAGTTCCCTTGTCTAGATCATTAATATATATTGTGAGCAGCTGGGGTCCAAGGACCGATCCCTGCGGTACCCCACTAGTCACTGCCTGCCACTCGGAAAAAGACCCGTTTATTCCAACTCTTTGCTTCGTGTCTGCCAACCAGTTTTCTATCCAAGTCAGTACCTTACCCCCAATCCCGTGTGCTTTAACTTTGCACGCTAATCTCTTATGCGGGACCTTATCGAAAGCCTTCTGAAAGTCCAAATACGCCACATCCACTGGTTCTCCCTTATCTATTCTACCAGTTGCATCCTCAAAAAATTCCAGTAGATTAGTCAAGCATGATTTACCTTTTGTAAATCCATGTTGACTTTGTCCGATCCTGTCACTGTTTTCCAAGTGCTCTGCTATTACATCTTTTATAATGGCCTCTAGCATTTTCCCCACTACCGATGTCAGGCTTAATTCCCCGTTTTCTCTCTACCACCTTTTTTAAATAGTGGGGTTACATTAGTTACATGACTCCTGAGTTAAAACTTGCAAGATGGAGCATGCAAACTATTACCAACTGTGTAATTGTTCATGTATATAAGATATAAAATGTATGTAGAAGATACAACAGCTGTAACAATCTTTGGGTTTTAATGACCTTCTAAAGCACCTGAGCTTCATTCTCACAGCTTGTCATCAGAAACCTCAGATTGTGTTGCTGCCTTGTAACACTCCCACTCATCTTTTATTCTGTATTTTGCATAGTAAAATGTATCCTCTTACAGATATAGCTAACCAAAAGTGGATTTTGTCTTTTAGAACTATCTTTTTATTATAAACCATTTTTTCCAGTATCTCATTCAGTTCACTGTTCAATTCCCCTCCCCCTCACATTGTCAATACACATCTAATTCCACTTTAACAACAGTAATTGGCTGATAGAGTAGAAGGTATGGATTTGTTTTCCTGATGACTCCTTGACTTTTTCTTCTGGTAATACTAATAGAATTCCAAATCCTTGCTGGTGTGATCATGTCATGAGTAGGTCAACAGTCATGTCAAGGTCCTATTGGAAACTTCATAGCTAACATCTTAATTTAGACTTAGCTATCTTTTTCATGTATGAGCAATTGTAAGCAATTCTTTTGAGTCTTGCACTCATTCCATTATATCAGAACTCATTTAATTCAGTTGGAGACAATTCTGTGTGTGAATAATTTTGCTTGCTAGCATTCAATGGGTGCCAGTCTACAGTGAAGACATTGTGGACTGGAATTTTTTTTTGACTCATCTAAAATCCACTGGGAACAAAAACAAATCTTATGACATTTATTCACACTTATGGAATTAATTGGAACTTTAAATTGTTTTGATTGATGGTCCTGAACAGATCAAGTAGCAATAGTTAGGTGTAGAATGATAATTAGTACACATTAGTGTTCTGGGTTTTCAGAACCCCAAAGCAGTTAGAAAAGCTTAACATTTAACATATTAAATTGTCAGGCTATCACAGCAAGCAGTCGGACATGAAGTGATTTTTCGGTATCCTGAGAACCTTGTCAATCCAATTGCAGTGCACAATACGAAGAGTTATTTTGACTCCCTTTTAAGCATGATTTATGTTGCAACGATTGGGAAGACGCTTTGGTTAAATAGTTGTTTTCAATTGGAGAATACCGGGAATCCAATTTAAAACACGACTTGTAATCAGTGAAGATTAATTTGCCAATGGTGGGCTGTTCTTTCTCACCTTGAATGCAGTACAGTTTGGTAGTGCAGCCATAAAGTGATCCCTTTGTGTCTAGTTGGATGGTCACATCGTTGCCAGTTTCAATTAGTTGAATGTTAAATGAATTCATTCTATTGCCCATTTATGCTACAGCTGCAAATTCACATTTGTTGCAAATTTGCTACTTAATTGTAGCAGATGGTCAATTCTAAATGATGGGGAGTTATTTACTCCAGTGGTAGTTTGTAATAAAAACCTTAACTACGTGACCTCTAAGGTGGCGTGAGCTGCTGAGCAGGAGCCTCTCATCAGCCAGGTGCAACTCTCCTTCTGCAACACATTGGGAGAAAATGCAATCCCTCCTGGCATGTGGACTGGATTGGCACAACCTAGAACTATAAATGGGATAGCATGAACCAAATATATGATTTTCATATCGGACATTTTGTTCCAAAGAAATAGCATTAGTTGGTGCCCAATTAGCTAGTCATTTTATGTTGTTTCCAAACCAGTACTTAAATTTATTTGATAATGGAGAATTTATTGGCAGCATTTGGCTCAATTGTAGAAGTAACTGTTGCTTTAGCCGTCGGTTGTCTATATCGAGCCATCGGACAATATTTTTCTTCTTCGTTGGTTAAGTGTGTAGTACTCTGTATTTTCTCCTAATTAGTTATTTTCTGCTTTTGTTATTCACCAATTATTTTATTCAAAACTTTTTTCTCCAATCTAAATTTTCTCCCTGCATTCCACCAGCAGAAGTCTACACTATCACATTTGAGTAAAATAAAATCTTTGAGGTACAGCGCTCATTATCCCACTATATATCCAAAAGGATAAAATTAGTAACATAATAAACCACACACATTCGACCATTCTGAAGACAAGTCACAGCTTCATTGATTGAACTTATTTATCTTCCACTCACTCCAACAGTCTCTTCTCTGCCCCATTCCATTCTGCACAACGTAATGCATTCCTCTAAGCCTCAGGATCATTCCGAACCTCTAGTACACCCTTCCCTGATACTTCATTGCCGAGTCTGACTCATCCAGTGCCTCACTTCCATCCAGATCCACATTCCCAGTGTTTTTCATATGCTTATGTTATAGTGCTTTGCAGAAGTTCTAGTACTAGTCAAGGTCATGGCTCTGGATCCTTCATGATACTAACAGAAAAACCACCCATCCAGGAAAACCACCCATCCAGAAGTACAGGTACATCCCAAGCCAGGCTCTTACCATCCTCCTGTCAGCTCACTACTTCTAGGCTGAAGTCCCCTGCACCTGCTGTGTCCGAGCCCAAGCCCCACCTTCCCTCTCACTTCCCTCTTCCCCCTGCTATTTCCCAGTCTCTAATTTTCCTCTTAACTGTAGATGTTGCAACAGTTTGTGAATGGCCCCTCTCCACCCAAGTCTGGCCTCAAGTACCCACTTCAAACTTGATGCATCATGGCTCCCATCTTGCTGTGTGCTCCATTCTTTTAAAAAGGTAAAAGATACAAATTCAAGAAGTCAGTAAAGTAACATAAACATGGTAGGAGAAATACAGAAGAGAGAGGAGATAGAAGGAAGGGCAGATGTGCAGAGAGATAGAAAAAGAGTTACATCAACAGAAAGATACAGAGAAGAAAGAATAGAAAAAGGGAAACAAAGAATTTTGTCAAATGGACCTACTATGCTGCGGACCGCAATTTTTGGGCCAGTACATTTAAGATGTCTGAAACCAGTGTCTTGTTTTGTGCAATACACAGTGGGGGGAATTTTAACACCCCCACGACGGGTGCAAGAGCATCGCGGAGAGGGGGGGGGGGGAACGGGGGGAGGTGTTAAATCAGTTAAAATGTGACCTGCGGAAAAAATATGCACCTACCTGATGGGGGCCCTCCTTTGTAAATTTGCTCTCTGACGCTGCAAGTAGGAGGGCAGCGTAATGGCCCATGGATCCCAGGGATGCAGCCTGTGCAGAAGCGTACCTGGGATCACGTGGGTCTGGTCCTCCAATCAGGAAACAGATAGTCTTTCATTCATTAAAATTACTACATTACTTCAGCCTTTAAAATACATTACAGATTTAGCTTTTATTGACGGAACCAATTCATTACTCATAATTCCCACTTCTAAACAAATACTGTGCAGAAAGTTATGAAATGTAACTGTTATTTTTAAAAAAAAACCTGTGGCTTTAACATACACTATGATTGCTTCTCATTAAATCTTTTAATGTTCCTGGATGTCATTTAATTGGAAAAAAAGCATTTTTTTCATTTCAAGTATCCGCTTACGCTGTGGAAACAGGCCCTGCGCCTGTTTCCACCAGCCGTAATATTTTCGTACATAATTGCTGGGCAGTTGGTGGGCAAATAGCCCAACTCTGCACCAGCAATTAGGCTTTCGGTGGCCATACGGATGGTCTGTCAACACGTATGTTGACAGACCGCAAGTTCGGGATTTAGTGCCTGTACGACGGCGTACTCAGAGTATGCTGTCATACCCACTGCAAAATCTGGACCATTATCTTCAGAGCATAGCTTACTCATGGTATCTCGAATCATGCAATCCATATCTGTTACAAGAGATGTTTTTAAAATGTGAATTCATTTAATAAGGTTATTTCTTGAGCTAATTTCTTGGAGCTCAGCTGAATTAGAGATTTGTCTTTTTGAATAGTTGAAAGGCAGTAACTTCAATCCTTGCTGGGAGCCTGAGGCTCAATTTGGAATTGGTTGGGGCTTGGATTATTGGGCTCTGCTTTGCTGATATGTATTTTTTTCTCTGCAGATGTCTCCGTTCTTCCTGAGTTGAAGTTCATGTCAATAATGGTAGGGCCTTCCCCTTTCATTTGGCTCCAGAATGTAGATTAAGAATTCTTCCCTTGTGACAAGCACTACCATGTAGGCTTTCTTAGGTGTTCTGTGTTCTCTGAAGACATAAAGGAAAAAGCCAAGTTATGTCTACAACAGGTGGGGTGTTGGGTATCTTCAGTGATCCACCGATGTCCCACCAGGCTGTGACAGTAGCAGCCATTTTGTGGTGCTTTTTGCCTCCAGTAGCTGTTTCTGGGGGGTTTATTATGGCTAAGTTGTGCAAGGGACAGGGAAAGAGGGTCATCCACTTCCTGATGCCTGAAATCTGAAAAGAACATAGGTGCTTGGTAGATACTGCAGCTTTATGGGATTGGATACATATATCTGTCACTTTCAACCTTCATGTGCAACAGAATGTGGGAGAGCTGGTTCAGAGCACACTGCATTCTGTGCCATTTCACAAACCACCATTTTCTCTCGGAATAGTTGGTATGGTTTGGCCTTAAACACATTGTAGTCCTGCACACACCTCCAGCCCTGTTAGACAGGGGCTTTTAGGCCAAGACGCTCATGAGAAAACTCTCAGTCCCCCAGGACATACCTAGCCTTGCCATTCTACTGAGGAACGCATGAACCTCCAATGGTATTCAGGCTAGTACAATTCCCTTACTAAGCTGGAAAGCTTCCTCTTGCCCCTCACCATAAGAAACAACAAACATAGACAAAATGTCTGTAGAATATTTGCTACACCTGGGTATTGCACAGGTTGTACTTGGAACTGGTTTCCAGATGTTTTCTTCCTTACCCTACCCCAGGGACCAACAGGACCATCCTCAGGATGGGAGATGGTACCAGTCAAAACTCAGGAAGCTCCTTCATGCTTTCAGTCTATTGAACACTGCTGCCATTCTACGATAAAAATAGCTGCTTACAACCCCCACATGCAACAACCTTAATAACCCTCTTGACGGTGAAGATTTTATGTAAAGTGCTCATGACATTGTAAACATTTTGACTAAAATATAATTGCATGTTTCTGCAAATCATTGTCCGAATAGGATGTGTCATAATCAAATCATTCTTGTATACCTTCAAAATATCAATTAAAAAAAATCAAGCACAAAATAATGAAAAGAACCCATATCATAGTTGTCAGGATAGCTGAGTTGTTATGAGAGTAGAGGAGAATTGAATCTGCAGTACTGGAAATCTGAAATAACAATGTTAAAAATGCACAGTTGGTCAATCACCATCTGATTTGTTAGGTGAATAGTTTAGTAAGCTTCCTGTGTCAGTATTATCTGGATTATGCTCCTTATTTTATTGAAAAATGGTTTGAAATTTGAAAATGGAGCAATCTTCATCCATTCGATTCTGATGTGATTGAAAGCAGCTTTATTACATTTTGAACAGTGGATGTAAAATTTCAGTATTCATATAGGTAATAACTTAAGAGGTGGAGAGTATAGGAGGAGGAGTACTTTCAATATAAATGTACCTCTTCTCCATTTAGAAGATGTCAAAAATAGTTTTTAAAATTAACATCTTGGAAATATTTTACCATTTCAATCTTCTTTCTCTCCCCATTGAGCCACATGAGTTCAGGTCAAGCTGATCAAGCTGCGAACATTCAGTACTAGTGAAGCACACAACAATAATCCAATTGGTTCTACAAATTATGAGTTTAAAAAAAAGTAAATACATTTTACATGTACGGTGGATATTCTGGTCCTAGCACAGTGTCACATAGTTTGAATATGCTCCCTGCGATATTGGCACAGGAAACTTGCTGATTTTGCAGGGAGGGAAATCTAGTGAAACAGCTCTTAAAGAGCTGATGCTCACATTTAAAGCAGAACTACACTGAAGAGGAGCATATCATAAATTGGCTTTGTCAGCAATGTAGGGCAGAAAAGAGGAGCAAGACTGTCCACTTTGAAGATGTTGCTCTCTGAGGTACAGCAAAAGAGGGTTGTCTTCTTAGAAGCTGAGTGGCATCTTTTTAACATGATGCGGAGATGCCGGCGTTGGACTGGGGTGGACAAAAATGAGAAGTCGCACAACATAGAAACATAGAAACATAGAAACATAGAATCTAGGAGCAGGAGTAGGCCATTCGGCCCGTCGAGCCTGCTCCACCATTCAATACGATCATGGCTGATCATCCAAATCCAGTACCCTGTCCCTGCTTTAATCCCCACAGTACACATATCCCACCCTACCCCCGTAACCCCACGTATTTAATTCCCCCTAACATATCCCATCCTATCCCCATAACCCCACATATTTAATCCCCCCCTAACACTAAGGGTCAATTTATCATAGCCAAATCAACCTTACCCGCACATTTTTGGACTGTATAGTCCAACAAACACAAGAAACAAACACAAAAAACAAACCCAAATGGAGAGGATATGCAGCCAGCAGGTGTTTTGACACGTTGGACCCCCTGGGACACATCTCATTGTCTTGGCTGTGCTCTTAGTGTGTCTTTGATGTAGGGAAAGATTGAATCTCTGCATTTTCTCTGTGTTTATATTCTGTGAATTCTTGTAGATTCTCTCACAGTAACTTTACCTGAAGAAGGGGCAGGATAGCTCCGAAAGCTTGTAATTTTAAATAAATCTGTTGGACTATAACCTAGTGTTGTGCGACTTCTCATCTTTTTAACAGGCAGTGTCTGAAATTCCTGGTTAGAAGTGGCTGAGGAAGTGAATTCAGTCTTCCATGTTCATAGCAAATGAGGAAAAAGTATCTTAGGCCTCTAAAAGATTGGCAAGGTAAAGCTACACTGTACCAACTCAAAGTATATGGCCGTAGGATACATGTCACAAATAGTGCAGCCTCACTCCAGCAGCATGCAAAGTACGCTTGCAACCTTTCAGCTTTTTCACACATTCATGCCCATATTGTTGATGGGAAGGTGTTGTTGAAATATAATCTAATATCACACACAAATCTTGCTTATTGTGCCTCCTTAAAGCATTCTGAAATCACAAGCAGTATTTTCATAGATTCACACAAGGTGACATGTAGGGTAGAGACTTGGGTATTGCTGTCTATGCTCTTCCAAAGTCCAATATCTGTACATTTTGTATGCTTTCCAAAAAAAAGGCCACACAAAGCAGACTAGAGCAAAGGCATACCAGATTGGGGTCTATCTGAACTACTGACTATTGACTCAATGAAAGAAGACTTCCTTCAAAATTATGGGACTGGATACCAAAGAAAGAGTGGGACGGGGAGAGCTTGGTTTTACTGAGGTTTGGGGCTAATATTATCCTTTTCATATTCATCTAATCCTGTTTACTCACAACATAAACTGCACAGCAACAGCACAGCACGGAACAAATTGGCATGTCACCACCGTTTGAAGGGATTCTAATGCATAGTCCTCTTCTGTTTTTCTTGGGGTCTGCCACAATGATGGCTTAGCTAGTAACAGCAAACAAGCCAGCATCTCACTCCACCTGGCGCAGGCACCAAATACATCTTCTATGGAGGATTTAGCAAGTACGGAAGAGGAGGAAATGCCAGATGAAGCACTAAGCACAAGTGAGTAGGATCAAGTGCAGTTGGCGTCAAAGGAACAGTGATCAGCTAGCTGGAGGCACAACTGGAGTCCTTCCTCAGCTGCTGAGCCAAGGTTTGACACCTCACGGTGCTTGCATATAGAAGAAAGCTGCTATCTGAGCAACGCTTCATGCAGGCATTTGAGAATGTGTAAACCATTCTGCAAGATCTGAAGGTGGAGAAGTCATGTCATTTACCACTTAGCAAAGCTCGGCGCTACAAATACCACGCGTTCCTGGCTTGCTGCATTATTATGGCATGGGATGCGGGTATATAAATTTTCAAGACCTCAAAGAAATGCAAATGATTGCAGGGTGATCAACTTCACACTGTCAGGCTTGTGATTTTTATATTTTTACTAAAATTAGAAGTACCTCTTCAGCTACTCCAATAATGCTGCAGCAGGTGCCCAAGGTCTACTAAAGCAATTTCCTTCCCTTCATCCCACCCCACCCCAAGACGCGCCACCCAACAGATGTGGGAATCCTGCCAGGAGCCCGCCTAAAATATATAAATATCCTTCTCCCAGAAAATCAGCCAGGATCGGGGACAGGCTATTGGGGCAAACAGAAATCTCGCACAACCAAACCTATGCTGATTTTCCACATCGGAAGAAAATCTGCTGTTATTTTTAGCTATAGATAGTGGGATTTGTGTGTAACCAAGATTACTGCTGAAAACCCTTGGAAAAATTGTTTGAATGATTTGTACATTTTCCCTACCTGTTTAATGAAGCCTGTTTAATGAAGAGTTCACTAAACAAATAGTGCTTTATGATTTTTTTTAATCAGTATGATATTTAAGCCAATCACAATTTATTGCCCTTCAGAAACCTCTGAGGTCTGACGGAGATTTGTGGTAATGAACACTTGAGGTATGATGTCCTATCAATGTACGATAAAGAATCTCTAATTCTATGAAGAGATGTATGGCATTAACAATGTGAGATTATGGAGATGAATTTCTGCCTGCTGTGATATCGAAATATGCACAGTATAAGCTTAGGTTCCCCTTCCCTTCAGAAAATTATAACTGAATTCTGTATCTAGTATAAATTGTGAGAATATATAATATTCAAAGGGATCCTAGCAGCACAATTGTTATTTCGGCCAAAGTTACCATCACAGGTCAGCATATGAACAGCTTGTTTGATTTGGACTCTGAGCACAGTATAGACTGGCTGCTTTAATACCATGAAAGTCTGATGGCTTGATTATTTAATCCTTTGAAGCCTATAACTTCTCACAGAACAACGCCTCAGAGCTCCTTATTGGCAGTCAATTGTTGTGTCTATTCCTTCAACGTACTGACAAGCTGACTCAAATGTCCATGGGCTGACAAAAACATGGATGGCATATATTTGGGCACTGATCAATCAGAAATGTTCATAGGCACTTTGACTTTAGTCATTGTTTCTCAGCCCTTTTAGATGTTTGGCATTATTAGAAAGCAAGGGATCATTCTTGTATGATTTTACCAGCAGCCTGAAGATGATTATTTTATGTTTGGAATATACCTGGTACTTTCAGATCAGCATTGAAAAGTTAGTCAACTTAGAATCACAATATATTATGTTAGGAATAAGACCACCAAATGTTGAACTTCCATTAAAAAAAAATAATTCAACCCCAGTAGCTGCTGCATTTAAGTTTTCAATACCAAATCCAGAGAGTTATGTACTGGAATCTCGACCTCGATTGACATTTAGATTTGTCTGTTCCTTATAACAACAACATGTATTTATATAACGCCTTTAACATAGTAAAATGTCACAGAAGTGTTATCAAACAAAATTTGACATTGAGCCACATAAGGAGATATTAGATGACCAAAAGCTTGGTCAAAGAGGTAGGTTTTAAGGAACATCTTAAAGGTGGAAAGAGAGCTGGAGAGGTATAGGGAGGGAATTCCAGAGTTTAGGGCCTAGGCAGCTGAAAGCACTGGTGGAGCGATTAAAATAGGCCAGAATTGGAGGAGTGCAGAGATCTTGGAGGGTTGTAGGGCTGGAGGAGGTTACAGAGATAGGGAGGGCGAGGCCATAGAGGGATTTGAAAACAAGGATGAGAATTTTCAAATTGAGGCGTTGCTGGAATGGGAGCCAGTGTAGGTCAGCGAGCACAGGGGTGATGGGTGAATGGGACTTGGTGAGTGTTAGGATATGGGCAACTGAGTTTTTGGATAAATTCAAGTTTATGGAGGGTGGAAGATGGGAGGCCGACCAGGAGAGTGTTGGAATAGCCAAGTCTAGAGGTAACAAAGGCATGGATGAGGGTTTCAGCAGCAGATGAGCTGAGGCGGAGCAGAGTCGGGGGATGTTAGAGGTAGAAGTTGGCGGTCTTAGTTATAGATTGACAGAAACATTTGCAAGTATAATGTCAACCAACTCCACTTTAGAGAAGATCCTTTCTTTTAAACAAATAAGTATATATAATTTTTGGTATTACAAAAATATGGTTTTGAGTGCAATTTTCTGCCTTGATTTGAGTAAGCTCACAGGCAGGTCATAGAGGCACAGAAGGAGGGCATTCGGCCCATCGAATCCATGCCGGCTCTTTGTAGAGCAATCCAGTCAGTCCCATTCCCCCGCTTTATCCCCGTAGCCCTGCAAGTTTATTTCCCTCAAGTGCCTATCCAATTTCCTTTTGAAATCATTGATCGTCTCCGCTTCCACCACCATCGTCGGCAGCGAGTTCCAGGACATTGCCACTCACTGTGTAAAAGAGTTCTTCCTCACATCCCGCCTGTATCTCTTTCCCAAAACCATAATCTGTGTCCCCTAGTCCTTGTACCATCAGCTAATGGGAACAGCCTTTCTCTGTATATCTTATCCAAACCTGTCATAATTTTGTACGCCTCTATCAAATCTCACCTCAACCTCCTTTGCTCCAAGGAGAACAACCCCAGCTTCTCCAACCTAACCTTGTAGCTAAAATCCTTCATCCCTGGAACCATTCTGGTAAATCTCCTCTGCACCCTCTCAAGGACCTTCACATCCTTCCTAAAGTGTGGTGACCAGAACTGGACGCAATACTCTAGTTCTGGCCTAACCAGAGCTTTATAAAGGTTCAGCATAACTTACCTGCTTTTGTACTCAATACCTCTATTTATGAAGCCCAAGATCCCATATGCTTTGCTAACTACTCTCTCAATATGTTCTGCCACCTTCAACGATCTATGCACATGAACCCCCAGGTCCCTCTGTCCCTGCACATTCTTTAGAACTGTGCCATTAAGTCTATATTGCCTCTCCCTGTCCCTTCTGCCAAAATGCATCACCTCACACTTCTCTCTATTAAATTCCATCTGCCACTTGTCTGTCCATTCTGCTAGCCTATTTATGCCCTGTTGCAGTCGATTGGTATCCTCCTCACTGTTTGGTATCACAGCTGAAATTCTGGCTCACCTACTTGATAAATATCACCAAAATAATAGTATGAAACCTTGCATTAACATAATTGACTTTTCAGTTTGCCTACAGATTTTATGGTTGATATTTCCCTATTATAACTGTCCACATTATATCCTTTTTTTAACATTGTTTATTTCAATAAGAAAAAGCTTGAAAAGGCGACTTGTTCTCTCATCCATTTAATCTGTCATTTGGGTGAGTTAAATTTGTGAAAATCACTAAAAACTTTCCAAGAAATGTGTTTTTTTGTGTAAGTGTAATGAGCAAAAGCAAATGCCATCTCTTAAAGTGGTTAAAGGATTATCGCAGGTCATCTAGTCTCCTAAGATAAGGGTGACTTTCAACTGAGCATTCATGAGTTTCTTTTCAAAGCCAGCAAAAGGGTAGAGATTTCAACAGAGCCTGTCTTTTCAAAAACTGTATTTTACAGCCACTTCATTAGCCTCTGCATTCAGTGCCTCATTCAAAGCCCAGGTTCTGAATATTGTTGCAATGCCCTTTTAGCTGACAAAGATTATTTTATTGCTTCAAATGCAACTTTCCATAGTTTGTGTCAACAAAGGGCTCTGCAAATAGAACAGGCCGACTAATACAGTGAAACAGTGTGCTATTGCACTAATCTCTTTCACACAAAGAATAGCCAGAGGGTGAGAGGAGAGGACATCTGGCGGATAAGGGTTCAGCATGATGGGGCTGATAATGCGCCATCACTTTCCATTTAAAGGGAGCAGGAATAAGTTATCTAATTGTACTGGAATGTGTTTAACAGTGAAGCTGGAAGATGGTGATGATGTAATGTTCGGAGTCAAACTGAGCTATTACATTTCTAGAGCAAAAAAAAATTTGAAAATTGTTCACTTGGGGTAAGACAAATGGCATTAAATGAGGAAACACACCATGAATTGCAAATGGGCCTGAGTTAATTTGTTGCTACAGTAGTGTTGCCCTACTGCTAAATGAAGGTGGTGTAATTATCTAGCTGGCAGAGATAATGTCAGCACCTCATTCCTCCTTACACGCCTGGTTTTTACATGAGTGCTAATTGAGCTCCAAGGTGACAACTTATTATATATTCTGATGGTAGGACTTTTATCCTTTGGCAAATAATGTTCACTTTTTTTGAATAAGCAGACTTTATCACTTGTAGAGCATGCAAAGTAAAAATACAAGAACATGATGGTTGAGTGTGCAAATTAACTTGCAGAGCCAATATCCTCCTCCCTTCAGGCACCATGATTAGCTTGAGTCTAATGATACTGCTTCAGGGAGGAAAGATTCCTGGTTATATCAACAGCTTGTAGAGAAAGGTCTATAATAACAGTGTTATGACACTTTATGTAAAAAAAGGACACACAAACAAAAACCTTTCACATCAATGCAAAATCCATTTCAGTTATAATGTGTTCACGATTACAAACAGTTGAATCTAAACATGAGGTTTCTGTATCAGCCTTACAAAATACATTGCCTAACGTGGATATTATATCAATTTAGTTATCGACATAGAAACAAGTTCAAGCATATATTTGTAAAAATAATTTGAGATATTGAACATGTTAATCTAGTTTCAACCTAAAATGGTTAAAAATCATCCAAATGTAAAGATATGGCATAATGTGCACCCACTTCTTTCGAGAAATAGCATTCTTTAAAGGAATTGCCGTAACACTGCAAGGTACTATTGAAGCAATCTCTGCAGTTTTCTGATCAGGCATGAGACTAGTTGAATATTGGTGAGTGAGTTGGAATTCTGCAGCAGCAAAAAGAAGAAAATGTTATATTTAAAAAATTCCATTTGTAAAAGATAATTGGTAGGATAATGGTCCATTAAAGAGAGAACAGAAAAGACTAAAAATAGGGTCTTCAGCAACAAAAAAACCAAATTGGTGAATTGCTGCCGGTACAATGAGGAGCAAATAGTACAAAGAGAAAATACTGCAGATGCTGGAAATCTGAAATAAAACAGAAAATGCCGGAGATACTCAGCAGGTCAGGCAGCATCTGTGAAGAGAGAAACAGAGTTAATGTTTCAGGTCGATGACCTTTCGTCAGAACTGGAAAAAAGCAGGAAATGGAACAGATTTTTAAGCAAGTGTAGGGGCTGGGAAAGGGGGGAGGGGATGAAAGAACAAAAGAGAAGGTCTGTGATAGGATAGAAGGCAGGAGAGGTTAAGAGACATTGAGAGATATTCAAGGCAAAAGGAGATGGTAATGGGACAGGTTAAGAAACAAAGGATGGCTCTAGATGAAGTGTAAATTGCGCTGGCAGAATGAAAGACAGCTGCCATGTGGGAGAGAAGAAAAAAAGACAGACAAAAAGTGTGGATAAAAAATATATATATGATAGGGGCCGAGGTTATGATCTGAAATTGTTGAACTCTATGTTGAGTCCAGAGGGCTGTAAAGTGCCTAATCAAAAGATGAGGTGCTGTTCCTCGAGCTTACGCTGAGCTTCCGTGGAACAATGCAAGAGGCCGAGGACGGTGAGGTCTGAGTGGGAATGGAGCGGAGATTTAAAGTGACAGGCAACCGGAAGCTCGGGGTCCCCACTTACGGACTGAACGGAGGTGTTCCGCAAAGCAGTCACCCAATCTGCGTTTGGTCTCCCCAATGTAGAGGAGACCGCATCGAAGAGCAAATAGTGTCTGATTTTCTATGTCTAACAGGGTTGTGTGCCCAGGTACTAGTCGAAGAGAAACTAAACAGTTTTGCACAGTATATAATCCCATTATTATATTTTTTTCCTCATTTTTGTGCATTATGCAATTCACTTCTCTGTTTTCCCAAGAGAGATATCAAGAGACTTGATTACCTGATCAGGAAATAGATTTAAACTTTAGAGATAGGTATAAGAGACAGATATTTTGTCTGTGTGTTGTATTCGATCTTTTGTTTCGAGTTAAACACTAAAAGA
This sequence comes from Squalus acanthias, assembly GCA_030390025.1. Taxonomy (NCBI): domain Eukaryota; kingdom Metazoa; phylum Chordata; class Chondrichthyes; order Squaliformes; family Squalidae; genus Squalus; species Squalus acanthias. The sequence continues at coordinate 310,644 of JASTWF010000207.1, forward strand.
GATATCCCTGAAAAGCCAATAATAAAAATGGTGCACTAGGTGGTTTATTTTATTCAAAGTAAAGCTCAGTAAACTGTAACATATAACATAACTTTAACTAGCAGATTTAAGAATATAGGGTTTCAGCAGGTTTCATATTTCTGCCATATGCAACTTATAGTTGATAATTGAAATAATAAAGTTGAAAACTGTTTTGTCATGTTATCTGCGACTGTTAGTTTACATCAACGGCCTTGACTCAGAAATTCAATGCAGAGAAGTCAAGTGCAGGTGGTATCAAACCGAGAAAGGAGTGGAGATTGAATCAGGGGAAACAACTAGGGAGCTACAGAATGAGGAGAGAGTGGAAATAGGCAACATACATAACAACTCACATTTATATAGCTAATGTAAGAAACATCCCAGAATGCTTCATACTGGAAAGTAGTTGGCACGTGATGGGGAAAAATTAGGAGGGGTGCCCAAAAGCTAGCTTTAAAAGATGGGTCTTACGTGGGTTTTTAAACGTGGAAAAAGGAGAGGGTGGTTAAGAAGTGAGTTCCAGTGCGTAGGGCTGAGGTACATAGGAACAGGAGGAGGCCATTTAGCCCCTCGAGCCTGTTCCACCATTCAATGAGATCATGGCTGATCTGCAACCTAACTCCATATACCCGCCTTTGGCCCATATTCCTTAATGCCTTTGGTTAACAAAATTCTATCAATCTCAGATTTAATATTAACAATTGATCTAGCATCAATTGCAGTTTGCGGGAGAGAGTTCCAAACTTCTACCACCCTTTGTGTGTAGAAGTGTTTCCTAATTTCACTCCTGAAAGGTCTGGCTCTAATTTTTAGACTATGCCCCCTAGTCCTGGACTCCCCAACCAGCGGAAATAGTTTCTCTCTATCTACCCTATCTGTTCCCTTTCATATCTTGAAAACTTCGATCAAATAATGCTTAACCTTCTAAATTCTAGGGAATACAACCCTTATTTGTGTAAGAAGGCACTGCCACCATTTGTGGGGCAAAGGGGTGGGAGATGCACAGAAGGCTGGAGTCAGGGGATTGAAGGGTGCAGGTGGTAAGTTTGGAGGAGATTGCAAAGATAGAATGGAGTGAGGCCATGGAGGGATTTGTGGATGCAAATTTTAAAGCTAATGTAGGTTGGCAAGGATGAGAGTAACGGATAAGTTAGTCTCAGTGCAGGACAGGTTACAGTGGCTAAATTTTGGACAAGTTGGAGTTTATGGATAATGGGAAGCCAGCAAGAATGCATTGAATAACTGGGTCTAGATGTGGCAAAAGCATGAGCTAGGATTTCAGCAATGGAACAATTGACATGAGGTGGATGTGAACAACGCAAAGGTAGAAATAAGCAATCTGCATCTTGGATAGGATGTGTGGTTTAAAACTTGGCTCTGGATTGAATAATACAACAGGGTTTCCACCAGGTTTGGTTCAGCCTGAGCAAATCAGCAGGGAAGGGGATGGAGTCAGTTGCAAGGGAGTGGAGTTTCTGGCAGGCCGATATGGGTAGTTTTAATTTTTCAAATGTTCTTTTGGAGGAAGTTGTGACTCATCTCTGACTTAATCTCAGACTGGGAGTCTGACAGCACAAAGAGGCAGTGGGGAGGGTGTCATCGGCATACATATAGGAGCTGACTCCATGTCTGCGGATGCTGTGACTGAGAAGCAGCATGTAGATAAGGAACGGGAGTGGGGGCAAGAATTGATTTTTGAAGCACTTTGGAGGCTACAGGGCAGGGGCAGGCAAAGAATATAATGCTGGAAATGCACTGGCTATATTCAGACAAGCAGGAGTGGAACCACACAATGGAGCAGGATGACAGTGGGGCAATGATGTAGGATGGCGTGGTCGACTATCAAATGCTGCAGGGACATTAAGAAGGGATTAATATCACAAGGTCACAGCCATACTATTAATGATATAAATATCAAAATTAATTCTTGTACATTTACTGGTATGAAATGAGCACAAGATGGAGGATGCCCACAGCTGGTTAAGAGTTCACCATCCAAATAGTTTGCTTTGAGAAGATGTATTGTTTTAATCATTTCTTTTCCATCAATTCATTGGCTGAGGTCTTGAACCAGGTTTATTTTCCCTAAAAGTATTTCTCCGATGAAAAATTGGTTTCCATCTTCAGCCTAAGCTTTGGACAGTTGATACTGATGGTCAGGTGAAACTAAATTCATTAAATATAGGTAAATCATGAACACTTCCAAAGCAAAGCTACTAGCTTACAGAGACAAGCTATGGATGTGCATATGTATATTCTAGCACCCTATGACGTTTTTTGCCCAGAATTGCCATATAAACTTTCTTAAATATTTAAAGCCTTTTTTCCTAGTTTGGATTTTTTCTACATTGGTAGAAATTGTGTAGCCCAATACCCTGATGCAGTTTAGTGTTGTGATTGACTAGTGCTCTTGATTTGACTACAATCATTTGTGGGGCTACAAAGAATATAAGCAGCCGCCCTTTAAAACACAACAGTACTCCTCCTGACCCCACATTAAAAGAACAACCTAATAGTCCAACCAGGAATCTGCGAAAATTCAACCTTGGAAAGCAATTAAATTTAAATAGCAGTTGGACTAGGTTTAAGCAAATAAATGTTTTTAGAACACAATCTGTATAAAATTGTATGGGTGATGTTGATGTGAAACACAATACCCCAGTTTCTAAGCTCTTATAACTGTATAAAACAACAATTTCCTGCTAGCTCCCAGCTTTAAAAAAAAAACTGTGAGCATTTTTTGAAGGCTATTGATTAAAGAATGTGCTGCCTGAAGTTATGGAAACAATTCTTTTCTTAAGTTTCTTGTTAACCCTCAGCTCCATACGGTGCTTTTTTTTAATTGATGACCTTCAGGCAAGCTTCAACTCCTTCAGAATCTTAATTTTCTTTAGCAAATGACCTGATTCAAATCTCTGAGCCAATCATTCTTTTTTTATTACCTTCCTCTGGTACTATAGGCAGGATTTCGCTAGAATGGCTCTTTTGTAATGTACAGGTTAAAGATTTATATCTTGCAAGACAATTCATACACTATAATTACAATGGTACCAAATGAAGGATTCCTGCTTTCGTGTCATAATATGATTTTGTTAACTTTAATAATTGAACATCTTACTTTTTCGATCCAAGTAGCAAAATACGTTACAAACCAAAATTTAGCATCAAAACTGGATTGTATTATGACTGAATTTCTACCCTCTAAAAATAGTAGTATGGTGCAATGAAACTTCATTCTATAAAACAGCAGTTAATAGGCATACTGAATTTGATTTAAAAACAAATAATTTGATGGCTACACTGTTATACTTTCATTGTTTATATTTATTTTGTCTAAATTTTGTAATTATGAAGTTTATATTAAAGAGGAAAAATTACAGATTTCAAATTCTGTTGAGCATGATTCCTTCTGTTTATCATAAATAGAAATATTAACCAAGTGCTGTTTTCATGAATCACAGTTTGAAAACTTTGAAAAATGGGAGAAGAAATATTAAAAATTAGGGGGAAAAGAATAAAGGATGATGTGGGCGCAAATTACCTAATATCCTTAGTCATTGGGGTTTCTAGTTAAATATTTAATTGATCTGGATTTCTGAAATTCAGATAAACTATCTGTAGTTCACCAGTTGCAACACTCTTAAATATTTACTGGTAACACTGCTGCTACGACTTTCAGTAAATGAAATAGGTATAGGATTTGAATAGTCTTTCACCAGCCAAAATAGTCTGGAACTTAACCAGCTCAGTACACTGATGTCTCCCTTCCTTGTTCCCTCCTCCAGCCAAGTACTTATGCAGCCATCTGAACAGCAACCTTGGGCTGGATTTTAAGGAATGGGCGGGAGACCGGGTTTCCCGCAGGCCCTGCCGACTTTAGCAGCAGTGCCTGATTTGCAGGCAAGCCCTCAGTTTCCCGCCCGCAGCCAGCCAGATGGAGATGCTGGCTGGCTGCAGGCAGGTGGGAGGGGGGGGGTCGAGAGAAGATCAGCGACATCATGGGGGGGGGGGGGATGTTGGGGGAGGAGATCACCGGCATCGAGGGACCAGGGTGGGGGGAGAGGAGATGATCAGCGACATCGGGGAGGGGGGGGGGGGGGGGGCACTAAATTTGGTCATTTATAGAAGTGCTTAAGGTATTTTGTTTGTGAAAATATAGTGTGGATGATTAAATTATTGTCAAATGTGTTAAAGTAATACTTAAACTAAACAACAGATGACTCTAATTGTTCCAGCCTGTAATATCCTTGCTCCACATCATCCACTCCCTCTGTTGATGGTGATGGGGCAGAAAAGGCTGTCAGGATTAGATGTTAGGCATATGTCAAGAGTTATTGGGCCAGAAATTCGGCTCCCTGGCTTCCCGCGGGTGCAAGGATCGCGCGCGCACCTACCTACCGCGCCTGCCGTTGACCCCTGGGCCCATGAGCAATTCGGGTCCTGGGCCTCCTCCAACTGCCGGCGCGCAGGGCTTGTGTATCCCAGGGGCGTAGTTAGTGCGATGCGTCCCCTGGGATAACATGGGCCATGGAGAGCCAATGGCAGCAGACCATCTTTCATTCATAGATTTGACAGAAAGACCTGTCAAATCTATGAATACAGATCGGCCCCAAAACATCCCTAAAACTACAAATAAATTTAAAAAAAAAACATCACATTTTTAAAAATAACTATAAGTTACATTAATTAACTATTTTAAACAAAAATTAAAATTTAAAAAAAAATTAATTACACTTTAACGGGGTTAAAACTAAACTTACCTTTCTTTAAAGTAATTAAAAAAGATAACTCTGTGGAAAAAAATGTTTAAATTTTAATAAAATCAACACTTACCTTGTTAAAAGAAGGCCTTGCGCCTCCTTTTTCAATGTGTATCTTCTCCGTGCTTACCCTCACAGAGGAACCTGTTTAAAAAAAAAACCCGAAGTGCGAGGCGAACGCGCTGGCCCTCTGGCATGCGCGTTCGACCTCTGAACCCCTTCCTTCAGGGGAACGGAAGTGCCGGTTTCCCGCGCATGCGCAGTGCATGCAAGAAACCGGCACTTTCGTTCCATCCACGGGTGAGTACATAGTGTGTACTCACCCGTGGTGAGCCTAATTTCTGCCCCTTTGCGTTTTGCCCAAAATATTCTCTCTGGTTCAACATCACTGAATTTAATTAACCAATAGAATGACCAGTGGTTGTAACTTAAATCCTCTGTGAAGTGCCATAGGACATTTTTTAATGTTATAGGCGCTATATAAATGCAAGTTGTTCTTGTTGCTCCATATATTGGCTACTGAAATGTTGCACGTTCTGCAATGGGCATTCTTCTCTCTCTATGCAAAGCAAACTGAAAAGCACTGCATTAAGCCAGGCATAGCTTCAAACCAAGCGCCAATAAACAAAAGCCAAATAATAAAGATAAACAGAAGGTTTATTTTATAGAAAATACATAAATGAACAGTGTACAGCTTTCACACTGAGAATAGTCAATTTCATATACTCCTTGGTTATGGAAAAATAGTAACGATGCCACCTAACTATCTCTGAGCATCGGCTCACTTCTCTACCTAAGCTGTCTGATGCAGCTGGTTTTTAAAATGCAAGCAGCTCTCTGGTGTTGAGGGCAGAGCTCACTCTGTGGCTGAGAGAGAGCCTTCCCTCTTAAGTCTGAGCGATGGGAACTAGGCCTACTGAGCGGTCAATCGAAGTCCTCATCCTGATTGATGCACATGCGCAAGGAAATCTCATGCTGAATACCACCTACTGCCTTCCTTCAGCTGATAAATCAGTACTCCTCCATGTTGAATACCACTTGGAGGAAGTACTGAAGATAGAATGTGCTTTGGTTGGGGGATATCAATGTCATTCACCAAGAGTGGCTCGGTACTACCACCACTGATTGAGTTGGCCACGTTCTAAAGGACATAGCTGCCAGACTGTGCTTGCAGCAGGTGGTGAGAGAACCAACACGAGGGAATAACCTACTTGACTTCTTCCTTGCCAATCTACCTATAGCAGGTGCGTCCGTCCATGACAACATTGATAGGAGTGACCACCACTCATTCCTTGTGGAGACTAAGTCCTGTCTTCACAATGAGAACACCTTCCGTCGTGTCATGTGGCCCCTCCCCCGGTACCCGATTTTGACCCCCTAATCACCCCCTCACCGCCCTCATCCCACCCCCGAAGCCCCCGATCCCGACTTGCCCACCCCTCCATCCAAAGTTCAGGCCCCCGATCCTGGCGACCCCTCACAATCCCAAGTTTAAGTACCTACCTAGAGCAATGTCCCAAACTTAGTGGACCTACCTTCTTCCGCAGCGCCATCTTCATGGTGGTGAGGTCTAACGCCCAATATCCGGGACTGCTCGGACCTCACCATTTGTGCGAGGCGGAATACCGTTGCACCGGGGTGTCGCCCAAAAGTGGTCGCTTCCGAATATAACCCCTGCTATCTTTCCGATCAGACAGTAAACCGAGGCCCTGTCTGCCCCCTCAGATGGATGTGAAAGATCCCATGGCACTTTTTGAAGAGGAGCAAGGACATCTCCCAGTGTCCTGGCCAAGAATTATCCTTCAACCCACAGCACCAACTATAGATTATCTGGTCATTTTCTCATTGCTGTTTGTGGGATCTTGCTGTGCACCAAGTGGCTGCCACATTCTCTGCATTACAATAGTAACTACACTTCAAAAGTGCTTCATTAGCTGTAAAGCGCTGTGGTACCTATGGTCGTGAAAGGTGCTGTATAAATGCAAGTTCTTTCTTTTTATTAGTAGTATGGAGGAAAAACATGATTTTTTTTTTGTAATAAATATCTATTGGTATAAACCACTAACTGTAGGACTCCTCTTGGAGGTAAATTATTAGAATTATCCCTGCCAAGTCTTATGGCGACAGTGTGGGAATCGGTTTCGGAGTCCCTGTGGCGATCCTACATTGATGGCGTTCCGTATCAATTGTGTGTGCATGGCTCGAACGTGGCCATACTGGAGCGCACTACTCTGCAATTGATCATTCGTGAAAATTTTAACACATTTTCCAGCAAGACTGCCCATTGATAGCATACTAGAAGCAAGTCACAGAATTCATTTTAATAGCTTTCTTCAGATAAAGTTTCAGATTTAAAGTATTAGAAAATGCTCATTTTGTATTGTTTGAACAGAGCTGAGCTCAGTGAGACAGAAAGGAAGTGAGTCGTGGAGTCATTGTGTCACCTGTACTTTGTCATTTATATTTGGATTGTTCACTAAAAGTGTATTTATGTTTGAGTACAATTATTGCATTTTGTCTACTGGTGCTTAACTATGATGCGGAGATGCCGGTGTTGGACTGGGGTGGACAAAAGTGAGAAGTCGCACAACCCCAGGTTATAGTCCAACAGTTTTATTTGAAATCACAAGCTTTCGGAGCGCTGCTCCTTCGTCAGCTGAAGTGAAGGAATACGAATCGGCAAAGCATATATAGACAGAGAACAATGCCTGTGCAGCGTACAATGTCAGACGACTACTTGCTTAACTATTTCAGTTTGCTTTTTCCAAATTATATGAAAAAAAGATGAATTTAAGAAGTTTTTTTTAACTTTAAGGGGGGAATTTTGGAAACCCTGAGGAGTCGGGTTTGGAGGCGGGACTGCCGGGAAAATGGCAGAACCTGGGAGCGGTACCAACCCTGCTCCCAACCCGCCTCCGTGCCATCTTCCCGGGAGGCGGGTCCCCAACTCGCGCAGGGACCCGTCTCCTCGAGGCGGGAAGGGGATTGCAGCCAATTAACTGCCTGTTAACAGGTAGTTAACAGACAGTTAAGAGGCTTATCCCCATTTTACCCACACAAGTGCAGGCTTCCCGACAGCTGTGAACCTCGCCAGGGTCAGCGAGGCGAGCAGTGTGTCTGCGGGGGTGAGAGGGGTTGAAAAGTGTGCTGTGGAGGTGAGTGATGGGTGCAAGTGTGGAGAGGTAAGTATGGGAGGTGAGTGTAAAGTGTTAGAAAAAGTTTACTTACCTTTGCTTCTTCCTGCAGGCTTCAACCCTTGGGGATCCGGAGGTGCCTCATCTCAACGGCAGAGATGACAGAATGGCTGCTGCATTCTCAGATACAGCAGCCATCTGATTTCTGCTCAGGAAAGAGGTTTGGTGAGTCTTGAGTACAAGGACTCAAAGAACAGAGATTGTCAGTGTTTGACAGTTTCTCAAAGCTGTCAAACGATGACAATTCATCTGTCAAAACTTTGACAGATGAAACATCATCCGCTGATGTCCTCTGTCACCGGCTTTCCCTTCATTGGCCTGCTAAGCCCGCAGGGCGGGTTTAACAAGGTCAATCAAGGGAAAATAGCGTGGGTTGGCCGGATGTCGTTGGGGGGCGGGACTGAAACCCGACAACCAGCAGTCCCGCCCCCAACGCGTCCCCATTGATAAAATCCAGCCCTAAGTTTCACATTAAAACTTACCTTTTTACTTCAGGAAGAAATCTAGCTCTCGACCTTGCTGCCAGATCCCCGGACTCTTCTCCCATGCTTATAGACCCCTACATTCTGCTGCTGAGCATTGCCAAATGCCAGGTTCCCCTTCAGTGCGCCGTCAAATCACGGCGGCTACCTCACTATTGAAACCCAAAGCCAAAGCTCAAGGGGCAGAATGGCCTACTGCTGCTCCTATTTCTTATGTTCTTATGTAAGACTCCCTCCCCACTTTAGGCATCATACTTCTGTCACATGTAATCATAAAGATATTTAAGCAAATATTTCTGTCAGACTTAGATTTGATTGTCTGAAATTACATATTCATAAAGCTGCAAGGAATCTGGCTGAAAAGCAGATTTCTTAATTGTGATTCTATCATATGGAAATTTCTTTAAAACAATAGTGTAAACCATTCAAATTGCTCAAAACACAAAAAATTATCCACTTTTTTTCCCTCAGCTTGACAACTACACCTAAGAAAAAATACAATTTATAACATAACTAACATATAAAAACATTTAAAAAATTGCAAAAAAAATTAATTTATACATATAATTGTTCAACACCTGTCAGAAATGCATCTAACCTGACATATCCCAACCTGTTCCAAATGTAGTTCATGGTTCTTTCCCTTCTGAGTGAAATGAGTATTCACAGTGCAGAATTTGCTGTTTGTAAACACCTGTTCCCTTGCAGTTCAGGGGGAAACCAGGGACTGAGGTAATTACATTTATTTGGATTAAAAACCTGCAAACCGTATAATCCCTGAACTGAGCAACTTTTATCTACAATAACTAATCTTTTCTGAAGTAAATCCAGATTTTTTTTTGACAGTAAAACTAGCCATTCACATGCGACGTCCTGGACTAGAAATTTGGTATGTTAGTGCCTCCCGTTAGTGCCTGGCGGGGGCGCTAAGGGGTTAGCGCCCAGGCACAGTGAATGCAGCGATGCCTGCGAACTTCAGTGCCGGTTTAGCGCCTGGGCCTCTAGCGCCTCGCAGATCCCTGATGTCTTAAAGTGCGCAGTGCCGTGTTATTGCCCCCGATGGAAAATTGACTCTCGCCCTGCTTTATTGCCTCGCGCCGACAACGCCAGCAAGAAGAGGCATTGTGAACTCGGCTGGCTGCTTCGGGAGCGGTAATTAAAGGAAATGCTTTTCAGCTAGCGCAACCTTTATTATTTGCACCAGTCTGGTGCCTGCGCAAAGTTTTTAATTTTTCATTATTGCAAGATGTCCAAGCCCTCCACTTCTGAGAGTGTTTGGGGCTGTAATGGCAGTCGCCCAGGTCAGCTTGCAAAATAGAACTGACAACAACTAGCTTGTGCAGCATCATTGGCCCTTCCCTTTAAGCGAGGGAAGCAGCCTCTGTGATGAAAGAGTGCCATTTACAATACGCTCAAAATTGTTCAGCGCTCTGCCGCTACCGCCCCGCTCTCAGACTTTAGCGCCCTAAGAGAAGTGTTTAGCACTTGATTTAGCGCTCCACTTCCCTCTTGGAGTGCTAAAACTGAATTTCTTGGGAGGCGAGAATGATTAGCGCCTGGCACTAATTTTTCAACTTTCAAAGTTTTAGCGCCCCAAATGGGGCTATACTGAATTTCTCCCCCAGTATTTGTAAACCCAGCTTCCCCACCACTACCACTTTACAAGTGATGCAAAAATAATTAATAAAATAAAGCATTTTTTGGGTTGTAAAGACCATGACCAGGTACATCCATAATGAAGTTCTCATTCACATAAAGGCTCTCTCTTTCTCACACACTGCTTTTTCTTTCTATCCTCTTTTTTGTCTTTCTCTTTTATTCTTGCTCTATTTGTCTCACTATCTCTACTTCTTTGTCTATCTCATTATCAACATAAGTACATATCTGTGCGTGTCTCTGTTTCTGTCTGTGTCTTTTTATTCTCTCTGTTCCTCTCTTTCTCTATTGCCCTTTCCCTCTGCCCTTCTGTATGTCTCTCTTCGTCTCCCTCCTTGACTCCTGTCTTTGTCTCTGTCACTCTGTTTTTTCACTCTGTCCTCTGTGATTGTGACTGGTGCATTATTCCTCCTGCTCTTATACCACAGAACCACAGAGCTTCACAGCAAAGAAGGAAGTCAATCAGCTCATCTGATCTGTGCTGGCTCTTTGCTAGAGTAATTCAAAACTTAACTTCCCTGCTTTCTCTCTCCATAGCCTTAAGATATAACCTTAAAATGAGAGCTAGGCCATTTAGGAGGGCAATCAAGAAGCACTTTTTCACACAAAGGGTAGTATAAATCTGGAATTCTCTCCCCCAAAAGACTGTGGATGCTGGGACAATTGGAGCTTTCAAGACGAAGATGGATAGATTTTTTTTTTAGGTAAGGGATATGGAGCTATGGCAGGTAAATGGAGTTGAGGTACAGATCAACCATGATCTAATTGAATGGCAGAGCAGGCTTGAGGGGCTGAATGGCCTACTCCTGTTCCTATGTCAGCAGGAAAGGATTCAACTCTTCTCAATGTGCAGCTCATTTGCAACCAATAGCACCCACATCATACAAGTGAATATTTGTTTTCCTGGTAGATGGTGTGATGCCTTCATTTTAAGGCAATCCACCATCCCAACACTCAAAGGAAATCTCAGGGTGGCTCTTGGGAAATCAAGTTTTTCCTCTGCAGTTAGCGCTCATGTGCAATATTCCAGGACTAAGGTCCATTCATGCACTAGAGTGATATTCGAGCATGCCTTTGTCGCATGAAGCTATGCTTCAGATGCCTGGTTCAGTCTAGGAATGTTCTGCAATACAGGTTAGGATCTCGCAAATCGTGGTTGTGTGCTGCATGCTGCATAACTTTGCTGTACAAAGGGACTTGATCATGGAGGCCCTCATGGGCAGCAAAGGGATTAGCAAGAGAAGCATTAGCAGCATAAAGAGGATGTGGAGGATAATGGGCTGGATTTTGCGAGGTGGCGTAAGGCCTGCTTTTACCAGCTTAAGGGGTAAAAATTAGGTCGCGCCCCATTTGGGGCGCAAATATCGTCTGGACGCAAATATTAGCGCCTGGCGCTAATTATCGGCACTGACTGGAAACTTCACTTTTACCGCCCCGGGAGGTGAGTGGAGCGCTAAATCAGGCGCTGCACACCTGTCTTAAGGCGCAAAGGCCAAGGAGTGAGGCGCTAACTCAGAGCGCTGGCGAAGCTCATGTAATGTCAGTCAGCAATGGAACACACACACAATGGCACGGGCCAGTTCTTAAAGGGGATGGTTAATCTTGCTTTCCATCCACATCCTGTTCATTGCAGCCTTGAATCTCGGCCTGGAGAGACTTGCACATCAAATGTGCTGGAAAGAACAATGGAGAGTACCAGGCAAAGAGCTCAGAGTGCAGCTCCCACAGTCTCTGCTAAATCGATACAAGGAATGGCAAATCAAAATGAACCTGCAAAGTGCTGCTCAGTACCCAAAACTCCTTCACACAACGTTGAATCTCTCCAGAAGTCTCTCCCTCTCTCTCTCAGAATGCGTAGTTCAAAAATGCCACCAACAATAAAAGACAGGAAGAGGCCCCCTTTAAATAGCGCCCCCCCCAGCAAAACAGCGATTGATAGCGTTCCAGTCTTCCGGTCGTTGGAAGCGCCAGGCGGTAAGGCAGGGGGCGCCACTCAATTTCCGCTCCGGGGCGCCACAAGGGCGTTGCACCATGGAATGACGTCACAATCTGCGCGCGCAGGTGGTCGCAGCGGTAAGTTTTAGCGCCGCCGCACAATGTCAAGTTAAGTTCCCGAGCGGCGCAAACATCGCTGCGCCCGGGCGTTAGCGGCTTTGCGCCCCATTAGCGCCCTCTTAAGGCGCTAACGGGAGGCGCAACCAACTGAATTTTTACCCCTAAGAGTTTTAAAAAATAGAAAAATGAAATTTGATAACTCATTTATAAATTAAAAATACTCTTCAAAAAGGTAAGTTTATTTTTAGCCCCGTAAAAACATTTAATTTTTTTCCCCCAAAATTAAATTTTTGTTTAAAATATTTAATTAAATGGCATTTTAAATATGTAATGTTTTTGAAAAATGTATTTAATTTGTTGGTGTATTCTTTAGGTGACCCCATTCATACTTTTGACAGTTCCGTACATACAGACCTGTCAAAAGTATGAATGGGGATTCACATCTTCCATTGGTTGGGCCGGCCCACATGATCCCAGGAGCGCCTACGAACCGCTTGTGCCCCTGGGATACGTGGGGCTGTGCCCGCGCGGACCCGGAGAGGTCCAGGAGCACAAGCCTCCATTCTTCTGGGTCACCAGGTACTTTCATACACATTTTGTAGGTCGGAGGCGTCCGCCCAATCTACTCAATCTTTCCTCTTCGGACAACCCTCTCATCCCAGGAATCAATCTAGTGAACCTTCGTTGTACTGCCTCTAAGGCAAGTATATCCTTCCTCAGACAAGGAGACCAGAATTGTGCACAGTACTCCAGGTGTGGTCTCACCAAAGCCCTGTACAATTGTAGCAAGACTTCCTTACTCTTATACTCCAACCCCCTTGCAATAAAAGCCAACATGCCATTTGCCTTCTGTACCTGCATGATAACTTTGTGTTTACTGTACGAGGACACCTAAATCTCTCTGAACACCAACATTTAATAGTTTCACACCATTTAAAAAACATTCCATTTTTCTATTCTTCCTACCAAAGTGAATAACCTCATATTTCCCCACATTATACTCCATCTGCCACCTTATTGCACACTCACTTAACCTGTCTATCTCCCTTTGCAGGCTCTTTGTGTCCTCCTCACAGCTTACTTTCCTACCTAACTTTGTATCGTCAGCAAACTTAGTTTCATTGCACTCGGTCCCTTCATCTAAGTCATTGATATAGATTGTAAATAGCTGAGACCCAAGCACTGATCCTTGCGGCACCTCACTAGTTACAGCCTGCCAACCTGAAAATGACCCGTTTATTCCTACTCTCTGTCTTCTGTCCGTTAACCAATCCTCTATCTATGCTAATATATTACCCCCAACCCCATGAGCCCTTGGGGGAAAAATTCGGTTGCTTTGCGCCTCCCGTTAGCGCTCCCGGGGGATGCTAACGGGGTGTAAAGCCCCTTGCGCCTGGGCGCAGCGCCACTAACGTCTCCCGCGAAATTCAGTGGGAGATTAGCGCCGGCGGTAGCCTGTGGCGCTGCGCCTTCAGCGATGACATCACCATGGGCAGCGCCCCGGCCGCAAACTTCGGTCGCGCCCCCATACCTACCGCCGGATGATATGTCCAACAGGGTCAAGGTGGCATTTTTGCGGCCGCGGCAGCGCAAATGAAAGGACAGGTGCCGGGCAGCCTCTTGTTTTCTGGCTGCCTGCCAGCACCTTTCCCCTTCCGCTTTTTTTAAACGGGGTGCCGGTCGCGATAGGCTGTTTTCCCAGCACACTGCTCCCTGGTGGTCCAGCAGGGCCCCGGTGCACGCAGCGTTAGGCTCCTCCCCTTTAATCAGGGAGGGAGACCTGCAGTACCGCGGTGCTACGTGCCAACGCGCATGGCGCTGTTGCACGTAGCATCGCAATATTCAATGGTAGTGCCCCAAGCAGGAGGGGGAGCGCTTCCTGTAGTGCCCCACCTCCTGCTTGGGGCACTACCACTGAATTTACGGCGCCGGGGTGCTAACTAAATGTAGCACCCCGGTGAATTTAGCGCCAGCGAATCCCCCCCCCCCCCCCTTCCCTTATTTTGCGTAGCAACTTTTATGTGGCACCATATCGAATGCCTTTTGGACATCCAAATATACAACATCCACTGGTTCCCCTTTATCTACCCTGCTATTACATCCTCAAAAAAACTCTAATAAATTTGTCAAACACAATATCCCTTTTATAAAACCATGTTGACTCTACCTAATCATATTATGATTTTCTAAGTGTCCTATACCACTTCCTTAATAATGGATTCCAGCATTTTCCCGTTGGAAGGATTCTCAGGCAGACTAAGGCCGCGATTTTATTAATGGAGGCGGGTTGGGTGCGGGTCAGGTGGTTTCCACCTTCCAGTCCTGCCCCCAGCTGCTTTCAGCCCACAGACGTGATTTTGCCTTGATTGACCTTGTTAAGCCCGCCCATTAACAGGAAGCGGGTCTGATGATGTCATTTAATGACACGTCATCTGCCGGTTTCCTTAAAGGGACCACGCACAATTTTATTTTGACAGCTGATTTCTCAGTGTTTGACAGCATTGAGGTGCTGAAAACACTGACAATCACTGCACAAAGGTGACTTCTTGCACCCAGGCTCTCCAATGACTCCCTCCATAGGCTGGAATAGATGGCAGCTGCAGGTGAGGTGACAGAAGCAATCTGTCACTGGTGAGAGAGGTTCTCCCAATGAGGTGGCACTGGACATGGATTTAAAAACTTGTAACCTAAAGAAAAGTGTAAATGTATTAAAAATGCAATTCCCAACATTTTCTTTCCTCTGAGACTCATCATGTGCAACATTGGATCCTTCACACCACTTCTGCAGCTGTCATCAATCCAGAAACATTACAGCAGACTCACAACACGCCACACTTACCTGGCGTGGTGTCCGGACGTCGGGAAACCCGAGCCAGAAGTGGCAAAATTCAAAAATTGGCTGGCAACTACCTGTTAATAGGTAGGTAATTGCCTTTAATCCTCTTCCCGCCGCTAGGTGTCAGGTCTATTCGCAAATCGGGGACCCGACACTTGGGAAAATTGTTTGGAGGCGGGTTGACGGCGGGATCACAACCCGCCGTCAATCAAAACGATTTTAACCTTTGACCCGCCTCCAAACCCACCCTCTGAGCGCCGGCAAAATCGCGGCCTGACAGTCTGAAAGCCCGCATTGTAAACATTCCTTCCATTGGCTGTAACCATCTTTATACCAGCCAATAGGGTGGTTAGTCCTATATGGCAGGAGGATTTTATGGGCTCCCACAACCCTTAAGATGAGAAGGGGCCACCCACCAGATGTGAGTATCCCGCTGATGTCAACCCAGAATTCAGAAACGCAGCTCTAATCTCCACTCGCTGGGACTATCTGGAAGGGGGTTCGAAACCTGCACCTTCTGACTCAGAAGCAGGAATGCTACAACTGAGTCAAAGTATCGCCCCATTAATGAAGGTACTCAGACGTAAAAGTCAAATTTATAGTGATTTTTAATCATATTATTGTGGGTTATTTTATATTTCTTATGTTAACCTTATTTTGGAGTTTACAAATTTCAGTTTCTGAGGAATTAATAGCGGACAATTTTTTTCTTAAATTGTTTGCAATTTGGTTCATCTCATCCTTTCTTTTAGTGATAGGATCTCCTTACTGATTATTGAGGATTTTCTTAAGTCCTTAGTAGTTTCTCACTGGTAGTTTTCTGGACGATTTTGTCGCTTCTCATTCATGTTTCCTACCGCTTCAGTTCTGAATTGCTGCTGTTCTACTTTGAGCCAATGAAGAAAGTGTGACAGGAAGTAAATATTACATTTACAGGAAATGGATGTTATTTGTTTTTAAGGAAGAACATGCATTTATATAGTGCCTTTCACGTCCTCAGGATATCCCAAAGCGCTTCACAGCCAATGAATTATATTTGAAGTGTAATCACTGTGGTAACGTAGATAAATAATGGGCCAGAAATTCGTGTCTCCACGGGTGAGTACGCGCTGTGTACTCACCCGTAGACCCAACGAAAGTGCCGGTTTCGCGCATGCGCTGGAAACCGGAACTTCCGTTCCCCTGAAGGAAGGGGTTCAGAGGTCGAACGCGTGCGCCGGAGAGGCAGCGCGCACGCAGCGAACTTCGTTTTTTTTTTCAGGTTTCTCCGTGAAGGTAAGTACGGAGAAGCTGCGCGGGGAAAAAGGAAGCGCAAGGCCTGCTTTTAACAAGGTAAGTGGTGAATTAAGTACAATTTAAACATTTTTTCAACAGGTTTATCTTTTTTACATACTTTAAAGAAAGGTAAGTTTATTTTTAGCACCGTTAAAAAGTGTAATTAATTTTTTTTTAAATTAACTACTTTAAACAAAAATTATGTAATTTATAGTTATTTTAAAAATGTGATTTAAAAAAAAAAAAATTTATTTGAAGTTTTAGTGAGGTTTTGGGGCCGATCTCTATTCATAGATTTGACAGGTCTTCCTGTCAAAATCTATGAATGAAGATTCCCTGCTCCGATTGGCTCTCCATGGCCCAAGTGATCCCAGGGGACGCTTCAAACTAACTGCGCCCCTGGGATACGCAAGCACTGCGCGCTGGCAGCTGCAGGAGGCCCAGGAGCCGAATTCCACGCGGGCCCAAAGCACAACGGCAGGCGCAGTATGCAAGTACGCGCGCGATTCTTGCACCCGCAGGAAGCCGGAGAGCTGAATTTCTGGCCCAATATGTATAGTTTCTATGATTCTATTGCTCTTCGAAAGCCGGCGCAAACTCAATGGGCCAAATGGCCTCCTTCTGTGCTGTACTATTCTATGATATATATATATATATCCATATATCTGATCTTGCAACAGTAATTCGGATTCTATATAGAATGTATAACTAAAATAAACTCTGCCTGTCCGCTGTCCATTTCCAGTATCTGATTAGTCTGTAAACCTCCAGTCCTCCACTCCCAGCTTCTCTGTAATCTGTGCTTATTACAGAAACTCCAGGATGAGCCAAGAATAATCAGAGTTGAGGCTGTGTATCCATCTAGCCTGGGTTAGAGTTGCCTCACGGACTTGATGCTCACTTCCTCGCAGCCCATTTACCTCTTTTCACATCATCTTCATGCTGCTAATGCTTTTCTTGCTAATCCCTTTGCTGCCCGTGAGGGCCTCCATGATCAAGTCCCTTTGTACAGCAAAGTTGTGCAGCATGCAGAAGAGAGAGGACGAACAGGGAAGGAGATATAGAGAAAGATTGAGAATATAAGTTCGGGTCTCGAGGATCGTGGTTGTGTTCTGTATATCCCCCACTCTCTATGGTGCACACACATATTCCTTTACTGGTTTACTCAATTTGTATCTTTTAACAGCACAAACCAATAGTCAAATTCACGCTGAATGGTTGCATCTCTTAAAAAATGACATAAAAACAGGTGGAACCAAATGAAGCAAACAGAACAGGTTGAAATTTCCCCAGTGGTGCCAAAACTCATCTGCTCATGTTACAAGAATTTCCAGATGGCCTTTCGCTGCTTGACCCCAGGCTCTGCCCTTTATCTCTTTCTTCCCCACCTCAGCCCCATTATCCACCTCTGACCTGATACATGTTGGCTGCCATTTTCCTGTGTAATCATCAGCTATTAATGACTACAGGTTTATTGAATTACATTTAACCTACATTCAATTTATTTTAAATTTCTTAATTCATCTTCTGTTTATTTACAAACTGCTTTTTGAAGTTAGAATAGTTTTGGCCCCACTGAGAAAATGTCAACCTGTTATGTTTGCTTTATTTGGCTCCACCTGTTTTTATGTCACTTTTTAATAGACACAACCATTCAGCGTGAATTTGACTATTGGTTTATGCTATTAGAAGATACAAATTGAGTTAATCTGTAAAGGAATATGTATGAGCACCACAGAGAGTGGGAGGCATACAAAAGAGAGGAGGAACAGGGAAGGAGACATGGAGAAAGATTGAGAAAAACAATCAGCCAAAGAGAAAACATGAGAAAGTGTGTGAGGCAGAGAGGAGGAGGAACATGGTGTAAAACGAGCTGAAAAACAGAAGGAGGCAACCAGAGTGAAAGAGAAGCAGTGTTACAGGAGAAGAAAGACACTTTACAAAAAATGTTCATAAGCAACATCACAGTGGATCAACTTGTTAACTGTTATTGGGTAATTATGTCTTGGACTTTTAGAAGCTTTGTTCTCTAAGCTATAATCTTAATAACATGTGTGTGCAAAGTGTTAAAAGATTATAAAAATGAATTGTTCTGCAACCACAAGTAAACCAAAGCTGACGTGTTAAAGCTGCTTTTTTATATGCATATAAAAAAATGACCTCTGGGAATAAGATCACTGATACAGTTTAATTTTATTACAGTGCTATAAAGATAACTGTGCCACAATGAAATAATTTCTATAATACATGATGTTGCATAAGATCTGTAGGGGGTGGTGGTGGTAGGGGTCAGCCTTACCCCTGACTCAGTGAGCGGTTCGAATCGCTCCCACGCCCCAGGTTCAAAACTTGGACTTATTTAGGGGTTGTGAATAAAGATGCAGTAGACAACAGGTTCCGATGAAAGAATTTTGACTTTTATTAAAAGTAAAAGGTAACAAACTTAAAACACACTTCACACTTAAACAGGTTGGGGAACACACGGTTACAGGCGAGGGAGAATGACAATATACAAAAACCCTTATCCCTCCCAAAAATCCCACTATCTAGCTAGGTTTTGGTTTCAGGAGATCAGGGATAATGCTCACCAAACCCGGGTTTTAACAGTGCGAAATCCAGCCAGGTAAGTTGATGGTGGTTCTGGTCATCGAGTGTCTTCCTCTAACATGCTGCTTCTGGACAGAGCTGAGGGGGAGAGCTGTTCCAGCGTTGTCGGCGAGTCCAAAAGAGAAAGAAGTCTTGTGACAGGCTGCAATTATAGTCCTTTTCGCGCCCAAAACTCCTCACTAAAACTGGTTTTGTGATGGTGATTGGTTTCAGGTGAGGCCTGTTCATTGTCTTGTTAAATTTTGATGGGCCTTCAACTATGCTAAACCAAATCAAATCCTGGTCAATTGAAAAACCTTGTTACCAGTAACGGCTTTTACTGAGTCAAATGGCTTGCGTCCTGTCGATCTGTTGTTTTATTGAAGTTTGCATTGTTCTCATGTTTTGGGTTTCTTGCTGGGCCTAGCATTCCTATCTTTATGCGTCTCCTTTAATGGGTTCTGTGTTTTGGGTGGGGCGGCCTTCTCCCAGGGCCTATTGTCCAAATGTTAATGTTTGCTGGGGCTTGAATTCCCAGACAATGCAATCCTCAAACCTGCTATTTACAGAGGTTGATCCCACGTGCTGTGCATGTCCAGACATGTTCCTTTAAAGTTCCAAAGTCCTTATTTTTTCCCTTAGATTTTTGGGGATCTGCAAATTTTGGAAACTTTATAGATCCTACAACTTTAAGTGGAGGTATGGTTCTGTAGTTTGTGGCTTCCATGTGATGATAACTGAGCCACAGAGAACAGGAAAGCATATATTATTACAGCTAGAATGAATGGTCCAGCAGGTTTTAAGCAGGAATAGGGGATGGAGAAAGAATTAATTGACTCAATATCTCCCTTTGTAGCATAAAGCATACTAGTACATTTATTATGACAACTGGTGGATAAAATTTAATTGTGACACAACTAATCAACTGTGGCAATTAGTAATTCCAGTTGATGTCCCATGGCATTGCTCATAAAGCAAAATAAAAAGTAAATTTGGTCTCTCTTTCTGTAACTCTGTATCTACTTGTTTGCCACTTGCTAATTCCTTTTGGCTCCCACCTCTGTCTTTCTGTTTGTCGTCTACTCTTTCTGTGTCCTTTTTCTTTGATATTTGTTATCTCTGTCTCTGGCTATTTTCCCTCCCTTTCCTGTAAATCTTTTCCCCTCTGTCTCCTCTCCTACATGCCTTTTACTTTCTCTGTATGCCTCTTACCACAGTTCTTATCCCTATTACTCTATTTCTTTACGCTCTCACTCACTTTCTCTTCCACAGTTTTTTGGATCACTCTCATCCCATGCGGAGCCATTGCCTCCCAGGCCCTTCACCACGTGCCTGTTATCTCCTTTCTTTTCATTATATTTGGCTCTTCTGTTGTATTTGATGAATGTAATTGTATAAACATTCAATTTTCAAACTCAATTTGTTCATGCTGTTTAGTTTTTAATACTGACGGGTAGAAAGCTTCAAATTCCATATCCAGTACAAAATCGTTCTTTCTCGGGGATGGCAACTTTAGTCTTTTGTATCTAATACCTCAGGATTGAGTACATATTGTGTGGGTTTCGGTCATAATTTCCAATTAAGGATAAGGAGAGAGATAATTCAGTTTCTTAGGGCTGAAATTAGAACTATACAGGAAAATAAAAGTCATCCAAAACTAGCAAAGAACAGGAGAATCAGTTGGCGTACAGGTCTATGTCCTCCTGTGGCTCATCCTCATCCACTTGACTATACACTTAAAAATGCAATGGTGTTCCTTGCTCTTCATTTCACTTCTTCCCCTGAGCACTCTAAAACCTTCTTGGTAGCAGGGGACTTAGCCTATAGCCTGTAATGTCCTCGTTATCAAAGATGGGAAGAAACATTGACGTTAAATGCTAGCACATCCAGCTCAGGTCCCAGTTCAGTTGAACCCTGTCTGTGTTCAAGGCTGTTGAAATGTTGAACAGAAAGAAGGTAAGATTTATGGTATCAGTATTCAAGAGAACAAGTTTCTTTCTGTTGTTTATGTACCTCATTACAGTAGGTGGTTGTTGATCAATTTATTGTGAACTAACTCTTTCAAAATAGCAGAGCTACATGCACCATTTAAAGTTGAAGTCTATTTGTGTGAAGAGACGTGTTTGGTTTCATATACTTTGGTCTATGCTCCACGTAGATGTGCATGCCATCTTGTGGATTGGAGGGCATTACTTGGTTTATGTTCATTTTTTTTTACTTTCACTTTCAAATGAAATGCCTGAAATCCAAACAGAAGGAGAAGGAAAATCAGTGAGAGGTTGATGAATACTTGTAACCTTTACCATGTAGGTGTAAGTTACTCTCCATGTATGATTTTTGCCAGCATGCTTTTTTTTGCCAAAGTACAGATAGTATGAATGTCTCTTCACTTTTTACTCCCTGCTTTTTTTTTATCAACGTCCTCTCTGCTTCCCTTCCCTCAACTAGTGGAGACCTAGTGATTTATTTTTCAATAGAAAGAACTATTAACCTCCAATACTGGCCTATTTGCCTACCAAACCTGTTCTGCAAACCATGCATTAATTTCCAAACGGCATTATTTATTTATAATGTGTAAGTTTTTATTACTGATTGGAGATAGTGATGCTTTCATAATTGTACATAGACATCGAAGATTTCTTCGTTTTCAGTATTTTGGAGAAAAAAAGTGTGTTATCAAAATTATCTGCAACTGAATATTCAAAAAAATACTTTATTTTTTAAAAACATTGAAATGTTCAAGAAAGTGATGATTTAATGGAACATATGATATTCAGAAATCATAAGCATTTCAAGTCATACTCAAATCAAATTCTCCCACGAATTCAGAAATAGAAAGTCTAACCAAAACATTGCAGGTAGTTGGTTTGCTTCTGATCATTATTGGTTATATGAGGAGAATAGTGGCTGGCACAAAGGATGTGGTTGATGGAGGCCAATCATTGCAGCCCCAGGACATTGTTGCAGGAATTCCTTGGGGAAGTGTCCTCAGTCAAATCATCCTCGGCCGCTTCATTAATGACTTCCCCTTCACCATAAGGTCAGGAGTGGGGCTGTTCGCTGACTACTCTACAGTATTCTGTTCCATTTCACAACTACTCTAATAATGAAGGAGCCCATGCTAACAACAGAGGACCTGGAGAACATCCAGGCTTAGGCTGACAATTGGCTGGTAACATTCTCACCACATAATTACCAGGCAATGACCATTTCCATCACCAAGTCCCCACCATCCACGTCTCGGGTTTCGCCATTGAGCAGAAGCTTAACTGGACCAATTATGTCAACAATTTAGGGCAGAGGCTGGGTGATGAGTTGCTCATTTCCTGTCCCCTCAAAGCCTCTCTACTATCCACAATTGCCTTCAAAAGCTGATTGGAGTCAGTGATACTGACATAATTGTACATAGACACCCAAGGTTTCTTTATTTTTAAAATATTGGAGAAAAACACAGCTAGTATTTTATCAAAATTACCTGTATCTAGACATTTACACATATAACAATATCACAAAAACTGTCCTGACAGTTCCTGTATGCTTTGCACTGCTCCTGAACAAATACTCAACATGGGTTTTGTAAGGTAGTGACATCGTCATGCCACCAGCACACTACAACTTTCAAAGCTTCTTTTCCTAATGATTTAATGGAGAAAAAGCGTGATAAGATTTTAACTGTAATCATTTCATTTTGGTTTTGCTGTATAAAATTTCTTGACTCCATATAGCCCATGCAAATAAAAGCCAGATAACGTAAGACCATCTAATTTTTGAAGCGCTTTCCCCTGATGTAATCAGTGGAAAATGGAGTCTTGTCAGTTGTACTATAATGATGGGAGTGATTACGGATAACTAGTTTATCGATTTATAAATGTTAATCAACAGAAACGTAACCCAGAAAAGGGCAGCTGATCCTAGTCAGAAGATTGTAGAATCTTCTCTGCACTTTTTATTTCCCTGTGTATCATGTCATGCTACTTATCCCCACCCCCTTACTTCAGAGGTACAGTACTCTACCTACCATTATCTATAAGGTCCAGGTCACAGATAATGGGTAACTCTTTCATTCCTTTTCTTTTCACAACTTTCATTATTTAATTTTACTTTTCTTTATAGTGGTGATTTAATCCATGATTCTTAGCATTATGACATACTCAGTCAGGAATGTCCAATCTGTGGCTCTAGGGACACACATGAACTGTAAGTCTGTCAATTTGGCTTTCAAAACCCAGGTATCTCAATCTTCTTTATGCTTATATTTCTTATTTATGGGTTTGTCCTACTTGAATTTTGTGGGCCTGGAGGTTCTTACTACTGTTGGATAAATCTGAATTGGAAGATCGAGGTTCTTTGGTATCACCAATGTAATGGGAACATGAAATTAAATTCCACATGTGGCCGCTGAGGCTCCGTGAAACTCACCTATATGTTCCATGAAGACAAAAACTTGTCTCCCTTGTCTATAGAGCCTGTACAAGTTACTTCAACTGTACTAAGAGTAATGAATAGGAATTACCACCATATTTACTTGTGTAGCATATGTTCTTTGGTGTAGGCAAAACCGCTGCATAGGCACTTATAGTGGTTTGACCTACATGGATAACAACAACCGCCATTAGGACTTACTGTACCACAGTCCCCAACAGGCACAGTAGATTAGGGCTGGTGGCAAAAATGTCAGAAATCATCAACTACTCCTGTCGAGTAGCTGATGGTTTTTGACATGCATACACATAAAATAGTGAGCCAACATAATGCTTTTTATATCTGTCATTATTTTAGTACTGAATCGTTGTCATGAACAAATGAGTGCCTCATCTGAAGTATAATCTTAGTTGCTTATGTTTGAGTCAGCATAAGTGTCAGAAGGTGATAAATGTTGACTTATCAGGCCTGCTTCTAACAGTTGTAATCAAGACTTGTTGCACTGTCTCATAGTCTAATTCATTTTTTCCTAGGACCTCAGAATGCAGAACTCTCTCTTTCCCTCAGTTTTTCCTTCCTCCTATAATCACAGAGCTAACTCCACACCAAACTAAAATTATTTGAATTTATGGACATAATTTCTTCGTTCAGTCGTTTACACAAGGAGAATTCAATCCCACACATAATTGAAACTGCTTAACATATCAATATTTTTGCATCCAGTTTCCAGTAAGATTAAGAAAAACTAATTTTAGAGACTTGCTGCAGAATCTTTCAGTGCTTGATGCAGTCAGTTAGGCCGCGATTTTACTAACCTCGGTAGGTCCGTGGCTGGCGACACCAGTGGTGGGTCTTGACCCCTGCTGCTGTCTCCATCCCGGCCTCTGAAATGAATTTCCCTTGATTGGCCTTGTTAAGTTCGCCCAGCGCGTTTCCCGGCCAATTAAAGGAAGCGGGCCTGGTGACGTCATTTGATGACGCGTCATCAGCCGGATTCCTTAAACGGACCATGTCCAAATTTATTTTGACAGTTGTGCTGTCAGTGTTCTACAGCATTGAGGTGCTGCAAACACTGACGAGCACTGCACAGAGGTGCAGAGCTGCACCCAGGCTCTCCCGTGACTCCCTCCATATGCTTATGGAGGGAGTAACAGCATGCAGGGAGGTCCTCTTCCCTTCCCATGGGCAGAAGAGACCTCCCTAGGAGATCAACATAGCCTGGTTGCACATTGCAGAGGAGGGCACAAGCAGGGATGTGGTCAGGAGGACTTGGGTGCAGTGCAGTAGATCACGAAACGTTAGTACAAAGCCACACTCAACCTCATTCTGCTGTGCCTCTTATCACATCCCCATCACTCTGCCTTCCTACCCTACTCCTGCACATTCTTACTCACACCAACTTACCTTGCACCTCCACCCATCCCTTCTATTTACATTATCACATCCCCATCTCACGAGCCTCTCACACTCACCCTCATCCTAGTGCAATTATACCAACTAACAACACACAAGGGTAGGCACTTGGGTGTTTTATGCAATGTTCATGTAAAGTTTCTGTTAATGTGCTGTCAAACATTGAAGCCTTTATTTTCAACACTTTGCATTCTTGGACGGATTTGTGTGCACCTTTGGAAATGGCTTAGTGAGTTGCAGTGAATGGTGAGACATAACGGTACCCCCTGCAATGGTGATAAGTGTGAAAGGAATGGCTTGGGCATTGTAGGGATGCTTTATGGTGTTGGTGTGGGATGGTGCCAACCTGGCGCATCATGTGGCAGCCAGGGTCTACAACGTCAAGTGAAGTAAATCTGGCCATGGTAAGGCCATCCCTGGCCTCCCGGGCAGCAATGTGGTCGGGTGCTGATGCCCTCTGTCCTGTGCAGCATCAGGTGATTGCAGAGAAGGTTGGTGGTGGTGTTGTTGGTGCCGCTGGTGTGCCTGGTGCTGCTGATGTTGGGGCTGATCGTGGTGGGATTCTGAGGACCAAGGTGAGAGAGTATAAAGGGCACCCATGCTGATGGAATAGATGGCAGGTGAAGTAGACATGACAGAAGCGATCTGTCAATGGTTAGAGAGGCAATGAGGTCAGACTGGATGGAGACTTGTGTAAAGACTTGCAGCATGGTGAATCTGTTGCAGAAATGCAGTGAGGAAGAGCTTGTGCTGAGGGAAGATATCTCTGTTAGGTGGGAGCTTTTACTGTACATTTGAACCTGTCAACTCAACAGCTGATGCAGTGACCACTGAACTCCCGCCTCAGCTTGACAGACGTGGTCCACGATCAGCGTGGACCCCGTGGGCAAGCTGTCAAATGCAGAAGGTGAGCTGAAATTCATTCTTAAGTGGCTCTAAACGAGCCATTAATCACTGAATTGGGTCCCCCGCTGTGAACCCGCCGCTGCGTGTCTGGTCTGCTCAGCGCTGACAGACCCGACATTGGGAAAGGCACGTGGTGGCGGGTTCACAGCAGGGGTCCCGATCTGCTGGGGGAAAAAAAACACTTTCCCAGTC
This sequence comes from Squalus acanthias, assembly GCA_030390025.1. Classification (NCBI taxonomy): domain Eukaryota; kingdom Metazoa; phylum Chordata; class Chondrichthyes; order Squaliformes; family Squalidae; genus Squalus; species Squalus acanthias. The sequence goes on from JASTWF010000207.1 coordinate 336,442, forward strand.
GACCCGCCACCAATTGCGCCCACCAACCCCCCGCAAAATCCAGCCTTTAGATTCTATAGTACAGATCATGCACTATAACCTCCATATCAGTCGCCTCAACTACCATCAAGATCAAGATTATATAAATTAGAGTAATGTGGTTACATTCATTCATCTCCACACCAATTATATTTGTATATTTATATAACGAGGAATATTTCATCACATTTTTTCTGTATCTATCACTTATGACTAATTTCATCGTTTTTTGTTAATGTAACTTGTAAGGATGACACTTGCAACTGTGTGGCTTGTAATAGTATTCCCATTCTTTAGGTAACAAAAAATTAGAACCTCAGTTCAATGGGGAGTTGTTTTAGTTTGGGAGGACGAAAGACTGGAATCATTTTGGAGTGCTTCCTGTTAGGGATTTTTCATGCACTAAATATATTCTAGTGTGAAATTTATATATGCATGTTGTATAGATATAGGACATTCATTTAAATTTAAAAAATGCATATTATTTATTAATTATGTGTTGCTCCTTCCCTAACAAACAGGGAAAAATGCAATACCCTAGTACCAATGATGTGATGTGACAGCAGGCATAGACCATCACAAGTACATACAAACCAATCCAAAATAAAATGATTTTGTTGCATTTTTTGGCTTAAAGTTAAGATTGTACAGTGAACCTATTCTGTTGCAAATGCCACTTTTCATATACTAGATCTTACATTGATGTATAATTGGTAATTGAATAGAAAAGTAAATTTCTTATATAAAGGATTATGATAAAAGCTTCAGAATAGAGCACATCAAATATGTTACTTTTTGTTACATATGTCTGGAAAGCACATCTAATAACGTCAAAATAATTTATATTGTAGAATGTCTACGCTAAAGGCATGTGACTATGTCAGTAGATCACTTTACATAGTACTTCCAATGGTCAATGCAATAGAGCAAAAAGTTATTTTGTGCTCAATGCTAATAATCAAAGCTTAATTTTGTATATAATTTCAGTATACATTTTGATTGTCCCCTAAGAGAAAGGTATGCAATCTGCAATCCTAGGGCTACATGCAGTCCCAGAACCTTGATAATCTGGCTCCAGGCAATGCAGTCCTATTCACATTTATATTTCTTATTTGCTGGTTTTGAGGGACTAGAGGTTTGGAAAGGCCTGCTTTTAGCATTTTTGCCTCATTGGTGGATAAACCTTAAATCGGAACACCAAAATTTGTTCGCATCAGCAACTTACGACATATGCAATTAATAGGAACATGGATTTAAATTTGTATGTGGCATCAAGGATTCTGTGGTATGCACCTATGTGACCCACAAATGCAAAAGATTGGGCACGCCTGCCCTATGGCATGTGAAAATTGTATCTAATAAATGTTGTGTAAAAGGGAAATATCAATGACGAGAATTTTCTAAAGTGGCTTTTCCACAGACTTGTCTATCAGAATTGCTTTCAACCTTTCAAAATCATCGGTACTGCACATTTCAACTAAGTAATACTTGTTACACAAGTAAGCTTCATAATGAAAATAAGTTTATGGGATAAATATTTGTAGAGTTGCGGACATTCAAATTCTATTGGGCCCCAAACACTCCTTCCAGGTGAAGCAGTGATTTACTTGTACTTCTCTGCAATTTAGTATACTGTATTCGCTGATCACGATGCGGTCTCCTCTACATTGGGGAGACCAAACGCAGATTGGGTGTCGCTTTGCGGAACACCTTCGTTCAGTCCGTAAGCGTGACCTAAGCTTCCGGTCGCCTGTCACTTTAATTCTCCGCTCCACTCCCACTCTGACATCTCTGTCCTCGGCCTCCTACACTGTTCCAGTGAAGCTCAACATAAGCTTGAGGAACAGCACCTCATCTTTCGATTGGGCACTTTACAGCCTTCTGGCCTCAACATTGAGTTCAACAATTTCAGACCATAACCTTTGCCTCTATTTTTTCACATGGCAGCTGTTGATGATTCTGCCATCCCATTTACACCTCTTCTAGACTCAGCTTTTGTTTCTTTACTTGTCCCATTACCATCTCCTTTTTCTTTTTACTATGATACCTTTTGTCATTTAATCTCCCCTGCCTTCCCTTTTGTTTTTTCCTCCCCTCCCCCCTTTCTCTGCCTCTACACTTGCTTAAAATCTGTTATATCTCTAACTTTTTCCAGTTCTGACGAAAGGTCATCGACCTGAAACGTTAATTCTGTTTCTCTCGCCACAGATGCTGCCAAACCTGCTGAGTATTTCCAGCATGTTCTGTTTTTATTTCAGATTTCCAGCATCCGCAGTATTTTGCTTTTGCGTTCAAATTCTATCGTTGGGTCTCCCCATCAGGCATTTTTAATGGAACAAGGTATCGTTAATGGGTGGCAGGGGCAGAGGAGAAGGCACAGTAGAAACATTTTAATTTTGAGATGCTTAAGTTGTAGCACACAGTTTCAAAAGTTGGACTTTTTTTATTTTTCAATGTCATTGTGCATATTTTCTTCTGATATTTTAACCCTCTCAGGGTGATATTTTTCCACATACTGCTCACCAGTTTTTCTTTATTAGCTTTGCAGCTTACATTCTGAAGGATGCAATCTGAATAATCTGTTTGCTCAGGATGATAACACATTACTGTACTGTAAAAGAGATTGAATGCAAATGTAACCGGAATGCTTCCTCATTTCTGTGATGCCTTGACTTATCTGAGCAGAAGATACATTCTGCTCAGATATGCTCAGCAATCAACAGACTATTTGCTTTCCATCTTAATTGGTTGGCAATAGTTTTAACCTCGTGCAGTTGCCAAGACATTGCATTTATATGATAGACCAGATTTATTTGATAATATATAACTAAAAAGCAACAAGAGCAAAGCCATCCCTATATATGCGCCATGACTTGGAAAGTATTGATTTAATACAGGAAATGGCAATTGTGACGAGGGGAATGGGAAAAGCAGTGGTGGAGAGCAGGTTTGCCCTGGTTGGCGACCCTCATAATTTCCTGTAGCAGGTGTAGGTGGCAATTATAGCTGCAGCCGTTATCCTGAACCTTCCATAGTAGGTGATGAATTGCAAATAGCTGGCACACAGTGCACAACAATAAACTCAAATAAATCTTCACCTGTAATAATGACAGCACAGGAAGACTGGCAGCTATAACAAGGCTGCTGTTGTCACCCACTTCACTGTAGCCTTGATATTCATCATTATCAGCCAGGCCTTGCTCAAAAGCCGGACAAGTAAGCCCAAAGAAGAATGAGATGTTTGCTCTGAACCGTCCAGCAGGTCCCATCTGGCAGCTAGTAAATGGGATTTTTGCCTGTTCACCAGGCCATAGCTGTCCATCATTTTCAGCAGGTATCTGATCACACCTCACTGTGGGACAATATGGCATCACGCTGTACATTACAACCTTGGCATCCAACATAATGCCAGCAGTAGTACGGTACAAGCTGTGATCATATTTGAAGAAAAAAAAATCCATTGTCACACACACATCAGCAATGTATCTATGGTATATTTAAAGTAAAATGATTTATGGAATCTCTGTGGCAGCTTAAAAAAATGACAGGTGCTTCAACCTTGTGCATTTATAAAATGGAGCTCAAATATTTGCTATTTTAGTGCCTTTGGTATTTATTGAAAATATTTTCTTTTAGTTAGATTATTCGATAGGGAATAGTAACATCATTTTAAAATACCAGTGCTTTTCTGTTCCATAACAAGTACTTGTTCAAATGTTTTCCTTATTTTTGCTTAAATAAGTTTTCATCAGGATTGCTTTGTACTACAATGAAATGTGAAATTGCATGTAAAAAATGTACTTAAAGTGATTTTGTAAATGCTTTAAATGATAGGTAACATAATATTTTATTTTTGTCCAGCTTTTAGTCAATCAATTTTGCCTTTAATTACTAAACAATTTATTTTAAAAATCTTGTTAGCTTTCAGTGTGTAGGTAGTTTTGTACTGAGAACTGTAATGAAAATGTCTCAACTCCTTTCATTTGGCAATCAGTTGAGAAACATTCACCCTCCATCTGCTCAATTGAAAACCCAGATTTATTTTTCCCAGAGTAATATACAGATGTGCAGGACATTCAACTTTGGTCACTTTAGCTGTAATATATAAGATAGCTTTTTAGACAAATCATTGAGATAGCAGGCACCAAACAGAATTAGGCAGAGCTTTTATTTGTATAAAATGAAGGTGAAATATCAACAGTTGATGAAAAAATCCATTTTGAATTAGAGCTATCAGGAAAATGTATGGATTATGAATTTTAAAAATGGAAAGTATCAAAAAATATAACTTTTTGCATGAGTCTTTAGGGTTTAAAGGTTTGTAATAGCTTAGTGTATTGAACTGTAATAGTCAAAATAAAATACTATATTACCTGTCATTTTAAACACATACAAAATCACTCTTTAATTACATTTCTTACATACAATTTCAAATATACTGCTAGTCCACTAAATTGCCCTTGTGAAGCCTTTTATGAATATAAAGTTTCATGCAGAAGCTTCTGCATTAAGTTGTTCCTTTATTTCCTTTTCTCTTTCTTTCACACTCGTGTTTCTCCTCTTTCTTTGTTGCTTTTGCACTGCCTCTCATCATTTATTATAATTGTTCATATCAGCACCCTCTGCAGAATGATTCTCGGGGTGAAATTCGACTCCTTTGCGCCCGCCGTTAACACCTCCAGGGGCCCCAACGGGGCTCAAAGGGCTTATCGCCTGAGCGGGGGTGCTAATAACGCCTGCCGAGAAATTTGGCGGGGCGCTAGCCGGTAGCGCCCCGGGCTGCTGCGCCGCCAGCGATGACGTAATCGGCAAGCGACACAACCCCTTAGCGCCCCACCGCGGCCCCTTAGCGCCTCGCGGCAGAAATTCAGCTGCGCCCCGCGAGGCTGCCATGGGGTGATGTCAGCGGGGCGCTGAAACGCGTCAGCGCTACGCGAAGCAGCCGCATAGCGCCCCAGCGCTACCGCACTTTGCGCCCCAAACACTGCCCCGAGGGGAAGTGGAGCGCCCGAGATAGCGCTCTGCTTCCTCGCCGGGGCGGTAAGCCCAATTTAGTGGCCAAGGCGGTATTCCCACCCCGGGCGCTAAATGTCCACCGCTAATTCGGTTACCGCCCCCAAATGGGGCATAACCGAATTTCGCCCCCTCAGTCTTTAAATTGGTCTTATAAAAGTTGGATAACTTGAATTTTCCTTAACTTTCAGAATTAAGTATCTAATTTCAGCTTGTAAATGACAGTTGCATTACTAAGTTTGTTAATGATACTAAGCTATGTGGCCATGAGTTTAAAAGAAATTAATGGGATCTGGACCAAATAAGCAGATTGGCTAAGAAATGGAAGCTGGGTTTTCATATAGATAAATGTGAGATAATTGAACTTGGTACAGGAAACATGTAATGTGTCCAGAATGAAGGGTTGGCATTCAGCAAATATGAAAAAGATAGGGATTTATTTGTGTGCAATAAATATTAAGGGGATGAATTTCCTCAGGGCTTCTCCCACTCCACCACCATAACATCAGCAGAGGTTTGGCAGAGACCCAGTTTGCACATGTAAATGAGAATTCCGCTGTAGTTCCGGTGGCACAGCAAATGAAGCCTCAATGAAATTCACTCCCAAGAGTTTCTAGTCTGTGTGATGCTGTGTTATCAATGAGCTTAATAGGGTCAAAGCATGCACTTGATTTAATTCAAAACAGGTTATTCTAATCTTGTATAGATCATTACTGAGGCCACATTTGGAATACTGTGGGCAGTTTTGGGCACCAGGTCTTCAAAAGGCCAAGAAGCATTATAGCGGGTTCACCAAAGAGTGACAAGGAAACTTCGAACTCTGAGTCCTGAGGATTGGCTCACAGCATTGAATTTATTTTCACTGGAGAAAATAGGATTGAAGTAGGGGGCATAATCCAGATTAGTAGAAAAGTGAAAGATGTGAGATGATTAACTTGAACTGTGAGTGTAGAACTCAGGAATAGAAGTATAAAGTTAATGAAACTAGGGATGAAAAGAGTTTTTTTCTCAGTAGTTGATACATGGAATAGACTACCAACAAACATTACTAATTCTATGCTGAGTAACAAAAAAATGGATAAATATCTAGTTAAGGAAGCAATTGAAGGTCATAGAGAAACATATAAAATTCTGCAAAGAACATAATGGTTCCTCTGCTGCTAGCACCATGAAAATGTCATCAATGGAAAGCAGCTAACTAGGGTTGAATAGTGAAGCTGGGGGCAGGGTGGACAAATGTTATGGAGTCTCGCTTTAACCACCTTTGGGGTGCAGAAAATAATTTGTACATTTTACCTCAGGAGATTAAATAATTGCATTGGAGACTATGACAGGGTAGGTTATACATGGTCTATGGAAAGACCAGGCTAAATACACAAAATGACTTTCTCATTCCATGCTTTCTTACACTTTTTTAATATCTGATGCTTTAACATTCAACTAAAGATGACTTGTTGCTAGTGACCAGTGGGAAAAAATACTTGAGCCATACAGATGCCGATATTGTGGTGTTGAACATGCAACAAGGACCAAGAACAGGTATATGCCTACCTCTGAATCAGAAGGTTGTGGATTCAAGTCCCACTTCCAGACTTGAACATTTACTCTGGGCTGACACTCCATGGCAATACTGAGGGAATGCTGCAGTATTGTAAGAGATGCCATTTTCTAAAGCAAGGCTCTGTGTATCTGTTCCAGTGGTTTAGGTTATTGTTGATGATCCTACGCCACTTTTTTAAAGTTTCTTAAAAATTACAATTTTTATCACAATGCAGAAATTTGACACTCCACAAATTAAAATTAGTTTTTCAGCCAATACATTGTTAAAACCTCAGTTACACCTAATCCATCAAGGCTTAACATTTAATGGGGTATTTAACAGCAATATTACTGCGGAAAAGCCCAAGTTTTCGTCTGTTTCATTGATTTCACTGATTACACTGATTGCTGGCTATGGGGGAGGGGAGGGGAGGGGAGGGGGGGGGGCCCACAGCGCAGCCAGTGAATGACTGACCGTAACCTCAGGATTTCCGCGTTTAGATACGCGTGCGCTACATTCTGATGTTGCAGTCAGTTTCGAAGGGAACGCTGTTAGTTCACTGTTATTACCCACCGCAAATTCCGGCCCATAGTTGTTCACCTGATTCCTGCCTTTTTATACCAAATAAACTAAAATGTGCACCTTTTCTACCTAATAAGCTGAAAGTTATATGTCAGCTGCTCAGTGGTTGCACTCTTGGCTCAGAGTCAGAAGGTTGTGGGTTCAAGTCCCACTGTATAGACCTGAGCACAGTACTGAGGAAGTGCTGCACTGTCAGAGGTACCGTCTTTTGGATAAGATGTTAAACCGAGGTCCCGCCTGCCCTCTCAGGTGGATGTAAAAGATCCTGTGCCACTATTCCAGAGGAGCAGGGGAGTTATCCCAGTGTCCTGTCCAATATTTATCCCTCAACCAGAACTGAGAGGTTATACCTATCAGGAAAGATTGAACAGGCTGGGTCTCTTCTCTCCAGAAAAGAGAAGACTGAGGGGGCGACCTGATGAAGGTCTTTAAGATTATGAAAGGGTTTGATAGGGTAGATTTAGAGAAGATGTTCCTACTTGCGGGGGAGACCAGAACAACAGGCCATAAATATAAGACAGTCACTAATAAATCCAATAGGGAATTCAGGAGAAACTTCTTTACCCAGAGAGTGGTTAGAATGTGAAACTCGCTGCCACAAGTAGTTGAGGCGAATAGCATCGATGCATTTAAGAGGAAGCTAGATAAGCACATGAGGGAGAAAGGAATAGAAGGATATATTGATGGGGTTAGATGAAGAAGTGTGGGAGGAGGCTCATGTGGAGCATTAAACACTGGCATGGACCTGTTGGGCCAAATGGCCTGTTTCTGTGCTGTAAATAATTAGTAATATTACTAAAACAGATTACCTGTTTATTTATCTCATTACTGTTTGTGGGACCTTACTGTATGCAAATTAGCTGTTGCGTGTCCCTACGTTACAACAGTGACTGCACTTCAAAAGTATTCATTGACTGTAAAGCACTTTAAGATGTCCTGAGTTCACAAAAGGTGTTCTATAAATGCAAGTTCTTTCTTTCTAAAGCGTCTAATTATTGGTGTTGGAATTTTGGCTAAGCAACAAACACGATGAGAAGTATATGCTTTAAAATACCATGAATTTGAACATCTGAGTTCCCCAATGTAAGTATTCATGATTGAGCCTGCCAAATTACCTTCGTATATGGCTTCTCCCTGGCCACTGGCCAGAACTGGTGGCACACCATTTTTCAAGTGAGTTTTTTATTCCTTCTCCTTATTTTATTATAAATCTTACAATCCCCTAGCACTACCCTTATAAGCAGATGCTGGTACACTTTGGCAAAGTACTCTTGATGGAATAACATCTGACAAATTAAAAGTTATGGATATCGTTGATCATCTGTGTAGCTTCAGCTCAAGACTGCTGTAGCCACTGGAAAATGTATGTCAAGAACACTGTTTTCTCAGGCTGAAATTTGGGCAATTTGTTTTCAGACAGCCAGAGCAGTTTCCAGACTATTTTTGGAGCCCCTCTGTGGCCCAACCATACGTTCTAACATAATTTATGGTCGCACTGTAACATATGGACTTTTCATCATTGTCCAGCTTGAAATCCTCTGTTGAAGTAGCTTTTTTTGCAGGGGGAGGGAAGGGGCTTTAGACTGCATCTTAAGTGTGAATGAATGATATTTGTTTAGATGATGCCCATCTTATTTTGTTTTGAAAGGTAGCTTTTAGCAAAAGATATGTACATTGTCTAGCATTAATTGTAATTCAGGTCAGGTTAGGCTCTGTAAAAGGGGTATGCTTGTTTACTGGTTGTGTGGCCCAATGTTAAATCTGTTGTCGTCATTCCTGTACATCACAGCCCTCACTGTAGCTATTACTATAAAACGCTCCCTAAGTACATAAAGGTTCTAATCGTTAAGATTTTTATTACCAGCCACACATACAGAGCAGCACAATTGCCTTGTTTCAGATTTATTATGTATTACTCTAGAAATTCTATAAAGATCAAAAGAACTGATTACAATGTTGACCTTTGCATTAACTCATCTAAATTTAAATTCGAGTGTTTGATTTGGGAAAATAAGTCCATTTATCATAGGGCTGCTACAGAGGGGATTTTGCAGACCTGATTGGGATTGCAGAGACCAAATTTATTTATTGAGCGTGAGCCTGAAAATTGTTTGCAGGACAAGGAAAACTGAAAGTTCAGACAGTTACTGTATAGTGCCATATTCGCAGTTATTTTAAAACACTTCTTAGTCAAGCCACTGACTCATGTAATGGAGATCTAAAAAATGGGACGTTCTTTAAAAAAAACTCTACAAAATTGATCCTTTGTTTTATCATCAAGAGACTTGTAATGTAATCAAACGTAATGAAAAATGAACACAAAAGAGTTCAATCATTTTAAGAATATGTTTTATGAAGTTACCTTGCAGTGTTCGGGTCTCTTTTAAAGTATGGATATTTCAAAATGTTCATATTTATTTATCTAGGCTATATAATAATGCAAATTGTTTGGTGTCCCTTTTTAGCAATCTCATTGATCAGTAATGATCATAAGACCATTCTTTTTGTGTCTCTATCTAGCATTTTCTGTTAACTTGTTTGTGCCCTGTTTGACAGGGATCTGGGCCAATGCCTTAAAAGTGGGGCAGATGGGGTGAGGATTTAGTGTGTTTCTGTTCAGTCCCTGGTAACTAAGTGATCATTTATATGTTAACCGCTTCTTATTGTTTTTTCAGTGTTGTGATTGTCCCTTAGGAACAATGTGACTGAAAATTCTAATGTGTTGTCAGTCCCTGAGTCATGTGACCTATAATGAATAATATCATATGACAAAGTTAAAGCATGGAACAGTTTAACTCTTATTTTCTCAAAATGTGTTACCAGAGTCCAAAGGATGTTTGTAATATATATCACCTGTGGCATTCCACAGGGGGAATTAAGACCAAGTGGAGTTGGAGGGTGGAATAATTAGATGAGGGCTTGCAGACCTAATTCAGTCCACATCTGCCCTTCCTTTTACTGTAATGCTTTGATTCTAAAATAGTATTTATAGTTAAAGAGCAATATGTATGGCACTTTGGTAAGCAGAGATGTAGAGCTGGTTGTAGCATAGGAGTTTCTCTGGGGTGCAGGCTGAGGAGCTGGTAGATGCAAAACTGAGGGAGCTACAGTGTCAGCACTGGAGGGAGTGTATAATTACAATGTGACAAGTTTACAGGCAGTTTCTATTATGCATGTAGACATAGGGATTTATAATGGAAAAAGTTGATACAAAAGTGTGACAGAAACTTCAGGTTGGGAGTGGGTAGTGTGGTAGGGAAATGGCTACAGACTGCATTTGTGATAGGAATTGCAGTAATTCTGTGGCCCTCAAGGTTCTTTCCCCAATCACTCGTGTTTCCCCAAACCCCAAGCTCTAATTGTGCCCTCTACCCATTCATCTGCCAACTATCTCTTCACTCCCATTACTACCCCAACCTCTTTTTCTTTGATCTATCTGCTGTTAGAAACTAGGGGTGCCTAAAAATGTATATAGAAACATAGAAGATAGGAGCAGGAGTAGGCCATTCGGCCCCTCGAGCCTGCTCCGCCATTCGATGAGATCATGGCTGATCATCTAAACTCAGTACCCTGTACCTGCCTTCTCCCCATATCCCTTGATACCTTTAGCTTTAAGAAATATATCTAACTCAACCTTGAATATATTTAATGACTTCGCCTCAACTACCTTCTGTGGTAGAGAATTCCACAGGTTCACCACTCTGGGTGAAGAAATTCTTCCTCATTTCTGTCCTAAATGGTTTACCCGTTATCTGTAGATTATGACCCCTGGTTCTGGACTCTCCGACCATCGGGAACATTCTTCCTGCATCTAGTTTGTCCAGACCTGTCAGAATTTTATATGTTTCGATGAGATCCCCTCTCATTCTTCTATACTCCAGTGAGTATAAGCCCAATCAACCCAATCTCTCCTCATATGTCATTCCTGCCATCCCAGGTATCAGCCTTGTGAATCTTCGCTGAACTCCTTCCATGGCAAGAACATCCTTCCTCAGATAAGGCGACCAAAACTGCACACAGTACTCAAGGTGTGGTCTCACCAAGGCCCTGTACAACTGCAGCAGGACATCCCTGTTCCTATACTCAAACCCTTTCGCTATGAAGGCCAACATACCATTTGCCTTCTTCACCGCCTGCTGCACCTGCATGCTTACTTTCAGCGACTGGTGCACAAGGACACCCAGGTCTCATTGCACTTCCCCTTCTCCCAATCTATTGCCATTCAGATAATAGTCTGCCTTTCTGTTTTTGACACCAAAGTGGATAACCTCGCACTTATCCACGTTATATTGCATCTGCCACGCTTCTGCCCACTCACCCAACCTGTCCAGATCATCCTGGAGTTTCTCGGTATCCTCCTCGCAGCACACACTCCCACCCAGCTTTGTGTCATCTGCAAACTTGGAGATATTGGCCCGAAAATTAGACCTAATACGCGAGAGTACGCACTGTGTACTCTCGCGTTTTAGGTCTCCAATTGCCGGTTTCCAGCATGCACTGCGCATGCGCGGGAAACCGGCACTTCGTGAATTCAAAAGGGGGTGGTTCCTAGGTGAACCGCGTGCGCGCTACAGGCTGCGCGCACGCAGTGCACTTAGTGCTTTGAACGCGCAGGTAAGCATGGAAGATTTTACACATACAGAAAGGAGGCGTAAGACCCTCTTTTAACAAGGTAAGTAGTTAATTAAGTATTATTTTAAATTTTTTTCAACAGGTTTATCTTTTTTAGAGACTTTAAAGAAAGGTAAGTTTATTTTTATAACTTTCAAAAAGATTTAAAATGTTTTCAAAAATTAAATTTTTTTGTTTAAAGTGGTTAATTTATTTAACTATACTTATTTTATTAATGTGATGGCTTTTTTTAAAATTTAATTGAGGTTTAGCTGTTCTTTTGGGGGGTATATTATTCATAGCTTTGACAGGTCTTCCTGTCAAAACTATGAATGAAAGATGGTGTGCTGCCATTGGCTCTAACTGAATCACGTGATCCCACAGCTCGCACGAACTAACTACGTCTCTGGGTCACGCAAGCACTGCACAGCTGCAGCCTTGAAACTAAAGTTCGTGTGGGCCCAGAGGAAAAAGGTAGGCGCGGAGTGAGATATCGCGGGGAAGCCTTACCCCCGCGTCAACACTCAGTCTTTAATTTCTGGGCCATTACATTTAATTCCCTTATCTAGATCATTAATGTATATTGTGAATAGCTGGGGTCCAAGGACCGATCCCTGCGGTACCCCACTAGTCACTGCTTGCCACTCGGAAAAAGACCCATTAATTCCTACTCTCTGCTTTCTGTCCGCCAACCAGTTCTCTATCCAAGTCAGTACCTTGCCCCCAATCCCATGTGCCTTAACTTTACCCGCTAATCTCTTATGCGGGACCTTATCGAAAGCCTTTTGAAAGTCCAAATACACCACATCTACTGGTTCTCCCTTATCTATTTTCCCAGTTACATCCTCAAAAAATTCCAGTAGATTAGTCAAGCACAATTTACCTTTTGTAAATCCATGTTGACTTTGTCCGATCCTGTCACTGTTTTTCAAATGCTCAGCTATTACATCCTTTATAATGGACTCTAGCATTTTCCCCACTACCGATGTCAGGCTTACCGGTCTGTAATTCCCCGCTTTCTCTCTACCACCCTTTTTGAATAGTGGGGTAACATTAGCTACTCTCCAATCCATGGGTACAGTTCCAGATTCCATCGAATGTTGGAAGATGATCAGCAATATGGCTACACAAATAATACTGTGTTTAAATGATAAGTTTCATTTTCCTGGAAAGCTTGCATTAGAATTTGAGACAGTCTTTTTAATCAGTTAGACTAGGTGAAACATAAACATTCCACACGGGGGCCCATAGGATGGCCCTGCCAGGCTAGTTATCTGTTGTTTGTAAGTTAGGGTTTTGACTTTGTTAATGTATCTTTAATTTGGCCAGTGAAGGCCCAACCTATGTTTCTTCCATTATTACTAATAACCATATTATAATCTCCACAGATAGAATTTGGAGTTTGTTTAGCAGAACTGCTTGTGAAGATAATTAAAAGTTAATTAGGAAAAGACATAGAATGAAAGGAATTTGAGGAGGCTAAGGTATCCATCTTAGAATGGGACCATTTGCTAGATGAAGGTGAGATAGCGACTGGTTAATGTGCGACAGCTCTGGCTGGGGCCATGATTAAGAGGGACAGGGCCGGGCCTTGTACTTGCTGGGTTAAGGAGGATAGAGTCAAGAGCGATAAGATGGATTCCAATGGAGGAACCTTCAAAATGTAAAAACAAGAAAGATAAATTGGATGAAGTAATGAGACCCTCTTTTGGGGAGGGCTTTCATCCAAGAACCAAGACAAAGAACTTGAGCTGTCATTGGTTGATGAAGTTTTAGAGGAACCTCTATAGGTTAAATGGTCTTGTCAATAACTTGGCCTCAAGCCCACCCCTAAAAAGAGAATAAAAAGTGACACCCCAAGGGCTTGCCCACAGACGGTGGAGGGGAGAGCCGAACAGAAGTTGCAAAGAGAAGTTGGGCTGGTCGAACACTCTTTTGAGAGTGATCCCATGCTCACCATCGAAGGCCCTAGAGAGAGAGAGAGAGAGAGAGGCCAGAAGCCAGAGAACTGTTCACACATGCCAGCCGTCTGTCCGATCGGGTCCAGTACCAGCTGCTTGTCACGGTCATATGTTTTTGCTGTATTACTAGTGTGTCATATTCCGTCCTAAACTCCGATTAAACACAATATACCCACTATATTGGTTTGCACTCGATCCTGCTTACCAAGATACGTGAATCTCTACACTACTCAACAACTGCATCCTCCCTTCCCCCTTTACTGTGTTTTCACTCACCACAGCCTGAACCTTCCATCCACTTAGTACCCGCCTCTCTCTCTCTCTCACCCCTCTGTCTCTCACCCTGCTCTCTCTCACCCTTCTCTCTTTCACACATCCCTCTCATACCTCTCTCTGACCTCTCTCTCACCCTGCTCTCTCATCCCTTTTTCACACCTCTCTCTTTCACCCCTCTATTTCTCAGTCACCTTCTCTCTCACCACTCTCCTCTCTCTCTCTCTCTCTCTCTCTCTCTCTCTCTCTCACACACACCCCTCTCTGTCTCCTCCATATCTGCTTAATACTTAAGGGCTCGTATTTTCCGATCGGAGGCTTCCTGCGTGCGGAGGCCTCCGATCTGGAAAAAATCTACGCCCTTACCTGAGGACTCCGGAAGTCCGCACATTTCCGTTCCTGGGCCTCTGCTCTACGAAATGCGCAGGGCCCAGGTATCCCAGGGGCGCATGCGGTTTGCAAGCGTCCCTGGGATCACGTGGGTCATGGGGAACCAATGAAAGAAGGGAATCCCCCTTCATACTTTTGACAGCTTAGACCTGTCAAAAGTATGAATGGGGATCACTGAAAAAACACATCAAAACATTAAATACATTTTTTAAAATCACGTTTTTAAAATTAGTTAAAATTACATTAAATTAAATATTTTAAACAAAAATTAATTTTTTATTAAAAAATTAAAGTTTTTTACAAGGCTAAAAATAAACGTAACTTTTTTTAAAGTATTTTAAAATTATTCAAATATTTTTTTACTTTTTAAAAAACTTATGCTGGTATAAGCAGGCTTTACGCAGAAAGCAGAACACTCCACCCGCAGAGGCCCTTCTCCAGGGCAGGTGTGTGGTCTGTCAAGAGGATTCTTGACGGATCGGAAGTGCCGGTTTTCAGCGCAAGCGCTTCGCATGCCTGAAACCGGCACTTGCGAAGTCCCTACGTGTGTGTACACACCCGTAGGCATCGGAAAATACGGGCCATTCTTAAATTCATAGCATGCAATACAAAAGCTACCATTTTGTAATTATTATACTGTCATTCTTTTCCCACTCTCTTAGAAACAGGAGTAGGCCATTCAGTCCCTCGAGATTATTCCACCATTTGATTAGATCATAGCTGATCTGTAGCTCAACTCCATTTACCCACTATTGATGCATATCCCTTGATACTCTTACCTAAAATAAAACTGTTGATCTTAGTCCTGAAAATTTCAATTGACCCAGCATTGACAACTTTTTGGAAGAGTGAGTTCCACATTTCCACTATCCTTTGGGTGAAAAAGTGCTTCCTGATTTCACTCCGGAATGGCCTAGCTCTAATTTTAAGATTGTGCCCCCTTGTTCTGGAATCCCCCATCAGAGGAATAGCTTCATTGTATCTACTCTATTGAATCCTTTTCTCATTTTAAACCTCTCAATTAATTCACCCCTCAACCTTCTAAACTCAAGAGAATACAACCCAAGTTCACGCAGACTGTCCTCATAATCTTTTTAGCCCTGGTATCATTTTGGTAAATCTGAGCTGCAGGGCCAATATACCCTTCCCGAGGTGCGATGTCCAAAACTCTATGCAATACTCCAGATGGGTTCTGACCAAGGTCCTGTATAACTGAAGCGTTACTTCCTCCCCTTTGAATTCCAACCCTCTTGAGATAAAACATTCCATTACCATTTTTGATTATTCTTTGTACCTGTGCAAAATCTCACCCAGATACATACTGACAGTCTCTTAAAAACTTTCAATGTAAATTTTACCTCAATTAAGCTTTTCACATTTGTTGTCTTGTTTTTTGAAACTATTTGAGCAGAAGGTTGAAGAAACTGAAGAAAAATGTTCTATCAATAAAGGGTACTGATGCATCCTGAAAAAATAGATGCACTGCACATGTTCAGACTGCATAATCCAAATTCAGCTCAGAGCCATGCTCTAGGCAAAAATATTAATCCCCAGTCCATGCTTTTGGGAGAGGCAGAGGCCGTCAAATCAAAACTTTATTGAAGGCATTAAAATAAAATTCAGTTGATTAATATTAATTTTGCTATTGTGACGTGTAATTTTTGAATTTTTAAAATTTTGTTTAAACCTTTATTTTGGACATTAGAAATTTTAGTTACTGTGGAAAAAATTGGTGGTTTCAAAAAAAATATTCAGGAAGCATTTTGAGAGAATTGTAGGAATCCAGTGGATAAATAGCACATAGGGATTTACATATTTATAATTTATAATGGAAAAATTAGCACAAAAATGTGACAACAAGAAGTGGCACAG
Source organism: Squalus acanthias (assembly GCA_030390025.1). Lineage (NCBI taxonomy): Eukaryota > Metazoa > Chordata > Chondrichthyes > Squaliformes > Squalidae > Squalus > Squalus acanthias. The sequence continues at coordinate 352,702 of JASTWF010000207.1, forward strand.
AAGTGCTCACAGATGTAAGATTTTTATAATATAATAAATATACTTTTTTAACTCTTTGTCCATGAACAACACTACAGAAGATCCATTAGCCAAGTCAAGATATGTCACTGATGTCCTATGATCAAACAAAAAACCCATTCTTTGGCAGATTAATGGGGGCTACCTGGTGTTTCGTGATACAATTGTAAACAAGCCATTGTAACAAAGATGCAGGCTCATAATACTCTCCGTAAATGATGAACTCTTACAGTAGCATTCGTTCAGATATCGTATGAATGGAAAAAAAATCACCTAAGCAGTGCTTGGTGAAATGATCTAGGTCTTGCCATTGAGTAAATTTGGTATACCTCTGGTAAATATTTATAGAATTTTTTTTTGCTTATTAAAAGTATAACTTATGAATGTGCTCATACCATAGAGATACTACAAAATGATTAGACATGCACCTAGATTAGACACCTAGCTATGTACTAGGGAACTTCAGAAAGTCATGTGGCTGCCATATTCATAATGGAGCGTATACTTGCTAATACTGTTGTCCGCATACTTGAAGTTACATCAGTTATCTATCAGTTTATATATGTCTTGCATCTAATGCATGTCTATCACACTCCACCACCTCATACATCACACTTCAAAGTACATTGCATGATATAACACTCCTGTACTCATAAAACAGCATGACATCCAACTTACTATGAGCTAAGCCACAAGAGAGCCACTGGTCAAATAAATTTGTTTTTCTATCTATTCTGTCTATCCATTTGAAGTCTTACGTGCAAGATTCAATGTAGAGCAGTAGTTTTTCAAACTTTTCTGTATGGGGAACAATATTGATACACCTGAAGACACTATTTACATATTGGCACAGTTTCAGGGTATATCCTGCAAATATTGGCAAACTCTTGGGAACCCCTTGCAAATAAGACACACTCTGGGACCAAAAGACAATATTAACTGCCCAAAAGGAAACTGCTATCAATACAGAAAACACTTGTTATTAGTACACACAACAGAAGTAATGTGCTAGTAAGTCAACAAATGAAGACAATTATAGAACTCTTTTGAGAGATGGACATAAATCATGGACCTTGGAGATGCCTTCACAGACCACATCAGTTCCAGGAACCCTCGTTTGAAAAGACGTAATGTAGGCTCATGTCTGAGATTTCTAATCTGGTCATTTGTCATAGCAGAATATGCAACTTATACCCATCCATTTTTGTGCTGGAAAAATGGACACTAGGCTTCCGAATTTTGAGTGAGGATTTTGCATGCCTAATGTCTGCCGAAAATGCGCCTGATGGCATTTGAGTTATCACTTTTTATCAACCTTACTGACCTATTTATTTGCATCTACTTTTCTTATTTAAAACTAACAACAACAACAACTTGTATTTATATAGTGCCTTTAACGTAGTAAAACGTCCCAAGGCGTTTCACAGGAGTATTAAAAGACAAAAAATTTGACACCAAGCCATATAAGGAGAAATTAGGGCAGGTGACCAAAAACTTGGTCAAAGAGGTAGATTTTAAGGAGCGTCTTAAAGGAGGAAAGAGAGGTAGCAAGGCAGAGGTGTTTAGGCAGGGAATTCCAAAGCTTAGTGCCTAGGCAACAGAAGGCACGGCCACCAATGATTATAATCAGGGATGCTCAAGAGGGCAGAATTAGAGGAGCGCAGATATCTTGTGGGGGGGTTGTGGGGCTGGAGGAGATTACAGAGATGGGGAGGGGCGAGGCCATGGAGGGATTTGAAAACAAGGAGCAGAATTTTGAAATCGAGGCGTTGCTGAACCGGGAGCCAATGTAGCTCAGCGAGCACAGCGGTGATGGGTGAACGGGATTTGGTGCGAGTTAGGACACAGGCAGCCGAGTTTTGGATTACCTCAAGTTTACGTGAGGTAGAATGTGGGAGGCCAGCCAGGAGTGCGTTGGAATAGTCAAGTCTAGAGGCAACAAAGGCATGGATGAGAGTTTCAGCAGCGGATGAGCTGAGGCAAGGGCGGAGACGGGCGGTGTTACGGAGGTGGAAATAGGCACTATGGGTCAATCACTTGGGTGACAAAAGAATTTATTACAATATTGTGTTTGGAATTAAAATCATCAACTTTATCGCAATTGCGGCTTTGGTCTATAGTTTCTTTTCATCGCAGCTTGTTACTCTATTGTCAGATGTTATTGATATAGAGGTTGGATGAATGGTTTCAATTTTCTTTAATGCAGAATCAAGGGAATGGTGAGGGTGGGGGCCGGGGGGGTAACAAGGACTGTTAATTCAGGGTGCTTTTTGTCACTTTTCAGGTAATGGAATTGAGCAGGTCACCACAAACACTGCTCTATCAACTGCTCTCGGGCGGCAATGCATTTTGCTGTCCATCCTTCATGTGGTTCTCCCTCGTCTCCTCCAATTTTTCCTCATTTGATGATACCTCTTGTTGCTGTGCCTCATCCAATCCTCTTTGTATTGCCAGGTTTTGCAGAATGCATAAAACTAATATGGCCCACTTTGTCTGGGCCATGTTGCAGGGAGCCCCCAGAGCGATCAAGGCACCTGAACCTTGGGTTCAATAGGCCAGTGGTACGCTCTATGATGTTCCTGGTGGTCCTATGGCTGTGCTTGTACCTAAGCTGCTCAGGCGTGTTGGGGTTGCAGAATGATGTCATTAGCCATGTATGTAGGGGGTATGCCTTGTCCCCCTACATGATCGTAGACTGGACTACAGTGAGAACTGGAGGAAGGGTGATGAGGACTCTGGAAAATCATTGTGCTTTAGTTAAACTTATTCAAAAATCCTTCATGTTTAAATATGTAATAAAATCCTTTTGGAATTTTTTTATTTTCAATGTATTTTTTCTACATCATTTTATCTGCTATCTCTAATCACCATTTTTCTATTGGTATAACACTTTTACATTGCTACTTTTGTAAACTCATTAACAAATTGTTAATTTATAGTCTAGATTCATCTGAGTCCTGCCAACAATAATGCCTAAGTACATTTGAGAAAGATTAGGTGGAGTTCTCTTGGTTGAAGAGACTAGTTTTGAATAGGTTTGTAACGGTGGAGAGGCAGTGGTTTAGGGAGGGAGTTCCAGAGTATAGGACCAAGGCAGCTAAAGGCTCTGCCACTAATAGTGAGTTGAAACAGGAGGAAGGTGAGCAGGAGTCTAGAATCATAGGAATGAGTTGTCAAACAGGGGTTGACGAGCTGAAGTAGCTTGCTGAGCTAGGGTCTGGAGAGGCCGAATGGCATAGATGAGGTCAAGGTTCTTAATTTAATGCAGTTCAGCAAGGACAAATGTCGTGGGCAAGAGGTACTTAGTACAGGATGAGAAACAGAGCTTTGGATAAGTTTATGAAAGGAGGAGAATGGAAGTTCAGTAAGGAGGGCATTGGAGTAGTTGTCAGGTAGTAACAATGGCATGTATAAGGGTTTCAGTGGTAGAGGGACTGAGAAAAGGGCAGTTGCGGGTTATGGTAGGGGTAGAGGCAGGTAATATTGTGGAGGTGGAAGTAAATGGATAGGATGTGGAATTTAAAGCTCAGCACAGGGTCAAACAGGAAGCCTAAACTGCAGGAGGGAAATGGAATCTGCGGCAAAGGAGCACGGCTTTCAGTGGGGCTAAAGGCAATGGCTTCTATCTTACTGATGTTGAGCTGGAGAAAGTTATAACTCATTCAAGACTTAATGTAGGGCAAGCAGTCTGACAGCACATAAGCAGTCAAGAATCAAGCAAAGTAGTGGAGAGAGAGAACTGGGTGTCAGCAGTATATATATTATAGAAGCTGACCCTGAGCTTGCAGATGATATTACCAAGTAGATTCGTATAGATCAAAAAGAGCAGAAGCCTGAGAATAGATCCTTCGGGTACTTTAGAGGTGACAGTGTAGGAAAGGGAAGAGAAACGATGGTTGGAGATGTACTGTTCGAGTTCAGATAGATGGGAATGAAATCATGCAAGGGCAGTCTCATGGAGCTGAACAACAGAGGAGAGATGTTGAAGCTGAATGGTCTGATCAACCATGTCAAGTGTTGCAGATAGGTCAAGAAGGGACAGTGCACTACTGCCGCAGTCACAAAGGATGTCATTCATAACTTTGGTAAGGGCCCTTTTTTCAACAGATTCCCTGCCCGGAAGCCAGCCAGATTGACAGGCTTGGCTTCTTCTAACGCAGCAGTAGGTTCCTTACCTGCTCCTGCAGTTGGGCCTCCTCCAGAGTGTTACCCGCCCGACAGGGAGCCAAGCCTGTCAATATGGCTGGCGTGTGGGCGGGAAACCTGTTGAAAAACTCCTCCCCTCTCGCTTCCACAACCCGCCCCAGTCAATATCTGGGCCATTGTTGTTGCAGCTAGCATGATGCCAGGAAAGAGAGTTGAGTGATTAGGAGTTGAGTTGGAGGAGATAAAGAAAGCAAGAGGTGGGGTTCATGGAAGAGATGACCTTGCAGAGGGGAAGGTAAGGGACAGGCTGCGAAAAGGCAAGTGCAGGGTTAGAATGGGTAGGATATGGAAGAGGTTGGGGCTGAGGGCAAGGCTTAGGAAGCAGAATAGGCATTTCAGGAGGATCTCGATCTTGGAGACAAAGAAAGTAATAAACTCCTAGTACTTGGTGTTTGAGGTGAGGGTAGAGCAGGTGAGGGAGAGGTCTTCAGGAAGTTTAACTTTTGTAAGCCATCTCTCTCCAGCCTCTGTAAAAGGTATAATAATGTTTTTATTTATATGGGCATTAATATTTTCATTCACGAGGAAGGTGATGAAAATAAATGTAACAAATGTTAGTTGTTAACAGCTTGCAGCATGTGATCTGTTCCAAAATGGATTTCAGGAGAGCTGTTATGTCATGAACACTCTTTTGTCAATGTCACAATTAACAGCCTTGTGCATCAAGGGCATGGAGCATACTGACAACTGGCAGCAGTATAAAGAACACCCTAAAACTCTGTAAATGGTCCACAAACTAAACTATATATATAAAAAATAAAAAATACCAAGAAGTAAGTTTGCAGCTGTAATCTAATCTCGAGGTCCTGCTGATGCTCAGAAATGGTTTGTGCAGTACTCTCAATTTGATATCACCTAAACCTCTTAATTAGGTTAGAGCCTTATATCTCACTTCCAGATATCTGTTATTCTCTGTGTATATAGTAAATGTGCAGAGACCATGGTTTGTGATTGAACACTACTATTGATTCTTATGTAAGCTGTTTACAAAATCCAAAAGTAAAAAGTCCAAATATCAACTTTGTACTTTTGTAGGCACTGCATGAACTAGTTATAAGTTTGTACTGACAACGCTAGGTCAATCTAGTTCTAAACTAGATGTACTTTAAAGCTACTTCAGCACTAATGTGATTTTCAGTCATCAAAATGTTAGTGAATCCAGTTTGCTGTTTAATTCTGTAGTGCACTTTGCATGCTGTAGTGTAGAGGTTCCCAAACTGGGGGCCGCACCGAGGTTATCGGGGGCACGAGGAGGATGGGTTGCCCAAGAACGAGAGCCACCGATGCAGCCTCGCATAGCCCAAGGAGATGCAGCACAAAGCAAGATGTCTGAATGCCCGCTGATTTCTAGAAGTGGATATTGGACCTATCACAGCTGCTTCTGGTGCAACAGTAATCAGTTACTATGCTTCTTCCGAGATCAGCCTCACCTGCTCACCTTTTCACCAAATCCCTCAATTCCTTCCTTCCCCAAAAATGCTATGAACTTCAATGGCCTTCTCTGTTAACTTATTCTGTAACTCTATGATTAAACCTGACATCCTTTTTTAATTCCTAATTCTATGATTTCTAGAAGTGGATTCTATAGGCTAAAGATTCAGGGGTTTAGCACCACCCTTGTGCACCGGATTCGGGGGGGGGAAATGGCGGCAGGCGCACTTACGCCTGCTGCTGACTATTTTCGGGTGGCCAGCAGAGCTGCCAATGTCAGCGCTCACGAGAATTATGTAGATGATACAGATCGTGACGTCAGTGAATGTGCAACGCTCACTTGATGCCCAATCTACGAGTTTCAAATTCGCCGCTCCGCTTACTTAAGTGCGACAAGCTGAGCAAGCGTTGACAAACAGGAAGGAGGCTTCAGCAGCGTTATTTAAAGCGATCATCAGCAACATCTTGCACCTGACATGTTTGTGCAGTTTGACTGGCTCTGTGCAACTTTCTGCAACTCCAGCAGTTTTATAAACTTCTTTCAAGGTTTATGGTAACAGGGAGTGTTGCTGCAAGTAAAGAACACCTTCATTCTTATTTAAAGGCTTCTTCTCACAACACTTGCTCACAGTCATGGGGGCTCTACTGGCAGTCCCCCTCGCGATTGAGTATCTTAGGAAGAGGGAGCAGAGGCAGCGAAGAAGAGAAGATGAGGGAGGAGGAGGGCTCTCAACAGGAGACCTTACATATCCAGGGTCTTCCGAGAACACTTCTCTTATATCCACTTAAGCGAGGAGCAGTGTCTTAGGAGGCTCCGCTTTACCAAGGAGGTGGTCACAGAACTCTGCCACCACCTGCAGCCTGAGAGCAGGGCGACCACGGCTCTGAGTGGCAGTCAAGGTCACCATGGCGCTCGATTTCTTCGCCAGCAGATCCTTCCAGTCTGCAGCAGGCAACATAGCTAACATCTCACAGTTCGCCATCCATCGCTGCATCCGGGAGGTCACAGACGCTCTATGCAACAGGAGAAGGGACTATGTTTTCTTCTCTCTGAGCAGAGAGAAGCAGGACGAGCGCGCATGTGGCTTTGCCAGGATAGCGGGCTTCCCCATGTTGCAGGGCGCCATCGACTGCACACACACGTGGCTTTGCGGGCGCCGCATAACAATCTTGAGATCTTCTGTAACCGAAAAGGCTACCACTCACTTAATGTGCAGTTGTTGTGCGACCACGCCCAGCGATTCCTGATGGTTAATGCCCACTATCCTTGCAGCAGTCATGTTGCTTTTATCAGTCCGGTGTGCCAGCAATCTTCCAGTCACCACAGCAAACTCGAGGGTGGCGGCTCGGAGACAAGGGCTGTCTGCTCTGCACCTGGCTGATGACTCCCCTCTGCAACCCCAACACTCGTGCCCAGCACTCATAATGAGAGCCATGCTTCCATCAGGAACACCATTGAGCAGACCTTCAGGCTACTGAAGCAACGGTTCTGCTGCCTTGACCACTCAGCGGAGCGGGTGTCACATTTCGTGGTGGCCTGCTGTGCAGCCCTTGTCACCAGGGAATGCGGGACCACCTCAGGAGAGGAGGTGGAGGAGGAAGATGAGGAAGAGGACGAGGAGGAAGGGAGGAGGCAGGCAGCCAATCCCCCGTCCGAACAGGCTGTCTGTTAAAACCTCATCAGACTCCGATTCCAATGAATGAAACCCCAGATCCCTGTTGCTCACCACATCCCCATCATATCATCCGTCTGTTACGGAATATCACAGTGTCCTCCTGGGTACAAAGCTGAAATGAGAGCCACCACAAAAGATTCCAAACAAAATTATTAAATTTATCAACAATCAATTTACACATACGTTATCAACTAATCACCCTTGTGCAATCCCTTAGTGCCTGTCGCTCGGGTACCCTTTCCTGATCTAGTGCTCCCCCAGTGGCTGCAGCATGGCTGGTGGAAGGCTGCTGAGTTTCCATGGAGGAGACTTCAGATGGCCTTGCAGGACCACCTTGAGCAGCTCTGGCCCTAGAAGGCACCTCCTCGGTATGGGTGGCAGCAGTCTGGGCTGGCTGACCGGCAGTGGCAAGGGCAATGGCAGAGTGGCAGTGGTGGGAACAGGCATGCTGTCATCCTGAGAGAGGACAGCAGTGTCCTGCTCCACTGACCCACTGCCACTCCCCCGGGGCGGCACCTCAGCATTCCTAGCAATCTATTGGAGCACTGATTGCTGGGCTGCTGCAACACCCTGCAAGCCCTGGTCGACAGTGGTAAACCCAGCCACGATGGCAGCAGTATGAGCTTGGGTGGCAGCAAGCTGAGATTGCATGAGAGCACGAAGACATTGGGTCGCTTCTGCCTGTACTGCAATGGCAGCCGTGACATCACCCATCACAGGCAGCATCATGTCTGGATCGACACGGTCTCCATGGCCATTAGAGAGTTGGTTGTGAGGTGACCAAGGTTGGGAACTAAATATTCCAGGGTACTTGACGTTTCCAAAAAGCAGGCAGAACGGAAAGGGAGCAGGGGATCCCTGATAATAAAGGATAACATAAGGACAGTAGTGAGAAAGGATCTTGGCTCGGAAGATCAGGAAGTAGAATCAGTATGGATGGAGATAAGAAACAATAAGGGGCAACAAACACTGGTGGGAGTAGTTTGTAGGCCCCCCCCCCCCAAACAGTAGCTATACCGTTGGACAAAGTATTAATTTACAAATAATAGGAGCTTGTAACAAAGTTGGTAATGCAATAATTTTGGGGGACTTTAATCTTCATACAGACTGGGCAAATCAAATTGGCAAAAGTAGTCTGGAGGACGACTTCATGGAGCGCATTCGAGACAGTTTCCTAGAACAATACGTCGTGGAACCAACCAGGGAACAGGCTATTTTAGATCTTGTATTGTGTACTGAGACAGGGTTAATTAGTATTCTCATAGTAAAATTCACATCTCCTAGCTGATAAGGGAATTAAGGGTTATGGGGAGCGGGCAGGGAAGTGGACGTGAGTCTAGGTTCGGATCAGCCATGATCCTATTGAATGGCGGAGCAGGCCCGAAGGGTCGTATGGCCTACTCCTGCTCCTACTTATGATCTTATAAAGGATCCTCTGAGGAAGAGTGATCATAATATGATAGAATTTCACTTTGGGTCTGAGATTGAAATACTTAAGTACAAAACTAGAGTCTTAAACTTAAATAAAGCCAATTATATAGGTATGAGGGGTGAGTTGGCTAAAGTAGATTGGGAAATTAGATTAAAAGGTGTGATAGTAGATAAGTGGCAAACATTTAAAGAAATCTTCCAAAATTCTGAATGAATACACATTCCATTGAGAAATAAAATCTCTACTGGAAAAGTGATCCATCCGTGGCTAACTAAAGAAGTTAAGGATAGTATTAGATTAAAAGAAGAGGCTTATAATGTTGCGAAGAATATCAGTAAGCCTGAGGATTGGGAGAGCTTTAGAAATCAGCAAAGGATGACCCAAAAATTGATAAAAAGGGAGAAAATAGAATGTGAGTAAGCTAGCAAGAAATATAAAAAGATTGTAAGAGCTTCTACAAGTATGTAAATAGGAAGAGAGTAGCAAAAGTAGAGGTTAAGACAGGAGAAATTATAATGCGGAATAAGGAAATGACAGAGACTTTAAACAAATATTTTGTATCTGTATTCACAGTAGATCCCATCCCATAAAAAAAAATGAATAAAAAAAAGAAGACACAAAAAGCATATCAAAAATAGTGGTGAACTGAGGGGCTAATGAGAGTGAGGAACCTAAAGTAATTACAAAGCTGGGTGGGAATGTAAGTTGTGAGGAGGATGAAGAGGCTTCAGGGAGATATAGACAAGCTAAGTGAGTGGGCAAGAACATGGCAAATGGAATATAATGTGGAGAAATGTGAAGTTAGCCACTTTGGTAGGAAAAATAGAAAAGCAGAGTATTTTTTAAATGGTAAGAGATTGGGAAATGTTGGTGTTCAGAGGGACCTGGACCTGAAAGTTAACATGCAGGTACAGCAAGCAATTAGGAAATCAAATGGTATGTAGCCTTTATTACAAGCGGATTTGAGTATAAGAGTAAAGATGTCTTACTGCAATTATATAGTGCCCTGGTGAGACCACACCTGGAGTATTGTGTACAGTTTTGGCCTCCTTACCTAAGGAAGGATATACTTGCCATAGAGGGAATGCAGCGAAGGTTCACCAGACTGATTCCTGGGACGGGGGGATTGTCCTGTGAGGAGAGATTGAGTAGACTAGGCCTATATTCTCTAGAGTTTAGAAGAATGAAAGGTGATCTCATTGAAACATACAAATTTCTTACAGGGCTTGACAGGGTAGATGCAGGGAGGCTGTTTCCCCTGGCTGGGGAGTCTAGAACCAGGGGTCACAGTCTCAGAATAAGGGCTTGGCCATTTAGGACTGAGATGAGGAGAAATGTCTTCACTCAGAGGGTGGTGAATCTTTGGAATTCTCCACCCCAGAGGGCTGTGGAGGCTCAGTCGTTGAGTATATCCAAAGCAGAGATTAATAGATTTTTTGATATTAAGGGAATCAAGGGATATGGGGATAGTGCAAGAAAGTGGAGTTTTTTTTTTATTCGTTCATGGGAGGGGAGGAGGGTTGTGGTCAACAGTGGTGTAATTCCGGCATAGCCGTCCAGCCCTCCACAGATCAAATCAAATATTTTTGGTGGGTTTCTGGGCCCTTGACCCCAAACAGTCAGTCTCTTTTTTTTATTTGTTCATGGGATGTGGGCGTCGCTGGCAAGGCCAGCATTTATTGCCCATCCCTAGTTACCCTTGAGAAGGTGGTGGTGAGCCGCCTTCTTGAACCGCTGCAGTCCATGTGGTGAAGGTACTCCCACAGTGCTGTTAGGGAGGGAGTTCCAGGATTGTGACAGAGCAATGATGAAGGAACGACGATATTCTTCCAAGTCAGGATGGTGTGTGACTTAGAGGGGAACTTGGAGGTGGTGGTGTTCCCATGCGCCTGCTGCCCTTGTCCTTCTAGGTGGAAGAGGTCGCGGGTTTGGGAGGTGCTGCCGAAGAAGCCTTGGTGAGTTGCTGCAGTGCATCTTGTGGATGGTACACACTGCAGCCACGGTACGCCAGTGGTGGAGGGAGTGAATGTTTAAGGTGGTGGATGGGGTGCCAATCAAGCGGGCTGCTTTGTCTTGGATGGTGTCGAGCTTCTTGAGTGTTGTTGGAACTGCACTAATCCAGGCAAGTGGTGAGTATTCCATCACACTCCTTACTTGTGCCTTGTAGATGGTGGAAAGGCTTTGGGGAGTCAGGAGGTGAGACACTCACCGCAGAATACCCAGCTTCTGACCTGCTCTTGTTGCCACAGTATTTATGTGGCTGGACCAGTTAAGTTTCTGGTCAATGGTGATCCCCAGGATATTGATGGTGGGGGATTCGGCAATAGTAATGCCGTTGAATGTCAAGGGGCGGTGGTTAGACGCTCACTTGTTGTAGATAGTCATTGCCTGGCACTTGTGTGGCACAAATATTACCTGCCACTTATCAGCCCAAGCCTGAATGTCATCCAGGTCTTGCTGCATGAGGGCATGGACTGCTTCATTATCTGAGGAGTTTTGAATGGCACTGATCACTGTGCAGTCATCAGCGAACATCCCCATTTCTGACCTTATGACGGAGGGAAGGTCATTGATGAATCAGCTGAAGATGGTTGGGCCTAGGACACTGCCCACAATGTCCTGGGGCTGTGATGATTGACCTCCAACCACCACAACCATCTTCCTTTGTGCTAGGTGTGACTCCAGCCAGTGGAGAGTTTTCCCCTGATTCCCATGTTTTATAAATATATTAAGAGCAAAAGGATAACTAAAGTAGGAGTAGGGCCTATTAGGGACCATAAAGGCAACCTGTGTGTGGAAGCAGAAGACATGGGTATGGTTCTTAATGAATACTTTACGTCGTTTTCACAAAATAGAGGGACGATGCAGACATTGCAATCAGTGAGGAGGAGTGTGAAATATTAGATGGAATAAACATAGTGAAAGAGGAAGTATTAAGGGGTTTAGCATCTTTGAAAGTGTATAAATCCCCGGGCTCAGATGAAATGTATCCCAGACTGTTAAGAGAAGTAAGAGAGGAAATAGCAGAGGCTCCGACCATCATTTTCCAATCCTCTCTGGCTACAGGTGTGGTGCCAGAGGACTGGAGGACTGCTAACATGATACCATTGTTTAAAAAGGGAGAAAGGGATAGACCGAGTAATTACAGGCCAGTCAGCCTAACCTCGGTGGTGGGAAAATTATTGGAAAAAATTTTGAGGGACAGGATAAATCTTCATTTAGAAAGACATGGATTAATCAGGGACAGTCAGCATGGATTTGTTAAGGGAAGGTCATGCCTGACTAACTTGATTGAATTTTTTGAGGAGGTAACAAGGAGGGTCGATGAGGGTAGTGCGTTTGATGTAGTCTGTATGGATTTTAGCAAGGCTTTTGATTATGTCCCGCATGGCAGACTGGTCACGAAAGTAAATGTCCCATGGAATCCAAGGCAAAGTGGCAAGTTGGATCCAAAATTGGCTCAGAGGCAGGAAACAAAGGTTGAAGGGCGTTTTTGTGACTGGAAGGCTGTTTCCAGTGGGGTTCCGCAGGGCTCAGTACTGGGTCCTTTGCTTTTTGTGGTATATATCAATGATTTGGACTTGAATGTAGGAAGTATGATTAAGAAGTTTGCAGATGATACAAAAATTGGCCATGTGGTTGATAATGAAGAAGAAAGCTACAGACTGCAGGAAGATATCAATGGACTGGTCAGGTAGGCAGAACAGTGGCAAATGGAATTCAATCTGGAGAAGTGTGATGTACTGAATTTGGGGAGGGCTAACAAGGCAAGGGAATACACTGCACTCCTCTAATTCTGCCCCCTTGAGCATCCCTGGTTATTATCGCTCAACCATTGGTGGCCATGTCTTCTGTTGCCTAAGCCGTAAACTCTGGAATTCCCTGCCTAAACCTTTCCACCTATCTACCTCTCTTTCCTCCTTTAAGACGCTCCTTAAAACCTACTTCTTTGACGAAGCTTTTGGTCATCTGCCCGAATTTCTCCTTATGTGGCTCGGTGTCAAATTCTTTGTCTTATAATACTCCTGTGAAGCGCCTTGGGATGTTTTACTACATTAAAGGCGCTATATAACTACACGTTGTTGTAGATTGATTCCTTGGGTGAGAGGGTTGTCCTATGAGGAGAGATTGAGTAGATTGGGCCTATACTCTCTGGAGTTTAGAAAAATGAGAGGTGATCTCATTGAAACATCTAAGATTCTGAGGGGGATTGACAGGGTAGATGCTGAGAGGCTGTTTCCCCTGGCTGGAGAGTCTAGAACTAGGGGCCATAGTCTCTGGATAAAGGGTCGGCCATTTACGACTGAGATGAGGAATTTCTTCACTCAGAGGGTTGTGAATCTTTGAATTCTAACCTGAAAGGGCTGTGGATGCTGAATCGTTGAGTATATTCAAGGCTGAGATAGATTTTTGGACTCTGCGGGACTCAATGGATATGTGGATCGGGCGGGAAAGTGGATTTGAGGTCGAAGATCAGCCATGATCTTATTGAATGGCAGAGCTGCCTCAAAGGGTTCTATGGCCTACTCCTGCTCCTAATTCTTATGTTCTTATATTTACATTTTTATGAATAATGATCATGGGGGAAGTCACTGGAGTATTTTTGGACCACTTTTTCACATATTTTCAGGGGATTCCTGTACAACAATACCAATCAGAGCTGCTACAGTGCAACAGTAATCAGTTACTATGCACCAGAAGCAGCTTTGATAGGTCTAATGTCTGCTTCTAGAAATCGACGGCGATTCAAACATTCAGTCATCTGTGCTGAGATTGCCCCATACTGTACATTATTTGGCTATGCAAGGTTGTCAGTTAAAGTGAAAGACTTTTCTGTGGCAACTCCTGATTGCTGCATGAAAGTTGAGATCCTTGGAGTTAGCTATTTCAGGCGCACAATGACTTAAGGCAGGGTGAACATTTTGAATTTCTCTCAATTTTTTTCTCATTTTTGAAACCAATACATTTGAACTCTACCATCTTCTTGGAGACTACTCAATGCCGTTTCTTAGAAAGTGGGGGGCAGGGGCGGCGGGGGATGTGAATGGGACATGAATCTCCGAAGGTGGGCTCAGCAAAAAAAAAAGTTTGGGTATCACTGCTCCATTCTGTACCTCTCACTCCACAGTAGTCCCTGATTCATTTTCTGGTAATATTAACAACCCATCCAAAACAGTTGATAAATAATCATATTTGAACACAAATAATCATTGCAAAAGAGCAGTAAATTTCTGTTGAAAATGGAAACATTATGCATTTGTATCAGTTGACTGCTAACTAAAAAGTGTCGAGCATTGCCAGTAGAAATAGAGGTGTACCTTCAACTCATGGTGCTTTCCCATTGTGACATTCTAGCTGTTGGTTTCTATTACAATTCAGGCTTTTAAAATACTATTTTCTCTCTCAACAATCGTACAGCACTTCCCATCTGCCAAATTTGTTCCTCACGAACAGCAAGTGTATTTCTAGTATGCTCTTCAGGTCACGTGACGAAGGATTAACAATTGTAGTAAACTGTACACTGAACTTTAAGTAGCAGCTTCTTATGTCTCTAATCTCCCGCTGAAATATCAAACAGAGGTTGTAAAGGCTAAAATAACAACCATACTTATTTACAAATTAAAGAACTCACAAAAACATTCATATTAAAACTGAGCAGATACTACAGAATTCAGATTTGACAACTACTTGCAGCACATGGCAATATTCCCATGCCATATAGAAAGTCCATTAAAGTATCAATATGCTGCACCACTTTCCCTAAACAACAACTTGAATTTATATAGCACCTTTAACATAATGGCCCAGAAATTTGACTCGGAGGCTTGCCGCGGGGGTAAGGATCGCGCGCGATATCACACTCCGCGCCGGCCGTTGTGTTTTGGGCCCACAGGAACTTCGGGTCCTGGGCCTCTCCCTAGTGCCGGCGCGCAGTGTGTGCGTGTCCCAGGGGCGCAGTTAGTGCGATGCGACCTCTGGGATCACGTGGGCCATGGAGAGCCAATGGCAGCAGACCATCTTTCATTCATAGATTTGACAGGAGACATGTCAAATCTGTGAATTGAAAGAGACCCCAAAAGAACAGCTAAACCTCAAATAAATTTTTAAAAAACCATTACATTAATAAAATAACTATAGTTAAATAAATTAACCACTTTAAACAAAAATTAAAAAAATTTAAATTAATTTTCTTTAAAAGTTATAAAAATAAACTTACCTTTCTTTAAAGTCTCTAAAAAAGATAAACCTGTTGAAAAAACTTAAAAATTATACTTAATTAACTACTTACCTTGTTCAAAAGGGGTCTTACGCCTCCTTTTTACATGTGTAGAAGATTCAATACTTACCCTCGCGTTGAAACCTGAAAAAAAACCTAAGTGTGCTGTGTGCGCACAACCTGTAGCGCGCACGCGGTTCACCTAGGAACCGCCCCCTTCACCATACCGGAAGTGCCGGTTTCCCGCGCATGCGCAGTACATGCAGGAAACCGGCACTTCGGGATCTAATACGGGTGAGTACACAGTGCGTACTCTCCCGTATTAGGCCAAATTTTTGGGCCAATGTCCCAAGGCACTTTACAGAGGGATGTGGAAACAATGAAGCAGCTATTTTTTATGCATTTTTCTCCAAACTCCTTCTGGACTATCTTTAGTAATGTCTTTTTTCCAGGCTTCTGTGGGGTCTCTGAGCTAATTTCTCCTCTGAACAAAACCTCAATTTTTAAGCACAGATTTTCTTCTATATGGTATTCCAAGCAAATATAATTAATTGGTCCACAGCCAGCAAAATAGACACACCCAAGAGTCCATTGACCAATTTTATTTATCCAAATGAAGCTTGCAGGATGTTGCTCAGCAAATTACATCAGAAAAATGATAGAATTACCAAAAATACAGCAATCCATTATATGGCAGGACGTGAACTCTTTAAAAATTAAACTGACATGAAGAAATTAATATTTTAAGATACAGTGGTACAACCTTAACATGGGTGACATGCCATCCAAAGTTTCACGCTGTTTACAAAGCCTTCCTTGCTTTGAAAAGAGGACACTGGTATTAATTAGATTTGAGGTAACAAACCTCTTTAACAATGGTTCAAAGGATAAGCCTGCTGTCTTCACAGACATTTGGGAGCCTGCCACCATTTGGGGTCTAATAATAGAACAGAACCCATGGCAATTTAAATTTTGTCACCATTCCCTTTTGATAAAATGTAATTGAGTAATGAAATCCATATTAAAGGTAACCAGATTTTTTTTGAAGGTTAGGTAGGCAATTTTTACAGCAAAGCATTTTATATGCACATTTTTCATTTTTGAAGCAAGGGATTTTTTTGTATTCCTACATGTAGATGTATTTATGTAATCAAGTCAAATTTGTTTTCATTAATTCTTTTCATGCATATAATATAAAAAATTCTGCATAAGTAGGACAGGGTGTTTTGTTAACTAACGAATAAAGTTAATGATTATGGAAAAAAATTACAACAGAGAAATGAATAATATTATTGCTAGCTACTTACTTTCCTTACTGATTTCTTCCAAACTATACTGAAAAAGATTTTTTTTAAGTCTTTCCTATACTTTGCTTGTTTTGTCATGCCATCTGTGTCTTTGCAATAAAGTTCTTATGCTAGGTGTGATAAGATATTTGTTGGGTATTTTATTCCTTTGGTATATCCGTGAACAATTGAATGGAAAGAAGAGGTAAGCTAAATCTGAATTTGATTTCTGGTGTGAAATGAGCTTCCCTTGTCACATGGTCACAAAATGCTTTGGAACTCTCAGGTCAGTTTTGAAACCAGCACAGATGGACTGTATTCCTTTAGCTTTCACTAACACAACTAATGCTCTCTCCTTGCTTAGGGTCATGACGTACATTTCAGATTGTTAACCAAGTTAAACTGCTAGGTTTAGGAATCAAATGAATATTAGTCCTAACATTTTTTTCTTATTTTCTCATTTACTTCATTTATTTTTTTCTATCTAACCTACTTCTGTCGTTCCCCACCATCCGTTTTCCTACAGACCCAGAGTGTGATTTGACACCATTTCACTGCACACAGGCCCTTGCCTTATTTTGCCTGACTTCTCTGCCAGCTTCAAGTCTTTATCAGCTAATGTCACAATAACATTTTACGTACTTTAAGAATACTAGCACACCAAGGGCAGGTTTCCAATGCATTGAGAACAGTTCTGTGTTATTTGATTTGTATCAGCCATGTGTCAGCCGAGGCTCAGTTCTTGGAGCTTGCTGTGTGCAAATTGGCTGCCACGTTTCCTACATTACAACAGTGGCTATGCTTCAAAAGTACTTAATTGACTGTAAAGCGCTTTAGGACGTCCAAAGGTTGTGAAAGGTGCTATATAAATGCAAGTCTTATTTCTTTGTACAGCATTCCATTTATAAAATGCTTACGCTTCTGTCAGGATCAGAAATTAGCTATCTAGTTTATTCATCCAGAATTTCAAATTCTAATTGCCAAAAAAGTTCTTATTTTTCATGTGACTATTGTTCGTCTTTTCCTTTTTTAATGATTTTTAAAATTTTTATCACTTCCCATTTTTTGGTTTGTGCGAATTAATGTTTTTTAGTTTACTTAATAGCTATAAAATAAATTCTGAAGAGATTAATATTTTTTCCAGACTAAGGCTGGAATTTTCCCCTAAAACAACGGGTAAGTATTAAAATTGGGATTCCCGACCTGATCCAGCCTCCATCCCGCTCACTTCCGGTTTTGACGGGGGCAGGACAGGGGACAGGCGACCAACCTGCTCCCAGGGGGCGGTACGTCAGTTTAAATATTGTAATGAGGCTGGAAGCCTCTTTTTTAACCTCCATTTTGAATTTAACTGCATGTGGACAGGTTTCACACAATTCGTGAAACGCAGCAGTTAAACCGAGGCGGGGACTGCTGCACAACGAGTCCTCTGATCGGCTCCCCAGGACTCCAATCCCCACCATGATGCCTCCACCCCCCCCGCCCCCCACCGATGATGCTGAGGCCGGCCACAATCCTCCGATGGCTAGCCCCGATCCTCTCTTCGCGTCCCCGCCCCGCCGATCCCTGCCCGACGCTCCCTGCCGATCTGCAATCCTCCAGCTGATACCCAATCCCCACCCCACCCAACAATCTCTGACTCCCATCCCCGATCCTCTCTTCGTGCCCCCCCCCCGCCAATCCCTGCCCGACGCTCCCTGCCGATTCGCAATCCTCCGCCGATACCCAATCCCCTCCCCCACCCAACAATCTCTGACCCCCATCCCCGATCCTCTCTTCCCCTCCTCCTCTCTTCCCCCCACCCGCCATTCCTCGACCCCCCCCCCATTCCCGATCCTCCTCTGACGTTCCCCGAACCCCGCAATCCCCAACCGGACTGTCCCCTCACTCCCTCTCCGCAACTGAGGTCTACCCACCCGCAGCCAGCCAGCCTGGCTGCAGGCGGGAATCCGAGGCCACACATGCAAGTCAGGACCTGCCGTTAAAGTCGGCAGGGCCTGCGTGAAACCCGGCCTCCCGGGTTTCTCACACGCCTCGGAGGCCCCCCACCTATCTTGAGAAAATTGCGGCCTAACTCTCAATGTATGGTGTATCAGACTGCTATGGAATATTTTCCACTAATCAAATCCTAAAAAATAGCTTTTGAACCATTATACTTTTTGACTTGTGGTTTTGAAAATTAAATACAATTCAAAATGTTGTTTGTCTGTATACATTATGCAGAAGAATACTTTGTATTATTCCAGTGTCTATTTGTATATACAGTTACACAAGATATAAAAGATATATATAGGTGAAGAAGGGAACCTGGGAGGTTTTAGAAACCTGTTGTGCAACTTGCCACGTGAAATATCACACTGGAACCATACCCACCTAGACCTTGGCTCAGTGAAGATTGGTTCCTTCATAACCTACATGATTTGTTCTGCTCTCAAATGCTAGCTCCTCTGCAGTAGAAGGCACACAACATACCCTAGTTCACAGAATAGATGCAGAATAATTGATACTGAGCCACACAGTATATGGATGAACATTTTAGCATATATCTTGATACTGCATGCAATCTTCTTCTTAGGCAGTCCCTCAGAGCCGAGGATGACTTGTTTCCACACTAAAAATGAGTTCTCAGGTGACTGATGAGTCCAATGCGGGACCTACAGTCTCTGTCACAGGTGGGGCAGACGGTGGTTGAAGGGACGGATGAGTGGGGTGCTTGGGTTGACTTGCGCTGCTTGCGCTTGGCTTCCGCTTGCTCCCGGCGAAGAGACTCGAGGTGTTCGGCGCCTTCCCGGATGCTTCTCCTCCACTTTGTGCGGTCTTGGGCCAGGGATTCCCAGGTGTCGATGGGGATGTTGCACTTTTTCAAGGAGGCTTTGAGGGTGTCCTTGAAGCGCTTCCTCTGCCCACCTGGGGCTCTCTTGCCGTGTTTACCGGTGTCCACACTATAGGAAGGATATTGAGGCTTTAAAGAGGGTACAATGCAGATTCACTAGGACATTGCCTGGTATACACAAATACAAATACAAAGAAAGCATTTTTAAAATTATAACAACGCAGATTACGAGGAGATATATAAAATCATGGAAAGATGGGATAGGGTAGATAGAAGGACTGTTGATAGTAGTTGAGGTGTATAGAACAAGGGGCCATAGATACAGGATTAAATGCAACAGATTTAGAACAGTGAGCAAGAGTAACCTCTTTTTACAGAGAGTTGTGGAGCTATGGAATTCATTTCCATGGTTAGTAGTTGAGACAGAAACTATGTTCAATGGAAGATTTGATTGGATAGATAATGGAATATGAGAACAGGGCGGGTCAATGTGATGAGGACTATTTGAAGGGTAAACACCGATACAGACTGGTTGGGCCTGTTTCTATGTTGTAAATTCTATGGCCGCGATTTTGCCGGCGCTCAGCAGATGGGATGGGTGGCGGGGTGAAATTTTAAATGATTGACAGTGGGTTGGGAACCTGCAGTCAAAACGCGCACACCTGCATTTCCCAGTGTCGGGTCTGCCAGTGCTGAGCAGACCCAACAGGCAGCGGCGTGGGATCCAATTCAAATCATTAGTGGCTTGTTTACAGCCACTTAACAATGCTTTTTTCCCCAGCTTTTTGAATTTGACAAGTCGCCCACCGATTTCCCGCTGTGCCTAGATCTCGTCTGTGAAGCTGAGGCGAGAGGCCATTGAATCAGCTGATGAGTTGACAGCTTCAAATGTCAAGTCAAAGCTCCCAGCTGATTAAGAAATCTTCCCTTAACCACTAGCTTCTCTAAACTGCATTTCCACTACAGATTCAGAATGCTGCAAGTCTTTACACAAGTCTCCATCCAGTCTGACCTCATTTACCTTTCCCACCATTGACAGATCGCTTCTGTCATCTCTACTTCACCTGCCATCTATTCCATCAGCATGGGTGCCCTTTATACTCTCTCACATTGGTTCTCAGAATCTGACCACGATCAGCCCCAACACCAGCATCACCAGGCACACCAGCAGCACCAACAACCACACCAACCTTCTCCACAATCACCTGATGCTGCACAGGACACAGGGCATCAGCACCCGACCACATTGCTGCCTGGGAGGCCAGGGATGGCCTCACCATGGCCAGATTTACTTCGCTTGACGCTGTACACCTTGGCTGCCACATGATGCGCCAGGTTGGCACCACCCCACACCAACAACATAAAGCATCCCTACACATCCTTTCACACGCATCAACATTGTAGGGGGTACCGTTATGTCTCACCATTCACTGCAACTCACTAAGCCACTTCCAAAGGTGCACACAAATTTGTCCAAGAACGCAAAGTGTTGAAAATAAAGATTTCAATGTTTGACACCACATTAACAGAAACTTTACATGAACATTGCCTACCCTTGTGTCTTGTTAGTTGGTATGATTGGACTAGGATGAGGGTGAGTGTGAGGGGTGGCTAGTGAGATGGGGAAGTGATGATGTAGATCGAGAGGGATGGGTGGGGGTGCAAGGTAAGTTGGTGTGAGTAAGGATGTGCAGGAGTAGGGTCGGGAAGGCAGAGTGATGGGGATGTGATGAGAGGCACAGCAGGATGAAGTTGAGTGTGGCTTTGTACTAACGTTTCATGATCTACTGAGATCATTGAAACGTTTGCGGCGCTGCACCCAGGTCCTCCTGACCACATCCCTGCTTGTGCCCTCCTCTGCAATGTGCAACCAGGCTGTGCTGGTATCCTGGGGAGGTCTCTTCCACCCATTGGAAGGGAAGAGGACCTCCCTGCATGCAGTGACGCCCCCCATAAGCATATGGAGGGAGTCATGGGAGAGCCTGGGTGCAGCTGTGCACCTCTGTGCAGTGCTTGTCAGTGTTTGCAGCACCTCAATGCTGTAGAACACTGACAGCACAAATGTCAAAGTAAATTTGCGCATGGTCCCTTTAAGGAAACCGGCTGATGACACGTCATCAAATGACGTCATCAATTGGCCGGGAAACTCACTGGGCTGGCTTAACAAGACCAATCAGGGTAAAGTCATGTCGTAGGCCAGGATGGAGACAGCAGCGAGGCCAGGACCCGCCACCGACGTCGCCCACCACGGACCCGCCAAGTAGGGAAAATCGTGGCCTATGTATTTCTATAAATCCAGTCTACCTTACATTTTGATTCCCCTATAGGTATTGTAATGGATATCACATACAACACATAGTCTAAGTTACAAGACTTTCAAAATAATTTGACAGGAAAGTGAGATACCTTGCATAAATAGATAAGCTGATGGCACTACTATTAAAGCAAGCATTCACTTACTACAAAAAAATGAGTCATTTCTCAAATAAATAATTGTATGCTTTGGTCAGTGGTGTTTCTTGTATTGCTATATGTAGCATTTTTTTAAACAATTCTGAACTAAAGTAATGGCCCTGAAATTGTGGGCGGCAGCGTAGCTAAGGAGTGCGCCGCCGACATCCGAACGAAATCCGCACTTACCTCATGCGAAGCCCCAAGCGAAAACTTGCTTTCAAACGGTGCAGAGTTGTGCGCAGCATTGTGGCCCATGGATCC
Source organism: Squalus acanthias (assembly GCA_030390025.1). NCBI lineage: Eukaryota > Metazoa > Chordata > Chondrichthyes > Squaliformes > Squalidae > Squalus > Squalus acanthias. The sequence goes on from JASTWF010000207.1 coordinate 374,516, forward strand.
CAGGAGCGCAGCGTTGTGCGTATGAGAACCTGGCATCACGTGGGGCGGTGTTCCTTTCACTTCCTGACTCTTAGCCAATCAAGAAACAGAGGAGATTGCTGATTTGCCCGCAACTCATTTTAAATGATTTAGCAGCCAGAAATGCTATTTTATTAATAAATTATGATCATTGCAATAGTATTTAATACACAAACCAAAATTTCAACATTAATACAATTCGATCAAACACTGAAAAGTTTTGAGATACATTTTACTGAAGGTGTCCCTAAAACCATAAAACTCGATTAGGATGCTTTTTATGGGCTGTAGCATAAACGTAGCTCAAAATTAATACAATTTTCTCATCCTCCCTCCCCTTACGCTGTGCAACAGGCGCCTGTTTGCACTAGCCATAAAAATTTTCAGGGTAATTAATGTGCAGTAGGTGGGCAATTAACCCAACTTTTTGCCAGCACGTTGATTTCAATGGTGAAACGTACAGCGAAGGCGATGCGGAGTTGGAACTTGACGGATCGCAAGTTCAGGGATTTAGCGCAAGCGCATGCGGAAATCCCGAACTTGCGGTCAATTTCAAAGGTGGTATGACGGCATACCGACTGCGAATTCAGGGCCAATATTTTTTTCTGTCTCTTTACTTATGAATAATCAGATGTAAGTGCTTACATTACCAAGTTAAAAAAGAGATTGAACCTAAAAATGTGAGCAAATTAAATTAACATAGACATTGGGCCGTAATTTGCGGCCCCTACAGGTGCGTACGAGGTGCACACGCGCCCGTAATGGCCGCGCAAGTTCTGGGATTAGGCAAACGCTAAAACCCGGAACTTGCAGATCATCCACATCAGTGGGGAAAGGGCATCTGCGGGCAGAGAACTTCTGCCCAGCGAATGTCCGTGAAATTCTTGTGCCTGGTAAAAGCAGGCGAAAGGCCTGCTTTTACCAGCATAAGAGTTTTAAAAAAACAGAAAAACAAAATTTTATCAATAATTTATACATTTAAAAACCTGGGAAATAAGGTAAGTTTATTTTTAGCTCCTTTAAAACATGTAAATTTATTTTTCAAAAAATTAAATTTTTGTTTTAAATATTTACTTGAATGCCATTTTAATTAATTTTAAATATGTGATTTTTTTTTATTTATTTGAAGTGTAGAGGTATTTTTGGGGATATTCCCATTCATACTTACGGGGTTTCCGTACATACGGAATCCCCATAAGCATGAATGAGGATTCCCTTCTTTCATTCGTTGGGCTAGCCCATAGGATCCGTGGACATCTTCCCACGCATACCCAGAGAGGTCCAGGACCACGAGTCTCCGTACCTCCCGGACCACCAGGTAGGCACGGATTTTATTTGCGGATCGGAGGCATTTCCTCGCGGAAGCCTCTGACCGCAAATTCAGGGCCACTATCATTAACAGTTGAAATATTGCAATTGCTGTTTAACTACATCTGCTGAACTTAATTCAGCTTCTTCGCATTTAATGATTGTAGTTTTAAAGGGACAGGCACTTTTTCAGTCAGTACACTGTCTTTGTGATATATATCATTTGCTAAGTTATAAGATGATCCGCTTTTGGTGTCATCTGGAATGAACAACAGCGCTGTGAATTAAATGGGCAGAATTTTCATTGACCCGTGGAGGTAGGTTTGGAGGCGTGTGGGGGGTTAAAATTGCGAAAACTGGTGGGCGGGCACAAGCCCGCCTCCATCCCGCCTCCACGCAATTTTCATTAAATCGTGTCTGCTGGTCCCGACTCCGTGCGGGATAGGCTGTTAAGGCCCTTAACAAGCACTAAATGGCCTCTATAATGCCATTTTGAAAGGCCTTTGTGATTTTAACCCTTTTTCTACGGGAAGCACGCCTGTTCTGAACCACGAATGTGAAACCTGGCGGTAGCACATTTCAATAGCTGACTATCAGCTGCAGGTCCACTATTACAACGGAGGAGTGGTGGTGGTACTACAAAAATATCTGGGAGCAGACTTAGGGCTGCTGCTGCTCATTTTGCCTCCAGGTCCTCTCACAGCAAAGGCTAGGCAGTCTTTGCAGACCTTCAATGCAGCAGCAATGATGACATCATCAGAGGTGACTTTTAGACTGAAAACACTAATTGGGTCATGGGTTCCCACATGCTGGAACTCAATTGCCCAATTAGGTGAAAATCGCATCAATCTCCCACATCCAATTGCAGTCGGGTGGATAACACGAAAAGTGGATAACACGACCCTAGCCCACCCCAGTATCAAAATCCAGCTCATGGGCTTCTTTTATCAAGTAATGAGCTAAAATACTGAGTTCACCATTCATACTAAAATATCATTTAAGATGTCATGGAGGTCCAAAATGATATGATCCCACTTCAGTATTCTCCATAAGTATTTTAACTAATTTGAAATATATATTTCTCACTGTTGGAAGTTCTACTTTTAGTAAAGCTATAGTTGTTGCCCTTTGTGTTCTTACGTAGTTTTTCTTAACTGCATTAGATAATATCTTAGTGCTTGTAAATAAGGCAAAGGACTTAATATTTTCATCAGTGTATTTGTCTATGTGGTGCAATTTCTTCTTTAAAAAATAAGCCCATTACTTTATTGAACCATTTAAAATGGTGTTTATAGACCAATACAAGAATTTCTAACAGCTTCAGCAAGACATGGCTGTTTTAGTGGAAGAATAGAAATTTATATAGACGGTGTATGAACAGGATTTCTCTTAACATCTATGGCAAAATGGAAATTTAAAAAGAAAATCCTTTATAGCTAATGTTCTGTTTAAAAAAAAAATGTAAACAGAAAGAATGCAGATATCTTCACTATTATTGTTTCATGGCTGATATCTAAGTTAGCTGGTGTAATTTTTTTAGGCTAATAACATGAGCTTATTTTGGGTCAGGAATGTCATATCCCAGTGGTGTAGCATGAGATGAGAGGTTATCCCACATGTCAGCCAGAGAACTCTGTGACTATGTTTGAACTTGCCCGATATGGACTGTATTCTGAGCTGAAATATACTTGGTTTATATATTTGTGTGGGTATAAAACAAATTGTGCAATGTGGTTTTAAAGTTAGTAATTATCATTTAACTATATCTTCTAGGCCATACAATACTGAAATTCACTAGTAACAATTCTAATAATGAATAATAATTTCTAATAGAATCCATTTCACACCTTGTGCACTATATTTGTGATCTCTTTAAATTTTGAAGTACATAATTTTGAAAATACCATCTGACTTTGTTCCCTTTAGGTTATATCATTTAATTTGATTGAGTAACAAAAATAGTAAAGTATTATTTTTATTGATAGCAATATTTTACTATTCTGAGTTGGAAAAATCATCCATTGTAATGTTTAATTATTAGTCAATTGAACATTTTTATAATACGTTAAGGCAGAAACTAAACACCTTCAAGTCAGTTAGATGATTCATTTGGAAAGGTAAACAGAAATTGAAAAATTGATATGACTTCAACCCATAAAATGTATTATTTGAAACCCAGTATCTGTTTAGTGTTCATTTAAAAATGTAGAAACATTATAAATATTGCATGATCAGTTTATGTGCTACAAACAAATGTTCTGTTTATCCCATTCCTTTTGTGTGACTTGTAAAAAGCCAAATCATATGACTATATTTCGGAAGCATTTGGTCACAATATTCAAAAGGATTCTATCTATTTTGACACTGATTACCAAAAATATTATGTGTATTTGTAACTATTATATTACTCAACTCTTGGGTTTGTTCTTTTTTTGTGTTAATAGTACATTTTTGTTTTAGGACCAAACTGCCATGGGATGTTTTCTTTTCAACTAACAAAACCAATTTGAAAATAAGTGAGACTGATGACTACTTTGTAAAATAAAGACTGAATCCTAGGATATCAATATATAGGGCTATGAATCTCACTAGCAACTGCTAGAGGATGGAATGCTGACTAGTGAAACAAAAATCCACTCACAATTTGCTAGTCAGCTGGCATTAAATTCAAGCCCCGTATTAATAGTCCTAAAAATCATTTGACCTGGGGTTTCTGTCATAATAAATAACACAGTATCCTCATGCATTTTTAAAATGATAATGACACTGGTGGATTTTTTTTTTAGTTTATTCTGGTATACTGTTGTAATGTTGGTCCAGTGGTTTGTTCTATTTCACTACATTTTCCATCTATAGTTTTACTGAAGCTAATTTTGAAGTAAATGATTTGTGATGAATAGCATGTCTCCTGCCAGCTGGAAAAAAAAAGGCTTAAACCCTATTGATTTCCTCACCTTTTTCACCTTTACCTCTCTTTTTCAATATCAAATGTTATTGCACATTACTAATGTTATTTAAGAAGTTGACATGGATCTTTTTAAACAGTATGGCAAAATGAAAAGTCAGATTTACACTTATTTTTAAAATGCTGATGGTTTGCGCACAATTTCTGCACTTGCATTTTATTTTGAATCACGTAGTGATGATCAGTACAACTAATGAATGCTGCTGCTAGCAAAGTAAATAATTTTGATTAGTAAAGCTGACTGATGTTTGTCACAGAATTTGTACACAGTTTCTTTCCAGACAAAAGCGTCTCCCTTCACTCGAGACAGTTTTAGCTCCATTCTCAGTACCAGATTGGAAACTTTAATGGTCACAGGGCCGCAGCAATTACCTTTATACCTCATGATGTGCTTCACCAAACAGAAACATTGGCTAAAAAGGTAGATGGCAGAATGCTAATGCTAAAATACTATTTGTATATTTGGCCTCCATATTTCAAATAAAATGGCCACAAATGCAACAGAACTTTTTGTAAATTGATTTTAAGTAAAACTCCTCTTCGGCTGTCTGTTGATGTCAAACTATGCTTACTGGTGCATTTCTTTCAGAATCCATTTGTACATGTATTGTAGTATGGCAAATACAGTTTTACAATGAATGTCCTCATTTTGTTTAACACTTGGGAGACATAACACATGCAGAGAAATACTACAGAAACCAAGTGGAATGAGGAGCATTTGCACAATGTGATGATATTTTAGTGTATTGTATAGTGAAGTGATCCACATTCCTGATTGCCCACTTGGTAAATTCTTGATCTTTGAACTGCCAAGCAGAGGGGAAAATCTCCCCAGAGGATGGTGGAAAAATTCGAGGGGAAGTCATGTTGGTCAATCTTAGTTACCCCTCTTGTGGGCAGTTACCATTTTGTTGGTAGAGGCCTATGAGCAGGTCTCTTGCAATCACTCCCTGCCTCTTCTGCCATGATGTGGAGATGCCGGTGTTGGACTGGGGTGGACAAATGTGAGAAGTCGCACAACACCAGGTTATAGTCCAACAGCTTTATTTGAAATCACAAGCTTTCGGAGCGCTGCTCCTTCGTCAGGTGAAGATCCCGTAGATCCCGAGGCTTGCGATCCTGGGCCTCTCCTCTTCTGCCAGTGAACGGTGTATTGCATTAGGGATGATGGGCCAGTTAAGAGAGGGTGTGACAAAAAAAAGTCACAGTGTAAATGGAAGACAAATCTAAGAACAATAACAAGGAAGTAAGAACATGAAAAACAAGATGGAGGTAAATAGGCAGACAAAACAGGTTGACTAAATACCATAAGATGAGAAAAGATTGAAGGAAATGGGAGAAAGAAAAGGTGCAAAGCTAAGAGAAATTTGCATCACAGTTAGTACTTATGTCATTTAGTCCTGCAAATAAGACAAAGGCCCTGAATTTCCGATCCGAGGCTTCCTGCAGGTGGCTGCCTCCGATCAGAAAAAAATCTACGAACTTACCTGCTGGTTCCGTAGATCCCGAGGCTTGCGATCCTGGGCCTCTCCTCTTCGAAATGCACAGAGGCCCAAGTATCCCGGGGCGCCTGCGGTTCGCAAGCGCCCCTGGAATCACGTGGACCAGGCGAACCAATGGAAGAAGGGAATCCCCCTTCATACTTTTGACAGTTCTGTACGGACCTGCTTTTACCAGGCGTAAGAATTTGACAGTCACTCAGTGGGCGGAAGTTGTACAAAAACTGCAACTCTCCACCCGCAGAGGCACTTTTCTTGGGCAGGCGGATGATCTGTCAAGCGAATTCTTGACAGATCGCAAGTGCCGGTTTTCAGCGCATGCGCTTTGCATGCCTGAAACCGGCACTTGCGCGGCTCCTACGGGCGCGTGCGCACCCATGGGGGTCGGAAAATCCAGCCCAAGATTTTCAGGATTTATTTGTCTTTTTTTTTAATCACTGTAGTCAGCATCCAGTGCTCATGCATCATCTTGTATTATCTCTGGTTGCGACAGTCCTTCAGAAATTAGTGCATGCATTGTGTTATTCCTGGTTTGTTGTAAAGCTGTTGGAGCATTAAACAATCAAATGCCTGTTTGCATTGGCTCGGAATTAGCTGCAACCGTGATATTGGCGACAAACGCCATAAGTTAGACCATTGTTCTCCCCGATCCCCCAGTGCTGAATCTACACCAAAAAGAACTGATTAGAATACGTCGCAACGGGATTAAATATTGAATTATCTAAGCTGGCAAAACTGCACTGACAAAATTTGAGCTGTTTATATCTTTATAGTGAATATTTAGAGTGAAGGTATAATTTCTCTTTAGTTTTCGATATGTAATCAGCAACTGTATAAAAGATTGAAGCTTAAGCAACAGAATTTATTCTTTCCCTCTCCTTTTTACTTTCCTTCTCTTTCAGTGTCTCATTCTTTAAATCTCTTTCTCTCGTGTGCTAAAATCAATCTACTTAGTCCTGGCTTGCTGCCTCAATTTATGTATTTTGTAAATCTTGGATGGGAAAATTCCTTTTATCCCTATAGGTTTCCGCCATTGTTCAGAGGTCCCGTCTGCCCTCTCAGATGGACGTAGAGGATCCCATGGCACAATTTGAAGAAGAGCAGGGCAGTTCTCAATGGTGTCCTGGCCAACATTTATCCCTTAACCAACACCACTAAAACAATTTAATTTGTCATTTATCTCATTGCTGTTTGTGGGACCTTGCTACCGCGTTTACCAACATTACAACAGTGACTGCACTTCAAAATGTATTTAATTGGCTGTGAAGTGTTATATGTAATTAAAAGTTAAGCTCACAATGGACGAAAATAATGGAGATGAAATAGCAATAGATGTTTAAATTCTGATGTGGAGATGCCGTGTTTATATTGTGTTTATATTGTGAATTCTGGGAGATTCTCTCACAGCTACCCTACCTGAAGAAGGAGCGACAGCTCCGAAAGCTTGTAATTTTAAATAAATCTGTTGGACTATAACCTGGTGTTGTGCGACTTCTCATGTTTAAATTCGAAAGCCCACCAGTGCCATTCTTTAATGGTCTAAGTGGCAGCAGCGGTTGCAGTGGCATTAGTTCAGCAAATTTGTGATCGCCATTGATTTTAATGGAGGCAAAGCTAAGAAAATTAGCTGTTCAACTTTGTTGGTGAGTGAAACGGTGCAACGGCACAAAATTCCAGGAAAGTATGGTGTGGTATAAGTAATGGCATGAGTCACTCACACCATAATTTCCTGGGACTTTTGCGCCATAGCACAGGTCCGATGACTTAGATGTGCCATTGAGTCTCCAGTAGATTCTGGGCCATGAAGCTTATCTTCCGCTTTTACTTTAGGAAGGCTAATAACCAAGATTTGTTTGAGCTTTGGGAGTATTCCTTTAAGTTAAAATGGTGGTGACTAAAATTGACAGAGTAACTGCTACAGGAATTTGGAGCTCTTTACTACAAGGCTCTAATATGCCTATTAAAGTTATTAAAGAAAATAGAATGGTAATTGGGAAGCCATCAGTAAAAGGGTTAAATATTGACTCAAAATGTAAGTAAAAGTTTAATGACTATCATTGCTTTCTTTGACTATCTTTGTAAATATTGAATAGATTTTTCCGGCATTTTCAAAATTCACCTCTAATTTCTATCTTCAAAATGGTTATTTTATAGTTTTCTGTACCTGAATGATTAAAAAGTAGAGAAGTACAAGATGTTACTGATTCAAATTTTCTTGCAATAAAGTATAAAACTTTGCACATGCGTCAGTGAAAATTAGACAAATAAATTTGAGGTTTAACGGTTCTGGTTAGGAATGATCACATCCTAGTTTTTAAGGTTGTAGATGTCTCTAAAGTCACCAGGTGTTCCACAAGTGCTAATTATTTTTTTTCACATTGTTTTTGTACAGTAAGGTAAAACTGACAGCAGTGCCATTGGAGTGATTAGAGAGAGCATCGCATAATATCTGCAGGAATTATTTTCTGAACCTTCCACAGCTAAATGTAATTTGTATTCCATAACCCTTTAATACTGGATAGTATATACAGCCTTCATAATATATGCATTTGTTCTGGGTTTTGTCTTTTTCTTTCTATTTAACTAAATTTCAGAATTATAAATCAATAACAAAGTCATTACAGACAAGGATCACAGAAACAATACATGTTCCGCACATCTTATCAAATAATCTTTCATACCTTCTGTTACTTCTTGATAAATTTCAAATAATGACATTGTGAGCATAATAGTAAAGGACTATACAGAACCATGCAGCTATATTTAATTTGCTGGTTTGTAAATTAATTAAAACCTTGCAATTTAGTTGTTTTATATCCGCATATAAATAATGTTAAAGGCCTTCAAAGGTTATACCTGATAAATTTGTTTTTAAAATTTTATTTTATTGTAGTGCAGAAGGGTTACCTTGAACTTTTAATGTTGCTTAGTACAATTTAGTTAGACAGTTATATGCAATTTATAAAAATCACTTGAAACTGTGAGAACAATTATATTTTAGTTTCTGTGCAGATTTGGCGAATATATCATAAACCCATCACAGAACAAGCCACCTATAATAAAACTTCTTGTAATGTAAAACCTTTTATAATAGTTATTCCCATGTATTAATTTTTTTTGCTGTTTTACCAGGGAAAAACCCTTAAAATGAAACATATCAAGGTGAAATATCAGCTATTAAAGACTAATTGATTCAACACTTTCCTGTCAAATATAACAAATTTTGCCATGCTTTTGGAAGATGCTGGGATTGCCCAATAGAAGTGCAGTTAAAATGCCTGTGACCAGAGTATGAGGTTGAAAACCGTCGGTCCTTCCAGCAGACTCCCCCATAACTCTGGAGGGAGTGTGGCGAGGACTCGCTGCACTGGGAGATACTGCATCTCAGGCCTCTGAGGATTTTCGGAGGTTGGAATGCTGATAAAAATGCAGCTTACCTGGTTCATCAATATTGCGGTGCCGACCTGGATTGTGTCCTGGATCCTGAAGACTTGGCAGGCAAAAATTTCCTACACTTTTTTAAAAAATTCCCTGGCACATTTACAGAGGTGGGCCATAAAAAACATCTTTCCAGGATGGGGAGGAGACCAGCACCCTTTTGGACCAGCTGAGGACACCCCTGAAGCTCCTGCAATGGTTCTGTGCAAATGACAGGACATCTCCCTGCCCCCCCACCCCCCACATACTTCCTCGGTGAGGTCAGTGACAGCGGTTCCTGGTGGGTACAATCCCAGAATAATTGCTAGGGCTACACCCTAAGAATATTCAAGGCCCATGTGTTTAATGTACTTCAGCTGGTGACTACTTTTCTTCACAATATTGGGACACAGGCAGGAGGGTGAGGGGATGCAGCAACATCAGCTGAATGAGCTGGAGAGGTTAGAGGCAGCAGTAAGAGTGTTAAATAAGCAAAACTAATTAGAACTCAGTGTAATAAATTGTATGTGTGTAAACATACTTTTTAAAATGTCTTGTGGTGGAAAATGTGTAAAAGTGCAGTGAAACTTCAGTAAGCGGCAAGTGAGCCACATTTCAGTCAAAGCCAGTATGTCAATTTAATGTCCACAGTAGGATTGTAGATGGCAAGCTTTTGTTTGTGAATAAACGGACATTCTGGAAGGCAATGTGTAGGCGGTGGTGATTACTGGTCCACTGGCAGAGTTCGCAGTGGCAGTGATAGGTGGAGTGAACGGGATAGGAATGAAGTTGGCAAGGTTAGCCACCAGCTGGCACACTAGGTGGAAAAGGTCAGCAAAAGAGGAGGAAAGAGCAGTTAGGGTTGCTGTTTGTAAGGAGGCAGTGACGGTGCCTCAGTGAACCCTTTGGCCGACCGGGCTGCCCAAGGACTCTCGGTTTCCAACCACAGTCTGCATTCCTCCGGCCAACCAACCGCCCGCCCGGATACTACTCTGGGGAAAATCCACCCCGGAGTCTCTACAGTTCCTCGACCAAACAACAGTTAAATTGTGAATTACTTTTCAGTCTATATTTACTTAATAGCAGTTAAACTTCTCTTTTAAAGAGAGAATATCTTGGTCTGACCTGTAATTGACTTTAATTTTCAAGAGTACAGAGCAGTTACACCTGTAGCCTTAGGGGATACACATACACTTTAATGCTCTTGTTATAAAACAGTGCATCTTCTGACTTAACGTGCGCAGCGCCACAGCAAATCCACTAGTATATAAATAAATGTTTTGAGATGCATCTGTCACATTCCAGATGTCACACTTTGTATAAATCACAATTGATAATCTTAAAAAATAGATTTACAAAAACGGAAAGAATATCAGTCATTGCCTTCTGTTTTTTCTGAGATAACCTATACAGTTATTGAAGTTTACAGCACAGAAGAAGGACATTCAGCCCATTGTGTCTTTGCTGACTGTTTGCTAGAGTATTCCCAAACTAATCCCACTGCGCTGCTGTCCCTCCATAGACCTGTATCATCTTCTGCTTCAAATGTTGTGCTCCAGAACTAGCCGCGCCGCTAGCCAAGCTGTTCCATACAGCTGCAACACTGGCATCTGTCCGACCAATGAGGAGTGTAGAAGAGCATGCCAGGAGCAGCACCAGGCGTACCTAAAAATGAGGTGCCAACCTGGGGAAGCTGCAACACAGGACTACATGCATGCTAAAAAGCGGAAGCAGCATGCTATAGACAGGGCTAGGCGATCCCACAATCAACGGATCAGATCAGAGCTCTGCAGTCCTGCCACATCCAGTCGTGAATGGTGGTGGACCATTAAACAACTAACGGGAGGAGGAGGCTCCATGAATATCCCCACCCTCAATGATGGTGGAGCCCAGCACGTGAGTGCAAAAGACAAGGCTAAAGCGTTTGCAACCATCTTCAGCCAGAAGTGCCGAGTGGATGATCCATATCGGCCTCCTCCTGAGGGCCCCACCATCACAGAGCCAGTCTTCAGCCAATTCGATTCACTCCATGTGATATCAAGAAATGGCTGAGCACACTGGATACAGCAAAGGCTATGGGCCCCGACAACATTCCGGCTATCGTGCTGAAGACTTGTGCTCCAGAACGCGCCGCGCCTCTAGCCAAGCTGTTCCAGTGCAGCTACAACACTGGCATCTATCCGACAATGTGGAAAACTGCCCAGGTATGTCCTGTCCACAAAAAGCAGGACAATCCCAACCCAGCCAATTACCGCCCCATCAGTCAACTCTCAAGCATCAGCAAAGTGATGGAAGGTGTCATCGACAGTGCTATCAAGCGGCACTTACTCACCAATAACCTGCTCACTGATACCCAGTTTGAGTTCCGCCAAGATCACTCGGCTGCCGACCTCATTACAGCCTTGGTCGAAACATGGACAAAGAAGCTGAATTCCAGAGGTGAGGTGAGAGTGACTGCCCTTGACATCAAGGCAGCATTTGACCGAGTGTGGCATCAAGGAGCCCGAGTAAAACTGAAGTCAATGGGAATCGGGGGGGAAAATGCTCCACTGGCTGGTGTCATACCTAGCACAAAGGAAGATGGTTGTGGTGGTTGGAGGTCAATCATCACAGCCCCAGGACATTGCTGCAGGAGTTCCTGAGGGCAGTGTCCTAGGCCCAACCATCTTCAGCTGCTTCATCAATGACCTTCCCTCCAACATAAGGTCAGAAATAGGGATGTTCGCTGATGACTGCACAGTGTTCAGTGCCATTCACAACTCCTGAAGCAGTCCATGCCCGCATGCAACAAGACCTGGACAATGTTCAGGCTTGGGCTGATAAGTAGCAGGTAACATTCGGGCCACAGAAGTGCCAGGCAATGACTATCTCCAACAAGCGAGAGTCTAACCACCTCCACTTGACATTCAACGGTATTACCATCGCCGAATCCCCCATCATCAACATCCTGGGGGGTCACCATTTACCAGAAACTTAACTGGACCAGCCACATAAATACTGTGGCAACAAGAGCAGGTCAGAGGCTAGGTGTTCTGCGGCGAGTGTCTCACCTCCTGACTCCCCAAAGCCTTTCCACCCTCTACAAGGCACAAGTAAGGAGTGTGATGGAATACTCTCCACTTGCCTGGATGAGTGCAGCTCCAACAACACTCAAGAAGCTCGACACCATCCAAGACAAAGCAGCCCGCTTGATTGGCACCCCATCCACCACCTTAAACATTCGCTCCCTCCACTACCGGCGTACCGTGGCTGCAGTGTGTACCATCTACAAGATGCACTGCAGCAACTCACCAAGGCTTCTTCGGCAGCACCTCCCAAACCTGCGACCTCTTCCACCTAGAAGGACAAGGGCAGCAGGCGCATGGGAACACCACCACCTCCAAGTTCCCCTCCAAGTCACACACCATCCTGACTTAGAAGTATATCGCCGATCCTTCATCGTCGCTGGGTCAAAATCTTGGAACTCCCTCCCTAACAGCACTGTGGGAGTACGTTCACCACACGGACTGCAGCGGTTCAAGAAGGCGGCTCACCACCTCCTTCTCAAGGACAAATAGGGATGGGCAATAAATGCTGGCCTTGCCAGCGATGCCCACATCCCATAAACGAACAAAAAAAAAATAATTGTTTTAACTAATTTATAATTACCTGGATAATCTTTCTCTCCTGTTTTAAACAAATGTTTTCAATTGATTACCCTCCAGTTGCCTGGCACAATTTGCATTTCCAAGGAGGATTTAAAAGTTGTGGTCAGGGCCGCTGATATCTCTTCTCTGACTTCTTTCAAAAGCCTCGGGGTGCATGCCATCAGGGCCTGTTGACTTATCCATCTTGAGTTCTGCTAACGATTTCAGAACAAATTCCTTTTCTACAGTTATCTTTAAAAATTGATCCACATCCTCCTTTAGTGTACCTACATTCTTACTTCCATTATAATTTTAAGAACTGATGCAAAGTATTTATTTTTTATATATATATATATATATATAATCTCTGCAATACTTTGATCTTTCATAGCCATACTTTCCCCTTTGTTCCTGGGAAATCCTACCTTCTCTAAGTATTCTATGCTTTTAATATGCTAATAAAAGCTCTAACTATTTCATTTTACATATTATCTGCTAGTCTTTTATCCTTTTAAACCATTCTAATCCTTTTTCACCTTCCATTACACTTTCTGTATTCCTCATGATTTTTTAAATATTGGCCCAGATTTTGTTGTAGCAGTGCATCTAATAGCATCTGCCGTAAGTTAGACTTGCCCTTGCTCGTTTAGGTTTTAAAATGTTTTGCGTGGCAAGTAACTGAAAGTGCAAGCTGTAACGTCACAGTGAGGGAAAATGGGCATCAGGGACGTGAGTGAACAGGGAAAGCAACTGTGTATCTCCTTAACCAATCAGATTGAAGGATTGTGAAAGAAACAGCATAAGGATTGAGGAGGAAATGTAAATTAGAGTGGGTGAATTCAATGTCAAATCAGGTTCAGAAAGAGAAATAAGGAGAGGGAAAGAAAGATTGGATTAAGAGAGAAAGAGACAGCAAGGAAAAGTAAAATAAAATTTTAATTTGACATTTTTAAAATCTTCAATAACAATTAATACCTAAAGGAATGAGACTCCACACTTGTAATAGTTAATTTTCAGTGCCAGAGAGGTTGATTGGCAGTAATTAACACTTATCACATTGTTAAAATGGTGCTTACACTTGAAATAACAAGACTTAACTTTCTGTGGTGAGTTCAGTTTGTATCTACCGCATAAATACAGCAACTTCACGCCATTCAATGCATTTCAATGGTGAGTCAGGCAGCGAGATGCTGTTTTTGCAACTCAGACAGCAACTTTTGGATATTCGCGTTAAACCGCGAATCTGCCCCTTGCCTGAAGTTGCTGTACCATTTGCACATAAATAACGGTGAACGCCATTAACCTTACTGTAATTTTGTGAGCAAAATCTAACCCGTTGTTACTCCTAGTTTTGTCAACCTGACATCTCCCCAAGCAGAGGAGCCAAGCAGCTGTTAATCTGGAGAAACTTGCAACAACAAATAGCTCTAATTGACCTCATGTTATGCTTATTTATATTACTTCCCCACTTAAGCAGGGGCATTAAGAGGACAGGCCAGGTAAGTAGCTAAACATCAGAACCATGCTTCACATCCCAGATCAACATGGACAAAAGAGCTGAATTCCCGAGGTGAAGTGAGACTGACTGCCCTTGACATCAAGGCAGCATTTAACCGAGTGTGGCATCACGGAGCCCGAGTAAAATTTCCCTCCATCATAAGGTCAGAAGTGGGGATGTTCGTTGATGACTCCACAGTGTTCAGTGCCATTCGCAACTCCTCAGATAATGAAGCAGTCCATGCCCGCATGCAGCAAGACCTGGACGACATTCAGGCTTGGGCTGATAAGTGGCAGGTAACATTCGGATCACACAAGTGCCAGGCAATGACTATCTCCAACAAGCGAGAGTCTAACCACCGCCACTTGACATTCAGCGGCATTACCATCGCCGAATCCCCCACCATCAATATCCTGGGGGTCACCATTGACCATAAAGTTAACTGGACCAGCCACATAAATACTGTGGCAACAAGAGCAGGTCAGAGGCTGGGTATTCTGCGGCGAGTGTCTCACCTCCTGACTCCCCAAAGCCTTTCCACCATCTACAAGGCACAAGTAAGGAGTGTGATGGAATACTCTCCACTTGCAGCTCCAACAACACTCAAGAAGCTCGACACCATCCAAGACAAAGCAGCCCGCTTGATTGGCATCCCTCCACCACCTTAAACATTCACTCCCTCCACCACTGGCGTACCGTGGCTGCAGTGTGTACCATCTACAAGATGCACTGCAGCAACTCGCCAAGGCTTCTTCAGCAGCACCTCCCAAACTCGCGACCTCTACCACCTAGAAGGACAAGGACAGCAGGCGCATGGGAACACCACCACCTCCAAGTTCACCTCCAAGTCACACACCATCCTGACTTGGAAATATATTGCCGTTCCTTCATTGTCGCTGGGTCAAAATCCTGGAACTCCCTCCCTAACAGCACTGTGGAACCTTCACCACATGGACTGCAGCAGTTCAAGAAGGAGGCTCACCACCACCTTCTCAAGGGCAACTAGGGATGGGCAATAAATGCTGGCTTTGCCAGCGATGCCCACATCCCATGAACAACTAAAAAAAAAAGATTACCCTCAAGCCGTGCCAGGTGAGATCAAGCTTTTAATAAATGTAAAATATATATATATCGGCTTGGCTCAGTGGTGTCATCGTGCCTCGAAGTCAGAAGGTTGTGGGTTCAACTCCAGTACCAGGCTGCAGTGGCACAAACCTTTCAATGATCTAAGTAGATCACGAAACGTTACTGCAAAGCCACACTCAACCTCAGCCTGCTGTGCCACTCATCACATTCCCATAACTCTGCCTTCCCTACCCTACTCCTGCACATCCTTACTCACACCAACTTACCTACATCCATCCCTCTCTATCTACATTATCACTCCCCCATCTCACTAGCCACCCCCCACACGAACCCTCATCTTAGTCCAGTCATACCAACTAACAACACACAAGGGTAGGCACTTGGGTGTTTTATGCAATGCTCATGTAAAGTTTCTGTTAATGTGTTGTCGAACATTGAAATCTGTATTTTCAACACTTTACCTTATTGTACAGATCTGTGCTCACCTTTGGAAATGTCTTAGTGAGTTGCAGTGAATGGTGAGACATAACAGTATCCCCGCAATGGTGATGAGTGTGAAAGGAATGGCTTGGTCATTATAGGAATGCTTTATGGTGATGGTGTGGGGTGGTGTTAACCTGGCGCATCATGTGGCAGCCAGGGTGTACAGCGTCAAGTGAAGTAAATCTAGCCATGGTGATGCCATCGCTGGCCTCCTGGGCAGCAGTGTTGTCGGGTGCTGCTGCCCTGTGTCCTGTGCAGCATCAGGTGATTGCGGAGAAGGTTGGTATTGTTGTTGGTGTGCCTGGTGATGTTGGTGTTGGGGCTGATCATGGAGGGATTCAGAGGACCAAGGTGAGATTTTTTCAAGGGCACCGATGTTGCTGGAATAGATGGCAGCTGAAGTTGAGATGACGGAAGCGATCTGTCAATGGTGAGAGAGCTTGCTCCAAGGAGGTGACAGTGGATAGAGAGTTTACTCCAAACACTTCCAAACTGCATACAGCTCAAAAGTGTCTTCCAAGTCCTGAAGGCTCAAGCTTCTGACATTGGAAAGTGACCAGCTCTGAAATGGTAGCTTTCATACCACTTTTGCAGCTGTCACCTATTCAAAACAATGGGGAGACATAGAGAACCCGACCTACTTACCTGATGTGATCTCCGAACGACGTGAACCCCATTAAAAATGTGGTAAAATAGAAAAAGGCTGGCAAAATAGCAGTAAACAAGCAGTTAAGTATCTTAAATGCCTCCCCCGCTGCTTGGTGTCGGGTCTGTTCTGAAATCGCAGACCCGACGCTTTGGAATTTTACATGGAGGCGGGTTCACAGCGGGTTCCCAACCCGCTGTCAATCATTTCGATTTTGACAGCGGACCCGCCTCCAAACCTGCACTTTGAGCGCTGACAAAATTCAGCCCGTTGTCTTTCAGCTGAGCTGTCTGTCTGTTCAGTTGGGCGTAAATGATCCAATGGCACTATTTCAAGAAGAGCAGGGAGTGTCCTGGCCAACATTTATCCCGCAACCAACAACAACTAGAACAGATTGGTCATTTATCTCATTGCTGCTTGTGGGACCTTGCTGTGTGGAAATTGGCCAACATGTTTGCCAATAGAACAACAGTTACGACAACTATATACAGTATACCAAAATACATTAAAGAGGCAATCTCACTGAGCTGAATTATCAATAGCTAGTGAATTACCACATTGCTTAGGTGATTTTTGTCATTTCAACTGATTCAGCTTCCAAAAGGACAAGCTGAGTGACTTCTGCAAGCCAGTTCCCCAAGAACATTCAGCAAAATAGATAAATAAAAAAATGTTAAAGTTAGCCATAATGTAATAGCTGTTAATGCTAAAATTAGCAGTTTAATGTTACTTAAAAATATATTTGGCCGTATTTTCCGATGCCTACGGGTGTGTACGAGCTGTGTACACACCCGTAGTGACATCAGAAATGCCGGTTTCAGGCACGTGAAGCGCATGCGCTGAAAACCGGTATTTCCAATCTGTCAAGGATGCTCTTGACAGATCGGACGCCTGCCCTAGAGAAGGGCCTCTGCGGGCGGATAGTTCCGCTTTCTGGAGAACCTCCACCCGCCGAAAACCCTTAGAAATCTTACGCCTGGTAAAAGCGGAAGGCCTGCTTTTACCAGCATAAGAGTTGAAAAAAGTAACAAAAATTAAAAAAAATTCACTCATTTATAATTTAAATATACTTTTAAAAAAGGTAAGTTTATTTTTAGCCCCGTAAAAAAACTAATTATTTTTTCAAAAAAATAATTTTTTGTTTAAAATATATAATTTATTGTAATTTCAACTAATTTTAAAAATGTGATTTTTTAAAATTTATTTAATGTTTTACTGTGTTTTTGGGGTGATCTCCATTCATATATTTGACCGGTCTATCTGTCAAGTGTATGAAGGGAGATTCCCTTCTCCTATTGGCTCCCCATAGCCCAGGTGATCCCAGGGACGCTTGCGAACTGCCTGCGCCTCTGGGATACGTGGGCCCTGCGCATTTCGAGTTTGGTGAGGCCCAGGAGCAGAAGTATACGCACCTCGGGAGCCCTCAGGTAAGTTCGTAGATTTTTTCCAGATCGGAGACCTCTGCACGCAGGAAGTCTCCGATCGGAAAATACGGGCCATTATAAAAGTACTCAATCTTTAAAACAAACATAAGAATATATAAAGACTGTGTGAACGTGTGTACACGCACATACATCTTTGTTTGTATATTCACTGGCCCGGATTTTCCGGGGCCTATGACCACATACACTGTGCATACGCAGCTATAAGTGCCTTGCAAGTTCCGGGTTTATGCATGGGCTGCGCATGAGCGAAAACCCGGAACTTGTAATCTGTCAAGAATATTGACAAATCCTCCGCATCCCGGGAAATGGGCTATTTGCCCAACTCTTGCCCAGCGAATGCCCATGAAACTCTTACGTCTGGTAAAAGCCTTCTTTTGCCAGCGTAAGGGTGAAAATAAATATTAAAATAATTTTTTTTATATCATTTTAACATTATAAAACCTGTAAAATAAGTTTGTTATTTTTGGCTCCTTGAAAAATGTTTACATTTTTTTTTAAACTTCAATTTTTGTTTTAAATGTTTAATTAAATTATATTTTAATTTTAAACATGTAATGATTTTTTTTGTTTCAGTGCTGTTAAAATGTATTTTTTATGTGATTCCTATTAAGTTTATGGGGATTCCGTACATAAATGGAATCCCCATAAACATAATGGGAATCCCCTTTCTGATTGGTTGGGCCGACCCACGTGATCCCAGGGACACTTGCCGCATGCGCCCCTGGGATACATGGGCCTCTACGCAGGCCTACACGTAGAGGCCCAGGAGTGCGAGTCTCTGTGGATCCAGGACCATCAGGTAGGTGCGTAGATTTATTGCGGTTCGGAAACATCCACCCACGGGAAGCCTCCGACCGTAAATTGAGGCCTATTATATACACATAATATAAATGGAAAGTGGTCGCAAAAGCTCGTGTTTTAGCAGTGGTATATATCCAACCCTGTTGCTAGATTCCATTGGGTATTGCTTTGTCACCATGGATGTATGTGCCCACATTTAATCCTATTCATAAAAATAGACAATGAAAAACGTACTGACACTTCTCAGCATTTACATTACATGAATAACATATCATATGTATGTCAGAGTGACTGTATTTAAGCAATTCATAGCCCTGATTCATTCAGTCGTTTGTAACTCCTTTGTTATGAGGTTAGGTCAGCTCATTGTGTGCGCCAAGGACACATGTTGTATCCTCTTATCAATTATTTTTATGCACAGTATTAGGACAATTAAGTAGCAAATGACAAACAGCAAACTCATTAAAAACGAGTGCCATTTTAGCAGAATTTCTTCTCTCACCTCATCAGTATCTGGATAATGTTAAATGACATCAGTGTTCTGCAGGACATTCTGGTTTGGTAAACACTGTAACCTCTGGCATAAGACACAAAATAGGCTTTGATATCTGACAGTGGGGCATCTACAGATAATTGTTTAAGACAGCGATGCAGTAGCACACTAGTTAAAACACTTGCCTCACAACCCTGTGACCCAAGTTCGAATCCATTGTCAACTGATGCCTCAAACCACGGTTTCCTCCTTGTGAGGAGCTTTTTTATGATCTTGATAAGGTTTCTATACGGGACAGTTTCTTGCACCAGAATTTCTCACTGGGAGATAATATATATGGCAGATTACAATTTGTTCTCTTTGGAAACTGCCTTACTGATGCAAAATAGCCCTCCACCTAGCCCCATTCCCCAGCTAAAATGGCCTGCTCCCTGTCCTCCGTCAGTGTCATTTTTTAACTGATAACAAGAAGCCATACGACGGTTATGTTGCCTAATAAGTTGAATTCAGATCCCCAGAAGCCATTGCTGAAGCTGTACAATGCCCTGGTCAGTCTGGAGTACTACGTATACCTCTTGGCTGGACCACATAAAGCATTATCGGGTCCTGCTATCGTCTGCCAAAATTGCTCACTATTCCAGAATCATTCTGGAATGCAAAGATAAACCCCGGCTTCTATTCCCCACTGCTAACCGTCTTCTTAAACCCCTCTCCCCTGTCTCCTCCAGCCTCACCTCTGATAACAAGTCCGAGGAGCTCATGGACTTCTTTGTCTCTAAGATTGAGACCATCCGTTCAGCTGCCTCTGCCACTTCCCTTCCTTCCTCTAGCCCATCGGGCCAAACTTACTCTAAGGTTCCACCCTGCCCTAGCCCTGAATTCACATCTTTCTCCAGTTTCTCTCCAATCTCCCTTCATGACCTCTCTGCGCTCATCTTGTCCATGAGACCCACTTGCTGCTCCCTCGACCCTATTCCCACCAAACTGCTGACCACCCAACTTCCTTTTCTGGCTCCCTTGTTAGCTGACATTGTTAACGGTTCTCTCTCCTCAGGTACTGTCCCCCCCCCCCTCCCTCAAATCTGCCGTCATCACCGCTCTCCTCAAAAAACCAACCCTTGACCCCTCTGTCCTTGCAAACTACCGCCCCATCTCCAACATCCCTTTCCTCTCCAAAGTCCTTGACGTGTTGTCTCCTCCCAAATCCGTGCCCATCTTTCCCGCAACTCCATGTTTGAATCCTTCCAATCAGGTTTCTGCCCTTGCCACAGTACCGAAACGGCTCTCATCAAAGTCACAAATGACATCCTTTGTGACTGTGATCAAGGTAAACTATCCCTCCTTATCCTTCTTGACTTGTCTGCAGCCTTTGACACAGTTGACCAATCCATCCTTCCCCAACGCCTCTCCACCGTCGTCTAGCTGGGTGGGACTGCATTCGCCTGGTTCTATTCTTATCTATCTAACCATGGCCAGAGAATCACCTGCAACGGCTTCTCTTCCCGCTTCCGCATCGTTACCTCTGGTGTCCCCCCAAGGATCGATCCTTGGCCCCCTCTTATTTTGCATCTACATGTTGCCCCTCGGCGACATCATCCGAAAACACGGCATCAGTTTGACATGTACGCTGACGACACCCAGCTCTACCTCACCACCACTTCTCTCGACCCCTGCACGGTCCCTAAATTGTCAGACTGCTTGTCCGACATCCAGTTCTGGATGAGCAGAAATTTTCTCCAATTAAATATTGGGAAGACCAAAGCCATTGTTTTCGGTCCATGCCACTGACTCCATCCCTCTCCCTAACATCTGTCTGAGGGTGAACCACACTGTTCGCAACCTTGGTGTCATATTTGACCCTGAAATGAGCTTCCGACCACATATCCGCGGCATAACTAAGACCGCCTATTTCCACCTCCGTAACATTGCCCGTCTCCGCCCTTGCCTCAGCTCATCCGCTGCTGAAACCCTCATCCATGCCTTTGTTACCTCTAGACTTGACTATTCCAACGCACTCCTGTATGGTCTCCCACATTCTACCCGACGTAAACTTGAGGTCATCCAAAATGCAGCTGCCCGTGTCCTAACTCGCACCAAATCCCGTTCACCCATCACCCCTGTGCTCGCTGACCTACATTGGCTCTCGGTTAAGCAACGCCTCGATTTCAAAATTCTCATCCTTGTTTTCAAATCCTTCCATGGCCTCGCCCCTCCCTATCTCTGTAATCTCCTTCAGCCCCACAACCCCCCCGAGATATTTGCGCTCCTCTAATTCTGCCCTCTTGAGCATCCCTGATTATAATTGCTCAACCATTGGTGGCTGTGCCTTCTGTTGCCTAGGCCCTAAGCTCTGGAATTCCCTGCCTAAACCTCTCCGACTCTCTACCTCTCTCCTCCTTTAAGACGCTCCTTAAAACACACCTCTTTGACCAAGCTTTTGGTCACCTGCCCTAATTTCACCTTATGTGGCTCGATGTCAAGTTTTTTGTCTTATAATACTCTTGTGAAGCACCTTGGGACATTTTACTATGTTAAAGGCGCTATATAAATACAAGTTGTTGTTGTTGGCCACTAAAATTGAAGTTGATATCCATTGTCAGAGGGAAGAGGTATGAGGAAAAATTTAATAATAAGCTCGGAATCTTTAGCCTTGAAAAGAGACATCACAAAAGACAGCTTGTGGATGTATATAAATAGAGATAGTCAACCTAAAGTATTACTTTCAGATATACCAAGACAGCAAGATAAGATGACATGGTTGGGGCCAAGGCAATGAACTCAATCAAGAAATAGCTAAATGCTGTAATGGCAAATGCTATACGGTTTGGTATTCCAGAAGGATGAGATAAAAGGAGCTGAAGAACCTTCTTTATCTGAATTCATAGAGTCATAACGACACAGAAGGAGGCCATTCGGCCCATCGAGTCCGTGCCGGCTCTCTGTAGAAGGGAGTGAACGCCCCCATTTATTTTTCTTTTCTCCAAATGGGAAATTGCTTATCGCTCCTGGCTGCATTCAAAAACTTGTCATGTGGGCAGCCAGGAGTTTAAACAGAAAGGGCTGGATTTTCATAGACCCGTGGAGGCGGGTTTGGAGGCATGTGGGGGGTTAAAATTGCGAAAAGTGGCGGGTGGACCCGATCCCGCCTCCACGCAATTTTGATGAAATCGTGTGCGGTGGTCCCGTCTCCGTCCCGCCTCCAAGAGGTGGGAGAGGCTATTAAAGCCCTTAACAAGCCCTAAATTGGCTCTGTAATGCCATTTTGAAACGTTTTAGCTAGTTTAACCCTTTTCCTCTCTCTCTCTCTCTCTCTCTCTCTCTCTCTCTGAGATGCTGCTCATTTTGCATCCAGGTCCTCTCACAGCAAAGGCCAGGCAGTCTCTGACCTGCAATGCAGCAACAATGATGACATCATCAGAGGCGACTTTCAGACTGAAACCACTAATTGGTTCATGGGTTCCCACATGTTGGAACTCAATTGCCCAATTAAGTGAAAATTGCATCAATCTCCCACATCCAATTGCAGGCGGGTGGATAACACGAAATGCGACTGACACGACCCCAACCCGCCCCAGTATCAAAATCCAGCCCAAAGTGATAAATATATATTTTTAAATACATTTAAAATTGATTGTTTGGAACCACTGTAACAGGAGCAAGCCACTCAGTTGTGCCAAACTGCTACTGCAGCAATTTAAGAAGAAGGCCCATTGCCACCTTCTCAGAGCAACTTAGCATCCTAAGAATGTATTTTAAAAAGTCTTAACCTAGTTCCTAGTACAGACATTTCCACTAAATAAAACTGCAATCATTCTGCACTAAATTGGCAATCTCGCTTAGAATTCTGGACCACAAAAATCGTATTGCAAGTAAAAATGTTTTACCGATGCAGAAGAATGTACTTTTCTGAGGTTGGTAGATTATGGCATATTCAGTGAAAATTCCTCTGTCTACTATGTGTAATGAAACCATAAAAACATTTAGAAAGAATGCACTTCTGACTTCAGTACACATAGTACACAGAGAAATCTTCCTCAATTTTGTCTCAAACTAAAAGTAACTTTATTCTGGACCTGGCCTGGAAATGGTTGATGCTGACACTGCCAAAAGTGAAAAAATGGTCCACTCCCAAACACTGATATTCCTCACCTTAACCACAGCAAATATACCTGACAGAGGTGGGATACAGTGCTGAGGAATCTGAAGAATACTGGCATACATGTACCATGCAAAGCACTGCATCACGATTGACACTGGGATTTTGGTAAACTGCAACAGTAGTGGTTGCTGCCTGGTTAGAGTCACCACCTGGCATATGGAAGTATGTTTTGTTTCCCTTCTACTTTTTTGCATCTTCATTTTATTTAATTTTTATTTTGTTTTGCTTATCTGTATCTTACCTGCTTCCTCTACAAATTGAGTATAGTCAGTTTTATACTATCGAAAGGAAAGTTTATTAGTCCTTGTTAGCAAGAATTAAACCAGTTCATAACCACGATAAAGGTATGGACGTTTCACTCTTATTAAGCAATATAGGTAAGCTCTGTCTCCATTAGTATGAAAATGGCTCTTTCTCCATCTGCAGTAGGAATGCTGCACCATTGTTCAGGTTTAATGTGAAGTTCACCATAGTAAGTTGGACCTGATGCATTTAATAAGCCAGGCAGCCATAGGCGCCGACTTGTACACCAACCGTACACATGATTCAAGGTGTGCCCAATCAACATAATGTAGAGTAGAGTAAATGGATGAAACTCACTTCCCCAGCTCAAGGTTAATACCAAACAAGGCTAGCAATTGTGTGCATTCCAATTGCTTCTTTTTTGATTAAAAAATTCCAAGCATTTAATTTGTTATCTTCTGCAGAAATGAGACACAAGATTAAAACAGATGGCAAGATCTCATGTTTACAGTGCCTTCATCCTTTGGTTGAGGACGTAATATGTAAGCAGAGTCTAATGACACTGGCATTGCGTTGAGAAGCCTGCCAACAGAAGGGACTCCAAGCTGGGAAGTATAGCAGTTCCTATCTGATTACCTCCATTTTGAACATTTGCATAGCCACAACATAAAAAGAGAGAGCAGTGGATCCCTGTGCCACCTCTTGTAAATCCTCCTCAACCATGAATCGCTTCAGGCGGCCCACATCAGGCCCAAGCAAGCCAATCCTGAAATGACTGTTCAGGTTCTGCAAAAAAACACTAGGAATTCATTATGGGACAAGTTCATCTTCATCTGCATTAAATTCGGGGTTAGAAGAAAGTCTGCAAACCTTCAAAGAAACAATAATTTTAACCGCAGAATCAGGAATGCAGTGATGCGAGTGCTGGGGCCTACTTGCTCAAATCTACAATACACACACAGAATTCATGGTTGTGCGTGAGTGCATCATCAAAGAATTGGCCCTCTTGTGTTTCGTTTCTTTCAGTACTAAAAGGGTTCACAAATGAAAATGTTCTGACACATACACTACAATAGAAAGCGTTTCTACTTTCAGAATGTCATCTACAAGTATGGTAAAAGATCTTTATCTTGTGTATACAGTAGACAGTAATCTCTTGAAGGGGCATGTTTTTTTGTGGGAGAAGAAAGAGAATTTTGAGACGGTTGTGAATCATGAGGTTATTTATTTCAAGCCATGCCATTAGAGCAGCTTCTTCTGTGGTGTTCCCATGTGAACTTTTAATTCAAATATAATTTAAATGTACTTTGGGGGAATATTTCATGTTCAATAACGCCATGTTCATAACAATGTTGGAAACTCATGAGATTTCAATACATCCAGTGCATTAAATTCAAATTTCAATGAGAGAATTCAGAGTCCTGAAAGAAATTCATGATTGGATAAACTAGTTCGCTTCTCACCAGTTCAAAATGAAGTTTTGCAGAAGCAACATTTAAAGAAAAAAGTCTGCTGCTTGTAAAGCTTCTCATAAGAATCAGAGAATGATCTGTCTGGTCTAGATTCAAATCCAGGTTGGAGGTGAATTGATTTACTTAAGCCAATATGCCAAAATAGGAGAAAAATGTTTACTTGTGCTAGTGGGCCATAGGAAAAAAAACCTTAATGGTGTGTTGTATTCAAGTGAGTTTATTTGGAAAGTCATTTCACAGTACAGTGTTCAGTATAGAGAAAACATGGAATGAACATTGAATTACACTGTGGTACGAGCATATTCTGAGAAAGGACATGTGGGAAATATTGTAGATTACAAAGGGAACCCTCTATGGTATAAAACAAAGTAAAATCTATACCAAAAAAGTAATTACTCTCAAGACCTACATTATGAAACTGCTCAATCAGTGGTAGTTACTAGCTTGCACTTTAATTCTAAAGTGTTGTCACGGATAGCAACAGTGCTACTGCCAAAATGGTATTACACACGGACAATAAAAAGGACAGCTCACTAAAATATACTTCAAAGTTTTTCTACATGCAGTGTAACAAAAATCATGTTCCAGTTCTTTCTTGCAAATGCAGTGTTTTTGTACCTGGAAATAATTTATGTAGAAATGAATTTATGAGACAAATCTTGATTTACAGGTACAATGATAAATTGATCATGGAGATTGATGAGAAAATCATCTCACACCGTAATGAAAGCAGATAAATGATTTCAGCATGAAAAACATTTACTGGAGCCTGGACAATTGATCTCCTTTGATAAATGTGAAGTTGTGTAGACTTAGAAGCAGTGGAAAATCAGTTTCAATTGGAATATAAACAGTAGTTTACTCAATCAAATGCATTGATCAATTTCAGATATTTTAACTGAACTGTTTCTACACTAATTAACCATGAGGACTGGCTGTTTGCAAATAAGTTTTTCTTTTGATAAGTTTTTGCAGACTACAAACATCAAGGAATTTGGGGATTAGATCAAGAAATAAATGTTAATTATTTATTGTTCATTCCAAATATTTTGCACAATGATACATATATGGCCTGCACTAACATTATGTCATTAAACATCAGTTTTTCTCATGTATGTATTCTACCCTTTTAGCTGCTGTTTATGTAAAAAAAAGTTCAAGTATATTATAAACTCTTTGTAATGTAAATCTTGTATTGCTTCTATGATGCAACATAGTAGCCCTCTCCCACAAGTGATTTTTCAACGTGACTTTTTTTATTCCCAAAATACACTTGTGAATTCATCAGTGCAACCCCACATCATCACCATAAAGAAATATGACATACAGATTGTCTCATTATCCATCAACATAGTTATCCTTTGCAGTCATGCCACAGTGAAATCACATCAGAATTATAAATAAGAAGCAAAGTAAAATAATATTAAAGAGAAATACATGAGACCATAACTTGCATGAACCACACATCCTCCGGTAAGATGGCTGCTGATTTTTCCAAAACTGTTGTCAATACCATGCTCTGATCTATCAACCGAATAAGTATTTCAGGCTGGATTTCTGCTCAGTATTTTTCTTCTGCCCAATAACTTACCTGTCTCCCCTCTTCGCCCCCCCCCCCCCCCCCGGCCCCCCAAAAAAACAGCTGACCAGGCACTTTGTTTGGAAATTGACAAAACCCATCCAACTGAGGCAAGCAAGTCTGAATAATAGTCAACCCCAAGTGTCAAACCCACGATTGGGAGACTGACTTGCAGTATTTCATATCTTAATAGTCTGGGTGTAAGTAAATTTATAACTGATGCATTGTCAAAATTAAATGCATCTAACTTATTTTGCTGTTTTAAAATATTTGCAGTGTACAGGAATCACCTCGAAACTTGATTCTGAAATCAGCTCATAAACTCCTGGTGAAACTCAATTATGATTTCCTCTCCACCATATGATAAAAGAAGCAGTCAAGCTTCCCTTTTCATCCTGTTGAAATTTATTGTTCCTCACAATGCTGGGATGGTTAACTCACAGTGGAGGTCTCCTGATTCCCACCCCCTTTATTTCTACCATGGAATATCTTCAGCTTGACTTATTGCATAATAATTCTGGGGGGAAAATCAATACTGTTACGTTTGAAAAATATGGAAACCATTTTTTAGTTCATAAGATTTATGTAGCATTGGCTAGCTCATCCCATAATGTTAATTCATTTTCTATACTTTGTATAATTGTATTTAACTGCAAATACAGCATCATGAAATTACTCATTTTGTTTCTTTACGCATTCTCTAATATTACTTATCACCCACCCCCAGTAATAGCACTGAAATGCTTTAAAGATAACTTTATAGTTTGTCTGCCTTTTACTAATGCAGTAAACTTATCTCTCCCCCTCGCGCCCCCCTGGTTTTGGATGTGGACTGAATACTGCTAAATATAAAAAGTAAATTTGTCGTTCACATGCCATACTCATGGCTAGTCAGCAAAAGGAGGTCCTCTTTAATATTTAGTGTTGAATTATTATATCTATCTTTATATTCATACTGATAATCTTATAGGTCACAAAACATTTGTATACAGTTATTCAGTGGAGAAATGTAATGCTTTGCTGTCGCCTGCAAATGAAATGAGCCATGAATGATGGATTAAGAAAATAATTTCTATTTTTATGAATTTAGATTAGAAATAATTTAGACAAGGGAAATAGTACACCCACTTCGGTTGGACAGTAGTTAGAGGCAAGATGATGGCTTTTATTAGACTAATATACGTATATAGTACAAGCTAGCTTTTAAAGCTTTACATGGCTGAGACAAATAAAACTATTTCACATCCTCAAAAGGCAATTGATCACACTTTTTATAGTCATTTATGTAATTGCAGCAGCACTTGCAATTATATTAATGGTATGATGCGATGCTGTTGTATATATGCACAACAGTAAACGTATTGTCGGGAATTTAATTTAATGATTGTATTTATGAAAGTGAACCTTAAGGTAGAATAAAATGTAGACAATGGACAGTACATTAAATAGTTTCTAGAAATTGTTTTGATTTGAGGAAGCAAGTGAGTCTGTCTTTTCCTTTTTAGTAGTGAATATTTTTCATTTGCTTAACAGTTATGGCATTTCCCTAATTTTTGCACAGGGCAAACTGTTCAATTACCCAGCCTGCTTTTCTGACCTGGAATGTCAGAGTGCAAAGGGAAGTAGTGGTTTCATACTAGTTGTTTTAATTCGTTCATTGGAATATTTGACTTGATGTGACTATAGAGTTCTGTTGCTGGTAATCAAATATACTTGTAAAATAAAATGATCCATGCTAAAGTTTGCATTCACTGGCACTTTTGTTTTGGCAAGGTACTACTGTAGGCCTAAATTCTTATTGTAAAATTGACCTCGAGCACCACAGAAATAGAAAGTACGCTTATACCTGTATTGTGCATAGCTTCTGCAATAGTGGCTAAAGTTCTCAATGTTCATCAGAGAAAATGATCAGGGTACAACTCTTGAATAATTGGTCAGTAGGGTTTGTATTTCACAATACAGCCAATGCAATAGTTGTAATTTATTAACTTTGGTATGTAATCAATAAGTCAAATTGAAACCGAGGTGGGTCCTGGGTGGCCGGGGTCGGTGACGCGGTCCCAGCCCGCTGCCTACTGCAGGCCGCACTCTCCAAGTGATTTTACAATGATTGGGCTTGCTAAGCCAGTCCTGCAAGGTTCCCGGACAATTAAAAGGAAGTGGGTCTGATGACGTCATTTGATGATGCGTTATCAGCCGGTTTCCTTAAAGGGGCCATGTCCAAATTGATTTTGACAGTTCTGTTGTCAGTGTTCTACAGCATTGAGGTGCTCCAAACACTGACAAGCACTGCACAAAGGTGCACGGCTGCACCCAGGCTCTCCCATGACTCCCTCCATATGCTTATGGAGGGAGTCGCAGCATGCAGGGAGGTTCTCTTCCCTTCCCATGGGCGGAAGAGACCTCCCCAGGAGATCAACGCAGCCTGGTTGCACATTACACAGAACAACACAAGCAGGGATGTGGTCAGGAGGACCAGGCTGCAGTGGCGCAAGCCTTTCAATGATCCTAGTAGATCACGAAACGTTACTGCCAAGCCACACTCAATCTCATCCTGCTGTGCCACTCATCACATCCACATCACTCTGCCTTCCCTACCCTACTCTTGCACATCTTTACTCACACCAACTTACCTCCACCCATCCCTCTATCTATATTATCACTTCCCCATTTCACTAGCCACCCCTCACACTCACCCTCATCCTACTGCAAGCATATCAACTAACAACACACAAGGGTAGGCACTTGGGTTGTTTAGCCAATGTTCATGTGAAGTTTCTGGTAATGTGCTGTCAAACATTGAAATCTTTATTTTCAGCACTTTGAGTTCTTGGACAGATTTGTGTGCACCTTTGGAAGTGGCTTAGTGAGTTGTAGTGCATGATGAGACATAAGGGTTCGCGCCACCCCCCCCCCCCCCCCCCCCCCGCAATGGTGACGAGTGTGAAAGGAATGGCTTGGGCATTGTGGGGATGCTTTATGGTGTTGGTGTGGGATGGTGCCAACCTGGCGCATCATTTGGCATCCAGATTTACAGCATCAAGTGAAGTAATTCTGGCCATGGTGAGGCCATCCCTGGGCAGCAATGTGGTCGGGTGCTGATGCCCTCTGTCCTGTGCAGCATCAGGTGATTGCGGAGAACGTTGGTGTTGTTATTGGTGCTGCTGGTGTTGGGGCTGATCTTGGTAGGATTCTGAGGGCCAAGGTGAGATATTTTCAAGGGCAACGATGCTGATGGAATAGATGGCAGGTGAGGTTGAGATGACAGAAGCGATCTGTCAGTGGTGAGAGAGGTTGTTCCAATGAGGTGGCACTGGATAGAGAGTTGGCTCCAAACACTTGCAAGCTGCAGAAAGTTCAATATGTCTTCCAAATGCAGTAACCAACAGTTTCTGAGCTTTGAAAGTGAACAGTTGTAACATGGGATCTTTCATACAACTTTGACAGCTGTCAGGTTGTGAGATAATTCAATGCTGAATCCACTCACGACATGCTGAGCTAACGTATTCCCCGAGCAACGGGTAAACCATGTAGGAGCACGTAAAATTGAAATGTAGGCTTAAAATAACAGGCTTTCGGAGCGCTGCTCCTTCGTCAGGTGACGAAGGAGCAGCGCTCCGAAAGCTTGTGATTTCAAATAAAACTGTTAAAATAACAGTTAATTGGATGTTAACAACCCATTTAATGATGTGAATTGCCTCCACCGCCGCTTGGTGTCGGGTCTGTCCAGCGCCGACAGACCCGACACCTGGGAGACTCGTGTGGTTTCCTACCCGCCGTCAATCTTTGCTATTTTGACAGCGGACCCGCCTCCGAACCCGCCCTCTGAGCGACGGTAAAATTCAGCCCATACATTCTCAAAGGTAAAAGCAAAGTTTAAGGTAGAATGTCACTGTAAGGGGAATACCAAACCGTTTTCTTTCCAACTACGAAAGATTACTACAGTCACTGGGCCAGAAATTCGGCTCTCTGGCTTCCCGCGGGTGCAAGAATCGCGCGCGTACTTACATACCGCGCCTGCCGTTGTGCTTCGGGCCCGCATGGAATTCGGCTCCTCGGCGCAGTGCTTGCGTATCCCAGGGACGCATTTAGTTCAAAGCATCCCCTGGGATCACGTGGGCCATGGAGAGCCAATCGGAGCAGGGAATCGTCATTCATAGATTTTGACAGGAAGACCTGTCAAATCTATGTATAGCGATCGGCCCCAAAACCTCACTAAAACTTCAAATAACATTTTTTTTAAAAATCACATTTTTAAAATAACTATAAATTACATAAATTAACTACTTTAAACAAAAATTTTAATTTTTGAAAAAATTAATTACACTTTTTAACAGTGCTAAAAATAAACTTACCTTTCTTTAAAGTATGTAAAAAAGATAAACCTGTTGAAAAAATGTTTAAATTGTACTTAATTCACCACTTACCTTGTTAAAAGCAGGCCTTGCGCCTCCTTTTTCCCCGCGCAGCTTCTGCGTACTTACCCTCACG
The DNA here is from genome assembly GCA_030390025.1 of Squalus acanthias. Classification (NCBI taxonomy): domain Eukaryota; kingdom Metazoa; phylum Chordata; class Chondrichthyes; order Squaliformes; family Squalidae; genus Squalus; species Squalus acanthias. Next base: position 405,745 of record JASTWF010000207.1, read on the forward strand.
GAGAAACCTGAAATAAAAAACGAAGTTCGCTGCGTGCGCGCTGCCTCTCCGGCGCACGCGTTCGACCTCTGAACCCCTTCCTTCAGGGGAACGGAAGTTCCGGTTTCCAGCGCATGCGTAGTGCATGCACGAAACCGGCACTTCCGTTGGGTCTACGGGTGAGTACCCAGCGCGTACTCACCCGTGGAGACCCGAATTTCTGGCCATTATGTTGTTTAATTGCACCTCATCTACAAAAAAGTAGATTGCATAGCACTGGTTTGACTAATTCTATGTTTTTTGTCACACTGATGGTAGGAAATCACAAAATTGCCATGCAAAGAAAAATATTTTCTAGGATTTATATAATCTTTTAATGATGTCATGTCAGTAAACAGAAATAACACTGTGTAGAAAAACCAGTCAGCAGTGTGAGCAGAGAGAAGCACTCTCCCTCCACACGTTCTATACTATGCAACTGAATAAAAACATTGTGTCCACCATGAGATAATGCGATCATGAACCCTTAACTCGGCGTGAAACATGCATGGACTGCTCGTCTTGCCATCATGGTGTGAAAAATGGATTAATATGTTCCAGGAATACTAGTCAGTGATACAGAATGAAAATCTCTTCCGTGGATGTTTTTTTTTTAAAAAGGAAAAGATTCTGCAGAAGAGATTGTTTATTTGCTTGGCTGAAAAAAATATTGTTTGCAGCTAAAATAGAAATCAGTTTGCAGGCATTCTAGGGTATATTTCATCAACATGAGACATTCATGTATCACATTTTTCTCCAACACCCTCCCCCCCCCCTCCAATAAAACAAATCTCAGCTACACCACTTGATGTACAGAATTGCATTTTTTAAAAAAGTATTCAACAAATACCTTACAGTTTTAATCCTCATTAAGAAGTCACCTGGTTTTCTCCGCTCCAAACCACTATTTTGTGCAAGAGAAAGGGGTCAGATCTGGATTAAGCATCACTTGTGGTTCATTTTGAGATCAGCTAATTGTTATTTTATGAACTGCATAAGATTTAATTTAATTCAGTTGTGTTTTTAAAAATAGTAGGTTCAGAAAACTAACTTAAAAGGATACTGTGCCTTGAATAGACAGTGACAAGTTATCATTTCCCAAGGATTTAATGAAATAGAAAGAATTTTTTTTCAGGAATGGAAAATCTTATCCTCAAGCTAAGTTCCGTTGTTCCTTACACTGGGGCTTAGTCAGTACTTTGTTGAGGAAACAGGAAATTCAGATGTTCTGATGCATACCAAAAAAAGGGTAATCAGATTTAATAGATACTACTGAAATAAACATGTAAAACCTAATAGACAAATAGCTCTTAAGCAAGCTCGTTGGGATTTTTGTCTTGGTAGCTGTTTCCTTAAAAAATATATTTGTTAAATTGAAATTTCATATATTGTTTCCAAACATGCAAAGTAAGGAATTAAGAAAATTGTTCTTGACACAAAAGAAGCAATAGTAATAAAGACAGGTGCACTCTAGTCAAATTCTTCGGCTCTACTAGTGTACTGTATCTTGGTTGACTGCTAGCCTTTTCATTACTAGGATAAATATTCACCTCCATAGGTGGGATGTAGTTTCTCTACAGAAGATCACTGTATCTTTGGCTCTGACAGCTCTGCATACATCATGGACTCTTCTAAGCGATTTGTTTCCCTTTTCCAGATTAACACTCCTGGGCCTGGCAGTAATGAGAGACTAGTCCACTTTTCCCAGGACCCCCATCACCAAGAGTGAGTATAATTTACATCAATGATTCCTCATCATTACCAATGCCCAGACTTATTTATTATCTTTCCTGCTGTGTGACCAATATCCCAGAGCAGCATGGTACTGTGTGACTGTTTTATTTTAAGCCAAACATTACTTATATGCAAGGGAAACACCTGCCTTCCTATCTATATATGACTGTTTGGTTTCACGTTGTGAACTTAAGAGTTTATTAAAACAAGTAAATGCTGAATCAATCAACAAAGAAAACAGAGCTTTCTTTCCAAAAAGTTGTAATCAGTGCTATCCATATAATCAGTTAGCCATAGCACTCTTAAACATGTGATTAAATTCACTGATCCCAATGGAGAACCATACTCGAAGGAAACGCAAGTTGAAGACCTGGGTATGCAGCACTCTTGCCAGGCACAAATCCACATTGGGATCATTGGATTGGTAAATATATCCTGTAGTTTTAATTGAATCAGGGGCGGATTAATGCACGGGCCTATGGGTCCCCAGTAAAACTCACCTTAACACAGGACAACTGCATACAACCATTATATTAGTTTCATTTAAGTATAGTATATTGTGATATGATTTACTTTATTATTAATGCAGTATGTAAGCATTCTACAGGCCTATTTCTTCATGAATTTTATTACACGCTTGTGTTCTAATGGATTGGGGGGTAGTTATGCAGGGGGTGCGGAGGACCCCCAAGAATTCTTAAGTTGGCTCTGCATGTATATTATATCATGGTTACCATTATTGAACCTTTCAAATTAATGGAATAGAAATGTGACATGACAACTGAACTTGGTGGTGCTGTGTAACCCAGGAGTAAAATTAGACCCAGTGCAAAATCTGTAAATGTTAAGTTAAATAAACTGTTTTAGCTGTTTGGGTTTTAGGCATTGAAACTGAAGCCATCATATATATGCATAACGAATCAAAGTCAATCCACGAGCATCATTATACACAAGTTCTCTAGTTAGGCATGGTCATTTTTCATATCCTTAATTTTCCAGTTGAAACAGAAAAGTTACCTATGTACTTTTCACATTCAATTGTACTGGAATATAAAAACTTAAATCTAACCGGTCTTTTTGGCAGAGATAGTTATTCATTTATCAGGATTTAGTTATCAACATTTTTCTTCTTTACAACATGTGATTTTGTTCACTATGACTCCTGTTTTTGGTTGATCCCTAGCTCCTGCCCAGTCCAATTCTGATCCCAGCTCTAGGTTTCATCATTGTTTTAGTGATTTTAAAGTAAGTCACATTAACAGTGAAGTACAGGGCTGCATGCCAATTATGTATAGATGCTGCAGGAGTAGGCCTAGCTACTAGCTAGGCCTACTCCTAGCTGCTCTTTAAATTTGGACTATTTGTCTAATTTTCTTTCTCTAAGTCAAATGATACATATTTTATTAATTTTACAGTTTGATTCCTTTTATAATAGAAATGTTCCATTGTTTCCCCTTTAGTAGATAAATATTAGATATGTAACATTTTTACATATTAAGTAATGTATATTAAGTAATGTACATGTGAAACACACACCCAACTGTCAATTTAAAAAGAACTTGAAAAATATCAAGACAGTAATGGGATTGGAGTTTATACAGATAAATCATGGAATGGGAGCTTAGTCATACTTGTTGGGGTCATTGTCTTTCCTTGACAATCGGTGCTGAAGGATGGGGGGGCGTTGATATTAACTAATCAAATATTCCATTGAACAAGATGGACCTAAACTAACGGGACATGACCATAATACATGTAGCAAGGTGCCCTTCTGTCTGCAGACTCTCCCAGAGTCGTCTGGTATGGAGGGAAACTATTCTGGAGTTGCAGTGGGTGTGTATGTGTGGTATACAATAAAAGTTGGCACTCTCACATTTTGGTGGTGTTGAGGTTCTTTCTCCCTAATTCTTGCCATTTCTCCTTGAATTAAACAGGAGGTTGAAGCACACTGTAGGACACATTCCAATCAGATGAGTAATATTTGGCCTCCACTAGTAACTGGAGAAATGCCAAGTAATTTGAGTTCCCTTCTTAGAGTGTTATTGGCGCAACCCCCATCCCCCCCCCTCCCCCTCCCCCATCCTTCAGCACTGATTGTCAGGGAAAGACAGTGACCCCAACAAGTATGACTAAGCTCCCAGTCCATGACTAAGCTAAACCCTGGAGACTAAAAACAAGCAAGTTGCCTCAACTCTTAAAACCACATTGCCACCAGCACAAATACAGACAATCTTAAAAACATGTATGAAATCAATTATACTCTTCTTTAAATGTAATGAAAATGTATATTAGCTTCATAACAAATACACGTGTGTGTGTTTATATATTCAAAATCTTGCATATGGTATGCACTTTCTATCCACCATCCTTACGTCTGTGTTAGGATTATGATTCACACTGTTTATGCCCATATTCAACATTGAAACTACCTATATCAACAGTTATAATGGTAAAACCTTACATTAAAATGTCAACTTTTCTTAGTTTGTTCATTAACCATTCTAATCACTCAAAATGCTTTTCGGGGAAAAAAAAAGTCCACCGATTTCTATGTGTCCAAAATAATGATTAAATTTATTCATTGAATTGTATTTTGTGTCTTTAACACTTTTATTAAATTTTCTATGGAAGGGAAAGGTTCGTTTAAGTTTTTTTTTAACCAGGTGGTTGTTAGGACATGGAGGGTGAGAAATTGGACTCGGTAGTATTTTATGGGCACTATGAGTGCCCTTAGGGTACCAAAATGGTGTCCGAGGCACGCGCGCACATTTCTGATGCGAAGCACACCTGACGCCATTTTGGTAAAGGAGGGGGAAGAGGAGGACATGGAAGAGGTGTAGGTGGAAGAGAAGGAAGAGGAAGGGAGGCGGCAACCTAGACAGCCCCTTTCTGGCCGGGCTGTACGTGATGAACTAATTCAAGTGTGATACCAGCAACCTCAACCCCAATTCCCCATTCACCAACAGTACCACAATCCTTACCTTCCCTCTGTCACTGATCATCTCATCGACCTGTTGGCCACAACGCAAAAATAAAAGCTAACAAAATAAACATTCTAAACCAGATTTATAAATGAAATAATGCCATGTTGCATACAAACTTAAACTAATTGTTCCTTTATCGTCGCTGGGTCAAAATCCTGGAACTCCCTCCCTAATACCCTCATGGACTGCAGCGGTTCAAGAAGGCGGCTCACCACCACCTTCTCAAGGGCAATTAGGGATGGGCAATAAATGCTGGCCTTGCCAGCGACGCCCACATCCCATGAACAAATTAACAAAAAATTACCCTTGTGAATTCTCTTAGGGCTGGATTTTGAATGACCCGTGGAGTCGGGTTTGGAGGCGTGTGGGGGGTTAAAGTAGCAGATTCTGGGGTCCCGACCCCATCTCGACTCCAACACGCCTCCACGCAATTTTGACAAAATCGGTCGCGGGGTTCTCGACTCCGTCCCGCCTCCAAGAGGCGGGAGAGGCCATTACGCCCTTAACAATCTCCAAAGTGGCTCAGTAATGCCATTTTGAAGCATTTTAGGTAGTTTAACCCTTTTCCCACGTGAAGCACGCCTGATGGGAAACACTCCAGTGAAACCTGGTGGGAGCACAAGTGGATTGCTGACTCTCAGCTGCAGCTCAATCTTTAAATAGGAGATTTGATCAGCCATCAATTGCAGGTGGCAGGACTTTGTTGTCACAGGTCTGGGGGAACTTTTAGAAGGCATAACCACAGCTCTGGAAGTTTGGAGCCTGACACCCATCTGCAGTGTGACCTCCTGGGAACCCCCTCTCGCCACCCTCATTGAGGGCTTCCTCAACTGAGACATATACCAGAGGCATGGGAGCCATTTATTTCCTTCTCTCCTGGGTATCCGATGAGGACAAACAACAGCCGCGGCACCAGCAGAACCATGAACAACAGCAGCACCAACAGCAGCAGCAACAGCAGCAGCGCCAAGCTGCTGCTCACCCACCTGAAGCTGCACAGGACAGAAGGGGCCAGCGCATGGAAGGCCGTCGGCGCAGGAGATACCCCCCAAACAGGGTCTACAGACAGAGGGTCAGCTACCTCAACATGTCTGAGCAGCAGTGCCAAAGGCGGCTCCGACTTTCGCGAGAGGTAGTGGGTGACATCTGCGCAATGGTGCAGCAAGACCTGGAGCCCAGAGGACCAGGTGGACGCCCCTTACCAGTGGCTGTCAAAGTCACCACCGCACTCAACTTTTTTGCCTCAGGCTCATTCCAGGGATCAGCAGCAGACATCTGCGGCATCTCCCAGGCGGCCGCACACACCTGCATCACGCAGGTAACCAATGCCCTCTTTGCCATCGCGCACAATCACATCCATTTCACCAAGGATCGAGCAAGTGTCACGGCGCGTGCGGTTGGATTAGCTAATCTGGCAGGCTTTCCAAGGGTGCAGGGCGTCGTTGACTGCACACATGTGGCCCTTAAGGCACCCCATCGCAATCCAGGTATTTTTGTCAACCGCAAGGGCTTCCACTCCCTCAACGTTCAGCTGGTGTGTGACCACAACAAGGAAGTTCTACATGTTTGTGCCAAGTACCCTGGCAGTTGCCATGACTCCTTCATACTGCGCCAGTCTAGTGTGCCTCCGCTATTCAGTCCGCCAGACCAACTTCACGGATGGTTACTTGGAGACAAGGGCTATCCCCTGAAGACGTGGCTAATGACGCCGTTGAGGAGCCCATCCAACGCAGCTGAGGAGAGCTACAACTCCAGCCACATTTCCACCAGAGCCATAATCGAGCAAACCATCGGTATGCTGAAGATGCGCTTCAGATGCCTGGATAGATCAGATGGAGCCCTGCAATACTCAGCAGCCAGGGTCTCCAGAATCGTCGTGGTTTGCTGTGCACTTCACAACATGGCACAGTGTCGTGGCTTACAGATGCCGGAGGACCAAGTGGCTCCTCACATAGCCTCCTCAGATGAGGAGGAGGAGGAGAGAGAGAACGAACAACTTGCAGAGGCCCCTCAACCAGCGGCAGCATTACGCGAGACCATAGCTGCCCGGAATGCAAAGAATGCACTCATCTTGGCCAGATTTGCTTAGCCTAGACAAGAAAGCACTTTTGCCTCGCAGCTTCTTACCAGAGCTACGACAATGGCCCAGACCCAGCGGATCCCTAACAATGTGACCACCATACTGACAATTGCAAGTTATCCTAAGGCCTCATTGTGGAAGTCCCATTAGCGAAATGACAGACGCCACAACTGCAGCTGTAGCCATCAGAGTTTTTATTTAAACTTTAGACCTGATGGCTTTTTCACAATACACATCAAAATTCACCCAAGTGACTACCCTTGTGACTATTTGTGCAGTTTCTTTCTCTTACGCTTGCTCCTACGTGGTGCTTCCCCTGTGGCTTCAGCAGAAGTGGAGGCCCCCTGCTCACTTTGTTGCTGCTCCTGTCTCGACTCCTTTGGCGGGCGTCCTCTGGGGTTGCAAACCTGAGAGGGCTCGGCAACAGTCTGCTGCTCCTGCGGCTGGGCAGGGGTTGAGACGCAGATCTCACTTGGGTGCGGACTCTGGTGGGGCTCTGAGCGAGGATCCGTCAGTGGCATGGAAGTGTGAGCGCTTGGAGAGGAGCCCCCACCTCCTTGTTGTGTGCCACCAACATCCCTCTCAGGGGTCAGGTCCACCTCAGCGCTTGCAAGTGGCTTGAGAGCACCTTGCTGCACATCAGGGGGGCCATGGGGACCCATATCTGCACTGGCAGTCCTACTCAGAAGGACTTCCATGAAGGTTTGCTTTCTCTGTTCAATAGATGACCATCGCTCCTCCAGAGATGTCATTCTATTCAGAACACTCACCATGTTTTCTGCACTCTGGCGACTAATCACCTCCATGGAGGTTGCCATCCTTTCCATGGTGATGCGTTCATGCGCCAATGACTCCACAAAGGCTCTGCTCATGTTCGCTATGGACTCCTCCATTCGCTCCACACTCGCGACCCTGGAGACAAAACCTGTCAGAGACTCCTGCATCTGTTCCTGGAGTCCCAGCACCACTGATCTTATGGATGGACCCAGAGGCAGATAGTCGACATGCAGCTGAGCCGAGCTAGGAGAGTCCTGCGCCCTCCGACTAGGACTCTCCACTGCTGTCCCTGTCTCCACCATCTGCTGATGCTCACTTGTGAGCTGTGATACACCAGGTGACAACACTACTCTATGTCCCGAGGGTCCCACCGAGGTGTGAGTGTCTGCGCTGGTGCTGGGTGCGCTGAGTTCTGCTGACGCTGCGCCCTCAGAGGTTGCAGCTTCCTCTGAGGAGTCTGTCTGCTCAGGCTGTTCTTCCTGGCTAGTGGGGGCGGGTGCTTGCGATGGTCCTGTGGGGGAGTAAAGGAAAGAGTCAGAGATGTGATGCCAAGGTTACATGCACATTGCATATTGCAGATGATCATAAATCCATCTGTTAGAGTTTCAGATTCATTATCAGCGACTCATGCAATGTCAATGAGAGAGATGGAACACTATTCAGTCACCAGCTTGCTCTGGTGCACCCGTCTGTCCGTCCCCCACTTGCGTTTCCTCCTCTATGCCCACGATCTCCAGGACCGCATCCTCCCAGGGGGTGAGCTGGGCTAATGAGGGTGGCCCTCCTCCTGTCCTGGCTCTTTCCCTTTTATTGTGAGCTCTCTTTTCCTGCAATGAGGGAGACAAGTGGAGTTTGAGTGAGATTGAAGGAGTGAGTGTAGAGAATCCATAGCATAGATGCTTAGAAGGAGACAAAGATGGATTGAGCTGGCGAGACTAAGGGCCCTCCCTGTGTGTTGTAAGTTGTTTTCAAAGCATGACAGTGATAGGGAGTGTGAGGGCTGCATAGTCGAATAGTAAGGTGAATGTGACCATAGAGGGAGAGGGAATGGGTAAGGGTGCATGGATGTCAGTGTCAAGTGGGATATGGAGGAAGAGGTTGCTAAAGCTGAGTGCTGGTGAGGAGAGGCAATGGGGATCAGATTGAGGGTGAAGGGAAAGTCATACTCACTTTAGCAGTACGTAGAAGGTCATGAAACCTCTTCCTGCACTGGATCCAGGTTCTGCATGTGACTGATAAAGAGGTGACCTCCTGGGCGATCTGGACCCACACAGCCTTTGTCTGCTGGGGAGGCTTCTTCCTCCCTGAGGAGGGGAAGAGCACCTCCCTGTTGGGTCATGCTCCATCCACCAAAGCCTGAAGGGCAACGTCATGGAACCTGGGAGCAGCCCTGGGCCGTTGGCTGGCCATTCCTGCTGCAGGTTTTTAGATTAGAGGTCCAAAAGCTTGGCAGCCTGCAGAGGAAGCAAGGCTTGTTGCAGACCTTAAATGCAGCAGCAATGATGACGTCATCGGAGGCGACTTTCAGACTGGAAAAACTCACTGGCCATGGGTTCCCACATGTTGGAACTCAATTGGCCAATTAAGTTAAAATCGCATCATTCATCCACATTAATCTGGAGTCGGGGGGGGCAACACGAAATGCGGGTAACACGACCCCAACCCGACCCCAAGACAAAATCCAGCCCTTAGTGTCTGTCTTCCGTGTGCCTTTGCCTGTCCTAGTGCTTCTATGTAGTGGTACCCCAGTGGCTGCAAATTGACTGGTGGAAGGCTGCTAACTTTCAGTGGCAGAGACTGCAGATGGCCTTGGAGGACGACCTCGAGCAGCTCTGGGCCTAGAGGATCCGGCTTCAGACTGCACCATCTCGGCATTGGCGGCAGCAGTCTGGGCTGGCTGGCTGACAGGCAACAACAAGGGCACTGGCAGAGTGGATGGGGTGGGAGCACGAATGCTGTCATGCTGAGAGAGGACAGCATGTTCGTGCTGTATGGAGCCACTGCCACTCCCCCAGGGCGGTGCCTCAGCAATCCTAGTAATCTGTTGGAGGATAGAGTGCTGGCCTGCTGTGACACTCTGCAAGCCCCTTTGAACATTGGTATCCACAGCCATGATGGCAGCAGTCTGAGTTTGCTTGGGAGCAAGCTGACCTTGCAAGACTTCAGTCTGAGCTTCCACTGCAGTACTCAGACCTTTGGTGGCTGCTGCTTGTGCTGCAATGGAAGCTGAGACATCGGCCATCAGACGCTGCATCATGGTTGGGTCCACAAGTGTGTTAATGGAGTTGTCCACCACTTTCAAGCTGGAAAGGATCGGCTCCAAGCTCTGCGCAAAGCCCTGTGCCAAGATAGTGTTGGACTCCTCCATGCTCCTTGACATAGACCGCAGGCTTTCTGGCAGGCTTCCAATGTACCAAGTATTTTGTTGCCTTCTTCTGTAGCCTGGTCCATCAAATGCTCATCTGAGTCCTCTGCAGCAGAACTCGCTTGCGACCTCACCCTTCGGCGAGCTGGCACCTACTGGCTGCAGCGCACATGTGCCTGGTGTCTCACCACATGCAGATCCTGCCTTTAATCTGTCCTCTAAGATACGTGCAGTGTCATCTGAGCTGATGGCTGCGAGTGTGAAATCAAGTGACTGTGGGTCTTCATCACCAGTGTCTTCTTGGTCTTCCTCCACTGCCTGGCCAGATTGCACCTCTTGGGTATCTGAAAGGAAAAAGGCACAAGGGTAAGGTTGCGGTGAGGGGAGGGGGAGAAAATAAGAGGTGCGTGCTTACACCATCTGCAGCTTGTAAGTCAGATTGTGGAATGAGGAGGAAGTGGATGTGAGAAGGAGGATTAGGATACCGTCATCTTCAATAGTTTCAGCCCCGCCACTGGCCACGGCCTCAGCAATGGCCCTTTCGATAATGGCCAGCATCATCTCCTACATGGGGGTTAGAGCATGCTGGCACGCCCCTCCCCCTCTGGTTAGTTCTTTCTGCCTTCGGTTGTGCACCCCCTTCTCCTGCAAGAGAGAGGGATGTGTGTAAGTATGTGTCGTGCAAAATATTTGGGTGATGTAGCTGCCATGGGTGAATGGTTGGCAGTGTGTGCACGCTGTGAGATGTTGGTGTGAGGCATGCAACAATGCTGAGTGTGTGAGGGTGTGGTGAAACATATGCATATTAGGTATGAGCCCTGATTGATAGAGACTGCTGGTAGGTGAGTGATGGGGGTGCGGTGATTTGAACAGTGGCTGAGGCTAGTGGTGCAGTTGGTAGGATATGGCATTTGAAGATGCATTCACTGAGTTTGACCATTCGTGTGAGGTCATTAAACTTCTTGCAACACTGCATCCAGACTCCTGGCATTGACCTCCTATCTGGCCCTACTGCCTTTTCACCGTGAGTCTGGAAGGCCTCCTTGCCCCCCTGCGGATACTGGACGTCTCTCCTCGTTTCCACCTCCTCCACCAAGACCTCTTGTGCAGCGTCGGAAAACCTGGGAGCCCACTCTCTGCCATGTTCTGCCATTCTTCTGTCTTTCTTAGGTCAGCTTCAGCTCACAAAGGACTCCCAGCACCTGCTCCAGCTACAATGCACCTCCCCTTTAAGAGGGCAGCAACTTCGTGCTGCCTGCATTACATCAAACGGGCGTGGGATAATTGCACATCATGATCCCCGCGCCAATTTTCAGGGGCTATCCAATTTAGCTGCCTGAATTTCTTACCAGAAACAGTGGTGGAAGTGGAATCCATAATTGCTTTTGAAAGAGAAGTGGATCAATATTTGAAAAAGAAAAACTTGCGAAGGTATGAGGAAAGAGTAGGGGAATAGGACTAAGTGGATAGCTCTTTCACAGAGCCAACACAAGCGCAATGGGCCAAAATGACCTTTTTCTGGACTGCAAAATTGCATGGGGTAGAATATCCGCTGGGGTTACCCGACCTTCCACCCTAACATGGGCGGAAACACCGTTTCTTCTGGTTTTCCGCCAATCTACCTTGAAGTTACGGAAAACAATGGGGAGAACCCCTGCAGCATTTACTGCCATATGATTTTAGGTTGTTGTTTGTTGTCGTAAAAAGTATGTTTCATTCTCTTGGCATCTAAAGCAGAAAAATAGCTCTTCTAGTGTTCTAAGAAGCTACTTAACATGCATTTTTTTGTAATGTTAAACAACCACCTTGGCAGTGGAATTTTTCAAGCTGAATGCTTGTTTGCACTCAAATCAAAGTCATAAAAGAGTTAGTGAGGACTCTTAAACGTCCCATAAAATGTACCATTAAATAACAGAATATAACAGTATAGCCTGGGGTTGCACTATTGTAGTGGTTGTTTAATGGCCAAAATGCACGTACTGGGCTGCCATGTGATAGCACATGCTCATAAAGATGTGTGTTATTAAAATCTATCCCTTTTCTCCCACAGCCTTTGGTTTTGCCCTGCGGCCAGGAAGGATCACAGCCAGGTACAAAATACTGTAGCCAAGAACTGTTTGCGTCATGCTCCTGCATATGCAGGCCTCCAGTTCTAGTTTTTTTTTAAACCAACTGTTAAGCCATTAATTGGCCAGCATAACACACCCTGGCTTCTTATCAACCATAAAAACAATCTGTAATCAGCTTTCAGCCACTCCGACAGGATAGAATAGATTTACTGATATAATTTTGGCACTTTGCTTAACATGCTTGTGGATATATTGTTTCTTTAAAAAAAAACTTATTTGTATGCACGAGAGTGAAAGAACTTGTCCAGTCTCCATTGGTTTAATTAGCCTTGGATATGAAAATGGTTTCCCTGGTATGTTTCTAGAATGTTTGAACTCTTAAAAGCTAGAACGTAGATTGCCAAAAATTATATATTTTTTTTTACTATTTACAACATGACATTTCTATAATGTGGTTGATGCTTAAATTATTTGAAAGGTAAATATGAGAAGAGTATTTTTAATTAAAAAAAACTTCTGGTAAAGTCTTTCAAGGGTAGCATTTGTACCAAATTACAAATATAACATGGTTTTAGATTATTCAAAGAAAACTGGAAATATTCAGCATTTAAAAATACAGAAATGCTATTTTTAGTTATTCAAAAACTGGTGAGCAGAGATCTCAGTTAGCTGAAGAAGAATTATGATCCACAAGATGCCTGCCCTACCTCGGGTTTCTTCATTCTGTACCATTTCTCTTCTACCCCATAAAGAATCTTAGTGGTAACGCTGAGATGCTATTTCTTTTGCCATGAATTAAAATTGTTCTGCTTTGACAATGTACTATTTATTGTTAGGAGCTGCTCTTTACAGATGTAATTGCATTGTTGACCTTAAAATGATAGTGACTGACCATTTTTTTGAATAAAAAGTGATAAATATTTTACACATTTGCACTTCAGTCTTGCTCAACTTTATGATACTATTATAGAGTTGCTCTAATTAGAATAATTCTTAGGGCCAAGAAAATTTGATCTTCTCATGGAATTTAACTTCACAAAAATAAAACAGCATTAAAATAACAGTAATACAAAAGCAAAATACTGCGGATGCTGGAAATCCAAAATAAAAACAGAAAATGCTGGAAATACTCAGCAGGTCAGACAGCATCCGAGGAGAGAAATAGAGTTAATGTTTCAAGTCGATGACCTTTTGTCAGAACGGTCTGACGAAAGTTCATCAACTTGAAACGTTAACTCTGTTTCTCTCTCCACAGATGCTGCCTGACCTGCTGAGTATTTCCAGCATTTTCTGTCTTTATATTAAAGTAACAGTGGGATGTTATAGTACAGGAGATGCCCATAACAGAAGGAGTTAGATCATAGCATAGTTAATATCAAGTGAAGTCCCTGCAATATTTTCTATTGATGTCCATATAATTTCAGGCATTGGCTAAAGCCAGATGTTTTCTGGCACAGAAATTCAAAAGAGTCTTTGTTGGCATCCATAATGAACAATTGAGACTAATTTATTTGGCATTTCAAAGTATATTTGTAATTTTTACAGAGTGCCATAATTTCTAATCACTTTTTAAGAAATCCATATCCTGTAGTAAAACTAATAAATATCTATTTTACATTTTTTAAATATCCTTTCTCCTCCAAAAAACCCCACACTTTTTTGACATTTATCTCAAACACCAAATACTTTCAGTCTGTAGATTAGTGGCACTTTCTGCTAAATAGGGTATCCTAATAAATTCAGAATGAAGTAATAGCAAAATGCACAAAGTAGTATGCTTTTTAAAAAACTGACAAAAAGTTCACTGCGCAGCCTAACTCAATAAAATGGAGCTCCTTATCAAACCTTATAATTTAAATAGAAGATATATGAAAGCCGCCATGTCCCTGTCTTCTAGAATTCTGTTCCTTGCTACATCTATCTGCCTTCAAAGGCCTTCTTAAGGCTTTGACCATGTTTTCAGTCCCTACTTGAGGTCCACCATTTCCTCTTGTAAAACACTTTGATGTGAAAAGCCATATACATACAAGTTGTGGTGTTGTAACCAACAGCACAACAGACCTGTGTTTGAGAGTAACATAGTTGTGTGACTTTCTTTAGCTTGGTTACCTGCAAGAAGTCCATGGAGACAGTACACCCAGAAAAACCAGCTCATTACAAACATCTAGTGGGTAAGATCATTTTCATGGCGCAATGCTGAATAGATATGTTGTTTTCTTTTTACTGTAAGAGTTTAGGTGAGGGGGAAGTTGTTTAGTGAGCAGTTAATGTTTTTTCTATATGATCGTTAAATACACAATTATAAATTCCGAATACATTAGGAAGTATATTAGCTTAGAAATGTCATGTTATTTCAAATAAGAAGCAGTTACTCAAATGTAAGAGTTTTTTGTATTCTTCATAGAATTATACAGCCAGAAGGAGACGATTCAGCATTATCATGCCTATGCTGGCTCTCTAATTAGTTCCTTGCCCCATTTGATTTAAAAAATTTCTTTCTCAAATATTTATTCACCTCCATTTTAAAAACTGCTATGGATTCTGCTTCCACCACTGTCAATCCATTACCATGATGCGGAGATGCCGGTGTTGGACTGGGGTGGACAAAAATGAGAAGTCGCACAACACCAGGTTATAGTCCAACAGATTTATTTAAAATTACAAGCTTTCGGAGCTGTTGCCCCTTCGTCAGGTAAAGGTACAATGAGGGAATCTACAGTATTACACAGTATATAAACACAGAAAGCAATTTGTCTGCAGAGATACAATCAAATGCCGCCCTGAAAGATTGTGTCTCTGCAGACAAATTGCTTTCTGTGTTTATATACTGTGTAATATTGTAGATTCCCTCATTGTACCTTTACCTGATGAAGGGGCAACAGCTCCGAAAGCTTGTAATTTAAAATAAATCTGTTGGACTATAACCTGGTGTTGTGCGACTTCTCATTTTAATCCATTACCAAACAACCCTCTGCGTTAAAAAAAATTCTCCTAACATCTCCTTTCATTCTTTTGGCTCGTGAGCCCTTCCTCATCCATGTGCTGCCCCTTGGCAACATCATCTGCAGATATTGAGTCAACTTTCACATGTATGCTGATGACATCCTGCTCTACCTCCCCATCACTTGTCTTGATCCCTCCAATGTCTCTGTGTTATCAGATTGCTTGTCTGGCATGCAATCTTGGATGAGTCACTGTTTCCTCCAGTAAACATTGTGAAGACCAAAGCCTTCATCTTTGGCCCCCACCACAACTCAGTACCCTCACCACTCACTCCATTCCTTTCCGGTCACTATCTGAGCCTTAAGTAGGCTGGCTCTGACTCCATGGCCGGAATTTTAATTTGGAGGCAGCTAGGGAGCTCGGGGGGGGGGGGGGGGGGAGCTGAACGAATTTAATGGCAGGGCCTGATTAACATTTTGAATCTCTGTTTCCGCCCCCCCCCCCACCCCCACCCCGAGCTCCCTGGCTGCCTGTCGGGCGGGAAGGCCTGCGGTGCCAGGCCGCAGAGATGGCGGGGGGGTGGGGGGGGCGGTGGTTGGAAGGCCGGAGGGTGGAATCGGAGGCCAGAATGAGGGTTGGAAGGCCACAGGGGGGTTGAAAGGCCACGGGGGGGGTCGGAAGGCCAGACGGGGGATCGGAGACCACAGGCCTCGTTGGAGGGGGGGGGGGGTCCAATTGCAGGGGGTTGGGAAGGCAGGAATGCTGGATCCACCAGGTAAGTGGAAAGGCACTTACCTCCTGGATCCAGCAGTCCTCGCCTCCCTGTAGCTGCCGGGTTCCCCAAGGCCTGGAAAACCACCCACTCACAGTTGAATTTAAAATGGTTGGTCACCATGAGGCACGCAGCCTCATTATAATATTTAAAGTGCCAACCCACCTCCTGCGAGTGTGTTGGCTACCCGCCCCCCCCCGTCCCCCCGTCCCCGTCCCGCCTCCGTTAAAACCAGAAGTGGGCAGTTGGGGTCGGGTTCTGATTTTTAACTCTTTAACCTCCCACCCAACCCCCCTGTTTTTTGGGGGTTAAAATTCCCCCCCATATTTCTTCATCACGAGGACTGCCCACTGCCACCTTTGTAACATCCCCTCCCCCACCCCTAACTCCAAAACCCTCACCTTCAGATTTGAATACTTCAATGCTGTCCTCTTCTTCTCCACCCTCCATAAACATCCAATATTCTACTACCTTTATCCTATCCCATGCCATGTCTTGCTCATCCATTGTCCCTGTTCTCACTGACCTACATTTGCTTCTGGTCCCCCAGTGGCTCAAATTTAAAATTCTCACCGTTTAAATTGTTCTATTGCCTTGACCCTCCCTATCTCTGTAACCACTGCCAAAGATAGAATCCCCCCCCCCTCCCCCCCACACCAAAACTGTCCGTTCCTCTGACTCTGGCCCCCTTCCCTTAACCTGATCATTGGTGGGCGTGCATGCTTTCAGCTGCTTAAACCCTTCGCTCTGGAATTGTCTCCCTAGACCCCTCCGCCTCTCGATATTTCTCTCCACCTTTAAGACCCTCTTTAAAACCCAATTCTTTGGTCTCCTATCCTGATAACTCCTCTTTTGCTCAGCGTCCATTTTTTCTTATTGCCTTCGTGAAAAAGAAGAAAGATTGCATTTATATAGCACTTTTCACGACCTCAGGACATCCCAAAGTGCTTTGCAGCCATTGAAGTATATTTGAAGTGTAGTCACTGTTGTAATGTAGGAAATACAGCAACCAATTTTGTGCACAGCAAGGTCCCACAAACAGCAATATGATAATGACCAGATAATCTGTTTAGTGATATTGTTTGAGGAATAAATATTGGCCATGAAACCGGTGAGAACTCCACTGTTCTTCTTCTAATAGTGCCACAGAATCTTTTACATCCACCTGAAAGGGCAGATAGGGCCTCAGTTTAACATCTCATCCAAAAGATGGCACATCCCGACAGTGCAACAGTCCCTCAGTACTCGACTGGAGTGTCAGCCTAGAATTTATGCTGAAGTCTCTAGAGTGAGACTTAAACCCACAACCTTCTGACTCTGGCAAAAGTGCTACCACTGAGCTACGGCTGCCTCTAAAGCACATTGCAATGTTTTTCAGTGTTCAAAGTGCTGTATCATTTCTGTTTTTTGTTGTTGTTATGTTGATGATCTTAATTTAATGACCTCTTGTTCTGGCTCACTGACCAGTAGAAACAGTTTTTCCTGGTTTACCTTATTAAAACCTCTCATAATTTTGAATACCGCAATCAGATCTTCTCTTAACCTTCTTTGTTCTAATGAAAAGATCTGCCCCAGTTTCTCAGATTTCTACTCATAACTAAAGCCTCTGGTCCCTGGTATCATAATGAATTTATTTGACATCTCTCCATGGCCTTGACATCCTTCCTCAAGAAAGCTGCCTAAAACGGTAGATAATCAATAACCCATCATATGTGGCACCCGATCAAATGCCTTTTGAAAATCTATAAACACAACATTCATTTACTTTATCAATACACTCTTATTTCCTCAAAAAATTCTATTAAATTAGTCAGACATGACTTCCATTTTACAAATCCAAGCTGCCTGTCCTTGATTAACTCATGTTTTTCTAGGTGAGTATTAATTTCATTTACATTATGGCCTCTATCCCTTTCTCCCATTGTGAACAGAGATGTTACATTGGCAACCCCCCAGTTCTCTTAGACAATTTACATATCCAAGGATGCTTGAATGATTGTATTTGGAGCCTCTGCTATTTCCTCTCTGACTTCCCTCAGCATTCCAGGATGCTGAAGGAAGTGGCGGTAGGGATTGTAGATGCATTGGTAATAATTTTTCAAAACTCCCTGGATTCCGCTAAGGTCCCGGCAGACTGGAAAACTGCTAATGTAACACCCTTATTTAAAAAGGGCAGTAGACAGAAGGCTGGTAACTATAGACCGGTTAGCCTAACATCTGTGGTAGGTAAAATTTTGGAGTCCATTATTAAGGAAACAGTAACAAGACATTTGGATAATCATAATTTAATAGGACAAAGTCAGCATGGTTTTACGAAGGGGAAGTCATGTTTGACAAATTTGCTGGAGTTCTTTGAGGAAGTAACATATAGAGTGGATAAAGGGGAACCAGTGGACGTAGTGTATTTAGACTTCCAAAAGGCATTTGACAAGGTGCCACACAAAAGATTATTGCTTAAGGTAAAAAATCACGGGATTGGGGGTAATATTCTGGCATGGATAGAGGATTGGCTATCTAACAGAAAGCAAAGAGTTGGGATAAATGGTTCATTCTCAGACTGGCAATCAGTAACTAGTGGTGTTCCACAGGGGTCAGTGCTGGGTCCCCAACTCTTCACAATCTATATTAACGATTTGGAGGAAGGGACCAAGTGTAACATATCAAAATTTGCAGATGATACAAAGATGGGAGGGAAAGTAGTGAGTGAGGAGGACATAAAAAACCTGCAAGGGGACATAGACAGGCTAAGTAAGTGGGCAGAGATTTGGCAGATGGAATACAGCACTGGAAAGTGTGAGGTGATGCACTTTGGCAGGAAAAATCCTAGAGCAATTTATTATCTTAATGGCAAGAAACTGGAGAGTACTGAAGTGCAAAGGGATCTGGGGGTCCTGGTGCACGAAACTCAAAAGGTTAGTATGCAGGTGCAGCAAGTGATTAAGAAGGCAAATGGAATGTTGGCTTTCATTGCTAGGGGGATAGAATATAAAAATAGGGAGGTATTGCTTCAGTTGTACAAGGTATTGGTGAGACCGCACCTGGAATACTGCATACAGTTTTGGTGTCCTTACTTAAGGAAAGACATCCTTGCTCTCGAGGCAGTGCAAAAAAGGTTCACTCGGTTAATCCCGGAGATGAGGGGGTGGTCATATGAGGAGAGGTTGGGTAGATTGGGACTCTACTCATTGGAGTTCAGAAGAATGAGAGGCGATCTTATTGAAACATATAAGATTGTGAAGGGGTTGGATCGGGTGGATGCGGGGAGGATGTTCCCGATGACGGGTGAGACGAGAACTAGGGGACATAGTCTTAGAATAAGGGGCTGCTCTTTCAAAACTGAGATGAGGAGGAACTACTTCACTCAGAGGGTGGTAGGTCCATGGAATATGCTGCCACAAAAAGCTGTAGAAGCTACAACATTAATTAAATTTAAAACAGAAATAGACAGTTTCCTAGAAGTAAAGGGCATTAAGGGTTACGGGGAGCGGGCAGGAATTTGGACATGAGTCTAGGTTCGGATCGGTCATGGCCCTGTGGGTAGTGGAGCGGGCCCAATACCATCAGGGCAAGTACCTTTTCCACCAATTATTTTCAGTACTACTTCCTTATCTATACTTATAGTGGTTAGCACTGGTGCCTCACAGCGCCAGAGACCCGGGTTCGAATCTGACCTCGGGTGACTGTCTGTGTGGAGTTTGCACATTCTCCCCGTGTCTGCGTGGGTTTCCTCCGGGTGCTCCGGTTTCCTCCCACAGTCCAAAAATGTGTGGGTTAGGTTGATTTGGCTATGATAAATTGACCCTTAGTGTTAGGGGGGATTAAATATGTGGGGTTATGGGGATAGGATGGGATATGTTAGGGGGAATTAAATACGTGGGGTTACGGGGGTAGGGTGGGATATGTGTACTGTGGGGATTAAAGCAGGGACAGGGTACTGGATTTGGATGATCAGCCATGATCGTATTGAATGGCGGAGCAGGCTCGACGGGCCGAATGGCCTACTCCTGCTCCTAGTTTCTATGTTTCTATGTTTCTATGTTTATTGTATCTAATTGCTCCACCTCCTCCTGTACCTTTTTGTTCTCACTACCACCGAGGCAAATATTGGTTTAATATCTCCGTCATCCCTTCATCCACCAAATGGCCCATACACTTTCTTTACTAATCCTTTACTATTTCCCTTTGTTACCTACCTGCCTTCCTTCATGCCATCTCTTAGCTTTTCTAATCTTTTGTTGCTTCCCCTCTATATTGATTTTCTTTTGTGCTATTACCCCTCGATTTGTCATATGTTTCTCTTGTTAAGTCTTATTTCAATTTCTCTATGCATCCAAGAAACTCCTAGTTTCGCTGCACCACCTATACTTCTTGTGGGAAAATGTCTTGTCTGTAGTCTGATCATTTCCTGTTTGAATGTTTCCCGTTGTTTGAGCACTGTCTCACCTCATTTGCCGATTTTCTTTCCAATTAGTTCCCTTTTTATCTTATTGAAATTAGATTTTTCTGCTCAAGTGCCTTTACCTTTCCTGTCTCTTTTTCAATGTTTTTGTTGAACCTAAATATGCGAAAGTTGCTGTTTGCTATAGTTGTCTACTTGCCCCAGTTCATTTCCTAGAACTAGATCCAGCCTCTTTGCTTGTTGGACTAAACGTATACAGATCTAGAAAGCATTCTTGGACACATTGTAGAAACTCCTCCCCTTCTCTTACCCTAGGCTACGTTTGGATAACTAAAGTTACCCGTTATTATGACCATCTTATTCCTGCACTTTTCTCCAATTTATATATTTACATCTCTACATATTTTTTTCTCTATTTCCTTTCCAGCGCTCAGCGATCTATAATATACCCTCAATAGAGTGACAGTTCCCTTCACTCTAACTAAATCGATTCAGAGGTTCTAAACTGTGGCAAGCTGTGACAGTCCAGGGGGTGGTACCGGCTCTGTTGACCTCCCCCACTTAGACAAAAGATCTACGTGCCCCAGGTAGGCCCGATATCTGTCACTCGAGAAGCCGGTTTGCCTATTTCACTGGGCGCATAGGACACCGATCCTACCCTGATCTGCTCCTAGGCCGGGGACACAGAAACTCCCTGCATAGGGTGTCCCTGCCCCTTCTTATGCCACTGGCTTTGCATGGGGCAGTCAGAGGCTCCACCTCTTTAAAAAATCCCAACATTAGCACAGAACCAGCATATCTTGGATCCAGCCTAATTTCTGAACCGTCTGGTGTATTCTCATCAAAGTTGCAGAAAGATTGCGCCGGAAGGGCCGCATACTTTTGGCTTCATTTTCTGACATTTCCTTGAAAAGTCCTCCGTATCGACATGTCCAGTTGGCAGTGTAGGAATCATAGAATCATTACAGCATGGAAGAAGGCCATTCTGTCCGTCGAGCCCATGCCGACTCTCATCTAATCCCTTTCCCCGTAGCCTTGCAATTTTTTTTCTTTCAGATACTTATCCAACTCCCTTTTGAAAGATAAGATTGAGTCTGTCTCCACCACCCTTTCAGGCAGTGCAATCCAGATCTTAACCATTCGCTGCGTAAAAAAGCTTTTTCTTACCTCGCCTTTGGTTCTTTCTCGTAAATCTGTGTCCTCTGGTTCTCGACCCTTCTGCCAATGGGAACAGTTTCTCTCTATCTACTCTGTCCAGATTCCTCAAGATTTTGAATACCTCTATCAAATCTCCTTTCAATCTTCTCTGCTCTAAGGAGAACAACCCCAGCTTCTCCAGTCTATCAACGTAACTGAAGTCCCTCATTCCTGGAATCATTCTCGTAAATCTTTTCTGCACCTTCTCTAAGGCCTTCACATCCTTCCTAAAATGTGGTGCCCAGAATTGGACACAGTACTCCAATTAGGGCCGAACCACTGTTTTATACAGGTGCATCATAATTTCCACACTTTTGTACCCTATACCTCTATTTATGAAGCCTAGGATCCCATAAGCCTTTTTAACTGCTTTCTCAACCTGCCCTGCCACTTTCAACGATTTGTGCACACATACCCCCAAGTCTCTCTGTTTGTGCACCCTCTTTAAGA
Organism: Squalus acanthias; assembly: GCA_030390025.1. NCBI lineage: Eukaryota > Metazoa > Chordata > Chondrichthyes > Squaliformes > Squalidae > Squalus > Squalus acanthias. Next base: position 427,533 of record JASTWF010000207.1, read on the forward strand.
TTGTACCATTTAGTTTATTTGTCCTATCCTCATTCTTTCTACCAAAATGTATCACTTCGCACTTTTCTGCATTAAATTTCATCTACCACCTGTCCACCCATTCCACCAGCCTGTCTATGTCTTCCCGAAGTCTATCACTCTCCCCCTCACTGTTCACTATACTCCCAAGGTAATTTCATCATTGATGTGCAATATTGAAATGAATGCATGAATTTAGAAGAGACTGCAGAACATACCGATGTCAAATAGTTTCTGACTAAAACTTTCTGGTTTCTACCGTTTCACATTTATAGAGTGGAAACAGGTGCCGAGTAAGTCAATACCAACATTTAGAGATTGTGAACCATTGTTTTAACGTGGCTTTAAAGAACGTGTATTGTATTAAATTGTTAACATAATCCTAAATGCTGTTAAAGATAATATCAGCACCATTATTAATATGCCTTTCGCCACTTTTTACTGTTTTATGCTTCAAGACTGCACAGTAGAGGTAGCATTTTGTCAACTTGGCTCTTTTGGTAGCATTCTGAGGCAAAAATAGCACTGGGGTTTGGTTGACAATTGAGATTTTATTTCAATAAAGCAAGAAAGTACGAAAGGTAGAAATTGGGATCGATGTGCAATAATAAAAGGGGGAATTTTAGGCTAGCTGTGTACATCTGTGCTAATACCTGATGAACCACAGACCAGCAACTATGGCGATTATAATGGTTTAATTTATTTACATCAAATCCAGATATGTGGCCTTTTCAAAACAAATGCACAACCTGTCTTGACATCAAGAGAGAAGGATTCTCTGATGAACCATAAACCTCAGAATCAGTTTGTAAATGGATAGCAGGTTTATTCCATCTTTTAAAAAAAAAACCTTGCAGTTATGAAATTTATGGGGAGGGTGCGGGGGAGGCCGGAAACAGCCGAAGAACCTGGCATGGCTGGGGACGCGGTGGTCTTGCCGAGCTTAACGGCAGGACCTCATTATCATTTTTATCTTCCGTTTCCCACCTGCCAGCCAGCCAGATTGATAGCCGGACCGGCTGCTAGACGGGAAATCCAGGAGGCTGCAGCCGGGGACCATTGGGGTGGCCCCGACAATCGGGAGGGGGAAGGTCAGCGTTCAGGACTTTTGGGAGGGAAGAGGTCAGCCGCGATCCTGGCATGGAGAGAGAGGTCATCAAAGCTTGGCGGGGGGGGGGAGCCAATCATGGCTGGGGGGAGAGAGAGGTCGCGAGCGGCAGGAAGGAGGCCAAAAGGCTTTCTTGAGGGGGCAGTGGGAACACTCCTGCTCCTCCTGGCCCAAAAGAAGTGCTGTAAAAGGCTCTTAACCTGGTGAAGCCAGCAGCGCCCGTCTCCCTTTCACTGCCGAGTTTCCCGACCCCTGGGAAACCCGTGCAGCAGCCGTTCATTTTAAATCAGGCTCCAAATTGCACTGTGGGAGCCCTAATTAAATGTCATTGAAGTGTCCCGCCAAACTCAATGCCTTGAAATCTGCCGCTGTAAAAACGTCAATGGGCACATATCGCGATCCCGTTTTTTCATTTTTAACCCCCGCCCCCCCCAACCCTCTCCCGCCCGTTATGGGAGGTTAATATCGAGGCCAACATCCCTCCTTGCTATGAAAAAAGAAGACCTGCATACCCAGTTAATTTGATTATTTTGTTCTTTATTCAAGTAAAGGAACTGACTTGGACACTTATTTGGCATATTTAATTGTATTTGCTAGTCATCATATACTCTAAATTGAACCTGCCCTACTGAAAATACACAACCGTGACCCTCTGTAAAATTCTTGAAAGTGACTCTAGATGGGTTTCCAGGAGACAGTTTATTTCTATAACTCAAGTTAGTTCCATTTAACGCTTCAATTATACCGCACCTTCCGGGCTCAGACTTGTATCTCTGTAGTGCATTGTATATTTGGCACATCTGAATTATACTGCCAACTGCGAGTCACACTGAGGTCAATGATAAAGGATCGATGCACAGAGCATCATTCCTTGAGCTGCTGACATGTAATGTTAGGAGTAATGGGGGGCAGTGTCCACTTGCTCCTAACATTAAAAACGAGGGCCTAGAAATTCAGTGGTTTAGCGCCAGCTGTTAAGACCCGCTTTGGAGAAAAAATGGCGGCTGCCTTGTTTCCGGCGGGTCCCGCGGCAGCCGCCATTTTGGGCAGGTCAGCAGTGCTGCCGTTGCCTGCACTCGCTGCAAAAATGGAAATGAGGCAGATCGTGACGTCAATGATCGTGACGCTCACTTGAAGCATGATCTGCCATTTTCGCCATCGCCGCTCCACTTACCTGCCGTCTCTTAATCACGACCAGCTGACCAAGCGTTCAACAGCAGGAAGGAGCCTCCAGCGGCGATATTTAAAGGGATCATCAACAACTTGCAGCTGACATGGTTTCTCAGTTTGACTGGCTCTGTCTAACTTTCTGCAACTCTTGCAGCTTTCTAAACTTGTTTAAAGTTCCTGAGGTGACAGGGAGTGTGGGTGTAATTGGAGAATGCCTTGATTCTCATTTAAAGGCTTCTGCTCATACCACTTGCTCACAGTCATGGGAGCTGTACTTGCAGTTCCCCTCGCGCTTGAGTATCTTCGGGAGAGGGAGTGGAGGCAGCGAAAAAGAGGAGAAGATGTGCGCAGAGGGAGGAGGAGGAAGGCTTTTAACAGGAGGCCTTACCCACCTCGGGTCTTCAGAGAGCACGTCTCTTACACTGCTGTTCGCTTAAGTGGAGGTATTAGGAGGCTCCGTTTCACCAAGGAGGTGGTCACAGAACTCTGCCACCTCCTGCAAACAGACATGCAGCCTCAGAGCGTGGCAACCACGGCTCTCCCAGTGGCCCTCAAGGTCACTGTGGCCCTCAATCTCTTCGCCACCGGATCTTTGCAGTCTGCAGCAGGTGACATAGCTGACATCTCCCAGTTTGCCGTCCATCGCTGCATCTGGGACGAGGTAAGAAAAACATTTTTACACAGCGAGTGGTTAAGATCTGGAATGTACTGCCTGAAAGGGTGGTAGAGGCAGAATCAATCTTATCTTTCAAAAGGGAGTTGGATAAGTATCTGAAGGAAAAAATTTTGCAGGGCTACAGGGAAAGGGCGGGGGAGTGGGACTAGCTGAGAGTCGGCATGGACTTGACGGACCAAATGGCCTTCTTCCGTGCTGTAACCATTCTATGATTCTATGGGGTAGAAATTAGGTCGCGCCCCATTTGGGGCGCAAATATCGTCCGGACGCAAATATTAGCGCCTGGCGCTAATTATCGGCACTGACGGGAAACTTCACTTTTACCGCCCCGGGAGGTGAGTGGAGCACTAAAGCAGGCGCTGCACACCTCTCTTAAGGCGCAAAGGCCAAGGAGTGAGGCGCTAACTCGAAGCGCTGGCGAAGCTCATGTAATGTCAGTCAGCAATAGAACACACACACAATGGCACGGGCCAGTTCTTAAAGGGGATGGTTAATCTTGCTTTCCATCCACATCCTGTTCATTGCTGCCTTGAATCTCGGCCTGGAGAGACTTGCACATCAAATGTGCTGGAAAGACCAATGGAGAGCACCAGGCAAAGAGCTCAGAGTGCAGCTCCCACGGTCTCTGCTAAATCGATACAAGAAATGGCAAATCAAAATGAACCTGCAAAGTGCTGCTCAGTACCCAAAACTCCTTCACACAACGTTGAATCTCTCCAGAGGTCTCTCCCTCTCTCTCTCAGACTGCGTAGTTCAAAAATGCCACCAACAATAAAAGACAGGAAGAGGCCCCCTTTAAATAGCGCCCCCCCCAGCCCCACAGCGATTGATAGCGTTCCAGTCTTCTGGTCGTTGGAAGCGCCAGGCGGTAAGGCAGGGGGCGCCACTCAATTTCCGCTACGGGGCGCCCCAAGGGCGTTGCACCATGGAATGACGTCACAATCTGCGCGCGCAGGTGGTCGCAGCGGTAAGTTTTAGCGCCGCCGCACAATCTCAAGTTAAGTTCTCGAGCGGTGCAAACATCGCTGCGCCCGGGCGTTAGCGGCTTTGCGCCCCATTAGCGCCCTCTTAAGGCGCTAACGGGTGGCGCAACCAAGTGAATTTTTACCCCTATGATTCTAAGCAGGACAAGCACGCATGTGGCTTTGGCAGGATAGCAGACCTCCCCATGGTGCAGGGCGCCATCGACTGCACACATGTGGCTTTGCAGGCACCATATACCAATCCTGAGATCTTCCGTAATCGCAAAGGCTACCACTCACTTAATGTGCAGTTGTTGTGGGACCGCGCCCAGTGCATCATGATGGTCAGTGACCGCTATCCTGGCAGCAGTCATGATGCCTTCATCCTACGCCAGTCTGGTGTGCCAACAATCTTCCAGCTACCACGTTAAACCCAAGGTTGGCTGTTCGGAGACAAGGGCTTGCGCTCTGCACCTGGCTGATGACTCCCTCCGCAACCCCATCACTCGTGCCCAGCACTCCTATAATGACAGCCATGCTGCTACCAGGAACATCATCGAGCAGACTATCGGGGTGCTCAAACTACAGTTCCGCTGCCTTGACCGCTCGGGAGGATCCCTACAGTACTCGCCAAAGCGGGTGTCCCATTTCGTGGTCTGCTGCATGCTTCACGACTTGACCATCATGAGGCCGCAGCCCTTCCCACCAGGGATTGTGGGACCACCTTAGGAGGAGAGGCGGAAAAGGAGAAGGAAGAGGAGGGTGGGAGGAGGCAGGCAGCAAATCCCTGTTCGGGACAGGCTGTCCGTGAACGCATCATCAGACTCCGATTCCAGTGAATTAAACCCCAGATCTCTGTTGCTCACGACTTCCCCATCATACCATCCCTCTGTCACAGAACATAACAGCGTTCTCCTGGGCACAAAGCTGAAATGAGAGCCACCACAAAGCACACATTCCAAACACAAATCATAAATTTATCAGAATCCAATCAACATTACAGTATCAACTAATCACCCTTGTGCTTTGCCGTAGGGCCTGTCGTTCGTGTGCCTTTACCTACTCTAGTGCTCTTACACAGTGCTTCCCCCAGTAGCTGAAGCACGGCCGGTGGAAGGCTGCTGAGTTTCCATGCGGGACACTGCAGGTGGCCTTGCAGGACAACCTCGACCAGCTGTGGACCTAGAAGGCCCAGTTGTCGACTGCACCATCTCGGCATGGCCGGCAGCAGTCTTGGCTGGCTGGCTGATAGGCATCAGCAAGGGGAATGGCGGACTGGCAGTGGTGGGAGTAGGAATGCTGTCATCCTGAGAGAGGACAGCAGGTTCTTGCTCCACAGATCCACTACCACTCCCCCGGGCCGGCGCCTCAGCATTCCTAGCAATCTGTTGGAGGACAGATTGCTGGATTGCTGTTACACCCTGCAAGTTTCTTTCGACACTCATGAACCCAGCAACGATGGCAGCAGTCTGAGCTTGCGTGGCAGCAAGCTGAGACTGCATGAGAGCAGTCTGCACTTCCACTGCAGCACTGAGACGTTGGGTTGCTTCTGCCTGTGCTGCAATGGAAGCCGAGACATCGTCCATCACACCGAGCATCATGGTTGCGTCCACAAGGTCTCTCCTGGAGTTGTCCGTCATTTCCATCCTGGAAATCCTGGGCTCCAAGCTCTGCGCAAAACCCCGAGCAATGTTGGAGCCGGACTCCTCCATGCTCCTTGACATTGACGGGAGGCTCTCTGGCAGGCTTGCCATTGCACCTAACATTTCCATGTACATGCCCATCACCCTTCTTCTGAATACCGCCCCATCGAGGTCATCATCTGAGTTGTGTGCAGCAGAATTCATAGAAACATAGAAGATAGGAGCAGGAGTCGGCCATTCGGCCCCTCGAGCCTGCTCTGCCATTCAATGCGATCATGGCTGATCATCCAAATTCAGTACCCTGTCCCTGCTTTCTCCCCATATCCCTTGGTCCCTTTAGCCTTAATAAATATATCTAACTCCTTCTTGAATATATTTAATGAATTAGCCTCAACTGCCTTCTGTGGTAGAGAATTCCACAGGTTCTCCACTCTCTGGGTGAAGAAATTCCTCCTCATCTCAGTCCTAAATGGCTTACCCTTTATCCTTAGACTGTGACCTCTGGTTCTGGACTCCCCCGCCATCGGGAACATCCTTCCTGCATCTAGTCTGTCTAGTCCTGTTAGAATTTTATAAGTTTCAATGAGATTCCCTTTCATTCTTCTAAACTCTAGTGAATATAAGCCTAATCGACCCACTCTCTCTTCATACGTCATTCCTGCCATCCCAGATATCAGTCTGGTGAATCTTCGCTGCACTCCCTCCATGGCAAGAACATCCTTTCTCAGATAAGGCGACCAAAACTGCACACAATACTCAAGGTGTGGTCTCACCAAGGCCCTGTACAACTGCAGCAAGACATCCTTGCTCCTGTACTCGAATCCTCTCGCTATGAAGGCCAACATACCATTTGCCTTCTTAACCACCTGCTGCACCTGCATACTTACCTTCAGCGACTGGTGCACAAGGACACCCATGTCTCGTTGCACTTCCCCTTTTCCCAATCTATTACCATTCAGATAATAATCTGTCTTCCTGTTTTTGCCACCAAAGTGGATAACCTCGCATTTATTCACATTATACTGCATCTGCCATGCATCTGCCCAATCACCCAACCTGTCCAAATCATACTGGAGTTTCTCTGCATCCTCCTCACAGCACACACGCCCACCCAGCTTTGTGTCGTCTGCAAACTTGGAGATATTACATCTAGTTCCCTCGTCTAGATCATTAATATATATTGTGAATAACTGGGGTCCTAGCACCGAACCCTGCAGTACCCCACTAGTCACTGCCTGCCACTCGGAAAAAGACCCGTTTATTCCTACTCTTTGCTTCCTGTCTGCCAACCAGTTCTCTATCTAAGTCAGTACCTTACCCCCAATCATGCGCAAACACGCCCTCCGGGGAGCTAGCACCCGAGCTACCCTTTCCCCCTGGCCTTGCTGCAGCCCACTCGTGCCCGGTGCTTCGCCATGTGCAGATCCCGCCTCTACTACCCTCTAAATTCCGCGCAGTGCCAGTTTCTGAGCTGGTGTCTGAGTGTCAAATTCAGTGACTGTGTGTTTTCTTCTTCTTCTCCTCCATCACTCTCCTCCACAACTTCAGCGACAGTCTGTGCTGGTGGCACTTCTTGGGTACCTGAAAGCAGAAAGGCACAAGGATCGGGTTGTGGTGAGGGGAGGTGGGGAAAGCAAGATATCCATGCAAACACCATCAGCAGCTTGTAAGTGAGAAGAGATTGTGGGATGAGAGGGAAGTGGCATGTGAGATGAAGGATTAGGTATGACCATACTGTCATGATCAGCAATGGTTTCAACTTCTCCCGTTGCCACGGCCTCCGTCACTGCCACTCTAATGATGTCGAGCATGGATTCCTCCAGATCGCTGAGGTTCTGTATTGCGGCTTGGCCGCCTCCTGTCTGCCGCTGCTCCCTCCTGTTCTGTGCAACCTTTGCCTGCAAGAGAAAGTGAAGTATGTCAGTGAGTGTTGTGCAATGTGTTTGGGTGATAGTTGAATAGCTGTCGGTGTATGCAAGGTGTGAGATGTGGGTGTGGATGTGAGTGTTACAGTCGTGGTAAGTGTGTGATGGTGAAGTGAAGCTATGATTCTGAGGTACGAGTGGTGATAGGTAGAGATTGTTGGTAGGTGAGTGATGGAGGTGTGGTGCATTGAGCAGTATGTGAGGCTTGCGGTGCAGACGGTGGGATATGGCATTTGCTGAAGCCTTCACTCACCTTGACCTGGCGTATGAGGTCATTAAACTTTTTTCAGCTCTGGTGGCCGTGATGTTGTTAGCTATCTCCTCCAAGAGCCTTCTGCAAGTGGCCTTAGATGGGTTCCTGCCACTCTGTGGGAACAGTACAGCCCGCCTTCGTTGTACGGCCACGACCAAGGCCTCCAGTGCAGCATCCGAGAAGCTTCGTGCTCGCTCCCTTGGATGCTGAGCCAAGTCCTCAGCCAGACTGACAATGAGGTGCGGCTGCAACAAAGCACCTCCCCTTTAAGTAGTGCAGATAGCCTAGGCCAAACATTACTGGCCATTAGACTGCACCCGATATTGCCCCACCCACCGTTTAGCGCTGAACTCAACACTCCAATCATTATAATGAGCTGGCCGCATGCATTTTGCGTGCTGTCTGGACCGCTTTCAACGGGCGCAGGCAAAGAGAGCTGGTCCTTGACACTGCCTGTTTTGGGGCCAGATCCAATTTCTCGGCCAATTAAATTAAATTTATACAATACAAAAGCAAAATACTGCGAATGCTGGAAAGCTGAAATAAAGATAGAAAATGCTGGAAATACTCAGCAGATCAGGCAGCATCTATGGAGAGAGAAACTGTTAACGTTTCAGGTCGATGACCTTTAGTCAGTTTATACAACACTTAATGGGCATTTTTAAACAACAGCTTTGCATCATGCTGGAGTTATACTGTATCCACTATACGCTCTAAGCTGATAAAAGTTCCTTGGAATTCCTGGACACTTTTTTAAACTTGCCCGTAACTTATTGAATTATATTGGCCCGGAATTTGCGGTGGGTAATAACAGCAAACAAACAGCGTTCACTGTTATTACCCCTTTGAAACTGACCGCAACTTCAGGATGTAGCGCATGCGCATCCTAACGCGAAAATCTTGAAGTTGCAGTCAATCATTCACTGCTCCGACACATTCAGCATCTCAGACCACTCCCGTGGCTGTGCCTCCCGTAAGACATTCAGGGACTCGAGCCTGTTCCACCATTCAATTAGATCATGGCTGATCTGTACTACTTGTAGCAAATGAAATTTCTGCTTCGTAGGCACAGACTATCAGTAGCTTTTTAGCTTTACATAGTATGAACAACACTTTTACACTATAAGATTATACCATATGAAAAAGTTTTTTTTTTAATTTTTATGTTAGTAGCGATTTGAGGCTCACTGCTTATCGAGACTGAAAAAAAAACCTTTTCTTTTGCAGCTGTCAATTGAGACAGTTAAGGTTCAGTTTTACAGGAGGAACCTTTTTGCACTGAGAAAATATCAAAAGTTCATATGTTTACTCAAATATAAAAGAGGCTCTGTTTCAAAATTACTTGTTCCAGTTCATTCTCAGATGACAGCAACAGTTAGACGTACAAAGGATTTGAGCACATATCCAATTGGGAATGCATGCTAAAAGAGTTTCATCAGTGTATCTGCAGAGACCTCAAAACGAATGCAGTACAACTGGAAATCTCCAGGAAATCTATGTCATGTGAAACAGGCCAGAAAATGTATGGGACATTATGAGTGAATAAAACATTAATACCTTGTAATTATACTGTGGAATAATAACATATGAATACTTAACCCATTTATCTGGAATTGCTCTGTCCACTATCTTGGGAGAGGTGCTAACCTATTTATTTTAATTCCATTCATGACTCCGCTGAAATAGCAGAAAAGGAATTTCAACTGAAAGCATAAGGGGTTTGTACACTATTATCCCACACCATAATTTCAAGGCTTAAGTGTGTGTTCTATTTAAAAACTATTTACTTAGTACAGCAATCATTTTAAAAGTTACAAAAATAAAAGAAAAAGAAAGACTTGCCTTTATATAGCGCCTTTGATGACCACCGGACGTCCCAAAATGCTTTAAAGCCAATGAAGTACTTTTGATGTGTAGCTCCCACAAACAACAATGTGATAATGACCAGATCATTTGTTTTAGTGATGTTGATTGAGGGATAAATGTTGGCCAGGACACCGGGGATAACTCCCCTGCTCTTTTATGTCCACCTGAGAGAGCAGACGGGGCCTCGGTTTAACGTCTCATCTGAAATACGGCACCTCCGACAGTGCAGCACTCCCTCAGTACTACACTGGGGTGTCAGCCTAGATTTTTATGCTCAAGTCTCTGGAGTGGGATTTGAACCCACAACCTTCTGACTCAGAGGAGAGGGTGCTACCAACTGAACCACAATATTATTTTGCTGCAGGAGGTTACCTTTTGTAAAGCTAACTATCTTTGGACCCAAAATGTCCGTCTGTCTACTTAGTCCCACTGTTTTCCAGTTTACCATATTGTATGTTGCAGGTTTTTCAATGGCAAGGAGAGAGAATATAGTAACTATCAGCTTTGTAAGACTTGTGTGCAGTATTCTATCTTGGCTCTGCATATCCACCACTATTTTTCAAGTTTTAAAGAACCAGCTACATCAAATTTCTAGTGCCAGTTTGGTGTATTTTAATGTCACAATTAAATATCAACTCAAATGTTAAGTAAAAATTATTTATCTCCTTTCTTACGAGTTGCTGGATAATTCTGATATTCGACTGCATTGATTTTATTACAAAATGTTTTATTTTAATTCTGTGTACATACATCTTTGTGCAGATTTAATATATTTATATTTAGTTGGCATATTAGACCTTTAAAAATTTAAATTAAATCCAACTCCAAGCTTCTCAACTGTTTGCAGTTGGTGGCTTTAAAAATTCACCTTGAACATTTTACATTTTGATTCCTGTTGCTTAGAATTCTGTTTCTGATTAACAAGGTGTTATTTCAAGAAACTTTAATACCATTTGATCTTCCAAAATTCCCCAGATTCTAGAATGGACCCAGCGGATTGCAAGGTAGCAAATGTAATCCTGCTATTGAAGAAAGGAGGGAGAGAGAAAACAGGGAACAGGCCAGTTAGCCTGACATCAGTCGTCGGGAAAATGCTGGAATCCATTATTATGGAAGTGGTAATAGGGCACTTAGAAAATCATAATATGTTTAGGCAGAGTCAACATGCTTTTATGAAAGGGAAATCATGTTCAACACATTATTTTAGAGTTTTTTGAGGATGTAACTAGCAGGGTAGATAAAGGGGAACCAGTGGATGTAGTTTATTTGGATTTCCAAAAGGCATTCGATAAGGTGCCACATAAAAGGTTGCTACATAAGATAAGGGCTCATGGGTTTGGGGGTAATATATTAGCATGGATAAAGGATTGGTTAATGGACAGAAAGCAGAGAGTAGGGATAAACGGGTCATTTTCTGCTGGCAGGCTGTAACTAGTGGGGTGTCGCAAGGATCAGTGCTTGGGCCTCAGCTATTTGCAATCTATATTGATGACTTCAATGAAGGGATCAAGTGCAATGTATCCAAGTTTGCTGATGATACAAAGCTGTGAGGAGGACACAAAGAGCCTGCAAAGGGATATAGACAGGTTAAGTGAGTGGGCAATAAGGTGGCAGTTGGAGTATAATGTGGGGAAATGTGAGGTTATTCACTTTGGTAGGAAGAATAGAAAAACTGAATATTTTGTAAATGGTGAGAAACTTAAATGTTGGTGTTCAGAGAGATTTGTGTGTCCTCGTACAGGAAACACAGAAAGTTTGCATTCAGATACAGCAAGCAGTTAAGAAGACAAATGGCATGTTGGCCTTTATTGCAAGGGGGTTAGAGTACAAGAGGAAGGAAGTCTTACTGCAATTGTACAGGGCTTTGGTGAGACCACACCTGGAGTACTGTGCAGAGTTTTTGTCTCCTTATTTGAGAAAGGACAGACAAACCTTAGAGGTGGTGCAACGAAGGTTCACTAGATTGATCCCTGGGATGAGAGGGTTGTCCTATGAGGTGAGAATGAGTAGATTGGGCCTGTACTCTCTGGAGTTTAGAAGAATGAGAGGTGATCTCAGTGAAACATATATGATTCTGAGGGGGATTGACAGGGTAGATGCTGTGAGGTTGTTTCCCCTGGCTGGTGAGGCTAGAACTAGGGGGCATAGTCTCAGGATAAGGGGTGGGCCATTTAAGACTGAGATGAGGAGGAATTTCTTCACTCAAGGTTGTGAATCTTTGGAATTCTCTACCCCAAAGGGCTGTGGATACTGAGTCATTGAGTATATTCAAGGCTGAGATAGATAGATTTTTGGACTCTAGGGGAATCAAGGGGTATGGGGATCAGGCGGGAAAGTGGAGTTGAAGTTGAAGATCAGCCATGATCTTATTGAATGGCGGAGCAGGCTCAAAGGGCCGTATGGCCTACTCCTGCTCCAATTCTTACGTTCTTACGTTCTATGATGGAGATTGGCCAGGTGGTTTTATCCTGACAGTTATCAATTGGGAAACTTAGAAAAAGAAGCTTGTGTACCATTTATAAAATTTATTGTCAGTTAAATAGTTGATAAAAGTACAGTTTAATTTTGAACTTATCCAACCTTAAAGATAGTTGGTATATACTGAAAATGTTAGCTCATTGATGTAGAATTATAAATGTCTCCCAAATGCAGTAGTCTGTTTCAGTTAACCAGGTGTGTGCAGTGATTTACACAGTACATGTAATGGCTTTGAATACTGTGATTTTAGCAGTGATATATTAACAATAAAACATGCTAAAACAGCAAAATTATTTTAAAGAATCTAGGGGGAAAAATTGGGGGCGCTAACGGGGCACAAATCCCCTAGCGCCCAGGCACGGCGCCGCTAACACCTCCCGCAAAATTCAGCGGGAGATGTTAGCGGTAGCCGGTAGCGCCCCGCGGCACTGCGCCGCCGGCGATGACGTCATCGCCGTGCGCAGCACCCCGCTCGCGCCCTGGCCGCAAACTTCACTTGTGCCCCCTGACCTATCGCCAGACGATATGTCCGACAGTGTCAGGGGGGCGTATTTGCAGCAGTGCGGCGCTATTCAAAGGGGCAGGTGTCGGGCAGCCATTTTATTTTTGGCCGACTGCCAACTCCTGCCCCCTTCCCCTTTTTTCTTCGGGATGCCAGCCGCGATCGCTCAGCCCGGCACTCCTCTTGAGTGCCGGGCTGTTTTCACAGCACCCCGCTCCCTAGCAGGGCCCCGGTGCATGCTGTGCTAGGCCCCGCCCCTTTAATCGGGGGGGGAGGCCTGCAATGACGCAGCGCTGCGTGTGGCGCAGTTGCATGTAGCGCCATGATTTTCATTTGTAGTGCCCCAAGAAGGTGGTGGGGCACTACAACTGAATTTTCAGCAGGAGGGGCGCTAAATTCCCCCCCCCCAGTCTTGTGCTGTGATTTCATCAATTTGATGATGTGCATTTTAAGTTTGCTGTACACTTTTTATCGTCTTGTGACAGGCTGAAATTCTGGCTTTTTTTTCATTGTAACACCAAACTGGTTGTCATGGATCTTTTCCTCTCTTATAACTTTGGTGCTGTTTTGACACTTCCAGGCCTGTTTTGTTATTGTGCAGCTGATGCCCTGTCCATGTGTATATATTCCATATTGACAATGAGTGTTCATGCCAAACCCCAGCAACCATAGTCACATCTGTTTGTCTCCCAAGCATAAACTTGCATCTGGGGCTACTTGTGAACAGCTTTTTACCAGAGGATACCTTTAACTAGGCTTGATATGCTGACATACTTCTGTTTGTAACTCCTTACAAAAGGAGGACAAGTTACCTTTGTCTTACATTAAATGTTATCCTATTTGGCACTGCTTCCTTCAGTCACTGTAAGCAGTACATCAAAAGTCAAGGTTTTAGGCAATGTGGCCTTAAGTTTTTTTTGTATTTTTATTTCGAAGAAATCTCTGCTGCCCTTTTTGACATGCCAAAAAATTATTTATAAATGATGCCTTAGAGCAGGCAACAAATAAATCAAGGAGGGGTTTAAAAAAAACTGCTGCATTCATAATGTTGTGCTAATGTATTTCAATCTGCAGAAACATATTGCTGACCCAACCTGACCAATTAAAGGTTAGAGTGCACTCTGCTCATGACACAACAAAGTAAGAAACCCAACTGTATTAACTGCCTGAATTTTCATATTATTTTGCCTATTAATCTTTCAGCCGCTTTTGGTCAGATAAAATTCAGTGGTTTACAAACAAATGAGAAAAGAGACAAAATGTGGTGCACTTAAAAATGTATTGTCTTCTTTTGTCTTCTTTGTTAAAGTGAACTCTTAAGACTGCTCTTTCAGTAAAAAAATAATTAATCTAAATTGTTCAATGAAATTATTCCCTTAATAAAATCTCATCAGCAAACTCCTTTAATAATATTATCAAGAGAACCTTACTAATACATACTGTATAATAACTGAAGGCTAAATTTCTAGACAGTTTCAAAATAAAGATATTCAGATATTATAAATTTGAACATGAAATAATTATAGGTCTTTGAATCCTGAGATGTGTGGAACTTCCTTACACGCACAATTCATTTATTTTTTATTATGTAAAACATAGTTTTAGTGTCCATCCCAAATGCTGGTAAAAGCACAGATAGGAAAAAGCAGTTATTTTCTGCACTATTTTTTTAGCTTTATACTAACTGACACATAATTTATTTTAATGTAGATAACTGTTGTGTCTCCTCATTCTCCTTCACTTTTGGTTTTCTTTACGCAGATCTTGAATTTGGCAAAGATCACAGCAGAAGATATTCACCCACTAAAAGCATGTCCTGTCCATCATATCACACTTTATGAAAGGTTTATGCTAGGCACATTCTTGCAACTGTTTGATAGGATCGTACACAATTTTTTTCCAGCAATCATTCTTTTTAAATTATGGAAGAGAAAAATAGCCATTCATTTGGAATGTACAGCGAACCCTCCCCCACCTTATTAATTATTCTGCCAAGAGTCAGAATATTTCTCCTATAAACTGACACAAAAAAAGAGAAAGAAAGCCACATTACATCCTTGGTTCTGATTTGCAGTATCAAGAACAATTAGGCTCTGATTGACCTCACCCTGAACAGTTCCCTCATCAATCATAAAATTTTACAGCACAAAAGAAGCCCATTTAGCACATTTCACCTGTGCCTGCTCCCATTTAGTCCCATTCCCCAGCCCTTTTCCATTGTTTTTTCCTTCTTCAAACATTTGTCCACTTCCCTTTTAAACACTTTTCTGCTTCCACCACAGTTTCTGATAGGCAGGGGCAGAGGCAGTGTGGGTTCATGACCCCTCCAATTACTTTGAGGTTGGCCAATTGTGCGTGCAGCCATGAAGCATTGGAAGAGACTTTCGGGCTGGGTGCCAAACAGACACGATATTAGCGGTGCGCCCGCGGCACCTGCCCAACGCGGCAGTCAGAAAGCCCAAATCACTTACAGGTGCGGCCTCATTAACATTTATTCAGCGAACTGCAGGTGCCAGATGGGAACTGTGCTGCAGCTCGTCCGTCTGTTCAGGAGTGAAATCGTCTGACTATTGCATGCAGCTGGCCAGTAGGTGAGGTCTGTTGTGGGGAGGGGTGGTAAGAACAGGCTGGCAGTGGGTCGGAAGAATATTGTGGAGCTCAGTGGAGCACTCCCGCCCTTGGACCCCACTGGAGGTCTGTGGCAGCCCCCAGACCCCTCTCCTAAAATGTTTGCCTCTGGGGGTCAGGTCAGGCAAATCTGAACTTCGACCCCCCTCCCAATCCATCGGCCTTAGGACATCCACGTGGGACACAGCATATGTATACAACAGCACAAGATGGCTTCCAGTAAGAACTGTACTGCACATGGCTTTATTATTATATACACCAGTAGTCCACCAGGTGGCTCTATTACACTTCTCCCTCCTTATTGAAGAAGTTAATCATAGCAAATAATCATTGTACATGACTTGCATGGTATATACAACTCTTGGTATACATTTCTCAAATGGAACCCATTTTATGTTTCCAAATTCTACTCTAGAATTCTGTAACAAACAAAAGATATTAACTTATTTTCTATATTTACAGATTAAACTTAACCACTGGTTTTCTGTTTCGAAGAAGATACCTTCTTTCTTGAACAGAACTTTCAGATCTTGTTGTAGGACTTTGACTCATTCTAGGCTGAGCCTGCAGAGAATTTTTCTCCAAGGGCTGACCTTGATCTACATTTGGACTCTCAACACTTTCAGATTGTTTGTCTGCCTGACTTGGGCTCAGACTTAAATTCTGACTTTGTCTTGGACTTGTTTCTGGTACGTCTGATGTAGGATTTGCTACTGGTACTCTACTTGTAACAAGACTATCTGACTCATCAGAATAAATTAAATCATTCCAGCTTTCAACTCCTTCCACATCTGTAGGTAAGATATGATGAATGTGAACAAACCTAACCTTTCCATGATCAAACATCTTGACCAAATATGTGCGAGGGCCACATATCTTCACTATTCTTGGTAACCACTTTAACCATTATTGGTGATGGTTCTTCACTCTAACCTTCTGGTTCAACTTCACACTTCTCTCTCTAACTCTACCTTTATCATGACAGGGATAGATACTGTTCTCTGCAGCTGAGGGCGTGAGTCCCGAAGGCTGTGTTGCCTGCCCCGGTGCCAGGGTTAAGGACATCTCCTCGGGGCTGGAGAGGAACTTGGAGTGGGAGGGGAAAGATCCAGTTCTCGTGGTCCACGTAGGTACCAACGACATAGGTAGGACAAAGAAAGAGGTTCTGCTGAGGGAGTATGAGCAGCTAGGGGCTAACTTAAAAAGCAGAACCACAAAGGTAATACTCTCTGGATTACTACCTGAGCCATGAGCAAATTGGCATAGGGTAAATAAGATCAGAGAGATGAATGCGTGGCTCAAAGATTGGTGTGGGAGAAATGGGTTTCGGTTCATGGGGCATTGGCACCGGTACTGGGGAAAGAGGGAGCTGTTCTGTTGGGACGGGCTTCACTTGAACCATGCTGGGACCAGTGTCCTGGCGGATCGAATAACTAGGGCTGTAGATAGGACTTTAAACTAAATAGTGGGGGGAAGGTTTCAGGTGAGGGGAAATTTAAAAAGTCAAAGAGAAAGGAGAAGGCAATAGTGCAGGTTAGCGATAGGGGTAATGATAACCAGAGTGTGACAGGAAGGGACAGAGCATATAAATATAAGAGCGCACCAGAAAGTAGAGTCAGAGTAGGGAAAAATGGTATAAAAACAAAATTAAAAGCTCTTTATCTGAATACACGCAGCATTCGTAACAAGATAGATGAGTTGACGGCACAAATAGAAATAAATGGGTATGATCTGATAGCCATTACAGAGACATGGTTGCAAGGTGACCAAGGCTGGGAACTGAATATTTAAGGGTATTTGACATTTCAGAAAGATAGGCAGAAAGAAAAAGGAGGTGGGGTAGCTCTGTTAATAAAGGATGAGATAAGTGCAGTAGTGAGAAATGATATTGGCCCAGAAATTGATCTCGCTCTGTTCCCGCGGGGGTAAGGAGCAGGCGCGATCTCTCACTCCGCGTTGGCTTTTTCAGATCCAGCTCGCACGAACTTGATGTTCCAGACATCAGCTGGGCAGTGCTTGCGTATCCCACCGGCATAGTGAATTCGTGCGAGCTGTGGGATCACGTGACTCAGTTAGAGCCAATGGCAGCACACCATCTTCCATTCATAAGTTTCACATACGTGCTGTGAAAGCTATGAATCTTACACCCCCCCAAAATAACAGCTAAACCTCAATTAAATTTTTAAAAAAACCATCACATTAATAAAATAAGTATAGTTAAATAAATTAACCATTTTAAATAAAAAATTAAATTTTTGAAAAAATTTAAAATCTTTTAAAAAGTTATAAAAATAAACTTACCTGTCTTTAAAGTCTCTAAAAAAGATATACCTGTTAAAAAAAATTCAAAAAAATACTTAATTCACTACTTACCTTGTTAAAAGTGGGTCTTACTCCTCCTTTTTCCATTTCTAAAATCTTCCGTCCTTACCTGCGCGTCCAAAGCACTGTAGCGCGCACGCGATGCACCGAGGAACCGCCCCCTTTTCCAAAGACCAAGTGCCGGTTTTCAGCGCATGCGCAGTGCATGCAGAAAACCGGCAATTGGAGAGAGAGTACGCGATCACGCAGCGGGATCAATTTTTGGCCCATTGGCTCAGAAGATCAAGAAGTAGCATCAGTTTGGGTGGAGGTAAGAAATAATAAGGGAAAGAAGTCACTGGTGGGAGTAGTCTATAGGCTCCCTAACAGTAGTTACACTGTAGGACAGAGTATACATCAAGAAATAATGGAGGCTTGTAAGAAAGGTACTGCAATAATCATGGGCAATTTTAATCTTCATATAGATTGGACAAATCAAATTGGTAAAGGTAGCCTTGAGGATGAGTTCATAGAGTGTATTTGGGATGTTTTCTTAGAACAATACGTTGTGGAACCAACCAGGGAGCAGGCTATTTTAGATCTGGTATTGTGTAATGAGATAGAATTAATTAATGATCTCATAGTAAAGGATCCTGTAGGGAAAAGTGATCGTAGCATGTTAGAATTTCAAATTCAGTTTGAGGATGAGAAACTTGGGTCTCAAACTAGTGTCCTGAATAAAGGCAATTGCAAAGGTATGAAGACAAAGTTGGCTAAAGTGGACTGGGAAAATAGATTAAAGGGTAAGATGGTAGATAAGCAGTGGCAGACATTTAAGGAGATATTTCATAACTCTCAGCAAAGATATATGCCAGTGAGAAAGAAAGACTCTAAGAGAAGGATGAACCATCCATGGCTAACTAAGAAAATTAAGGATGGCATCAAATTGAAAACAAAGGTATACAATGTTGCAAAGATTAGTGGTAGGCCAGAGGATTGGGAAATTTTTAGAAACCAGCAAAGGACGACTAAAGAAATAATAAAGAGGGAGAAGATAGATTATGAGAGTAAACTAGCAAGAAATATAAAAACAGACAGTAAGAGCTTCTACAAGTATATAAAAAGGAGAGAGTAGCTAAAGTAAACATTGGTCCCTTAGAGGATGAGACTGGGGAATTAATAATGGGAAACAGGGAAATGGCAGAGACTTTGAACAAATATTTTGTATCGGTCTTCACGTTAGAAGACATTAAAAGCATCCCAATAATAATAGATAATCAAGGGGCTATAGGGAGGGAGGAACTTAAAACAATCACTATCACTAGAGAAAAAGTACTAGGCAAACTAATGGGACTAAATGTGGACAAGTCCCCTGGACCTGATGGCCTGCATCCTAGGGTCTTAAAACAAGTGGCTGCAGAGATAGTGGATGCATTGGTTGTAATCTACCAAAATTCCCTGGATTCTGGAGAGGTCCCAACGGATTGGAAAACCGCAAATGTAACCCCCCCTATTCAAGAAAGGAGGGAGACAGAAAGCAGGAAACTATAAACCAGTTAGTCTAACATCTGTCATTGGGAAAATGCTGGAGTCCATTATTCAGCAAGTAGTAGCAGGACATTTAGAAAATCATAATACAATCAAGCAGAGTCAGCATGGTTTTATGAAAGGGAAATCGTGTTTGACAAATTTGTTAGAGTTCTTTGAGGATGTAATGAACAGGGTGGATAAAGGGGAACCAGTAGATGTAGTGTATTTGGATTTCCAGAAGTCATTCGATAAGGTGCCTATTAAAATGTTACTGCACAAGATAAGAGCTCACGGGGTTGGGGATAATATATTAGCATGGATAGAGGATTGGCTAACTAACAGAAAACAGAGAGTCGGGATAAATGGGTCATTTTCAGGTTGGCAAACTGTAACTAGCGGGGAGCCACAGGGATCAGTGCTGGGGCCTCAACTATTTACAATCTATATTAATGACTTGGATGAAGTGTAATGTAGCCAAATTTGCTGATGATACAAAGATAGGTAGAAAGCAAGTTGTGAGGAGGACACAAAGAATCCGCAAAGGGATATAGATAGGTTAAGTGAGTGGGCAAAAATTTGGCAGATGGAGTATAATGTGCGAAAATGTGAGATTAACCACTTTGGTAGGAAGAATAAAAAAGCAAATTATTATTTAAATGGAGAGAGACTACAAAATGCTGCAGTACAGATGGATCTGGGTGTCCTTGTAAATGAAACACGAACAGTTAGCATGCAGGTACAGCAAGTAATTCGGAAGCCAAATGGAATGTTGGCCTTTATTGCAAGGGGGATGGAGTATAAAAGTAGGGAAGTCTTGTTACAACTGTACAGGGCGTTGGTGAGACCACACCTGGAGTACTGCGTACAGTTTTAGTCACCTTATTTAAGGAGGGATATACTTGCATTGGAGGCAGTTCAGAGAAGGTTCACTAGATTGATTCTTGAGATGAGGGGGTTGTCTTATGAAGAAAGGTTGAGCAGGTTGGGCCTATACTCATTGGAGTTTAGAAGAATGAGAGGTGATCTTATTGAAACATAAGATTTTGAGGGGGCTTGACGGGGTGGATGCAGAGAGGATGTTGAATATATTTAAGATGGAGATCGACAGATTTTTGAACTATAGGGAAGTCGAGGGTTATGGGGAGCAGGCAGGAAAGTAGAGTTGAGGCCAAGATCAGATCAGTCATGATCTTATTGAATGGCGGAGCAGGCTCGAGGGGCCAAATGGCCTACTCCTGCTCCTATTTCTTATGTTCTTATGTTATGTTCTTATGACTCTCTTTCTGCCTTGATTGTTTCTCTTCTACGGACTGTGCCAAGTTTGGCTTTAGCAACGAGAACCTGGTTCGTGGCTGTCGTTTGAGAAACAACTCTGCTGGTTTTCTACCAGTAGTGGTATGAGGAGTATTTCGATAGGTAATCAGAAAATTTGCCAGTGGTCCAACGACAACTGACATTTCTTTGAATTTGGATCCAGCATTTGCTTGATGAGGGCACGTTTGACAATTTGTACTGTGCGCTCTGCTGCACCATTTGAAGCAGGGCGGTACGGTGGAACTTAGGTATGTTTCACACCATTTCTGCTCATGAACTGTGTGAACTCTTCCGAACAAAATTGCAGCCCATTATCAAATACAATTTCTTCTGGGAGGCCGTATGAAGAAAATAATCTTCACAAATTGTCTAGTGTTTTGCTTGTTGTTATTATCCGCATCGGAAACACCTCTACCCACTTCGAGTGACTATCTATCACTATGAACAATTGCTGTCCTTCTAGCTCAGCAAAATCTACATGTAACCTTTGCCACACTCTGGGAGGCCATTTCCATGGCTGTAATGGTACTGATGGTGGTTTCTTGCTCACCGGTTGACATGTTGTACACTGACTGACAATGTACTCTTATCTCTTTATCTAAACCTGACCACCATAACTGCATACAAAGCTCTTGGTCAAGCACATTCTTAGGTGCTGGTCATGAAGATCTCCTAATAATTTAGACCTGAACCTATTTGGGATAACCACTCTTGCTCCCCACATAATACAATCTTTATCCACTGACAATTCATTCCTACGAACAAAGTATGGATGGATATCTTCCTTTGATACCTGGTTTGACCATCCATTTGCTATGTAATCGTACACCTTTGACATAATTGGGACACGTTTGGTTGCCCTACCAATCTCTTCAGCTGTGACTGGCAGCTCATCAATGTATGAGAAATAGAACACTTCTTCCTTATTGGGTGTAACTTGTGATGGGGATGGCAACCTGGACATAGCATCAGCATTACTGGGATCAGCTGATCGTCTGTACTCAATGTCATACGTATACACTGACAAAATCAAAGACCATCTCTGCATTCGGGCTGCAGCTAAGGTTGGAACTGGGGACTTTGGATGGAGGATTGCTGTCGGGCTTATGGCCAGTAACTATGGTAAACTTACGACCAAACAAGTATTTGTGAAACTTCTTGACCCCGAAAATCAATGACAAAGCTTCCCTTTCGATCTGCGCATAATTCCGCTCACTGGCACTGAGAGTGCGTGAAGCAAAAGCAATTGGTCTCTCCTCCCCACTATCTAGTACATGAGATATCACTGCCCCAACTCCGTATGGAGAGGTGTCACACATTAGCATGATCTCCTTAGATATATCATAGTGAATTAACATGGTACTCTCTACTAACTGGCTTTTACACTCTTTGAATGCTGTTTCGCATTATTTTGACCACTTCCAAGGGACCTGTTTTCTCAACAGCTCATTCCGTGGATATAACAATGTAGCCAAGTTTGGGATGAACTTTCCGTAATAATTCAAAAGACCCAAAAATGATCGAAGTTCAGAGACATTCTTGGGAGTGGGTGCATTTCTGATTGCATCCAGCTTTCCCTTGGTTGGATGTAAACCATCTTTGTCTACTCTGTGCCCTAAGTACTCCACTCGTACTATGTGCTTCTCTAGCCTTTTGAGCATTTCATTCAACAGCTCATCACGGATTTGCCTGTTTGGTGCTGAAATGAGTATGTTATCCAAATAACACTACCCCTTCAATCCCTTGCAAAATTTGGTTCATCACCTCCTGGAATATGTCGGGGGCAGAAGACACTCCAAATGGTAGCCTATTGATCTAATATAGGCCTTGGTGAGTATTTATAGTCAAGCATGACGTGGACTCTTCATCTAACTCAAGTTGTAGGTAGGCGTTTGTTAGATCTAACTTCGAAAAGATCTGACCACCTGTTAGCGTTGTGAACAAATCTTCCACATTTGGCAACGTATTGGGTAGATTACACTCTAGAACCTGGTTTACGGTTACCTTATAATCACCACACAACCTTACCTTACCATCTGATTTAGGTACAATAACAATGGGTGTAGCCCAATTACTCAGATCTACCTGAGAGATAATGTTCTCAGTTTCTAGTCTTTTGAGTTCTTGCTCAAATTTCTCCTTGAGTGCGTATGGCACGGGACGTGGCTTGCAGTAAACTGGTCTTGCATCCTTCTGCACTCTGACAATCGCCTTGAAGTCTTGGATCGGACTGCCCGTTTCACTGAACACCTTCGAATAATGCTTGATGACATCATCTTTCAATGCAAATTTCGCTTCCACACGAAAAATCTCATTCCAATCCAGCTTCAGTAATCCCAATCAATTTCTACTTATCAAGGCAGGCTTGTCTCCTGCCACTACTATGAGAGGCAAGCTCTGACACTGATCCTTGTATTTCACTGGTATGGTGACACTTTCTACTACAGGGATTTGCTCTCCTGAGTAGCCTCGCAGCTCTACCTTCGATTTCTCTAGTTGATAATCACGCAACTTGTTGCGATATAGTGATTCCGGTACTACACTCACTGATGCACCAGTGTCGATTTCCATGGGTATCCTGGTTCCTGCGACATCTACTTGGATGACGATACCTCGCGAATCGCTGTTAGATACCTTCGTGCTCCTGATGACGTGACTCTCCAGAAACTTCTCGTCCTGCTGCTTCTCTTTAACGGTATGTAGTGTCTGGCGATTTCTACTTCTAGCATTGCCAGTCGGTTTACTGTTCTTGCAACAGAAACATTCTGCCTTCACATATGGACAGCTTTGAGCTATGTGTTGTCCCAGGCACCGATAGCATGACTTCAATGCACTATTACCTTGGCCAGTTGCTGACGCCTTGGGGCCCAACTGCTTTTACTTTTAGCCTGCAGCCGATTCACCTTGGTTGACTGACGACTGGAAATGGCGCGGAACTCTTGGGAGTATCGGTCAGCCATATCCATCGACATCTGTCTGACAAGCTAAGTCAAAAGTCAAGTTAGGGGTTGTCAACAATTTACTTCTGATACTTTCATTTTCAACCCACAAACAAAGCGGTCACGCAAAGTTCGGTCCTGAAAGTTTCTGAAATGACAGTGAATGGATAGCTTTTTTAAAGCTACAATGTCATTTAATTGATCACGTGTTCCAAAACGATAACTTTCAGCAATTTCCAGGGGCTCAGGACTGTAGTGCTGTTCTAACTTGGTTCGGATCTCCTTCAGCTGCGTGTCCTTCGGCTTGGTGGGAACAAGCACATTTTTCGGGGTTTCATACACCTCGGGGCCTGCTTCAGTCAAAAAAAATAGCCCGTTTCATTTCTAAAACCGCCAGTTACAGGTTTACATCATCGGGGACTTCGACGATACTATTCACGGTGAAAAACATTTCTAGCCGCTCCACATATGCTCCGAAAGTCTCTCTGTCGCGATGGAACTCACCCAAGCGCCCTATTATTTCCATAGGCGCAGCCATCTGGACTCTGGCAACGTCGACAGTTCAGCCACGTGTGCTCGAAATTTACCTTAGATTTTTAAGTTTTTCTGCAAAACGAAGAACCTCTAACAGTCCCTCCTTTGGTTGGCAGGATTATCCTCCAACAAAAATTTCAGCTAGGGAATCCGCAATCGCATCCTCATCGCCAATTCTGTGATAGCTTGGGACACAGCATATATATACACAACAGCACAACATGGCTTCCGGTAAGAACTGTGCTGCGCACGGCTTTATTTTTATATACATCAGTAGTCCACCAGGTGGCTCTATTACAAGCACATGTGTGTAGTAAGAGATCTCCCATGGCGCTGCTCACGGTGAGTGTGAAGACACTGACAGGAAGTGCATGCTATATGGAAGACTTCTGAAATATTAAGAAATTTGCATCTGCGTAGACTTCCCATCAACTTGTTCCATTATTTAATTCCTATGTGTACATTTATAATGGCAGCTGGCGATATGAACCTGTCGCAGTGTAATTGCACCCTCCCCCCAATGGAGACACTGACGGCAAGGTGTAATTACAACATGACAAGTTTCCATTATGAATGTGGACACATGAATCTTCTGGAAATATAAAAATGAACAGAGCAGCTTAGGCAGTAACAGGAGAGAATTGTAAAAATGTAATTTATTATTTGTGTAAATGCAGCAAACCAGATGGGAACAAGGAGAGAATGTAAAATAAAAATTAGGAAAAATATTATTGCAAGGTGGGAGCAGTGAAGTATGGCCCAGCAGGAGGGCCAAAGAGGGAGTGAGATAGGTTGGCCAAGGGAGTCTGGCACTACTGGAGTGAAAGCCCAGGAGCAGAGGTAGAGCAGGGCCATTCAGAAAATGGAATGCAGAGCAGACTACAACAGGAGGACCAAAGTGGGATTGGGGTAGGCTGGTCCTAGTGGGCTAGAAGACCGGGGAGAGACACAGCAGGGCCCAGTAGGAAGGATGCTGATGGTGCAGTGACACATTAGGAGAGACCTGTGAGCGTGTGAAGAAAGGGGAGGCCATGGGGAGGGGAAGTAGGATGGTCCAAGAGCTGTCATAAGCAGACTTAAACTGTTGACTTTTTTTAATAAAACTTAAAAGTTACATATAATGTTTTAAATATTTATCTTCTGATAGGTTACATATAAAGATGGCAACAGAGTGGGAAGAAACAGCTGTGGAGTTTGGTGCACAAGCTTATGAGCCCCACTTTTTGAGCCTCAATGAGTCATTTTCTCACTGGTGCTGGTTGTGTTGCAGAAAGAGTCCCGAGATCCAGATTCTTAATTGCTAAACAGCCTTGTGTCATTTGGTGTGAGAACAGAGTTCTCTGCATTCACCCAAAAAAAAAGGATAGAAATTCCTTTAAATGGTTTTTCATGGGCAGAGTGGACGAGCTTCCGCCTGATCACATGGGCGGAAAGAAGATCCCAAAAGAAGTGGAACTTATTAATTAAAATAAAATAGGCAGGCTACCAGCGCTATTCTCATTGTTGTTGATGGCTTCCTGATGGGGGGCGTTCCTGACGCTATTTAAAGGCAGCCTGCACCTCTAAAGGGGAGGTGCACTTTGCCTGCAGGTATCTATCACAGGATTGTAGAAAATGGCAGGCACAGGAGAAGCTGCAAGGACAACATGGTTTTCAGACCCTGCTTTGGAGGTTTTGGTGGCGGAGGTCAGCAGGAGGAAGGACATCTTTCTATACACCAGGCAGCAGCACGATTTCCAAGCAAGCTGCCTAGCGTGAGTGGATAGAGGTGTCAGTGCAAGGAGTAAGGCCCCTAGGACATAACTGTATTGTAGGAAGAAGCTCAATGAACTCATGAGGGTAGCTAAGGTAAGCCTCCTACCTCATATCTATCATTACTCTAAGATTAGCCTTTCATTACCTGTTGCCTCAGCACACACTATCCTTTCCTTCCTCGATTACCACCACTATCCTGAAACACAGCAGGGAACAGGCAGCCACAGGGGGAGGACCATGCTTCATCCATGTGCTGCCCACATGAAGGGCAGGTTATGGAAATCGTGGGCAGGGGGCATGTCAGGAGCATGGCATCTGGCTAGGCTGGAGGACAAGTCCTAACCATCTTCCCTCCCTTCCCTTCTCAATTTACTGCATTACAGCTCTGGTAGCTCACTGTACTGCTGGCTCACGCTTCTCTGCTTCCTCCAGCTCCTCATCCCCTTTTTCATCTTCCAGCTCCACTTCGCCCTCCTCAGGAATCTCCAAGGCAAGCCCCCTTTGAATAGTTAGATTGTGGAGTATGCAGCAAACGATGATGAACCTTGAGACTCGCTCTGGGCTGTACTGAAGGACCTCTTCCAATCTGTCCAGAAAGCAGAACCATTGCTTTAGGACACCAATGGTTTGCTTAATGTGAACCCCTGTTGATGCATGGCTCTCATTATATCTGAGATCAGTGGCTGTGCCCGGTTTCCTGAGAGGAGTTATGAGCCAGTTGGTGGGAGGTTATCATTTGTCCCAAAGAAGCCATCCCACCAGCTGATGGTTTGGTTGAAAGCCTCATGACTATTGCCAGGAAACTGGGCACAGACATGTATAACTCATTGCCTGTGGTCACAACCAAGTTACACATTGAGCAAATGGAAATCCGTCCTGTTCAGAACCAGAGCTACATCCATGCAGCCAATGATGCCCTCCACCTGCCAGAATCCAACAAAATGGACAGAACGCAGTGCTCTTTCTTCCTGATTGTCAGCCTCCATGGGGAAGGTAATGAGCTCTTTCTACCTCACATACGGTGCATCAATGACCTGCCAGATCATTGTGTGCACAGCAAACTGATTGATGTTGCTGATGTCCCCACAAGCAATTCAGAAGGAACCAGAGGCATAAATATTCAGAGCCACGGTGACCTTCACAGCCACAGGCAGTGCAGTGCATGCCCTGGTGTTGGGCTCCAATTCTCATTTCAGCAGGTGACACAGATACGTGACTGTCTCCCTGTGGAAATGCAGCCGCCTTACACACTGCACCTATGTGAGGTCCAGGTATGATGATGGGTTCCTGAAAACCCACATGCTGTAAGGCCTCCTGTGCCTTTGCCCTCTTCTTGCAGCCTGTGCAAGTCTTTGCTGCCTTCCTTGCTGATCCTCCTCCTCCTCCTCTTCATTTGGGAACATGAAGGGCAAGCCCAGCAGTATGCCCATGTTCAGCAATTATGAACAAAAAGAATCAGTGAAATTATTGTAGCCCTCCAGAAACTCACTCTTCCAAATTATTTAACAGCCAAACAGTATACAAAACAGCCAAAACCCTAGCAGCCTAAAACGACTAACCAGAGACTTTCCTTAATGGAGGGGTTTTTAACCTGCTTTAAATACCATTTCTAAAAGCTGCTTCTAGCCTGTTCCTGTCATGATGTGCTGGGCAGGTTGAGATGACATTTGAAGGGCGCATAGACACCAAATTCAGGAAAGGGCCGTGATTATAATATTTCAATGATACCTGCGTTTGCTCTGTGTCTATCAAGAAGTCAAGACAGCTGTTTCGGAAGTACTCTGATTTTAAGAAAGTCTATTCTAAACAAAGGCCAGCTAATTCGTTAATGGAATGTATTTTGCCTTGTTACCAACTAACAGGAAGGATGAGGAATCTCTGAAGAGGGGTATTAGGAAAGCAAAGAGAGAGCATGAAAATTCTTGACAAGTTAAATCAAGGAAAACCCAAAGATGTTTTATAAATATATTAAGAGTAAGAGGATAACTAAAGAAAGGGTAGGGCCTATTAGAGATCATGAGGTGTGTGGAGGCGGGAGACATCGGTAGGGTTCTTAATGAATACTTTGCGTCTGTTTTCACAAAGGAGAGGGGCGAAGCAGACATTGCTATCGGGGGAGGAGTGTGAAATATTAGATGAAATAAACATAGTGAGAGAGGAAGTATTAAGGGGTTTAGCAGCTTTAAAAGTGGATAAATCCCCAGGCCCGGATGAAATGTATCCCAGGCTGTTAAGCGAAGCAAAAGAGGAAATAGCAGAGGCCTGGCCATCATTTTTCAATCCTATCTCGCTTCAGGTATGGTGCCGGAGGACTGGAGGACTGCTAATGTGGTACCCTTGTTTAAAAAGGGAGAAAAGGATAGATCGAGTAATTACAGGCCAGTCAGCCTAACCTCGGTGGTGGGAAAATTATTGGAAAGAATTCTGAAGGACAGGATAAATCTTCATTTAGAAAGACACGGATTAATCAAGGATAGTCAGCACGGATTTGTTAAGGGAAGGTCGTGTCTGACAAACTAGATTGAATTTTTTGAGGAGGTAACAAGGAGGGTAGATGAGGGTAGTGCGTTTGATGGACTTTAGCAAGGCTTTTGATAAGGTTCCACATGGCAGACTAGTCACGAAGTTAAAAGCCCATGGGATCCAGGGCAAAGTGTCAAGTTGGATTCAAAACTGGCTCGGAGACAGGAAGCAGAGGGTAATGGTTGATGGGTGTTTTTGTGACTGGAAGGCTGTTTCCAGTGGGGTTCCGCAGGGCTCAGTACTAGGTCCCTTGCTTTTTGTGGTATATATCAATGATCTAGACTTGAATATAGGGGGTATGATTAAGAAGTTTGCAGATGATACTAAAATCGGCTGTGTGGTTGATACTGAAGAAGGAAGCTGTAGACTGCAGGAAGATATCAATAGATTGGTCAGGTGAGCAGAACAGTGGCAAATGGAATTCAATCCGGAGAAGTGTGAGGTAATGCATTTGGGGAGGGCTAACAAGGAAAGGGAATACACATTAAATGGTAGGACACTGAGTAGTGCAGAGGAACAGAGGGACCTTGGAGTGCATGTCCACAGATCCCTGAAGGTAGCAGGCCAGGTAGATAAGGTGGTTAAGAAGGCATACGGAATGCTTGCCTTTATTAGCCGTGGCATAGAATACAAGAGCAGGGGGGTTATGCTTCAACTGTATAAAACACTAGTTAGGCCTCAGCTAGAGTACTGCGTGCAGTTCTGGTCACCACATTACAGGAAAGATGTGATTGCACAAGAGAGGGTACAGAGGAGATTTATAAGGATGTTGCCGGGAGTAGAAAATCTTAGCTATGAGGAAAGACTGGATAGGCTGGGTCTGTTTTCCTTGGAACAGAGGAGGCTGAGGGGAGACCTTATTGAGGTGTATAAAATTATGAGGAGCATAGATAAAGTGGATAGAAAGGACCTATTTCCCTTAGCAGAGGAGTCAAAAACCAGGGGGCACAGATTTTAAATAATTGGTGGAAGGTTTAGAGGGGATTTGAGGGGAAATTTCTTCACCCAGAGGGTTGTGGGGGTCTGGAACTCACTGTCTGAAAGGGTGGTAGAGGCAGGAACCCTAACCACATTTAAAAAGTACTTGGATGTGCACTTGGGATGCTCTAACCTGCAGGGCTACGGACCAAGAGCTGGGAAGTGGGATTAGGCTGGATAGCTCTTTGTTGGCCGGCGCGGACATGATGGGCCGAAATGGCCTCCTTCCGTGCTGTAACTTTCTATGATTCTATGAAAATCATCCTGATAGAGTTGTTTCCACATAATGAGCCAATTTTGAGAAGGTGCCCTCGGACTGAATTTGTAAGACTGCTGTATGGAGTATTTGAGAATTTCACCCAATTGTTTGGATTTACAGTTAGGTCTGCTCTGGCAAATATTTCACAAGCTTCCTGGAACATTATTAGGTCAGGATTGTATGTTATGTGGAAAAGGAATAATTGAAGAAATTCAGATTGATTTCTTTGATTTTATCCTCTTTCTACCAAATTATTACTCTACTATATCCTCTGTCCACAATATAATGATTTGAATTTGTGACTATATTTCTTTATATCTGTATATTATATAAATATATATTTATCTCAAAAACTATGTTTTTGTGTGTTTCAATATATGCCAATTGCTCTTTAGCTCTGCTTCCTTAGGAGTTGCTCAAGGGCAAAGCTTATATCCACATGGAAAGGCACAAATCACTTCATTATAATGTCAAAACATCTTCAGAGTGCTGTCCATGATTTTTTCTTTCTTATTCCACTCCTCTTGTGAAATTGAGCTACTGAGTAATATGTGGACAATTGGCAAAACCATGCAGAAGAAAATTATCTATCTGTTTAAAGACCAGCAGTCACCAGCTCAGAGACCAAAAGACCAAAACTAATTCCAGACAGAAAAGATTTCTACTGTCAGTGAGAAGAGAAAATATGGCATCCCACACTGTTGATTTATTGCCTGGCTTACTGAACAGGAAAGGCTGAAGCCATTTTCTTTTTTTGTTGGGGTGGGGGTGGATAATCGGTAACATAACAATGTCATGCAGCTGGATGGTACTGCAATTGCAGCTAGTGGACTTCTCCACCTGAGCATGCAACTGTAACCATGACAGATGTTTCACAAATGTGACCCTTGTAGTTGCTCAGTGTCTGAGTTCCAGGTTACCAAAGTGTCAAGAAGAGAGCTCCACTGTCAGAAAAAGCAATCTGAAGCTTTGATGCTGGTATTCTAAACGGACTTTGGATTGTTGTGCAGTGCTGAGCTGCAGTCGTCATGTCTTGATATAAGTGTTGGCAATTCCTCTCATGTTGTTACACTTATCAGCCAGACGACATCCGTCTGGGTTAGAGTAAATCATCCCCATCAGCATAGCTTTGGACCGTACTGAATCCAGAATATGTTTTCTCTGCAGCCTGCCAAACAGAGCTACAAGATTACAGGTGGAAATACAATTTAAACGGTTGAACTTTCTGACTGACAAGTAGGTTCGAGCTTGTGTTGATTCCTGCCACCCTTCTAGATTTTCCAGGTAGCTTTGCCACTTGTTTGCTCCAGTGGTGTGAATAGGATTTCCAAGCCAAGTAGCTGAATGTTTATAACCAAAAGCATTTAACAACTCTTTTATAGTGGGTGTGGAACATCACGATCAATATTTCTCGACAGATTTATTGAGTTGCTCATCTCAGTACTGAAGGTAATAGACCAGTCGTATGACTACTGTCCAATTCTGTTTTATCTCCCAGCAGAGACTCAGTCATTGCTTGTCTTTCACATGGTGCATTAACTGCTCTGCAGAGAACGTCACTTTTGATGACAACCATTAGGTTCTTGATGAAAATTAACAGAGTAGGCTAAAAGAAGCTTTCCTGAAGGACCCCTACGTAGTTGTTGTGTTACAACAAATAAACATTTACTAATACCTGATATTTGCACTTTCTCAAGAAATCTCTTACCCAGTTCAGCAGATCACCATCTATGCCCACAAGATGGCAGCTTCTCAGTTGGTCTTGTTTTACTGCACCACTTGGTACAATATTGAATGTTAACAACCAAGGTGAGTGGAGAACAGTAGTTATACTGGCCACTTACACTGCTGTTGAGTGGGAGAGGCAGAGCTCTGCACATACATACTCGGACACATACACAGAGCTCTGCTCACTGACCCCCAACTATATATGGACATTTTTAATGATTGAAAAGAGCTAACATGATCGTCACTTCTTTTCAGTCATCATAAATGAAAAGTTAGCATGGCTGCACACGAGGTTTCTTTAAATTTAAAACACCTGAATCCATCTGGAGGTGCCCTATAAAACAGCCCAGTGAGTTTCAAGGATTATTGCTGCATGCTACACAAAATTTATTTTGCAAAGAGGTATCATTATGTAACCCACAGAAAAGTAAGGCCCCCAGGTGCAGCAAGGGGACCACCAAGAGGGGCTGGAGCAGCAGGAAGAGGCAACAGAACCCTTTGCAGGCTGCGAGAGAAATTGGTGCAGCTCTTAACTCACAAATATGCTCACTGCATTAACAGTTGTATCTATATATTCCCCATGCCTTCTGTGCATGTGCCTTCGCCAACAGTTCCTTCTCTTTTTTCAACCCAACTCGCAAATTTGCCATTCATGGCACCTGATG
Organism: Squalus acanthias; assembly: GCA_030390025.1. Classification (NCBI taxonomy): domain Eukaryota; kingdom Metazoa; phylum Chordata; class Chondrichthyes; order Squaliformes; family Squalidae; genus Squalus; species Squalus acanthias. Next base: position 459,288 of record JASTWF010000207.1, read on the forward strand.
AAGTCTGCTTCCAAACCTTTGCAGGAACATGCACTCCACAAACAACTGTAGTGCAATTGTATTTCAAATCTCCAAACATTATTTGTGTGTTTGCCTAATGTTTTCCACCATGGTGTTTTTCCTCAGTGACAGTATGGGAAGTATGCCCTCTTAACATTAATATGGTGCTTCGTGTAGATGTTACATTAGTAGCAGGAGTGCTTCAGGTAGCAGTTGATGCATGTCAATAGGCGTTTCCTGGGATTGAGATGGCCCTTGCTTCACGATAGCAGAGTCCTGGGGTGGACTTGTTGTAGCACTATTGCTACTGCTTGGCACCCTGAGCCTGCATGTTATCCGGCACCTGTACCGACATTGTACGGGGCTGACAGGGAAGTGTCTGAATTTGTTAGCTTCTTCAGTCAAAGCACCATCATTTGTGCCGTTTCCAGCCATGCCCCATCTACTGGGCATTGCCTTACCATGGCCACTGATCGGTGTAATGGCAAACCTAATAACATCAATAAGATCAGTAAAGCCCCCCTCTCAGAGTTCACTGTAACCAATAGACAATCCTGTCAAGGCCATTCTACTCTGAAGCAGAATTAATATCTGTGGCAGAAACTCTGACTGCTCTTGAGGCCTCTGACATGAACAGCACCTTTGCAGTTACCTCTTGAGTTGTTGCATCCTCCATAGTGGACTGCAGTGTTACAAAGTTATTCTGCAGGGTACTGTCATTGCGGTTAGTGATCTTCTGCCATCTGCAATGCAGAGTTTGGAACAACCCTGTAGTGCCTTTACCAAGGCTTGATATTCAGACAGCATTTTTTTAGAAGCAGAATCCATGAGATCCCGATCTTCAGGCTCGTCACTGAAGCGCAACGCAGGTTGGCCCTTCGGACAGCACGTTTCTCCTCCTTCTGTGTCACTATGCGCTGTCTCACTCAGTGAAGTCCTCTCTAGCTCACTTTTTAAATTCCCATCATGGGTGTATCTGAATTGATGCTTGGGAGGGAAATAGTGAGTGCTGCAATCCACTGTGAAGAGGTGGTTGGGTGCACTTGGGCCTGGCTCGCTGTTGTCTGGCACAAGTAGAAAAAGACAGGAGAAAGACGCATTACAGTGGTATCCGAATGAGCAGCCTTCACATTTACAGCTTTCAGTAGAAGCAATGGCATGGTAAAGGACTTCAGTATATGTTATCAGTTAGTAAATGAGAAAATAGGAAGAGAAGCAGCAGAAGTTGGTACTAAAGTATCCATCCCAGTGCTGGATTTCTGCTCTCTCCCAAACATCAACTCAGATACACTCGTGATGGAAATATAAAAAGTAAGCTCGGAGGAAGTGTAGCACCCTGCATGGCCTCTCTTCCAAGGATTTTGAGGGCTTCTTTCTCATAGTAATAGTCAAGTGTCAACATGCATTGCATGCAAACCATAGTAGGTCTGATAATATTAACAAGCAGGACATTTTTGGGGGCTGAATGCAGTTGGGGTTGTAATGAGCACCTTGCTGCTTCACTGGCATTCATGGTAAGATTGTGTCAGAGACAAATAATGGTACGTGCCATACATACTGAGTGTACGTCAATAATGTTAGGTGCAAGTGAGTTCTTGTACCTTGACTGACTTGGTAAAGTAATTGAATCTTTTCCTGCGCCACTTTTATGTGCATGGTAGTGTGGAGGAAACTGCTTCCCATTCCCGCTGAGCTGCTCTTCTTGGGGGTCTGTGACACTCACTGCCGAAGAGTGCCGCCTCCTCTGCCTCACGTCTTCCAGGAGAACCTCTGCTGCCCATCGGAGAAGTGGGCTTCTCTGTGGCCTACACCTGGGATGACCAACCTTCCCCAAGCACTCGAAGCCCAAGCACCTCTGTCCTATTTGCACTTACAGTTTTTATTTGTTGGTTTGTCCTGTTTGAATTTTGAGGGCCTTGAGGTTTGGAAATTATTGTTTTTAGCACTCGTCTCATTGGTGGATAAATCCTAAATCAAAACATAAAGATCTGTTGGTATCTATGACTTGAGATATATGCAAATTAATTGGGAACATAGATTTAAACTTTACATGTGGTTCTGAAGCTCCATGTTTTGCAACTATGCAGCCCATGACGACAAAATATGAAACAATTCTGGGTGAATGTTTCCAGACATCCTTCTAAACATCCTTGGCACAAAATTTACTCAGTTGGAAATTCCTGGATGCCTGCCCCTTTAAGCTGCTGCAGGCCTTGAAATTACACAGCAGCACGTGATTTGCCATCCCTAAACAGCAAGCTCCCATTCCTAATTCAAGTTTTAAACTGTAAATATTGTTTGCAACATGGTTTTAGCCAAAGGGCATCAGTTTGATTTTCATTCATCTCTCAGGAAATCTTTCTGCATTCCACCTGGGCCGAGAAATTGGTTATGGCACATTTTCAGGTGTATAACCAGTGGCACGCAGACAGCAAGTGCCTGAATCGGGAGGCCTGAGGCCAGCCCAAACTTGGGCCTCGGGCTTCATAACATTATCTGGGTGAGCTGCTGGTACCTGTTACACCTCCACTAGCAGCGCACCCATTTTAAAAAGATGAATTTCGGGCCACTGTGCTCACCGGCAGCAGTTCAAAGGTAAATCCTGGTGGGGGGGAACCAGTCATGGATAATAGGGTGTTGGGGGAGCACCCCTGCTCCTCCTGGCTACACCGAAATGTTTTTTTAATTTTTAGCCTTCAGTGGCGGACACTGCTTAGGGACCAGCAAACGCTGAAGAATGCAGAGTGGAGCAGGCCTGGCTCCTGCTCCACTCTGTAATTTTCAATTTCCCAGAGGGGACCTAAAATAGGCATTCAGCCCCTCATTTGCATATGTGATGGGCCTAACTCTTGTTTAAGGCAGCTGCTAATGAAGCCTGAAAAATAATCCGACCCAATATCGGTCCCTAAAATTGGCCCTCTTTGCGCCCATTTTATGAGCATAAAGCAGGCGTAACAAGGTCCAATTTCTAGGCCTTGATCTTTTAAACTATAGATTATGTTCAGATTTATTGTGATAGAAGCCTGCTGGGACTGAACTCGATATATAATCTACTTTCCAATACTTTATCTGAGAATGAACCCAACATAAAAGACTAGTCTATAATGAAAATGTTGGTTAAAAAAATAGCAACAAGGGATTGAGGACCATTTTGCTTCAGGAAATCAAAATGTCCAGATCCAAAATAATTTCCTTAAGAGAAGTGGACTGTATTGGAACACTGAAATGATGTAAAATCTTATTGTAGAAGTGGCTTTTGGCCAATTGTGTGCATTTTTGGAATAAAACTCAAACAGTACACTGTTTCAGATGCACTTAATCAATTAGGGCATGCATTCCATCCATAATGTCTAAATGTCAGCTGCTATTGCAGCAGAGTTTTCAAACTCCATATTCACTTTCACAATCATCCTAGATACTTTATTCATTTAAGTTTAGTTTACCCAATTTTGGAAATTATTTTTCTCTTTATTCTTTTGAGATACTTTTCTACCACTTACCGTTCCTGACTTAATCTAGCCTGAGGCAGGCAAATGCTCCCATGTCTGTACTAATCCTGCTCTAAGACTAATTATGGAATTGTGTAAAAGTTATGTGGGTTTACCAGTTCCTCTGATTTTCCATTCCTTCTGCGTGCGGGCAAGATCGTCCTCACCACTTGCTAAGACCCAACAATTTACTACATGTGGACGAGCGGGGCCAAACCTTTATCTTACTAGTGTCATTAGTAAGTGTTAACCTTGGCTCAGTGGTAGCATTCTTGCCTCTGAGTCAGAGCTCTTTCTGAGCTCCCTGAGTCTGAGCAACTCAGGAAGTACTACACTGTTGGAAATTCCATCTTTTGGATGAGACATTAAATTGAGGTACTGTCTGCCCTCTCAGATAGATCTAAAAAATCCCATGGCACTATTAGAAGTAGAGCAGGGGAGTTTTCCTGGCCTACATTTATCCCTCATCCAACATCACTAAAACAGATTATCTGGTCATTTCACCTTGTCCAGAACAGTAGAACCAGAGAACATGACCTGCACCTGAAGGGGGGTAAATTCAAAACTAATCTGCGAAAACAATATTTTAGTGAGCGAGTGGCCAACCTATGAAATATGTTCCCTATGGAGATGGTGGAAGCAGTTAGTATTGATCCATTCAGATGCAAATTAGATCAATTTTTTTTCAGAAAATAACATTTTGGGATATAGTATATGAGTAATTTGAGACATGACATGTGGTAAGTGTTGCATGCTTGGGAGGAAGCTTAAGCGCCCTGGACACTTTACTATGTTAAAGGCGCGAGATAAATACAAGTTGCTGTTGAACAGGTGACTTTGGACCTATGGCTCTCACAGTTCTCCACCTCTGAGGTTTTCCACGTGTCATTTCTGGGTCTGTTGTAGACTAATTGATAGAATTGATTGCTCTGATTAGTTAACAACTCCATTCTCATTGTATCATGTGACTACCGGGATGGTAAAAGGCGAACTAGATGGACTGTAGTCTTTTTTTGTCTCGCAATTTCTATGTTCCTACTTATTTCATTGCTGTTTGTGGGATCTTAGTGCTTTTCACAAACTGGTTGTTGCGTTTCCCTACATTGCAATGGTGTCTGCAATTCAAAAGTACTTCATTGGCTATGCAGTGCTTTTGGATGTCCTGAGGACATGAAAGGTGCTATATAAATGCAAGTTTGTTCTTATTTCTTTCTACCACTCCAAAATTGACTTGCAATATTTTTAACTTGACAAATATTGTATCAAGATTATATTCTAGCATGCATCAACATGCAGTCTTGCAGTTGAGTGAGTTATTTTTACATAATATGTAAGATTCTTTTTTTTAATTTTTTTTAGTTTTTTTAAATTTTATCTTTAAGAGTTTACATTTAAATATTTTATGAAATCACTGTACATTTCAACTATAAGATGGTAGCGGGAGGGGTCATTGATATATTAAGTTTTCTTGTGGAGTTGAGATTAAGCTGGGAGCAATGCAGGCTCAAGAGCTGAAACTATTTGTTTGTTTTTGGTACAGGGGTTCAGTTGTGGCAGCAAACACTGGAGTGGTGTTGTTTAGTGCCCTTATCCGTGTCTGCTTATGGGTGGGGTGTGGGTCTGATAACATTTGAGCCCCGATTTTCTCATGATGGGGTTGAGCTGACCCAATGCGCAAGGGAAATGTTTAATTCATCATAAATATATACAACTATTTGATTTATTAAAGGGCTACGGTTGCTGGCATTCCTTTTAACACTGAACTTACTGCATGTTTCAAGATGTGTGGCCATTTTTCCACAAAAAAAGATTTGAAAATTTGAGTTATTTTTTAAGTATTGGGTTTTAAAACAAAGTAGATTTGCACAGGTTTAAAAACGAAGGCCACAGGCTGCAGGCATTTGCTGAATGTGTTTTAAGGTCTGACATTGATACTGTTACCCAGGACTGTCGAGAACAATGGGAGAGTCATTATTTCATCCCAGAGGCTCGCAATAAACATGCCATAGGGGGATGGAATGTCCCTTCCTGTTGAGTTTTGCATTAGGGGGGGTGCAGCAGTTGGTTTGATTAGCAACTCTTCTGGCGTGACCAGAAAAAGCTTGAAATACTCAGCAGGTTAGGCAGCAGCTGTGAAGAAGCAGAAGTCAGTCATTCGACGTTTCAGGTCTTAAGACCCTTCTGCAGTCGTGAGGAAGGATCTTAATACCTGAAACAATGACTGACTGGCTTCTGTTTCTCCACAGATGCTGCCTGACCCACTGAGTATTTCCAGCCTTTTTCTGTTTATTGTTCCCACATATTAGCAGTAAGGTTTGATAAAAGGAAAGCTGTGAGAGCCTTGGCTGAGGTGAAGATGTTAGAAATGCTGGAGAATAGTTAGAAGAGGCCTTAAGTCTAGTAAGATTACTCACTAATGTGGGGTGCATTGTATGTTCTTTATTTTGTGCACCATAACCAAGGCTGACACTTCAGTGCAGTACTGAGGGAGTGCTGCACTGTCAGAGGTGCCGTCTTTGAGGATGAGACGTTAAACTGAAGTCCCATCTGCCCTATCAGGTGGACGTAAAAGATCCCATGGCATTTTTGAAGAAGAGCAGGTCACCTGGTGTCTTGGTCAATATTTATCCCTCAACCAATGGCACTAAAACAGATTATCTGGTCATTATCTCATTACTGTTTGTTGGACCAGGCTGTGTGCAAATTGGCTGCCACATTTCCCTACATTACAGCAGTGACTACATTTTAAAAGTACTTCATTGGTTGTAGTGCGCTTTGGGACATCCTGAGGTCATGAAAGGTGCTATATAAATACAAGTTCTTTCTATTACACAAAGAAGTTGTATTGATTGAACTAAGTGAATCTGGTCATAACTGATGTTCTTGAGCGTTTGAAGACAAACAGCTTTTGGAGTTACTGTGTTAGTTGTATAGCATTTAATATTCTGGTTTGTTGCAGTGTTGGGGTTGTGAGCTGAAAATAGTCCAGGTAGCCTGAAATCCCTTGGCGTTGCCAGTGCTCCGATAAGGAACCAGCAGACTGTTTAAAATGTCAAAAGTTATTTGTGTACTTTGGAAAATTTTATCGTGTTCATCTCTTTCAAGGCAGTAAGTTATGAAATTGATATAATTCATCACACTAGTGTAGAAATTAAGGCAATATTTTCCCTTTATATATGTGAGATTGTGATATAGTCTGATAGTTTGCTCAGCCTTAAAAATGAACACATCTGTTAGAAATACATTTTTAATTAAGGAAAATGCAGCAAGTATGATAAACACAATTAATGCCTGCCTTTGATATGTTTTTATTTCCACAAATTTGCACAAGTGAGTCAGGCTATAATTATTTCTGATATCATCTCCTGTGAGTTATTCAATCAGTCTCATACATGGAACTAAGAATTCTTATTTCACTGGGAAACAGTGTTATGATCGTGAATAATAAGCATTGCTATGAACTGCAAGTGAAGCTCCCAGATGCTTCAACCAGGACAGTTTCCATCAGTTAGTTTTAGATCTGCCAATGAAGCAGAATATTGCTGGGAATAATACCCTCATAAAATGCCTCAAAATGGTTGACCTTTTGTTTGGCATAGTACCTTTTTTCTAGGATTGCCCCTCCAAAAGCTTGAGATAGAGTAGACACTTTGGAGCTCCACTGGGCATGATATTTAAGCAACTGGTAGACTGGACTGAATAATGATGTCAGGTCCACTCACTGGAAAAATATCCTATCCAGAGACAGACTTATTGCAAACTCAGGATGCGATTATATGCCACTCCTGCACTGATGAGAAGCAGTTTTGGGTGTGCAGCGTGAAAAATGACTATGTAATTCGGGTGTCAGATTTGTCACCTTACTTCATAACAGCTACAATACAATTCTAGTGAAGTTGCAGGCATTGGACTGCTTTGTAGATTTTAAACTTTTTATTCCATCATTTTAATGTTAGGACAAAGTAGGCACTCCTGCTACTCTCTTCTGACATTGGAAAGGGACGAGCTCTGCGAGTGCATCAGAAGCACACGTTTGCGGAGTTTTGCTGTCCCTGCGCTTTTGCCGGTTAGATTGAAATCAGTGTCTAAAATAGGAGTTTCTTGACTGCATCACAACTTTTTTCTTTACTCGTTCATGGGATGTGGGCGTCGCTGGCAAGGCCAGCATTTATTGTCATCCCTAGTTGCCCTCGAGAAGGTGGTGGTGAGCTGCCTCCTTGAACCGCTGCAGGCCGTGTGGTGAAGGTACTCCCACAGTGCTGTTAGGGAGGGTGTTCCAGGATTTTGACCCAGCGACGATGAAGGAACAGCGATATACTTCCAAGTCACAATGGTGTGTAACTTTGAAGGGAACTTGCAGGTGCTGGTGTTCCCATGCGCCTGCTGCCCTTGTCCTTCTAGGTGGTAGAGTTCACGGGTTTGGGAGGTGCTGCCGAAAAAGCCTTGACGAGTTGCTGCAGTGCATCTTATAGATGGTACACACTGCAGCCATGATGCGTCAGTGGTGGAGGGAGTGAATGTTTAAGGTGGTGGATGGGGTGCCAATCAAGCAAGCTGCTTTGTCCTGGATGGTGTCGAGCTTCATGAGTGTTGTTGGAGCTGCACTCATCCAGGCAAGTGATGAGTATTCCATCACAATCCTGACTTGTGCCTTGTAGATGGTGGAAAGGCTTTGGGGAGTCAGGAGGTGAGACACACGCTGCAGAATACCCAGCCTCTGACCTGCTCTTGTTGCCACAGTATTTATGTGGCTGGTCCAGTTAAGTGTCTGGTCAATGGTGACCCCCCAGGATATTGATGGTGGGGGATTCGGTGATGGTAATGCCGTTGAATGTCAAGGGGCAGTGGTTAGATTCTTGCTTGTTGGAGATAGTCATTGCCTGGCACTTGTGTGGCGCGAATGTTACTTGCCACTTATCAGCTCAAGCCTGAATGTCATCCAGGTCTTGCTGCATGCGGGCATGGACTGCTTCATTATCTGAGGAGTTGTGAATGGCGCTGAACACTGTGTAGTCATCAGCGAACATCCCCACTTCTGACCTTATGATGAGGGAAGGTCATTGATGAAGCAGCTGAAGATGGTTGGGCCTAGGACACTGCCCTGAGGAACTCCTTCAGCGATGTTCTGGGACTGTGATGATTGGCCTCCAACAACCACAACCATCTTCCTTTGTGCTAGTTGTGACTCCAGCCAGTGGAGAGTTTTCCCCCTGATTCCCATTGACTTCAGTTTTACTAGGGCTCCTTGATGCCACACTCAGTCAAATGCTGCTTTGATGTCAAGGGCAGTCACTCTTCCCTCACCTCTGGAATTCAGCTCTTTTGTCCATGTTTGGACCAAGGCTGTAATGAGGTCTGGAGCAGAGTGTTCCTGGCGGAACCCAAACTGAGCATCAGTGAGCAGGTTATTGGTGAGTTAGTGCCGCCTGATAGCACTGTCGACAACACCTTCCATCACTTTGCTGATGATTGAGAGTAGACTGATGGGGCGGTAATTGGACCGATTGGATTTGTCCTGCTTTTTGTGGACAGGACATACCTGGGCAGTTTTGCACATTGTCGGATAGATGCCAGTGTTGTAGCTGTACTGGAACAGCTTGGCTAGAGGCGCGGCTAGTTCTGGAGCATAAGTCTTCCAGACGACAGCCGGGATCCATAGCCTCTGCTGTATCCAGTGCGCTCAGCCGTTTCTTGATATCACGTGGAGTGAATCAAATTGGCTGAAGACTGGCTTCTGTGATCCAGGGAACCTCAGGAGGAGGCCGATATGGCTCATCCACTCAGCACTTCTGGCTGAAGATGGTTGCAAACGCTTCAGTCTTGCCGTTTGCACTCACATGCTGGGCTCCGCCATCATTGATGATGGGGATATTCATGGAGCCTCCTTCTCCCGTTAGTTGTTTAATGGTCCATCACCATTCACAACTGGTTGTAGCAGGACTTCAGAGCTTTGATCTGATCCGTTGATTGTGGGGTCGCTTAGCTCCGTCTATAGCATGCTGCTTCCACTTTTTAGCATGCATGTAGTCCTGTGTTGCAGCTTCCCCAGGTTGGCACCTCATTTTTAGGTACACCGGGTGCTGCTCCTGGCATGCTCTTCTGCACTCCTTATTAAATTAGGGTTGGTCCCCTGGCTTGATGGTAATGGTAGAGTGAGGGATATGCCGGGCCATGAGGTTACATGTGGTGGAATACAATTCTGCTGCTGCTAATAGCCCACAGCGCCTCATGGATGCCCAGTTTTGAGCTGCTCGATCTGTTTTGAATCTATCCCAATTAGCACGATGGTAGTGCCACACAGCACGATGGAGGGTGTCCTCAGTATGAAGACGGGACTTTGTCTCCGCAATGATTGTGCGGTGGTCACTGCTATCAAGGACAGCTGTATCTGATACTCGCTTTTTTATTCCAGATTTATTTAAATAACTGAATTTAAATTCCCCAGGTGCCGTGGTGGGATTTGAACTGACGTTTACTGGATCATTAGTCAGGCCTCTGGATTATTAGCCCAGCAACATAACCACTATGCTACAGTATAACTAGAGCCTAAGCTGATGTGGCACATGGTAATGCCATAGAAGAGGAGGAATCTTTACAAACCTATAGTTAAAATATATCATTGGTTTTGCCTTTGTCACTGGTGTAAATTAGTTAGATTAGAGCCTCTTGTTCAAAGATAAATGTTTTTGTTTAGTACAGGATTTTCTTTATCATTCAAATAAGAGGAAAAAGCTGTTTATGGTTAGCATGTTCTAATACTGCCACGTAATTAACTGAAATACTTCCTCTTAAATGATTGGATAGAGTCCATTATAGATTGGGTTATACATGGTCTAAGGGAAGAAATGACTTGATGAGCTGAGTAGCCTGTTCTTGTTTTATGCTTTCTTGTGAGCTAAACAGTACAGATTCTGTATTAAATTGTCCTGCCTCCCAAGAAGTACTGCTTCAGGAATGCTGATCCATACTGTGTGGAGGAGCCTAAAGTTAAGGAAAAAGGAAAAAAATACCTGCTAGACTTGTTAGCAAAATTGAAGCCCATGGGATTAAAGGGGCAGTGATAGTGTGGATACAACATTGGCTTAGAGACAGAAAGCAGAGACTAGTGGTGAACAGTTGTTTTTCAGACTGGAGGGAAGTATGCAGTGGTGTTCCCTGCGGGTTGGCATTAGGACCACTGCTCATTTTGGTATATATTAATGACCTGGACTTGGGTATACAGGGCATAATTTCAAAGTTTGCAGATGACACAAAACTCGGAAATATAGTAAACAATGAGGAGGATAGTAACAGACTTCGGGAGGACATAGACAGACTAGTGAAATGGTCAGACACATGGCAGATGAAACTTAACACAGAGAAGTGTGAAGTCATACATTTTGGTAGAAAGAATGAGGAGACGCAATATAAACTAAAGTGTACAATTTTAAAGGGGGTGCAGGAACACAGAGACTTGGGGATGTATGTGCACAAATCTTTGAAGGTGGCAGGACAAGTTGATAAGGCTGTTAAAAAAACATAGGGGATCCTTGGCTTTATTAATAGAGGTGTAGAGTACAAAAGCAAAGAAATTCTGCTGAAACTTTATAAAATACTGATTAGGCCTCAGCTGGAGTATTGTTTTCAGTTCTGGGCACCACACTTTAGGAAGGATGTCAAGGTCTTGAAGAGGGTGCAGAAGAGATTTACTAGAATGATACCAGGATGAGGGACTTCAGTTATGTGGAGAGATTGGAGAAGCTGGAGTTGTTCTCTTTAGAGCAGAGAAGATTAAGAGGAGATTTGATAGAGGTGAATGGTTTTGATAGAGTAAATAAGGAGAAACTGTTTCCAGTAGCAGAAGGATTGGTAACCAGAGGACACAGATTTAAGGTGAATATTTTTTTACACAGCGAGGTGTGATCTGGAATGCACTGCCTGAAAGGGTAGTGGAAGCAGACTCAATGGTAACTTTCAAAAGAGAATTGGATAAATACTTGAAGGGAAAAAATTTGCGGGACTATAGGGAACGAGCGGGTCGGTGGGACTAGTTGGATAGCTTTACCAAAGAGCCAGCACAGGCATGATGGGCCAAATGGCCTCCTTCTGTGCTGTATCATTCTCTGATTCTATGACTTGCATGCATAGTAATATTAATTCTCTGAATAAAATTTCCCCATCCACCAACTTCTTCCTCTCCTTCTCTTATAAGGGAAGGCAGCTCGCATTAAGTAGCCCAATGGTACTCAATGCCGCCCGCCTCCCCTCCATCTACAGCCCTCAGCAGACGTCTCTACGCCTCCATCCACAGCATACCAGCTCTGCTTTGTTGTTGGAGTTCAGATATGTAAAATGATTAGTATTGAGATTATGGCCTTTGCCAAGGAATGACAGTTACATATACACGATAGAAGGGGAAAAGCACCCTTCTTGCATCAGAAGGCCCAGGAAGACTGCCCTGAAATTTAAAGGGACAGATTTTCAATTTGTTCTATAGGCTTTGTCAAGTGCAGGGATATGTCTCTTAATATTTGGAGATTTTTAATGGTCATATATGGCTTATTACAATGCTTCCTTTTCATGATACAGGAGTGTCATTGTATTGTGTGTGTATATATGTTAAATAATTAAACAATGATTTGAAATATGCTCATGATATTGTGCACAAGTACCCTTTCTGTCATCCTTAAAAATAATACTTCCAAAGTATTACCATAAATATATTTTAAGCTTCAAAATAGCTATAGAGCTGTCTTTTGTGATTAGAATTTCAGCTAACTGTAAATAAAAATGAGATCCTGAAAATCTAATATTTTCCATTGTTACAAATAGATTTATTGATTACACCTTTTAAAAAACTGTGGGTCTCTTTTAAAGCCACAGTTTCCCTTTCTGTTGGCATGCATATTAGGTGAAACATCAGTTTCAAGCCAGATGTGTTGTGATATTTTAATTGTTATTGAAATTAAATATTGTAATTATTCATGCCCAGATCCTACGGGCTCAAGTTAAATATAAAATCAAGTACAAGTAAATTGTTGAAAAAAGTATCAAGGGGCCTTCAGTTAACATCAGTGTAAGTGAAATTTCCATTTATTTTGTATTTTTCAAATGTATGATGAGTAAGCCAATAAAAGAATGCTGCTGATTTAAGATAAATATCATTTGAAGTGTGTATATATAAAAATGTGTGTGTATGTGTGAAACATTTCACATCTCCAGCCATTTAAAAAATGCTGCATACTGGCATTTGTTTGCAAACAAGAAAAACACATTCACACAGGTTGTACTTTTCTCATTTGAGGTGCCTTGTTCCTAGCTCCCTTTTAATCAGGTGATAATTCTTGGTGCATGTGATTCTGAAGCATTTCTTGTTATTAAAATATATTTGTTTCACTCTCACCTTGGCTGGTGATCAAAGTGGTACTCCTTGGAAAGACAAATGGTTCATTTATGCTGATGGAACAAGGCTGCCTTTCAGACTGTCATTGATTTTAAATTAAAAAGTAACTGCTGTGTTCTACATGAAGAGTGACAACAATAACAAACTAGTCCTTACTTAGTGCTATTTGTTGCAAGTATAGCATGTCTTTCTATGAGAAAATAAAAGATGCCTGAGTACCTTAATCTCCGTGATCAATAGTGTAGATATCTCAATGCAGCATAACAGATAATCAATTCTTTGCAAAATTACTGAAGCAAAGCTCTCTGCTAAGCCTGTACCTTGGGTGCTCATGGGGTCTTCAGGTTCAATTGGAGGTCTATCTAAAAGATTCATTTCAGTTTTTGCCCGTTTGTGCCTTAATGAATGCGATGCTGACAGTGAAGTATTAGTGGCCAATTGAAATCTCAGCAACTGTATTGTAATCCCTATAGATAATTAATCTCCAACATTTGCCTGTCAAAGCAGTGCTGCCTGATTTTATGTGGAGCTGGAAAGATTGCCAGTTTTGAAAATTAAAAAGCATTCCTTTTATATTATTCATTCTGGTAACAATTTATGATGCAGTTTGGCTGCTGAGCAGTTGTCCAAAAGCATAATTATGTTTTGATATAAACAAGATTGGTAGCTTTATTATGCAGCTACATCTTCATTGTGGGTGTTTTGATTCAGGGTTAGATCATACAGGCTTTGTGTTTGTATGGAGACAGGCAGTGGTGTTTTGTCCCAGTTAATAACTTTCTTTGATAATTACTTGCAGACAAACAAACGTTCATTTCGGATCACTGTGTACAGGAGATATCAAACGTAGAAGAAAAGCAGCACCTCCCCCTGGACCTTCAGCGGCAGGTACTGTACAAAGGCAGAATAAAATCGACATATTAAAACTTGCTGGAGACGAACAAATAATAAGACCATTTTGGAAGACTGTTTCATATTAATAATTCAACCTTAGGAAATTTTTTTGTGTTAACTTCTATTGAAGACTTTGCCACATAGTGGAAGAGGTGAATCAATCTTGAAACTGATTTTACTACTTACAGCATAATTTGTGAGAATATTTTTCAGCATATTTTCTTTATTTTCTGCTTTATTATCCCCTTTGAAGTTTTGCATCTGCCCTTTTTCTCTGTCTTCAGCAAAGAGAGTAGGCCACAGACTTACCCAAATTTTATAAGCAATAAGGAGGTGTGTCTTGTTGGTATAAAGTAGGCCCAATAATTGTTTTGTCCATAAACATACACATTTCCTTTAACTGCTGGACTTCTGAAAGTACAGGAGATGCTTGTTAAACACCATGTGGCCATCTGGGCCTCGACACAGTACAAAGCCCTTGATGAACAGAAAGGAATTTTATTACATCAATATGTAGCTGGTCACTTACTGCCAAACACTGTATGAAGGTTAGTGTCCAGTTATCAGGCAATAGTGACAATGCTTCATTTTGTGTCAATCAATTGTCCCAGTTTTATTTGAAGGGAAAGGCAGACTAGAAGGATGGCTCTTTGAAGATCAAAGGCTACCCTCTTCAGCCCTGGCTAATGGCATCTTGCAGCACCCAAGGACAGATCTGAACGCAGAGGTACCTAGGCCATGCAACCATCAGGATCATTTTTAAGCATACCATTGGCATCTTTATGTAGACCTTCAGATGTCTTGACAGATCAGAAGGCACCTTACTATACTGTACACCTTATTACAGCACCTCACTGTTCTCCAAGATCATTGTTGTGTGCTGCATGCTTCACAACTTTGCGATACAAAGAGGCATGACCATATAGAAGGATAAAAGTAACCCAGAATCAAGGCCATAGCAAGACACAGGCACTGACCAAGAGGAGATAGCTGCAGAAATACCAGCAAGCCTGGTGCATCAGGTGCCTGTCTAGCTAAGTGCTTGAGCTGCATGTTTAATAACCCTGCTTTCCATATGTAACCAATAATGTGGCTCAAAGCATCTTGTGAAACACTGTCCTCTGCATTTTCTCAACTAACAGTGCTTATTGTTTGCTGTGTTACTACCTTATTCTACATAATGAGTAAAAACCTTAGATACAGTGTAACCAATTTATTAACTTATTTTGTGCCATGTGTGAACAATGTATGTGGGGATAATTGTGACTGGGTGATAGTGTAAAACACGCAATATCGATTCAGGCACCCATTATACATTGAAGTCAATGGAAATGAAAATCAGGAGAGATGTATAACAAGTGACTGAATCAATAGCGCCCGTTTTACAGTATCACTATGGTGCTTCCACTTGGTGCTGATGTATCATGTGTGGCGTCTAATCCCTAGCCTGTGACTTCTAAGTGATCGTTCCAGAAGGTTGTAGAGTTTCCGTGGGGAGCCAGTTGGGATTTTGGTGGCCCTGTACCTCCTTGTGCTGGTTCCTGATATAGAATCAGAGAACCATTGGCATCTACAGCATAATGGGAGGCCATTCATCCATTGTGTTTGCTGGCTCTTTGCTAGAGCAATCCAAAGCTTCTCCTGCTGCCCTGATCTCCCAGTAGCCTTCTATCTTCCTCTGCTTCAAATATTTAAAAGATGCAATGGTCTCTGTCTCGAACACTCTCTATAGTAAAACATTCCATGCTCCAACATCCCTCTGAGTAACAAAATATCTCCACAGCTGTCTTCTCACTCTCTCAGTGATGACCCTCTCTCCTCACTTAGTTTTAAATTGATGACCCCTTGTCACTGACTTTACAGCCAGAGGAAATATTCTTTCCCTATTTACCCTATCCAAATAGTTCATAATTTTGAATGCCTCTGTTAGATTTCCTCATTACCTTCTCTGCTCCAATGAACAGGGCCCCTTTTTCTCTTAAGTAAATCTCTCATCACAAGCATAATTTTAGTCAATTCTGTACGCTCTCCATGGTCCTGCAACTAATTCAACCACATCCACTGCTGTTGTGGTTGCCTAATTTTCCCTGTGTTCTAGCATATTTACTGCTAGTTGCACAGGAATTATAGATGGGATGGATGTGGCATTGCCCTGAGAGACAGGAGCCTGATCTGTGCATAAATCCGGCATACTTTACTGCTGGACACTCTCAGCAGATCCACTGAACTGAATCTAATAAACCCAGAATACTGAGGTCAGAAAAGGGAGCCTCTTATAATTGGAGCTCATGCTCTCTATAAGCTGAGGTACTTTGACTGGGGTTAGGATCTGTGCACTGGAAGCTCAGCTGCACCTGGAGTTGCCATGTTCTCTATGGTAGACTGCAGTGCAGATTACTGTTTATCCATGACTGCACAGATGCAGCTAGTGGGCTCCTCCATACTTCTAGCCTGACCTTGCAGCGTATTTTGTGTGAAGTGAAATAAATGGGTAGGAGTTGTAGGCAGTAGTAAGGGGTGCCAGGCCCACGTCTGTAGCTACCTCATGTATAGGCAGGGGGCTTAAAGAAAGCAGACTTAATGCCATTCTCTGGAAAGACCGCGATATATGTGCCCACTCCTTGCAGCCCATTGGTGCTGGTCAGGCTCAGAGGTGCTACTGGTCAGTGTCATTATAGACTAAATAGTCCCAACCAGGTCTTGAAAGCCCTGTGCAACTGTGGTGTTCAGGCTGATACCAAGGCATCTATTAAAAGAGCGATAACTGCCAGTCCAGTGGATAAATGCGAGGTTATCCACTTTGGTGGCAAAAACAGAAAGGCAGATTATTATCTGAACAGCAATAGATTGGGAGAAGGGGAAGTGCAACGAGATCTGGATGTCCTTGTGCACCAGTCGCTGAAGGTAAGCATGCAGGTACAGCAGGCGGTTAAGAAGGCAAATGGTATGTTGGCCTTCGTAGCAAGAGGGTTTGAGTACAGGAACAAGGATGTCTTGCTGCAGCTGTACAGGGCCTTGGTGAGACCACACCTTGAGTATTGTGTGCAGTTTTGGTCGCCTTATCTGAGGAAGGATGTTCTTGCCATGGAGGGAGTGCAGCGAAGATTCACCAGACTGATACCTGGGATGGCAGGAATGACGTACGAGGAGAGATTGGGTCGATTGGGCTTATACTCGCTGGAGTTTAGAAGAATGAGAGGAGATCTCATTGAAACTTATAAAATTCTAACAGGGCTAGACAGACTGGATGCAGGAAGGATGTTCCCGATGGCGGGTGAGTCCAGAACCAGGGGTCACAGTCTAAAGATAAGGGGTAAGCCATTTAGGACAGAGATGAGGAGGAATTTCTTCACCCAGAGAGTGGTGAACCTGTGGAATTCTCTACCACAGAAGGCAGTTGAGGCCAAGTCAGTAAATATATTCAAGAAGGAGTTAGATATATTTCTTAAGGCTAACGGTATCAAGGGATATGGGGAGAAGGCAGGGACAGGGTACTGAGTTTGGATGATCAGCCATGATCTCATTGAATGGCGGAGCAGGCTCGAGGGGCCGAATGGCCTATTCCTGCTCCTATCTTCTATGTTTCTATCCTTGGAAGCTGTTCCTACTGTCTTGATGCCGCAGAAATCTCCCAGGCTGTCACAGTCTCCAGGGTCATGGGACTGCAAGTCATGGGAAATTTCCTGCAATGTGTTGCAGGTGAGGGTAGTGGACACCTCCCACTTATCTATTATCTCAACCATGTGCACGGAAACCTTCTCAACTGCCTGCACATGAGATCGATGCTCCCTAATTATAGCTCTTTTAAAGATTGGGCCTCTGAGGTCTAGGTCCCTAACTTCCTCAGCTAAGGGTGGTCATTTCTCCATTCTCTGTGGAGGGACAGCACTCTCCCTCTCTTGCAATACCAGGTCCTCATTCTCACTAGTGCTCAGTGCTTCACCCAGTGGCAGCTCTTCTAACTCACTAGCTACTTTCGCCTGAGTGGATGTCTGTGCTGGCGCTTGTGCAGGTACGATGCCATGACGGCGTTGGTGATGAAGTAGCAGTAGTTGTGTATCTGGATGTGCCCAAGTGATGCATGCTATGATGATGAGAGTAGTGGGTGCATTGTCCCCTTAAATGAAGTGTGCTAGAAGCCTTTATGGCAGGCTATGAGTTGACAGAGTGTTTGCTAGTTAAGATGGGGCTTGAGTGATTTGAAATGTTGCATTTTGCATGAATGAGTTTCCGTGAGAGCCAAGCGCTGGGGGAGAAAGAGAATAACAGGTAAGGAGATGAGTGGTAGGAGATGTGTTTGGCACCAGTACTTGGACTTGCTTACCTACCCTTGTGAGGTCATTGAACCGCTTTCTGCACTGTGGCAGTTCTTGGGTGGTGGAGGTTAAGTTGCACTGACTGCCTCTGCCATTTGCATCGGAGAATCTGGGGGCTCTTCCATCTGCTGCACTTTCAGAGATTTTTGGAGTGAAATTCTTCTTGGGCGATAAAATCAAGTGGAGCGTAAAGCAGGCTGCTGATTCACTATGGCCCGTTTTGCACGACCGTTCAATTTTACCCCGTTTGGCTAATGTTGCCTGCTGCCATGTCCTTTTAAATTGCTACATTTTTAAACACTGCAGCTTTGAATTTCCTCCCTCCCAGCTGTGGTAAACCTATCCAAACCCACAATCCTTACCAAATTAGGGTCACAGGAGGAAAGTCAGTTGGAACTCCAGCCATTCTCACACAGAAAGGCTCCATTTTATACTCAACAACAATATTGAAGCACTAAACCCTGGCCTGCTTTCTTCTGCACAAATGGAGAAGTTTCAAATGGGGTTTAAGCCATTTAACTGCTGCTCAGCTGCCTAACCAGTGCCAAAGCATCATTGGCCAGCCAAATGTGCAGGCAGAAACTTGTACAATTTGCACATGCTTCTTAAAACGACAAATCACGGTAGATAATTCTCCAGGAAACAACACCAACTTGCATATATATAGCGCCTTTAACGTAGTAAAACGTCACAAGGCGCATCACAGGAGCGTAATCAGACAAAATTTAACACCAAGCCACATAAGGAGATATTAGGACAGGTGGTGGTCAAAGAGGTAGGTTTTAAGAAGCATCTTAAAGGAGGAGAGAGAGGTAGAGAAGCGAAGAGGTTTAGGGAGGGAATTCCAGAGCTTAGGGCCTAGACAGCTAAAGACATGGCCACTAATGGAGAGACGAAGAAAATCAGGCTTTAGTAACCCATCATCAATCCTGAATAGCACAGCAAAAGCAATTTCCAGAATTACATTTCATTTAATTAACAAATATGGCCCTGAATTTCCGATCGGAGGCTTCCTGCGGGCGGATGCCTCCGATCAGAAAAAAATCTACGAGCTTACCTGCTGGTTCCATAGATCCCGAGGCTTGCGATCCCGGGGCCTCTCCTCTTCAAAATGCATAGAGGCCCCGGGAACACGTGGGCCAGGCGAACCAATGAAAGAAGGGAATCCCCTTCATACTTTTGATAGTTCTGTATGGACAGAACTGTCATAAGTATGAATGGGGATCACATTTAAAAACACAGTAAAACATTAAATAAATGTTAAAAAAATTACATAATTAAAATTAATTAAAATGCCATTTAATTAAATATTTTAAACAAAATATGTTTTTAACAGGGCTAAAAATAAACTTACCTTTTTGAAGAGTATTTTTAATTTATAAATGAGATCAAATTTCATTTTTCTTTTTTTAAAACTCTTAGGGGTAAAAATTCAGTTGGTTGCGCCTCCCGTTAGCGCCTTAAGAGGGCGCTAATGGGGCGCAAAGCCGCTAACGCCCGGGCGCAGCGATGTTTGCGCCGCTCGGGAACTTAACTAGAGATTGTGCGGCGGCGCTAAAACTTACCGCTGCGACCACCTGCGCGCGCAGATTGTGACGTCATTCCATGGTGCAACGCCCTTGTGGCGCCCCGGAGCGGAAATTGAGTGGCGCCCCCTGCCTTACCGCCTGGCGCATCCAACGACCGGAAGACTGGAACGCTATCAATCGCTGTGGGGCTGGGGGGGGGGCGCTATTTAAAGGGGGCCTCTTCCTGTCTTTTTCTGTGGTCGACATTTTTGCACCACTCGTTCTGAGAGAGAGAGAGAGATTCGGAGAGAGAGAAAGAGAGACTTCTGCATTGACTCAACGCTTTGTGAGGTAGTTTTGCCTACTGATCCTAACTTCGCTGGTACTTTAGTTGCTGTCCTTCATTACTTTGCTTGCAAAGAGAATATGGGGGCTGCACTGATTGGGGGCGTCATCCTGCTCCAGCTGAATCGGAGGATACAGAGACGCAGAGAGAGAGTGGCAATGATGGCCAGACGGAGGAGGGCCAACAGGCGTATGTACAGGAGAGCTTACCCTCCCAGGGTATATCGTGAACAGCTCTCCTACATTCATATGTCTGAGGAGCTGTGTTTGCGAAGGCTGCGATTCAGCAAGGAGGTGGTCACTGAGCTCTGCCACCTGCTGCAGCCAGATCTGCAGCCTCAACTGAGGTCCAGGACGTCTCTGTCGGTGGCAGTGAAGGTCACAGTGGCTCTCAACTTTTACGCTACTGGCTCATTTCAAGCTGCTGCTGGGGACCTCGCCAATATCTCCCAGTTCGCGGTGCATTGCTGCATCCGGCAGGTCACAAATGCCCTCTTTAAAAGGAGACGAGAGTTCATCTCTTTCCCCATGACCCCAGACAAGCAGCGTGACCGCGCTCTGGGCTTTGCGAGGGTAGCGGGCTTCCCCATGGTGCAGGGCGCCATTGACTGCACGCATGTGGCTTTGCGTGCTCCGCATGAGAATGCCGAGGAATTCCGGAACAGAAAGGGGTTCCATTCCTTGAATGTTCAGTTGGTCTGTGACCACAGACAGCTGATACTCGCTGTCAATGCCCACTATCCTGGCAGCTGCCACGATGCTTTTATCCTGCGCCAGACTACTGTGGCAGAACTTTTCGAGGCACCGCATCAGCCAGTTGGTTGGCTTCTCGGGGACAAGGGGTATGCATTGAGCACCTGGCTGATGACACCGCTCCGTACGCCCAACACCCCTGCTGAGCTGCGGTACAATGAGAGCCATCAAGCTACCAGGAACATAATTGAGCGCACAATCGGCGTGCTGAAGCAACGGTTCCGCTGTCTCGACCATTCTGGAGGAGCCCTGCAGTACTCGCCTGAGCGAGTATCCAACTTCGTAGTCGTGTGCTGCATGTTGCATAACATGGCAATCCTCAGGACCCAGCCAATACCACCAGGCCTTGGAGCACCACCAGTGGAGGAGGAGGAAGAGGACGAGGACGATGATCATCAGCAGCACCAAGGCGGGAGGGCGGCCCACAATGGTGAAACTGCAAGGGCCGTCCGTCAACGGCTAATAGCAAGCCGCTTCTAGGGCCCCTGCTGTGGAAATGGCTTCTGCCATTGCTAACAACATTAATGAACCCAGCACGCAACCCCTAAGCCGGCCAAGGCACCAATAATTCCAACCACCAACCATGTATATTTTGAATACAGAAACTTATTTATTTTACAAACTCTGTGTGTGTCAATTCCTCATGACAAACTCATAGAAATAAACACAAAAAAACAGTCAATAACATAACTGGTTCTCACAACCTGGAGATAATGTCCAAAACACTAAACAAAAGTTGGACCATGAACCTCGACCTTTAATAAAAAAATGACCAGCATTTTGTCACACCTCCTACTTTTTGCCCTTCGAGGGTGATCTCCTTCCCTTGCGCACTTCCCCCCTTCTAACCCTACTGCTCCTCCGTAATGGGACCTCAGTGGCTGCAGCAAGGCTGGTGGAAGGCTGCTGCTCGTCAGACCCTGACACTGCAGATGCCCCTGAAGGACGGCCTCGACCACTTCTGGGCCTGGAGGGCCCGGCTGCAGACTGCACCAACTCTGCATGGGCGGCAGCAGTCTGTCCTACAGGCGGTGGCAAGTGCAGTGGAGAAGTGACAGTGTTGGCAGCAGGAATGCTGTCATCGTGAGAGAGGACAGCAACTCCCTGCTCGCCCGACACACTGGCACTCCCACGGGGCAGCACTTCAGCATCCGGAGCAATCTGCTGGAGAACAGATTGCTGGCCTGCTGCGGCGCGGTGACAGCCCCGGGGACATGTGCACGAACCATCGAGGTTGGCAGCAGTCTGTGCTCGCGTGGCCTCAATCTGAGTCTGCATGAGAGCAGTCAGAGATGGGATCACGGCAGCCAGTGACTGAATTGCAGCACTAAGCGTTAGTGTGGCATCCGCCTGTGCTACAGCGACGTGCTCCACACTCCTTGCCAGTGACTCAATGCATTCAGGCACCCTTCCCACTGCACCCATGAGCTCAGTGTGCATGCCCACCGCCTGGGTGTTCATTTCTGCAATCAGCCGCTCCTCCTCTGCGTCCATTGCAGTAGGAGTGTCTGGCATACTCTCCCTCTGGGGAGAAGGCCCCCGTTCTTCCCTACCCCCATGGCGTTGCTGCAGCCCGCTGGGTCCTGGAGCTTCACCCTCATCAGACCCTTCCCTCCTGCTCCCCTCCAGGGAAGGCGTGTTCCCAGTGTGGGCATGGGCTTCCTCGGGAGAGGGTGGCACTGATGCTCCGGCTTCCTCTTCCTCCTCGGCTGCAGCATCACTCCCAGTGGCAGCTTCAGGGCCCGTCTCCTCAGCTGGTGAATCACCATCTGAAAGCAGGGAGGTACAAGAGTGGCTTTAGCGTGAGGACAGGGTGGCAGTAAGGGAGGAATAAGTGCAGCGAGTTAGCAAGTTGGATTGAAAGTGTCAAAGGCTGGTGTTGTGAGGGACAAGTGGAAGGACAGAGGACAAAAAGGTGATGACCTTACCATTGCTGTCCAGAACGGGGTCGGCGTCTCCAGTGGCGACGGGACCGATCACCCGGCTTGCCACAATCCTGTGGACGCGCTCCTCAAGATCGCTGAGGGGTTGCAGCTGAGGCCGCCCTCCACCTGTCCGTTGCTGCTGTCTCCGATTATGCGCCAGCTTGGCCTGTAAGAAAAAGGACAGCATCTGAGTAAATATACAGCCATGGTCTTGCCTGATGTGCCTCCCATAGGTGAATAGCCCTTACTGTATGCAGCCATGGTCTTGCCTGATGTGCCTCCCATAGGTGAATAGCCCTTACTGTATGCAGCCATGGTCTTGCCTGATGTGCCTCCCATAGGTGAATAGCCCTTACTGTATGCAAAGTGTGGAATGTGTGTGTGTGTTTCATGAAAGGGCCATAGGTGTTGGATGAGTGTTGTGCATTGGGGTTTTAAGACCCTCTGGCCATAGAGTGAGGTTGAGATGGAGGGATGGAGAGGTATTGAGAAAAAGCCACTCACCCTGACGACCCGAGTGAGGTCGTTGAACTTTTTGCGGCATTGAGTATGGGTCCTGGGCACCATGCTCCTGGAGGAGACGCTCTGAGCCACCTCCCTCCACACTCTTCTGTACTCGCGTGGCAAAGGCCTCCTGCCACTCTCAGGGAAGAGTATACATCTTCTGCGCTCCACCGCGCCAACCAGAGCATCCAAGGCCCGCTCGGTGAAGCGATGAGCTCGTTCTCTCACCCTCTCCATCCTTGGCAGCAAAATGGATTCACAGGTCTCTCCAGGCCGAGATTCAAGGCTGCAATGAGCAGGGTGTGGCTGGGGAGCAAGTTGGCCCCCCCCCGCTTTAAGAAGTGGCCGGCGCCAGTGTGTCTGTGTTCCCTCGCTAACTGGCAGCAGCTGTGCTGCGCTCGCGCGCTGAGTTAGCGCCTCACTGCTCGGCCTTTGCGCCTTAAGACAGGTGTGCAGCGCCTGATTTCGCGCTCCACTCACCTTCCGGGGCGGTAAAAGTGAAGTTTCCAGTCAGTGCCGATAATTAGCGCCAGGCGCTAATATTTGCGTCCAGACGATATTTGCGCCCCAAATGGGGCGCGACCTAATTTTTCCCCCTTAAGCTTGTAAAAGCAGGCGTAAGAATTTGACAGTCACTCAGCGGGCGGAAGTTGTGCAAAAAGCGAAACTCTCCATCCGCAGAGGCACTTTTCTTGGGCATGCGGATGATCTGTCAAGAGAATTCTTGACAGATCGCAAGTGCTGGGCTTCAGCACATGCGCTTTGCATGCCTGAAGCCGGCACTTGCGTGACCCCTACGGGCACGTATGCACCCGTGGGGGTTGGAAAATCCGGCCAGTGAGAACATTAAAAAAAAACAGAAGTAATATTTTCCTTAAAATGCTTATACATTTCAACTTATACAAAAAAGCCATGATACCAGCAGAACAGCGTTAATTTTTAGCCATCTGAAAAATGACACAAGCACTTGATTTATACTATTTATTTCATTGCTGATATTCAATACACTTCCCTCTTTGTATTGAACAACAAAATTAATATTGATATACCCAAATATTGATTTCTGAATTTACAGCTACTTCTCAGCTCTGAATCAAAGTCGGTGTCGTTGTTTGAAATTGCTAGTTAAGTAATGAATAGCTCTCTTTACATCTGTAGCCTTAATAAATGATTTTAAAAGATTTTATGCAGTTTGCATTTGTTTGACCAGTGAAAACATTCCAGCTGAATTGGCTGTTGTACCAAAAACACAAACAGAAATATATTTTGTTTCTGTTATCTTAGTAATATAAACCATAAATTTTTCATCTTAAATCTAGAGTAAGTCATAATGCTAAATGTGGCTAATTGTTTTACATATATTTGGGGTCTGTGTATAAAAAATAGATTACAGTATACAGAACTCCTAGTTTTACAGTTAATCTGTCGTTCTAGTGCGTAATTGTAAAATATCTTGTTTCATAGCACTAAACCAGTTGATTTAGCTGGTTGCACAATTCAGAATTTAGCAAAATATTGTTACTTATACAAAATGTTTATTTTATTAACAGGAGAAAAAGAAAACATCCCTTATGTCCGTAAAACTCATAACATATACCAAACATTATCTCTGGCTTCAAGCACTGAAACACCTTGTATCCCCACAGTATGGCTTCTTATCCAACATCAATACAGCCACTTTAGGATCCAAATTACTAAACAAACTGCCAATTAGGCCTGCAGTCAGTTGGATAGATTAGTGGCTGTAGAGGCTGATACAAGATTTTCATCTCTTGAGCCAATTACGCAAGTGAATTACCATCCACTGTACGCCTTGGAAGATTTGAAGGAAAAGAAGGCTGTGCTGTGACAGTTGTAAATGAGATATAAGGCCAAAAGTGGAAGATTTTGCACTATAGTATTGCCCAGTATGAGCTCCTTCCAGAAATCATTTTAAAGAACTTATGTTATGAAGACTGCTTCATGAAGAAATCTGCAGAAGTAATAATTTTGTTTCTTTAACCCTTAAGAACAGAAATGCAGGGTCTAAATTTCCAGTGACTTAATTCTCAGTGAGAGTGTTTAAAGGAGACCATTACTGTATCAAGGAATGCTTTCGTTGTGAAATGCTTACCTTTATTGTGTGTCTCAGCCTTTTTTGGGGGGAAAAAAACACAGCTGCTAGCTGTGCAAAATATCCTTTTTGCTGAATAGCTGCTCCACCCACATCTCATAGCCTCATCAGAGAGGTATGTACGTCGGAATTCATGTTTACTTTAAATCCTACATGTTATTTGGCAACTGAAAATTTACTTTGTAAACTATTCCTTTGTCAATACCAATTTAAGAAGCAAACAGTTGCTGACAAAATAGCATATGGAAATTAAAATAACAGCAAATTCTATTGTTCCCAATTAACTTTTAGTCACCCATCCCAATATCTGCTTCTTTGGCACAGTGCCAATTTTTCTCTCATTACGTTCATGTGAAGCGACTTTGGAAGTTTTCTGAGTTGAAGGCGCTATATAAACGCAAGTTGTTGTTGTTGACATAGTTCCTGAAGTGACACATTATTATCAATAAAGTTAAATCTTTCATTACAAGATGATTACTCATAGGCATGACATGTTTTAAAAATGGAATTGAGTGGAAGACATGGCGTGGGGGGTGGCGGGGGGCGGGTGCGGGATAAGCTACTTTGCACTGAATGTATGGTCACACCCTTTCAACATTCGCTCCTCCCATGTAACACCTTCCTTTACACAAGAACTATTATGAATTGATGATGCTGAGGAACTTGACCTTTTTTTCTCGTAACATCAACTACAACATCAACATCAACTACAGCAATATAAATTTCTAACAACATTATTTAGCCTATTCTGTTGGGAAAGCTGTCCCATTTCATCCATGCCCAATGTGGCCTCCCTGAGGATTGCTATATTTGTGCCAATTCTGTTTTTTATTCATCTTCATCATACTATGGGTAATTCAGCCAACTAAAGAGAATCATAGGGATGCCTGTTTTCTCCTTGTAACTAATATCCCCCCCCCCACCATTATAATTAATTGCATTTGCGTTGCTTTTGCAGTTGAAAGTCACTCTTTGTCTCAGACAGTATTGAATCCATTTTCAGCTTGTGGGCGTGAATTATTTTATCAGAGCCAATTTTACATTCTGATACTGCATTTCAGGCTTCTAAATCAGTCAGCCTATCTTGTAATAGAATACAACCAATGCCCCAGTTGTACCATAATTTAATATTGCAAGAGCTTTTCCAGAAGTCCCAAGGAAGCCCCATAAAACAAGAGATCCCAATGGTTTGGACAACATCAACTACAGCAATATAAACTTCTAACTACATTACTTTAGCATTAAAACTTTTAAGTTTGATAAGGTACCTGCTATTCTGTTAGGAAAGAGGTAAAAGGTTCAATTCCTCAGCAACATCAATTCGTAATAGTTCTTGCATCGAAAGAGAGGTGGCAAGAACCATTCTGAGTCCATCCACAAGTGTTTCTCCAACTGCGTATTTTTATATAAGAGTTAAACTACTCATACAAATGAAGCTTTGTTTTTGCTGTATTACTCAGTGCATAACTCTTCATTCGATCCTTTGAATTCGGTCTGCAATCTAGATCTGGAAGGAAACACAAACACTCTTGGTCAAATAGGGATTTGTGTGGCACAGAAAGATGGCATCATGATCTTTGAAACAAATCCATTACACCCGATAATGCACACTTCATTTCATCTCAGGTGTCAACCTTGGCTCAGTGGTAGCACTCTTGCCACTGAGTCAGAACTGAGTGCTGCACTGTTGGAAATGCTGTTTTTTGAATGAGACGTTAAACGGAGGCCTTGTCTGCCCTTTCAGGTGGACGTAAAAGATTTCATGGCACTATTTAAAGAAAAGCAGGGGGTGGGGGTTCTCCCTGCATCATGACCAATATTTATCCCTCAGCCAACATCACTGAAAAAACAACTTATCTGTTCAGTTATCTCAAAGCCGTTTGTAAGACCCAAATAACTGTATTTTCCATGTCTGTAATTGAGTCCTTAATTAATAAGGCCATTACTCCACCTTTCTTTGCCTCTCTATTTTTATAACCAGGAATATTTAGTTCTGAATCGTGCCCTGACTGAAGCCAACATTCCATCAAATTTATGACATTGTGTTCCTCCATTCTAATAAATGTCTAGCTCCCCAGCTTTATTTCTGATGCTTTGCACGTTGGCGTACTAACACTGCAACCTGATCCATTTATATTCCTCAGTACATTTTTCCTTCCTAATTTTTCTTATTCTTTCCTTCTCTATCCTTCTCCATAACCTCATTCCTATTTTCCCTAAGATATACGTCTCCATAAACCCTCTTGAGCTTACAGACTTCTTTTCTCCTTCATTCTACTTATTCTTAAACTCTCCCTTCTAAGTTTATATCCTCCCCCACTGCTCCATTAACCTTCCCTCCAAGGACGTTCATGTCAGTTCAGTATAGATGAAATCCATCCAGCTATAGGACTTCCCCCTTTGTCCCAAAGTCTGAGGAATCTGAAACTCTCCTTTCTACACCATATTTCTGGCCATATGTTGCTGTATCTAATCTGTACCTCTGTAACTTGCCCAGTTCATATCACTGGGCGTAATTGTTAGATGACTGTCCTTAAAGTCTTGCACCGCAATCAAGAGCATAACTGCTGAAGCTGCAAAACCTCCATCCTTGTCTTTCCTATGTCATTGGTTCCTACATGAACTATGACTTCTGGCTGATTTCCCTCCCTTTTAAGAAGTTTTTCTACCTGTTCTTCTATCTCCCCCTATCCTAGCTTCTGGGAGGCAACACTCCATTCAGCACTTCCAGTCACAGCAGCAAAACAAGCTTTTTTTTTACCCAAGAGTAACCCCTTGCTCTATGGTGTTGCTCTTGAATACCCTCCTCTATGCCTCTGTCCCTATCTTCATTAAGAGCATTAAATCTGTTGGACAAGTCCAGATCCCCAAATTTTCCTGACTACTTCCATATTCTTCTGCTCAAGCAACACAGCTCTCTGACACTACTTGCACATATATTCCTTCTGGATGTTTTGCAGATCCAGAACATCCCACACACACCAGTAGCCTTGCTCCTGATCCTGCAATTACTATACTCCTACCTTCTGCACTACTCTAGACTTAATGCCCTAGAAATTGGTTTGCACAAAAGCGTCCAATATGATGAGCACGGCCCAGAAGTTCACCACCCGCCATATTGATAAAGGCTGAAAAAGAGGCTCCCTTCCTATAGGAATTGCGCTTAATGCGTTAGACATCTTCCTCAAAAAGGCATACAAGTTTCCTTTTGGAATTAAAGAGGTTGTTACAAACTGTAGCTTATACTTCAGATGCACAGATCCCACCTTGTTTTCTCCACTGTTTCTGACTCTAATATTAAGTGGATGTTGTTATTTTTTGACATTGATTCCTTTACTGACGAAGCAAATCCTACAGGCTGCCCTCTTAAAAACATGATTGATCTGTCACATCATCCCAGTGATTCTCCCTTATTGTTTGATGGGACTATTCTGATGTAGGTACAGGAATTTTAAGCACCATCTATCTGTGGTATTTTGGCAGAGAGGAAAACTTACACTGGTATGATTAATTAGTGATTATTTAATTAGTGGCTGAGTGGGTCGGACTTTCACCCCGCTCTGAGTCAGATGGTCATGGGTTCGAGTCCCCACTCCAGAGACTCAAGTCCCATAATCCAGGCCATCGCTCCCAGTGCCAGTACTGAGGGGGAGCTGCACTGTCAGAGGGACAGTACCACGGGAACGCTGCCCGGTTGGAGGTGCTGTCTTTCGGGTGGGACAACAAACTGAGGCCCCATTTTCCCTCTCGGGTAGATATAAAAGATCCCACGGCCACTATTGGAAGAGCAGGGGAGTTATCCCTGGTGTCCTGGGACCAATATTTATCCCTCAACCATATTCACTAAAAAATATTGGTTAGTCATCACATTGCTGTTTGTGGGACCTTGCTGTGCTGTTTGTGGGACCTTGCTGTGCGTAAATTAGCTGCTGCGTTTCCTACATTACAACAGTGACTACATGTCAAAGGTACTTCATTGGCTGTAAAGCGCTTTAGTACGTCCCGAGGTCATGAAAGGCACTATAGAAAGGCAAGTCTTTCTTTCATTTTTAGTGCATTTATATATATAATGTAATATAAAATGTTCTTTTCTCTTAATTATACTCAAATTATCCTCACTTGCAAGAGCACTGTGAGCCAGAAAACAATCTTGTCTAAAATAAACAGAAATTGAAAAAATACTGTGTATTGCTTAGCAAATATGTATATGATACAAAAGCAAAATACTGTGGATGCTGGAAATCGGAAATAAAAACAGAAAATGCTGGAAATACTCAGCAGGTCAGGCAGCATCTGTAGAGAGAGAATTAGAGTTAATGGGCTGGATTTTCTCAATGGAGACGAGTTGAAGGCGGGACTGCTGCTTGTCGGGTCAATGCCCCGCCTCCATCATCTTCTGGCCAACCAGAGGGATTTTCCCCTGATTGACCTTGTTAAGCCCGCCCTGCGGGCTCAGCAGGCCAATTAGGGGGGGGAAGTCACTGATAGAGCATATCAATGTCTGACGTGCTATCTGTCAAGACTTCATGAAAGAAGAAATGTCAGCGTTTGACAGCTCTGTGAAGCTGTCAAACACTGACATTCTCTGTAGTTTGATGAGTCCATGGGTTGGATTTTGATACTGGGGCGGGTTGGGGTCGTGTCATCCACTTTTCGTGTTATCCACCCGACTGCAATTAGATGTGGGAGATTGATGCGATTTTCACCTAATTGGGCAATTGAGTTCCAGCATGTGGGAACCCATGACCCAATTAGTGTTTTCAGTCTGAAAGTCGCCTCTGATGATGTCATCATTGCTGCTGCATTGAAGGTCTGCAAAGACTGCCTGGCCTTTGCTGTGAGAGGACCTGGATGCAAAATGAGCAGCAGCAGCCCTAAGTCTGCTCCCAGATATTTTTGCACCACCACTCCCAGATATGTCTCCCATCCACCACCACTCCCAGATATGTCATCCAGCCATCCATCCAGCCATCCAAATGTGCTCCCGCCAGGTTTCACATTTGTGGTTCAGAACAGGCGTGCTTCACGTAGAAAAAGGGTTAAAATCAAAAAGGCCTTTCAAAATGGCATTATAGAGGCAATTTAGTGCTTGTTAAGGGCCTTAACAGCCTATCCCGCCTCTTAGAGGCGAGACGGAGTTGGGACCAGCAGACACAATTTAATGAAAATTGTATGGAGGCGGGCTTGTGCCCGCCCGCCAGTTTTCGCAATTTTAACCCCCTATACGCCTCCAAACCCACCTCCACGGGTCAATGAAAATCCAGCCCCTTGTGTTCAGGACTTATCAAACCTTTCAACTTTGTAGATTTCAGATGGCTGTTGGGTCAGAGGATCCAACAGCCAGTCTGTGAAATTGACAAGGAAAATGTCGGGTCTCCCGATCCAGGGTGGATAAAGGCTGTAGGTAGAAAACAAGGTAAGTGAACATTTTTTAACACTTAGCACTCACCTTCCATACGTCCCACTCCACACTTGCACCCATCACTCACCTCTACATCTTACTTCCAGGTGCCTCCGACCCCCGCAGACCTCCTTCACGTCTCCTCCAACCTGGCGGGGTTCTCCGAGGTCGGGAAGCCTTCACCTGAGAAGGTAAAATGGTACTAATCCTTTTTTCTGCCTGTTAACTCCCTGTTAACAGGCAGTTAAAAGGATTGAATCCCTTTCCAGCCTCCAGGAGATGGGACCCGAAGCAGCACATCTTCCCGCCTCCTGGCAAAAGGGCACGGAGGTGGGATGGAGGCGGGTTTGCCATCAGCCCCCACTTTATGCTACTTTACCGCCTCCATGCCCACCTCCTCGGGGCTGAGAATATCCAGCCCCCTGTTTCAGGTCGATGACCCTTCGTCAGAATGGAACATACTGCTAAATGTACGGTTGATTGAATTGTTTTCCACATGTTGATCCAAATATCAGTAGTAATGTTAAATCATAATTTGGGATATTAATTGACTTTATAACTAGATCCATTAAAATACTTCTTCCCCCCCTCCCCCAATCTCCTTCATCTGCCCATTCTTTGTCCACATTTTTAGTCTCATCACTCATCAAATCCTAACTAAAAGGGCTAGCAAGTAACATGCTACAAGCTACTTGGATATGCACTTGAAGTGCCATAACCTACAGGGCTACGGACCAAGAGCTGGAAAGTGGGATTAGGCTGGATAGCTCTTTTTCGGGTTCTATATGCCCTATGTGCAGTGTAGGGGCCTGCGAGCAGCTTAGTTAAAATCTACCTCCTTATGTAATGGCTTAACAATTTTTCCATCTCTCTCCAAACAGAAATATTTAGCTCTCATATCCTGCTAAAGGGCAATCTAGACTGGGGAAATTGGACCATCTATGACTTCACTACTAGGCTATTCATTTTAATTAAAGTGTAATGTGTCCACATTTCATAAACCTGTAGCATAATTCCATTGCTATGCAGTGGTGAATTTTGTTGCATTTTAAGAACATTTTGATAAGACTGGAAGCCAAACAAACCAACAAGCAAGGAATGATACAGAAGGTGGGGAGAAGTTCTTGATTGGATCCATCTATAAAGGTATCTAGTATTATTCAAATCATTATTTAATATTGATTAATACTGATATTTAAACCAACATATGGAAACTCATTCAACCAATTCTACATTAAGTAGAATATATCACATGCATATGTGTGAAGAGCATATGTGGTATTGTTTCACTATCCATCTACTTCACATTTATAAAGCTGTTCCTTCAGAAATGAAGCTAACGTCATTTGCTTTGCAACCACTGGGCATGAGGGATCTGGTGTGCATGTACACATTGTATGGACATTTATTTTCCCCTATTGCCTCGAAACTAGAGTGCTTGTTGAATGGCCAGTATTTTACTTTCAAATGGATTGTCTGGGAATTTACTCTTCTGCCTTGTAAGGAAATCCATGATGAAATGCTCAGTGAAAATCAATACAGTATGTCATTTATACTTGATATCTAAGCCTTTTACTTGCATTTTAATATATCTAGTTGTCCTAAAGGTGAGGTTTGGTTAAAGGCTAGTTTGTATTTATTCAATATAAAACCTTGACAGCACACATTTCCATCATACAGTCACAGATTTTTGTAAAACATTGCCAGAAATTGTATCGGCCTTTTTGATAATCGAAGGGCCAGTATAGCTACACTGGTTTACCTGAAACAGGTTTTCATGGTAGTAACTGTGACAGAGATAAAAACAAAACCATTAGAATAATTTTCCGTCTGATAGGATATTGTATAATAACTGTGTTTCATCCGTGCATTAAGCTGTTATAACATCAGAGAGTGATTAAGCAGATGTCTAGCTTCTGGCAGCTGTAGACCTATGATCTGGCATTCAGTTTATAGTCTGATGGAGAAAAAAATGAACTGTGGTTGTCTGGAAAACATAGCTAAATGGTTGTGTTTTGGTGTATTTTTAAACAGACTGGCTTATACGTAGGCCTGGTTTAATTTTGAGCAAATATGCAGCCATTCAAATAAATTGGTAAAATGTAATTGAAATATTGCATAACTCTATTACTTTTCAAATAGATTTTGTTTTACTGTTAATATTTCACAATGTTCTGGCAGTTGTGGCATTTAGTGCTGCAGTACTATGCTGTAAGGCTATTTGTTATTTGAAGGTTTACTACCAGTACTGCTTAGAAATTGATTTTAGAAATGCACGGATAGAATATACCTAGAAAAGTACATGCTGTGTTGCCTGCTTCAAAGCCTTGTAGTCACAGATTCAAACCTCGTATCTGCATCACACTCTAAGCTATGAGTTACATTGGTGAGAAGTTTCATCAATTGGTCAGATTGTGCTGAGACTACTCCCAGTAATGAAGCATCCAACCGCAGCAAAGGAAATTCTGGCAAGTATTCTTGTGCAGCAACTGTCCCTTCCTGTTGAACACAACTGAGGCTGGATGCGAGTAAATAAGATTCAATAGGAGAGGGAGGAATGAAGGAGTTAGAAAATATTTGTGCTAGGGAATATGGCTTACATTTTGTCTTTTGAATCTTTTACTTACTGAATCAGAAAGCACCACTTTTTGGATGAACAGAATCTAAATTTTCTGTAAAAGGTTATTTGGAGCAATGTAAATTACAAAAGAATTTATTGCATAAAATTAGCCATTTGTTAATTCCTATTATCTCCTTTTAACTACTGTTTCATTAAAATTGAAAGTCACTTAGAATTTTTTTAGCATTTTATATATCAAATTTTGATAAAGAAAAATGTTGATGAAGTGCAAAATGTTAATTACTTCTAATCCATATTCCCTTTATTATCTCCAAACCTATGGTTTTCTTTTAAAAGAGTGTTCCTCTCCTATTTTGTTCCCCTGTGGGAATGAATCCCAGTCTTCTCCCCATTTCCTTTGGTGTCTGTTTCCTACATTACAACAGAGACTGCAATTCAAAAGTACTTCATTGGCTGTAAATCGCTTTTGGACGTCCTGAGGTCGTGAAAGGCACTAGAGAAATGCAAGTCTTTCTTTTTTCCGTTCCAGTGCCACTCTTCTGACTCCTTTAGATGCTGGTAGATCGGCAATGGTGTCCTTCAGCTTTTCCCCTCCCCTTGTGAGAAGAGTGCAGTTGAGATTGGGAAGTCAGCAGAGTGAGGATTGACACTGCATTCATCCATTCCCAGGCAATGCATTACCAATTCTATACCAGTTTTTAAACATTGGGAAACATAACCATCATTCTGTGAACCTGTGAGGGATATCCATGAGGTCATCATGTGACGAGACAGACTGTTCTAGCAATTCATCAGATAAATTAAGAGAATTAGAGGTTTTAGACTCTAATTCAGATTATCCTGCTCTTTTCCACGTGGCTATGCTGATTAAATCTCTGTATATCTTAATCCTAGTGTTTGTAGGTGAAAATGCCCACCCTATCCCAGAAACCAACATTGGCAGTCGGATGCTGCAAAGCATGGGCTGGATTCCTGGCACCGGCCTCGGACCAGAAGGCAAAGGGATCGCTGAGCCCATTAGAGCTTTACGGCGACCAAAAGGGGTCGGACTTGGCTTTTGCTGACAGGCAGATGTTCGACTCGATGGAAACAACTCCACCAGCCTTTACTCAGAAGACTGGGAAGACATTGGTATATGTGGCCACAAAATAGCTTCTGTATAAAATGATCCTTAATTGTGTTTTGAATTCAACACACATGCTTATTTCTGAGTAGGTGTCAATGTTGATTTACTGTATTAATTGTTATGGAGGTTTCCAGATATCAGGAAGTGAATTTAATTGCTGTACACTGATACACAAGTCCAAAGGTCTTTGCAGGCAATAATTCCATTCCATCAAAAGTGTGATGTCTGCAAGTTGGCTGAGGCTGCAGATGTGAATTTATTGTGAAATATGGCAGTGGTATGACTCTTCCAATTCCCATAATATGAATATCTCTGTATGATTTGCAAGTTTGTCATTATATTACCACTGCTGTGCTTCTATTGAAAAGATACTGAGATAGATATTCAGAAAAGTGATAACACTGTTGCAAGAAGCAACTCAGAGAATATGCAACCTGCCCAAACAGCTCAGAAACAGTTTACAGTGGTCGCATAATATCTGGAAGCCTTTTTTTGTTTTTGTTGAAGTAAATTTACTTTAAATTCAACGTTGTATTTCTTTAATGTCTAACAAGGTTATGTACATTGTCCAGGAATGAAAGGATTTTATTAGCATGACAAACCAAATGTCTTTGAATAGATCCTGAAGTGCTAAATATACTATTTACTGCACACAATTTACTTAGATTCCAGTTGGTTTCTATGTATAATTTTTTTATTGAACATTATGTCTTTCTACAACTTTTACACACATCAAAAAGAAACCATGTATTACAATGACCTACTTTAGTAAGGTCCCAGTTGCTCTGCCATATTGGACTGTACAGTGATCATTGTTGTGATTATAATGAGCACTCTAGTGTTTTATTCTGTAAAAAGAAAGCTGGCAGACAGCTGATTACTGAACTTGGCAGTACCTTGTGCTTTAATCAGTTTAATGTACTAAATTCTAGTAAATAGAACTGGTTTTAGATTTGTTCTCAGATTGCATCAAGGTAACAGCCTTTTTAAAACCCTTACACAGTACTGTTTCTGAACTGCTCCATGCATTTTAGAAATATAGCCTATTTATTGGCTGCTCTCTCACTAATCAGATCACTTGATTTAG
The DNA here is from genome assembly GCA_030390025.1 of Squalus acanthias. Taxonomy (NCBI): domain Eukaryota; kingdom Metazoa; phylum Chordata; class Chondrichthyes; order Squaliformes; family Squalidae; genus Squalus; species Squalus acanthias. The sequence goes on from JASTWF010000207.1 coordinate 494,711, forward strand.
CTAATCCATCCATTAATTTGTACTACAGTTTGTAAGAAATTACCTCATTTAATATCCTAAATGACATGAAATTAAAAAAACAAATTCAGTTTTATTAAACATAAAACAGAGTTGTAAATGTCTGATCTACAGTAATATTTCTTTCATAGACTTTGTAGTACTATCTTGTCATTTTTGTTGTAATGTAGAGGCCACAATACTAACACATATCTCAATATAACAGCTAAGGTGCCCTAATATTTCCCTGAAAAGTATTCTGCATTCAGGTTAAGATATACTTTTTAACAGCGAGAAAAATGTGTTATAATTTATGTAATTTTTGTGGCAAGTCAAGACAACGGCAGCTATATAAAATGTTGTGTGATAGTAAAAATATTCTGAGCAAAAAGAGTATGATCAGAAAAAATAGTTCATTATAGGTATTTCTGAGCTCATAAGTATAAATAGAAATTTACAAGGGGATTGGGATTTACTTAATACAGTGGTTAATTTAAGTGGAATTCACTTTTCTTAATTTGACAAGTAAAACTAATTTAAACTCAGTTGGAAAAGCTGCTCTGTAAGGGGCTGAGGATTTTTTTTTTACTTTCAGTCTTTTTTCTATTTTACTCATGGGCTAGTTTAATTCATTTGAAAGTTTTGTCCTTTTTTTAATTCTGCCAACTTGTACATAAATTGCACTATGCTGTTGGTGGTTTGATACTTTTATAATTAGTAATCAGCCTAAGTATATTAAAGTCCTTTAATGGGCCAGATAGGGAAAAGCCACTGTTACCTCCCTTAAAGTGTGCAGTTATCGTTTGAAGGGTGACTTTTATTACTTTACATTCCACAGTGTGCTAACGTAAGAACACAGCAGGCTCGTCTGTGTCAAATACCTTAATTGGCCAACTCTGCTTCATGACATATCTTAAAACAAACTGGAGCTACTAGGTCATTGGGCTGAAACATGCGATATGAAAGATAAAGGAAAACCTGTCCTCCATTTTAAATGAGCCCAATTATAGGCATATTGTTATTGCTTCAGAGGCAGTCATTTTGTTTTCTGTGAGAAGTAATGGAGTAAATCGCAAGCAATTCTAACATACAGAAATAAAATGACATAACGTTGGAACATTATTGTGTGCAATAGATCTGAATGGACAAAAACTGCTTAAAACCAACATATACAAACAGCACTATGCTAATAACTATTATGTGGAAGGATGATTGGGGTAATTTTCCCATATCAGGATAGCTTTATGTTGATTAAACTGTATAACAGGCAATTTTTTTCTGTTTTTCAAATGTTAAAACATGTTTTGATCGAGAAAGACAGCAACTGGTCAAAATTCCAGTTTACCTGTCGCCCGCCCTCAAAAAGCAAATCTCATTTTCTTAGTAACAGTATTTTGGAGAGAAAACTTGTAATCATGCAGCTTTGGGTTTATTGTTCAGCCTGATAATTCTGATAGTGTCTTTTAGCAGTCAAAATCAGGAATGAAGATCCAGGTGTTTGCTCTCATAATGGGAAATGCTCCCACATTGTGCTATTTCTTCAGGTTCCAACAACAATTACAATTGAATATCACAATGGGATGTAAGCTGATTTATCTTTTATACTTTGTGCATTTTGTGCTTTTTCTTAGTTTTAATGTACCTACTGCAGACGGTCTGATGTGTAAACCCTCAAATTTCTACTATATGGTAATATACCATGTCCACTTAACAATGTTAAGAATCAGTATTATTTATCTGTATGAATTATTTGAGAGAATACAACTGTTCCTAGACTTAAATGTTTTTTTTAGAACACCCAATAGTTTAACTCTGTATAAATAACCTGTGAGATGGAGTAGCTCTTATCTGGCATTTTGCAAACAGGTAAATAAATGAACATCCCACCCCCCATTTGTGTGATTATTCCCATTTATAAATTAGACTTCCCATTCTTTGTACTTAACACCTTTTCGTATCATACATTTGCTAGCACATTACAAAACATATCGGTCTGGAGTTTCCGCTAGGTTGCGCTGTATTTTTCAGCGCAATTGACTCGAAATTGGCCAAACCAGAGCAAAAGATCAAGGGGGAAAAATTCAGCTGGTTGCACCTCCCGTTAGCGCCTTAAGAGAGCGCTAATGGGGCGCAAAGCAACTAGCGCCCGGGCGCGGCGATGTTTGCGCCGCTCGCGAAATTAACTAGACATTTTGCGGCGGCGCTAAACACTACCGCCACGGTCTCCTGCGCTGGCAGATTGTGACGTCAGTCGAGTGCGCAACACCCCGGTAGCGCCCCGGAGCGGATATTGAGTGGCGCCCCCTGCCTTACCGCCTGCCGCTAGCAACGACAGGTTGAGGGGAACGTTTTGCAGTCAGGAAGGGACTGGGGGAGCGCTATTTAAAGGCGACTGCTTCCTGCCTTTTTTTGTTGGTGACATTTTTGAATCACGCATTCTGAGAGAGAGAGAGAGAGACTTCTGGAGAGATTCAACGCTGTGTGAAGGAGTTTTGGGTACTGAGCAGCACTTTGCAGGTTCATTTTGATTTGCCCTTGTATCGATTTAGAAGAGACTGTGGGGGTTGCACTCTGAGCTCTTTCCCTGGTTCTCTCCATTGTTCTTTCCAGCAGATTTGATGTACAGGTCTCTCCAGGCCGAGATTCAAGGCTGCAATGAGCAGGATGTGGATGGAAAGCAAGATCAACCATCCCCTTTAAGAACTGGCTGGTGCCATTGTGTCTGTGTTCCATTGCTGACTGACATCATATGAGCTTCGCCAGCGCTCTGAGTTAGCGCCTCGCTCCTCGGCCTTTGCGCCTTAAGACAGATGTGCAGCGCCTGATTTAGCACTCCAATCACCTCCAGGGGCGATAAAAGTCAAGTTTGCAGTCAGAGGCGATAATTAGCACCAGGCGCTAATCTTTGCGCCCGGCGGATAATTGCGCCCCAAACGGGGCGATACTGAAATTTTCCCCCCCAAGTTTCAAGCGCAAATTACGTCCAGCGCAACTCGAATTTCCGCGATCTTTTGCGCTGGTTTAAAAAACATTGCGCTGGAAGCCGGCCCCGCCCACAAAACTGGCCATGCCCCCAGATCGAATTAATTACCATGCCGAGTTTCCACTAATTGTGCCCATTTGCGGGCCTTCGAGGAGGCTCTTAACATTAAGCTTTTTTTTCTTAGGCGCAAGGACACTAATGGGCATCTTTTAAAAGCTTTCAATTTTTTAAAATTAATTTATCAATAAAATGACTACTGTGCACCAATGTAACTAGTAAATGGTTCTGTATAGTTTTTTTTAAGTCATTTTCACTTATTTAGAATTGGATTACTCACATGTGGTGGACCAGACACTGATTAAAAATGCTTATTTTTTTGTGATAAACCCATTTTTAGCTGTAGTAATCAAACTGCACCAGGCTACCACTCTTATGGAATATTTTTTAATACAAAAAAAAATTGTGTTCTAAAACGATGCCCGATTACGCTGGTTCATGACAAAAACGTGAGCAAAAAAATTTCTTCTGAAAACTAGCGCAATTTTGAGCACAATTTGAGCCCGAATTGCCAAATGTACTCAAAGCAGAAACTCTACCCCAATATGACTTTACATTTGACAAAATTGTTAGCATACCCATAACTGCATTGCCGCCCGCCATATTGGTGAAGGCAGAAAAAATGGCATCCAGGGTCCCCACCTGAAACCGGTGTTGGACCTGTTGCGTAAGCAAATAAGGAGTCTAACATCTGCTTGAGGCGCCCTTTGCAAAATTGGGCTGTCCTGTGTTCAGAAAAACGTTGTGTTAAGAAGCCTAATCAGTGGTCCTTAAAGGCTGCAATCAAAAAGGTACATCTTTTAAAAAATACATGAATGTGGAATCGGAGGTGTTGAAGTGCTCCTCCTGACTCCAATGCAGTGTTGTAGACCGTTGCTGCCCCCGATCGGCCTCTTCACTGACTCCCTCCTGTTCAGACCCCTCCATGCTGGAATCCCCTCCTCTCCCTGTCACATCCCTTCCCTCCTGATCACCCCTTCCCGATCGCTTCCCCCCGCTCACCTGCTCCCTCCCCCGCTCTCCCGGCCACTCCATCCCTACCGATCGCTTCCCCCCGCTCACTCGGTCACATGCTCCCTCCCTCCCGATCGCTTCCCCCCACTCGCCCGGTCACGTGCTCCCTCCCTCCCGATCGCTTCCCCCCGCTCACTCGGTCACATGCTCCCTCCCGATCGCTTCCCCCCACTCACCCGGTCACGTGCTCCCTCCCTCCCGATCGCTTCCCCCCGCTCTCCCGGTCACTCCCTCCCTTCCAATCGCTTCCCCCCACTCGCCCGGTCACCTGCACCCTCCCCCGCTCTCCCGGTCACTCCATCCCTACCGATCGCTTCCCCCCGCTCACCCGGTCACGTGCTCCCTCCCTTCCGATCGCTCTCACCTGGTCACGTGCTCCCTCCCTTCCGATCGCTTCCCCCCGCTCACCCGGTCACGTGCTCCCTCCCTTCCGATCGCTTCCCCCCGCTCTCCCGGTCACCTGCTCCCCACTGCCCCCCCCCGCCGCTCTCCCAGACACTCCTTCCCTCCCGATCGTTTCCCCACGCTCTCACGGTCACCAACCCCCGCCCCCGATCACCCTCCCACCGTTCTCACGGTCACCCCCTCCCTCCCGATCACTTCCCCCTCTCCCAGAACCTACCTGAGAGCCACTGCCGGCGACGCAGTTGCACGAAATTTATATTTAGCAGAGTAGCTGCCTGGAGACAGTTGACTGCCAGTGAACCTAAAAATACTTGAGGCAATTATTAGGGAATGGATCCAATTACATTAAATAAGGCACCATTTCCCAGTATTATTTAGCTTTTATGCCACCTGTGCTATAAGTAACACTTAGACCAGGTATCAATACTGCCACTGGTCTATAATCTGTCAGTTTAACAGTGACAATGGTAGATCTGGTCAGGTTTATGTTCATCCTGGTATTGTCAAAGGAACAGCTGGACAAAACAGTACTGTGACATGGTGTAGAAAAGCTAGAAAGAGCCTATTTCCCTGTGAAATTGTATGCCAACTTTGCTTAAATTGCCTAGATGCATTAGACGAGTAGTAGGGAGGTAGTGGCTGAGTTATTTTAAGTTGTGACATCTGATTTGACGAGATCCTGCTTTACCTCTGGCTATGAAATTGGCAGCATCCATCAATTCTGGGTGACCATGGTTATTCCAGACAGCAGGAGATACTTTTGGTGGAGTTAGCCAGGACACCACCGTAAACTGCATTCGGAAATGCTGGAGGTTCATTCATTTCTCAAAAAACAAACAGCTGGCCACAGACCGAAGATTTTCTGCTGTTGCAGCCTTTCACAGCTGGGCCCAGTGGACTGTACCCAAAAGTTGAGATACTTGCACCATCAGTTAATCTGATTCCGCACATCAGCGGGAAAGGTTTCTGTTCCCTGAATGTGCAGGTGGTCTGTGGCACTCAGAAACGGATACTGCAGGTGACTGCAAGCATTCTGTTCAATGCCCAGCTTTTTCATCTTGCAATCCCATTTATTTGAACATGACAACCATCTGCAATACTGCTTTTTTTTGGGAGGGTTGGGGGTGGGTGGTGAAAGTTACTAATTCAATGTTCCATCCTTGATCCCCTTCTATTCCTTGTTGATCGGCTGCCCTTCAGCAATAATTATCTGTAAACAAGGGATAGCTTCCATATATATGCTGACCATACCCAGCTCTACCTCTCTGCCATCACTCTTGACTCCTCCACTGCTACTGTACTGTATGATGCAAGGTTATGGTTGAGGTAAAATTTCTCCAACTTAACATTGGTAAGTCTGAAGCCTTCCTGTTTTATTCTCAAGAAACTCGCCCCCCCCCCCCCACCGCACCCTTCTGCAATTCCATCTCTCTCGGGTTGATTTTCCAGTTTGAACCCAATCGTAGCAACCTTGGTGTTTAACCCTGAGCCAAGTTTCATATTTCCATTTCAGTAACATTGTCTGTCTCTGCCCTTTCCTCACCCCTAATACCACTGAATCTCCTTGATGTCTTCATTACCTCCAGGTCAATTTCTCCAGTATGGAGCTTGCTAGCCTCACCTGCTAACCGATGCCCAGTTGGTGTTCTGCCAGGATCACTCGGCTCCAGACCTCATTACAGCCTTGGTCCAAACATGGACAAAACAGCCAAATTCCAGAGGTAAGGTGAGAGTGACTGCCCTTGACATCAAGGCAGCATTTGACCGAGTGTGGCACCAAGGAGCCCTAGTAAAATTGAAGTCAATGCGAATCAGGGGAAAGACTCTCCACTGGCTGGAGTCATACCTAGCACAAAGAAAGATGGTTGTGGTTGTTAGAGGGCAATCATCTCCGCCCCAGGACATTGCTGCAGGAGTTCCTCAAGGTAGAGCCTTGGCCCGGCCATCTTCAGCTGCTTTATCAATGACCTTCTCTCCATCATAAAGTCAGAAGTGGGGATGTTCGCTGATGATTGTGCAGTGTTCAGGTTCATTCACAATTCCTCAGATATTGAAGCCGTCCGTCCCCACATGCAGCAAGACCTGGACAACATCCAGGAATGGCTTGATAATTGGCAAGTAACATTCGCACCACACAAGTGCCAGGCAATGACCATCTACAACAAGAGAGAGTCTAACCACCGCCCCTTGACATTCAATGGCACTACCATCGTTGAATCCCCTACCATCAACATCCTGGGGGGGGTCACCATTGACCAGAAAGTTAACTGGACCAGCCACATAAATACTGTGGCTACAAGAGCAGGTCAGAGGCTGGGTATTCAGCGGCTAGTGTCTCACCTCCTGACTCCACAAAGCCTTTCCACCATCTACAAGGCACAAGTCAGGAGTGTGATGGAATACTCTCCACTTGCCTGGATGAGTGCAGCTCCAACAACACTCAACAAGCTCGACACCATCCAGGACAAAGCAGCCCGCTTGATTGGCACCCCATCCACCACCTTAAACGTTCACTCCCTCCACCAACGGGGCTGCAGTGTGTACCATCTACAAGATGCACTGCAGCAACTCACCAAGGCTTCTTCAACAGCACCTCCCAAATCCACACTCTACCACCCAGAAGGACAAGGGCAGCAGGCGCATGGGAACACCACCACCTCCAAGTTCCCCTCCAAGTCACACACCATTCTGACTTGGAAATATATCGCCGATCCTTCATTGCTGCGCGGTCAAAATCCTGGAACTCCCTCCCTAACAGCACTGTGGGAGTACCATCACCACACAGACTGCAGCGGTTCAAGAAGGCGGCTCAAGGGCAATTAGGGATGGGCAATAAATGCTGGCCCTGCCAGCGACGCCCGCATCCCATGAATGAAAAAAAAAATTACATTCCCAAAGATGTTTTCATGGAACTGTGTGACCAGCTTTATGAAGTTCTGCAGCCACATTCTGGAATAGGCAATGCTCTAATGTCTTCCATCTCAGCCTCTGCCTCTTCATCCTCCTCTTCCAAGTATGCCGTATATAAAGGTATTCCAAATGGTTTACCCATTTTTTCTACTTGGGAGCTGCAGGATAAACTAAACAGCTTGCCTCAGTATGCAAAGTATTATTACAGCCTTTCCAGACATTTTCAGATGCAGCAAAATGAATTAGAAAGCAATTTGCAAAAGTTTCAGCACTTACTAGAGTCTAGCAGGCTGTCCCTTTAACACAGCTAGTATCTAAATGCCAGCATAGCAAGCAGTAGTGCCAAGTTTTTATAGGGACAATCTGTACCTATTAGAGGAAATCTGTGTGCAACGATCTCTGATATTCATTTGCATGTCATTTATATTGTTGCACCCTCTTCAGGCACAGTCTGGTACAAACATCAGATAAACCATAGAGGAAGTTTGTGTGCAGTGCTATTCAGAAGTAAAATGGGGGCAAAGGATTTGCACGCATTTTTCAGGTTCTACTTAGGAGCGGGCTGGGGAAATCAGCCCTGATGTCTTGTCACTCACTTTATGCATCTATGGATAGCAGATTGGCTGAGTTGGCAGATGTCCCTTGCAGTGGCCTGGCAGAATCCTGTACCATGGAAGCTGAATGCAGTGATGACCTTTACAGCTAAGAAAGAGCTGTCCCACCTGTTGAAGTTGTCTGCACGTCTGCCTGGAACAGATAGCATAACTCTGTCGCAGCCTTTCTAGTGAGGCGAAGGTGGCGAAGACAAGTCTCCTAAGGCACACTCAGGTACGATTTGTCAGAGTTGACAAATGCGAGCCCAAGGGTATTGACGGGTGTGCACATACCCTTTGCAATGCCATCGCACTTGCATGGGATGACTGCTCAACAAATTGTCCTCTTTATCTACGTCATGCAGCGCAATGGGAAAGCCCAAAAGGATTCCCAGACCTCACGCTTTCTTCACTGCACGTTACAAAGCAACAGCAATGAAAAGCCTGGATGCAAAACAAAGGTTTTTTCCAAAAATGGCAAAAGACATGTACGAAAGTGCCATGTACAAAATGCACTGGTACTGAAATGTTAAGTCACAAAAGAAGCAATTTTCAGGCTCAAATATGCAACCAACCACTTAGCTTTAAGAGGACACTAAAGCAGGCAAGGCCTGTGCATCAGTCATGCACCCATTTTATATGGGCAAGCTAAACATTGGGGTGAAAGTCAAGAAATTTAGCTCCGAGCTTGATTTGAATAACTATTTCATGGAAATGAGACTTGCACTTACCAGTAGTGCAGCCTCCTCAACAGTCACAAAATCTGCCCTGTTGCAAAACAGGCAGACAACTTCACACCCAATTTTACAAGTTTGACTACCTACAGCAAGATGCTTTGCTTCCAATGGAGCATCTTAAAATCAGGACTTTTTTGTCTATAGCTTTAACTATTTTTATGTCTCGTTTGCTAAGATTCATGTATATTCTGTTACATTAACTGTCATTCTGCATAGCTTTATTCATACATTTGGATCACTGGTTAAAAAGAGCATCTAAAACAAAGCATTCACTTATCCATAGTGTCTAAAGCCAGAGTTCTATACTGGAATAGGTGACAAAGGCCTAATTAATCAGTTTGCTCATTCAGACACTATAGCAATTAGTAGATACATTTATTACAATGCACATGCTGCCAGCTTGAATTCAGAGTCAATTCCTAGAATTTAGTGGCTATTACTGTTAAAATGACAGTCTTAGAATGTAAGTCTGAATTAATGGCTGTCTGACAGCCAATTTAATAAGTACATTATCTGCTTCTTCAAGATGGACGATGTTTTTCACAACTGGATATAGACCACCTGCGTGTCACCTATCACCCCTCTAACTGGACAAACAAGTACCATTAAAAGCGTGCTTGGGCCACTGAGGCACCCTGTGTCACAAACATATCAAGTTGTGAGCCTTGTGAATCATACTGTATATTTACATGCTGATGACTCATCAGACCAAAGGGTTTGCTTTAAGTGCTTTCTGTTCTGCTGGAAGTTGTGTCTCGTTTTAAATACCCATTCCTTTTGCTGTTTTTTTTTTGCTGCAGTTGATATGCAATTGTCAACTGGACCATGAAGGCCCCTTCTGCTAGTCTCCTACCAAGCACAGACGCATTACTTTGTGCACCTGACATTTTGAGTTGTCCTGGCTTCCGTTCTTCACAGTCAGCAACACTAAATGCCAGTTCTCCATTTGTATGATCTAGTATTGCAGCACTTGGCCTTTTCCATACTTGAAGCTCATTCCTCTGAGTCTTTGCATCCATTTTTAAATTTCCAGATGAGATAAATCACTCCGGTGTTCTATTAATATTATCAGCGGTGCATCTTAAGTTAGAATTCACATATGTACCATTCCAAAGTTACAGCATCTCTTTATATTTCACCTGTAGTAAACATTAAAACTGAAGCGACAGTGTTTAGGTCAACTTCATTTATTTGAAATTAAGCAGCCAATGATTTCAGGCTGATTGAGAAGGATTATTAATAATTACATTATAGTAGTAATTAAATTACTTTTATAACTAAGTGATCAAGATGAAGTAATTACAGAAATATTGAGGATATTGCATTATTTTTGGAGAATTCTAAAAGCAGTCACGCATAAGCTGCCCCTGTGACTATCAGTTTGAGCATCACTGTCTGTCACCATGATCAATAGCAGCAGTAATATCTCGGCTCCATCAATGAAATTCACTGAAGTGTTAGATTAATAGAAACAAAAAGTCAAGAATGAATTTCAGATTATTTAGAGTTCAAGAACAGTCAAAATTAAACTTTTAAATTATCACTAGTTGATCTCCCATGGCAGTCCATCACCAGTGTAGAAGCGTGAATGCCAGTGTGCATAGAAAGGAAGACTTGCATTTATATAGCAGCTTATCACATCTTTCTGAAACATCTCAAAACACTATATTCATATACTGTATATATATATTTACTTTGAACTGAAGTGAGTGTTATTAAAATGGCAAACACAGCACGATCGCACAAATAGCAATGAGACGGATAACTAGTTAATCTATTTTCAGTGGAGTTATTTGAGGAAGCGATATTGGTCAGAGAACAGGACAAGTCCCTTTCCTTCTTCAAACAATGACATGGAATCTTTAGCATCCACCTGAACCACTAGAAGCGGCAGTAGAGACCTCAGTTTAACTTCTCATCTGAAGGACAGCACCTCTGACAATGCAGCACCCTCAGCACTGAGTTTTAGCATAGGTTGTGTGTTCACTTTCTGGGGTGGAGCTTGAGCACACCAGTACTAACAAATGACACTTGTCTGTAGGGAATAGAATGTCTTGTCTACCAACCAGAAAGCCATGGGTTCAAATCCAAGAGATGCTGCCATTTGAGCTCACCTGTCACTTGTCGGAGTGAGGTTCGTCAGTTTTCTGCTTGGTTGGCAAAAGTAGTGGCCTATTATGGCTGAATGCTCTATGTACAAGGAGGGAGCTGTCACAGGCAGCTTGTTTCACTATAGTGCATTTCCTATTGACCAATTTTAAAGTAACATTGGCAGAGTAGTTTGCAGCAGGATTTTCTGTCCAAATGAGACTGCTTGGGATTAAATGAATATTTTCTGGAATCATTCACTCAAGTGTATAATACTAACTCGTGATCCAATTTTGTGTACACTGGAATAGTAGAGGTATTTGATAAGTTAAAGGGGCATAAGACCGATAAAGTCCCTGGGCCAAATGGCAAGTTGCTCCACCACATTGTATAATCCATAATTTTGCTCTCTTGTCCATATTCCCCTCTTGCACATCTTTGAAATGCTATTTTCACAGGAGATTTGTGAAACATATTGACAACATTTCTCACCTTTTTAATCAGAAGGTAGACTGCTGAAGGAGTTTAGGGAGGAAATTTGTAGAGCACTGACAATCATCATAAAGGAATTATTGAACACTACATAAATGGGCTAGCTCTTTTATTAAAATAATGGCCAGAAGAATGTCATGACAGTGTTAAGCATTCATCTGGCAATATTCAGCACTCTCATTTTTAGCCTATTTTTTAAACATAAAAAGTGGTATAATGATTCCTCGCTGATCAGTTCTGCCGAGCTTTTTTTCAGCTTCAGCAGGCCATCATTCAGATTCATCACATTCTGAAATAAATAGTCTCAGGCTATGAGACTGAATGACAAGTTACACACTTATTCATCCTTCCATTCCACTCCTGCATCACACAGTAACAGTACACCGAGTACAAAATATTACAATCACCAATACCTTTACCAGTCTACAAAATAAATCCAACAGCAATCATCAACACAGTAACACAAACAATAAACAACATCTCCTTTCAAACTTTTAATAGTCCATGAAAGAGCTAAGAAGATTGAACAATTAGCTAACACAGCATAGGTTATTTGTAGCTGTCCATTCCACAGCTCCTCTGAAAGCATAGGCCCGTAAATTCTGATAGGAGGCTTCCTGCGTGCAGATGCCTCCTATCGGAAAAAAAATCTATGAACTTACCTGAGGGCTCCCGATGTCCGGACACTTCCGTTCCTGGGCCTCTCCACAGTCGAAATGCGCAGGTCCCACGTATCCCAGGGGCGCATGTAGTTCGCAAGCGTCCCTGGGATCACGTGGGCCAGGCCAGCCAATAGGAGAAGGGAATCTCCCTTCATACTTTTGACAGATAGACCTGTCAAATATATGAATGGAGATCACCCCAAAAATACACTAAAACATTAAATATTTTTTTTTAAATCACATTTTTAAAATGAGTTAAAATTACATTAAATTAAATATTTTAAACAAAAATGTAATTAAAAAAAAAAATTAAAGTTTTTTACAGGGCTAAAAATAAACTTACCTTTTTTAAAACAACAACAGAAAACGCTGGAAAAACTCAGCAGGCCAGGCAACATCCGTGGAGAGAGAAACAGAGTTAACGTTTCAGGTCGAAGACCCTTCGTCAGAACTGAGAAAAAAGCAGGAAATGAAACAGATAAAAAAGCAAGTGGGAGGCTGGGGGGAGGAATAAAAGAACAAAAGGGGTGGTCTATGGTGAGTAGAGACATTAAGAGATGCTCAAGGCAAGACGAGATGGTAATAGGACAGGTTAAGAAGCAAAAGATGGCTCAGAAGTGTGAAATGCTGGCAGAATGAAAGACAGCTGCCTTGGGGGAGAGAGAGAAAAAAATACCTTTTTTAAAGGTATTTTTAAATAATAAATGAGTGAAAAAACATTTTTTTTCTACTTTTTTAAACTCTTATGCTGGTAAAAGCAGGCCTTACACATGCTTTTACCAGGCGTAAGATTTCTAAGGGTTTTCAACGGGCGGAGGTTCTGCAGAAAGCGGAACTCTCCACCCGCAGAGGCCCTTCTCCAGGGCAGGCGTCCGATCTGTCAAGAGCATTCTTGACAGATCGGAAATGCCGGTTTTCAGCGCATGCGCTTCGCATGCCTGAAACCGACATTTCCGATGTCCCTACGGGTATATACACAGCCCGTACACACCCACAGGCATCAGAACAGGGTTTTGTAGAAATGTGTATAGCCACTAAAAAATGCATACTTGGCCTCTGTTGAAGTTGGCATCGTGGACAAGAGATAATTATATGATCTATGTACATAGGATCCCCATGTCTGACCACTACTTGTTGCAAAAAAGTGATATCTCTCACTTCACTAATGCCTGAAGATTGTGGGTGTTAGGCATCCCAGAGGCAGGTGCCCGTGAAACAGACGCCTGTATTGCCAGTTCCAACTGCTGCTTCAATAACAATGGCCTTGTTTCTGTCAGGCTTGTTGATGTTGGCACTGCTGCAGTTGCAATACCTGCCATTGCTATTGTTGTCCCAGGGCAAGACCTCAGAGAGTCACATGGAATCACAGTCCACCAACTGCTCTAGCAACTCTTTCATGACAACATTAAGAAAATATCATCTGTGTCTGTCTTTGAAGAAGCATCTTCTGGGGTTCTGTACAAACTGGAGTGGATCACTTAAATGATTAAACTCTTCAGATGTAGGGGCCATGCCTGATGGCATTTCAGACCATAACATGCTTGTGAATGGAGATCTTTAAAATTATTATGCATTCTAGCACAGAAAGCAGGCTGTTCCGCTGCACTGCTTTATATTGTTTCTCATAGTCAAAGCTAGTACTTTACCAATAGATGTATTCAGGGCATCCAACTGGCTGACCGTAGACTTATGGCAGCATCAGCTGTGAAAAGGTTGGCATATCTATGAAATAAGGACCTACAAATTGGATCACAATCTGGGTACAGTGGACACTGCACGCACCTAATGAGACCAGCGGGAGAACCACAGCAACTTGGTCCACCGACCTCATTAGTATAGTATAGCGAGCTGTGGCCCCAGAGGCGGGAGGCGTAGTAAGGTCAACTGGCTGAGATGCCAGCCACGGGCCTACGGAGAATCCAGGAATTGGGGGGTGGTATGCAGTCGGGAAAGGCCGGGAGCAGCCCGCAGTTTTAATACGAGCACTCCTATTCCTCCTGGCACCAGATTAAGGTAAGTATTTTTTTTAATTTACCTTTTTGGTAGTGGCTTCCAGTGGTTCTTTTAAGGACCTCTGGTTGGGCTGCATGTAGACCAGGTCATCATGAACACAGCAGGCCCGACTCCTGCTGCGTTCAGGGCAAAATGATTTCCAGTTTAGGGCCTAAAACAGGAGTTTGGCCCGTTATTAGCATATCCAATGCTGTTCAGGCACGGGAGGTTGACCCCCGAAATTGGACCTCTTTGTACCCATTTTATGCTTGGAAAAGAGGCTTAACAAGGTCCTATTTCACCCCAAGGTTTCTACAGCCAAATTAATTAGTTAAAGCACAACCGCTGTTTCAGGTGCCATGCAATCCTGCACACTCGAGGTCACCTCACCATTACTCTCTTTAGGAGAGTTTTGGAATTCATCCATTTTGGGATGTTTTGTAGTCAGCAGCATGACGGGCCATTCAGTTCTATCATGTCATTGGCTTCCCTAAAGTTTAGGGGCATTAGATGGCACCCACATTGCATTATGGGCTCCTATTGTGGACCCATTGAATTCCCTGAGCAGGAAGGGATTCCACTCCCTCAATATTCAAGTAGTCTGTGGATCAGTTACAATGATCATTGTAAGTTAATGCCAAGTTTGCAGGCAATTGTCGCAACACTTTCATCCTGAGGGAATGCATCCAGAGAAGTCAGTGGAATGGCAGGATGTCGAGACATGAGAACCATGCTCTCATGGCTCATGCCCCACTTCAATTGTCAAGCTCACCAGCAGAACATCACCACAATGAGGCCCATTCACCAACTAGAGTTGAGAGGACGTTGGGGGTTTTGAAGGCAGGTTTTTGGTTGATCTGGAGAGGCAGCTCCCGAGTGGGTCTCTCACATTGTTTTTGCTTGCTGTGCCCTTTACAACTTTATGATTCCGAAAGGACTAGAAATGGGATCCCAGGAAGAGGTGAGCCCAGATGCAGAAGAGACCAAGAAACCTGGAACTCAGGTTCTTGAGAATCAATATTCAGAGGACTCTTCCATGCCGACTGCCAAGGAAATACTAGGGTCATTATTAGTCAGAATAATACCCGGAGTTCAAGAGTTAAGTTACGAGGAGAGATGAAATAAATTAGGGTTGTATTCCCTAGAATTTAGAAGGTTAAGGGGTGATCTGATCGAAGTTTTCAGATATTAAGGGGAACAGATAGGGTAGATAGAGAGAAACTATTTCCGCTGGTTGGGGAGTCTAGGACTAGGGGGCATAGTCTAAAATTAGAGCCAGACCTTTTAGGAGTGAAATTAGGAAACACTTCTACACACAAGGACTGGTAGAAGTTTGGAACTCTCTTCTGCAAACGGCAATTGATGCTAGATCAATTGTTAATTTTAAATCTGAGATTGCTAGCTTTCTGTTAACCAAAGGTATTAAGGAATATGGTCCAAAGGCGGGTATATGGAGTTAGGTCGCAGATCAGCCATGATCTCATTGAATGGCGGAACAGGCTCGAGGGGCTGAATGGCCTAGTCTTGTTCCTATGTTCCTAGTCATGCATTCCCCTTGATTAAAATGAAACCCATTGAAACATTCCATTATTACATAGCCCCAGCTTTCCTGCCAACTTCAGTCATTCTGTACATAAACATCTGTATTTCCAGCCCCCATAAACAAAATGGCTTTGTGGCACTAACAAGGGGAGTGGCAGAGGGGGTGGTGGGGAACAGGCATGCTGTCATTCTGAGAGAGGACAGCACGTGCCTCTCCCATGGAGCCAAAGCCAATCTCCGAGGACTGCACCTCAGCACTCCTCTAATTCTGTGTGGGAACATGGGTGATATGATATTCTGGCAGCCTCTGTCAACACTAGCCCCCATGGCAGCTGTCTGAGCTTCCAAGGCAACAGTGTCAGGTCATTGAATGCTTTGTGGCATTGCAGCCATGCCCTGGGAGCCAAGCTCCTGGCATTGACCTCCTCTGTGACCTCTTCCCACTGGCATCGAATGTGTTGCCTGGAGGGCTTTCTGCCTCATAGGGGGGAACAGGATCTCCCTCCTCCCATCCACCGCCTGGACTAGAGCCTCCAAAGCAACATCAGAGAGGTTGGGTGCCCTGTCTGGACCTCTTGTAGCCATTTTTCTCTTCAGCTGCTTTCCCTCCTCTATGTAGCCAGAGTGCACCTCCCCTTTAAGGGGTGCTGGCTGCCTTTAAGTGGCATCAGGGATGCCCAATTTCAAGCCCCCCAAATAGGCGTACAGCCAATGAATAGCTGCACGGGTAGCGCTGGCTGCATGCCTGAATCATTTTAATGAGGTCCCAGCACGAATTTAATTTGCTACCTGGGACATGTGAACAGGCCCCTGTGTGCCTGTCTGCGGGCACGCTCGAACTTCTAGGCCGTAATGTCAGCCTGGCGGATGTGTTGAATGTAATTCCACAGGGCTCAGTGCTTTTACCTGTTGTATCTAATCTACATTAATAACCTGGATAATGAAACCCAATATAATCTTGTCAAATGTTGACAATGCTAAAATAGGGAATGCAATAGAGTCAGAGTGTGCAGCTAAAGATTTTCAGGAAGATTTAATTAGGTGATCCAACTGGGCAGACGAATGATAAATGCAATTTAACACACAGAAATTTGAAGCAGTACACATTGGTTGAAAAAATGTATGTGGAAAGTAAACAATGACTGGAACTGAATTAGCACAGTGAAACTTAGAAAGGGACATGGAAGTAACAATAGAAATGTCACCTTCAATTCTAGACATTGTTGAAGAGAATTTTTAAAACTAATTGAATACTGGAATATATTTCATCCGAACAGCATAGTACAACCTACAGAGATGATGCTAAGGCTTTAGAATACATTTTGTTCAGTTCTATTCGCCATGGTGGCAATTTTAACTCGACCCACCCAGCAGAGCTAAAATCACCCAAGTTACTTACCTGCCTTGGAGCCACCTGGGATTTTTATTTGCTCAACTGAGCAGGCAGCAAAGACACCTTCCCAAAGCTCGGGGGGTGGGGGGGTCCTTTTCAACAAATGGAGAGGACATCATCGGGACCTGACTGCAATTTTAACCAGGTGGCCTGAGCGGAAAACGGCAGTGAGTTTCTCGCCAGGCCAACCTGAAGAAAAGGTCAAAAAAGTAGTTTTTTTTCATTATTTTTTGCTTTCTTTGTGGGACCAGAAAGAGCAGGAGTGCATCTCTGGGCCCCACAAGGAACATTTAGGCTTCCCTTGCCACAGATGGCCTCCCCCCGATCACGGGAGGCCCTAGGAGACAGCAGATCCCACCACTTACCTGCTGTTGGCAGGCAGTCTCTGGGCTGCACGATTTGTTTCCTGTCAACACAGGTGGAACGCATGGGAAGTCGGCCAACGTGATTTAAATGAGGCCTGCAGAGTTAAAATACCCTGGGCCTCATACAAAAGCAAAATACTGGAAATCTGAAATAAAAACAGAAAATGCTGGAACTACTCAGCAGGCCAGGCTGCATCTGTGGAGAGAGAAACAGAGTTAATATTTCAGGTCGACGACATTTCATCAGAACTGGAAAAGGTGAGTGGATGTAGCAGGTTTTGAACAAGTACAGAGGCAGGGAAAGTAGGAAGGGGAGGAAAGAACAAAAGGGAATGCCTGTGATAGAGTGGAAGGCAGGAGAAATTAAATGACAAAATTGAAGATGGTGTAAGGCAAAAGGAGATGGTAATGGGACAAGTAAAGAAACAAAAGATGGGTCTAGAGAGGTGTAAATGGGAATAGCAGAATCATCAACAGCTGCCGTCCGAGAAAATGGGGGCAGAGGTTATTGAAATTGTTGGACTCAATGTTGACTCCGGAAGGCTGTAAAGTGCGGAATCGAAAGATGAGGTGCTGTTCCCCATTGAGCTTCATTGGAACAGTGTAAGAGGCCGAGGACAGAGAGTGGGAGTGGAGTGGAGAATTAAAGTGACAGGCGATCAGAAGCTCAGCGTCACGCTTGCGGACTGAACGGAGGTGTTCCGCAAAGCAGTCACCCAATCTGCATTTGGTCTCCCCAGTGTAGAGGAGACTGCATCGTCAGCAGTGAACACAGTATACTAAATTGAAAGACGTACACGTAAATCACTGTTTCACCTGGAAGGAGTGTTTGGGACCCTGGACAATGGGAAGGGAGGAGGTAAAAGGGCAGGTGTTGCATCTCCTGCACTTGCACTAGAAGGTGCCGTGGGAAAGGAAGGGGGTGTTGGGGGTGATTGAGGAGTGGACTAGGATGTCACGGAGGGAGCGGTCCCTTCGAAATGTTGAAAAGGGAGGGGAGGGGAAGATGTGTTTGGTGGTGGGATCACGCTGGGGGTGGCGGAAATGGCGGAGAATGATCTGTTGAAAATAGAGGCTGGTGGGGTGGAAGGTGAAGATAAGGGGAACCCTATCGTGGTTCTGGGAGGGAGGGGAAGGGGTGAGAGCAGAAGTTCAGGAAATGAAACAGACATGGTCGAGGGCCCTATCAACCATGGTGGAGGGGAATCCTCAGTTGAGGAAAAAGGAAGAAATATCAGAAGCACTGGAATGGAAGGTGGCAGAACAGATGCGACAGAGACAGAGAAACTGGGAGAATGGAATAGAGTACAGGAATTGGGGTGGGAGGAAGTGTAGTCAAGGTAGCTGTGGAGTCTGTGGGCTTATAGTGGATATTGGTCGATAGCATATCCCCAGAAATGGAGACAGAGAAGTCACGGAAGGGATGGGAAGAATCAGTGATGGACCATGTGAAGGCGAGGGAAGGGTGGAAACTGGAAGCAAAGTTGATGAAATTTTCCAGTTCAGGGCGAGAGCAGGAAACGGCACCGATACAGTCTATGCACCAGAAAAAGAGGTGAGGGAGGGGACCTGAGTAGGACTGGAGCAAAAAAATGTTCCACATATCCCACGAAAAGGCAGGCATAGCCAGGACCCTTTTGGAGGAGGTGAGTAGAGTCAAAGGAGAAGTTGTTCAATGTGAGAATGTTCAGCCAGGCGGAGGAGGGTGGTGGTGGATGGGGACTGGTTGGGCTTCCATTCAAGGAAGAAGCAGAGCGCCCTCAGGCCTCCTGGTGGGGTTGGATGTGTAGAGGGATTGGATGTCCATGGTGAAAAGGAGATGGTTTGGAACTGGAAACTGTTAAAATGGTGGAGGGAATCAGAAGAGTCACGGAGGTAGGTGGAAAGAGACTGGACAAGGGGAGAAAATATAGTGTTGAGATAGGAAGAAATCAGTTCCGTGGGGCAAGAACAGGCTGCAACGATGGGTCTACCAGGGCACTCCTGTTTATGGATCTTGGGAAGGAGGTAGAAGCTGGCTGTGTGGGGTTGGGGGACTATGAGGTTGAGGCCGTGGAGGGAAGATCTCCAGAGGAGATGAGGTCAGTGACAGTTTTGGAAACGATGGCTTGATATTCAGTAGTGGGGTCCTGGTCCAGGGAGAGGTAGGAGGAGGTGTCAGAGAGTTGGCGTTCAGCCTCCGCAAGGTAGAGGTTGGTTCGCCAAACAACAACAGCGCCACCCTTGACAGCAGGTTTAATGACAATGTTAGGGTTGGATCTGAGAGAATGGAGTGCTGCAAATTCAAAGAGAGGTAGGTTAGAGTGAGTGAGGGGAGCAGAGAAATTTAGACGGCTGATGTCACGCTGGCAGTTCCCAATGAAAAGATCTAGAGAGGGTAAGAGGTCAGACGGAGGGGTCCAGGAGATTTCTGAAGATGGGAGAAACGGCCAAAGAAGTGGGCGTGGAGGTCATGACGAGCTCGAAATTCATTGAGGTAGGGACGTAAGGGGATGAAGCTGAGGCCTTTGCTGAGGACTGATCATTCGGGGTCAGAGAGGGGAAGGTCAGAGGGGATAGTGAAAACATGGCAAGCGGTGAGATTGGAAGAAGGGATGGGGTCAGAGGAAAGTGAAGAGGAAGAAGGTTCTGGAGGGGTGCTGGTGCCCAAGAGTTGTTAAAGCTGGGACTGGGCTTCATTTCTGGAGCAGAAGATGAGTTTCTTATTTACAATGCTGCCCACCTACTGGAATTAAAATCCAACTAGAAAAGGCCCAACCACCTGCCCCTGGCCTTCAATGTCACCACCATGAACATTCTGGGTATTACCATTGACCGGAACTTTACTGGACCAGCCATATCAACAACATGACTACATAAGCAACAACAACAACAACTTGTATTTATATAGTGCCTTTAATGTAGTAAAACATCCCAAGGTGCTTCACAGGAGTGTTATAAGACAAGAATTTGACACCGAGCCACATAAGAAGAAATTAGGGCAGATGACCAAAAGCTTGGTCAAAGAGGTAGGTTTTAAGGAGCGTCTCAAAGGCGGAAAGAGAGGTAGAGAGGCGGAGAGGTTTAGGGAGGGAGTTCCAGAGCTTAGGGCCTAGGCAGCTGAAGGCACAGCCACCGATGGTTGAGCGATTATAATCAGGGATGCTCAAGAGGGCGGAATTAGAGGAGCGCAGATATCTTGGGGGGTTGTAGGGCTGAAAATTACAAAGATAGGGAGGGGCTTGGCCATGGAGGGATTTGAATAGGATGAGAATTTTGAAATCGAGGCATTGCTTAACTGGGAGCCAATGGAGGTCAGTGAGCACAGGGGTGATGGGTGAATGGAACTTGGTGCGAGTTCAGACACGGGCAGCCAAGATTTGGATGACCTCAAGTTTACGTACAGTAGAACGTGGGAGGCCAGCCAGGAGTGCGTTGGAATAGTCAAGTCTAGAGGTAACAAAGGCATGGATGAAGGTTTCAGCAGCAGATGAGATGAGGCAGGGGCGGAGATGGGCGATGTTACGGAGGTGGAACTAGGCGGTCTTAGTTATGCTGCGGATGTGTGGTCAGAAGCTCATTTCAGGGTCAAGTATGACACCAAGGTTGCAAACAGTCTCTTTCAGCCTCAGACAGATGCTAGGGAGAGGGATGGAGTCATTGGCTAGGGAATGAATTTTGTGGCGGGGACCGAAGACAATGCCTTCGGTCTTCCCAGTACTTAATTGGAGAAAATTTCTGCTCATCCAGTATTGGATGTTGGACAAGCAGTGTGACAATTTAGAGACCGTGAAGGGGTCAAGAGAAGTGGTGGTAAGGTTGAGCTAGGTGTCGTCAATGTACATGTGGAAACTGATGCCCTGTTTTCGGATGATGTTGCCATGGGGCAGCATGTAGATGAGAAATAGGAGGGGGCCAAGGATAGATCCTTGGGGGACACCAGAGGCAACGATGCGGGAGTGGGAAGAGGAACCATTGCAGGTGATTTTCTGGCTATGATTAGATAGATAAGAATGGAACCAGGCGAGTGCAGTCCCACCCAGCTGGACGATGGTAGAGAGGCGTTGGAGAAGGATGGAGTGGTCAACCATGCCAAAGGCTGCAGACAAATCAAGAAGGACGAGGAGGGATTGTTTACCTTTGTCACAGTCACAAAGGATGTCATTTGTGACTTTGATGAGAGCCGTTTCAGTACTTTCGCAGGGGCGGAAACCTGATTGGAGGGATTCAAACATGGAATTGCGGGAAAGATGGGCACGGATTTGGGAGGCAACAACACGTTCAAGGACTTTGGAGAGGAAAAGGAGGTTGGAGATGGGGCGATAGTTTGCAAGGACGGAGGGATCAAGTTTTTTTGAGGAGAGTGTTGGTGGCGGCAGATTTGAGGGAGAGGGGACAGTACCTGAGGAGAGAGAACCATTAACAATGTCAGCTAACATGGGAGCCAGAAAAGGAAGTTGGGTGGTCAGCAGTTTGGTGGGAATAGAGTCGAGGGAGCAGGTGGACAGGATGAGCGCAGAGAGGTCATGAGGTGAGATCGGAGAGAAACCGGAGAAAGATGTGAATTCAGGGCTAGGGCAGGGAGGAACCTTAGAGGAAGTTTGGCCTGGTGGGCTAGGGGAAGGAAGGGAAGTGGCAGAGGCAGCTGAACGGATGGTCTCAATCTTAGAGACAAAGATGTCCATGAGCTCCTCACACTTGTTATCGGAGGTGAGGGTGGAGGAGACAGGGGAGAGGGGTTTAAGAAGACGGTTAGCAGTAGAGAATAGGAGCTGGGGTTTATCTTTGCATTCCAGAATGATCCTGGAATAGTGAGCAATTTTGGCAGACGAGAGCAGAGCCTGATAATGCTTTATGTGGTCCAGCCAGATCTGGCGGTGAATGGCTAAACCAGTTGTCCGCCATATCCGTTCGAGTCTGCGTCCCTTGGACTTAAGGGAGTGAAGATGAGAGGCGTACCAGGGGGAATGGCTAGGGTGAGAGAGAGTAATTGTTCTAGTAGGGACTAAGGCATCAAAGATAGTGGTGAGGGTGTGGTTGAGCAGATCGATAGCTGCAGTAATATCATGGTGAATGGAGGGCCAGAGGCTAGACAGTTGGGATTTCATAAGTGCAGTTGTAAGAGAGTTGGGAGAGAGTTTTTTCCAGGGGTGGACACAGAAGGAAGTAGGGTTGTGGGGGGGGGGGGGTGGAAGGGGGATGTGGGTGGAGAGCGATACGAGGAAATGGTCAGAGATGGCCTTATCTGCAATTGACACGATGGGAGTAGCGAGGCCACGAGAGATGGCAAGGTCAAGGGGGTGGCCGTGAATATGGGTTGGGGAATTTACATGGAGGGAGAGATTAAGGGAGGATTGGAGACAGGTCGAGAAGGACGAGGAGGGATAGTTTACCTTTGTCACAGTCACAAAGGATGTCATTTATGACTTTGATGAGAACCGTTTCAGTACTGTGGCAGGGGCGGAAACCAGATTGGAGGGATTCAAACATGGAGTTCCGGGAAAGATGGGCGCGGATTTGAGAGGTGACAACACGTTCAAGGACTTTGGAGAGAAAAGGGAGGTGGGAGATGGGGCGGTAGTTTGCAAGGACAGAGGGGTCAAGGGTTGGTTTTTTGAGAGGGGTGATGATGGCAGATTTGAAGGAGAGGGGTACAGTACCTAAGGAGAACGAACCATTAACAATGTCAGCTAACATGGGAGCCAGAAAAGTCAGCAGTTTAGTGAGAATAGGGTCAAGGGAGCATGGATAAGATGAGCATGGAGAGGTCAAGTGGGGAGACCGGAGAGAAACTGGAGAAAGATATGAGTTCATGGCTAGGGCGGGGAGAACTTTAGAGGAAGTTTGGCCCAGTGGGCTAGGGGAATGATGGGAGGTGGCAGAGACAGCTAATCAGATCGTCTCAATCTTAGAGACAAAGTAGTCCATGAGCTCCTCGCACTTGTTAGAGGTGAGTGTGGAGGAGACAGGGGAGAGGGGTTTAAGAAGATGGTTAGCAGTGGAGAATAGTAGCTGGGGATTATCTTTGCATTCCAGAATGATCCTGGAATAATGAGCAGATTTGGCAGACAAGAGTAGGACCCAATAATGCTTTATGTGGTCCAGCCAGATCTGGCGGTGAATGGCTAAACCAGTTGTCCGCCATATCCGTTCGAGTCTGCGTCCCTTGGACTTAAGGGAGTGAAGATGAGAGGCGTACCAGGGGGAATGGCTAGGGTGAGAGAGAGTAATTGTTCTAGTAGGGACTAAGGCATCAAAGATAGTGGTGAGGGTGTGGTTGAGCAGATCGATAGCTGCAGTAATATCATGGTGAATGGAGGGCCAGAGGCTAGACAGTTGGGATTTCATAAGTGCAGTTGTAAGAGAGTTGGGAGAGAGTTTTTTCCAGGGGTGGACACAGAAGGAAGTAGGGTTGTGGGGGGGGGGGGTGGAAGGGGGATGTGGGTGGAGAGCGATACGAGGAAATGGTCAGAGATGGCCTTATCTGCAATTGACACGATGGGAGTAGCGAGGCCACGAGAGATGGCAAGGTCAAGGGGGTGGCCGTGAATATGGGTTGGGGAATTTACATGGAGGGAGAGATTAAGGGAGGATTGGAGACAGGTCGAGAAGGACGAGGAGGGATAGTTTACCTTTGTCACAGTCACAAAGGATGTCATTTATGACTTTGATGAGAACCGTTTCAGTACTGTGGCAGGGGCGGAAACCAGATTGGAGGGATTCAAACATGGAGTTCCGGGAAAGATGGGCGCGGATTTGAGAGGTGACAACACGTTCAAGGACTTTGGAGAGAAAAGGGAGGTGGGAGATGGGGCGGTAGTTTGCAAGGACAGAGGGGTCAAGGGTTGGTTTTTTGAGAGGGGTGATGATGGCAGATTTGAAGGAGAGGGGTACAGTACCTAAGGAGAACGAACCATTAACAATGTCAGCTAACATGGGAGCCAGAAAAGTCAGCAGTTTAGTGAGAATAGGGTCAAGGGAGCATGGATAAGATGAGCATGGAGAGGTCAAGAGGGGAGACCGGAGAGAAACTGGAGAAAGATATGAGTTCATGGCTAGGGCGGGGAGAACTTTAGAGGAAGTTTGGCCCAGTGGGCTAGGGGAATGATGGGAGGTGGCAGAGACAGCTAATCAGATCGTCTCAATCTTAGAGACAAAGTAGTCCATGAGCTCCTCGCACTTGTTGGAGGTGAGTGTGGAGGAGACAGGGGAGAGGGGTTTAAGAAGATGGTTAGCAGTGGAGAATAGTAGCTGGGGATTATCTTTGCATTCCAGAATGATCCTGGAATAATGAGCAGATTTGGCAGACAAGAGTAGGACCCAATAATGCTTTATGTGGTCCAGCCAGATCTGGCGGTGAATGGCTAAACCAGTTGTCCGCCATATCCGTTCAAGCAGGGCAAAGAATAGGTACTCTATGACAAGTGGCTCACCTCATGACCCCTCAAAGCCTCTCCACCATCTACGAAGCTCAAGCCAGGGGTGTGATAGAATACTTACCATTTGCCTGGACAGGACGAGCTGCAACAACACTGAAAATGATTGACTGGATCCAGTACAAAGCAATCCGCTTGATCAGCACTTCTGCCACTAAAGAAAGAAAAGAATTTGCATTTCTTTGGCGCCTTTCACAACCTGAGGACGTCCCAAAGCACTTTACAGCCAATGATGTATTTTTTGAATTGTAGTCACTGTTGCAATGTAGGAAGCACTCTGCTCACTATCCAGCCCCTTCGGTACTGGCAAACTCTCGCTGCAGTGTGTCCTGTCTGCAGGATGCACTGCAGCAACGCACCAAGCTTACTTCAACAGCACCTCCCAGCCCCATCACCTCTAGCACAAAACCAGAAAGAGCATGGAAACAACCACCACCTCCAAATCACACACCATCCTGACTTGGACATGTATCATCGTTCCTTCATCGTTGGTGGAACAAAATCCAAATTCCTTACCTAACCCCTTCGTGGGAGCACCATCAGTACAAGGACTGCAGCAGTTCAAGGAGAAGGCCCACCATCACCTTCTTAGGGAAACTAGGGATGGGCAATAGACACGGATTTTCCAGCATCCCTCATTTCCCAAGAACAACGAATATTTTTGTCTTTAAGGCGGGCATTAGCCCCTTTATTTTAAATGGGTAATGCCTCCGCTAAAATAACAGACAAAGGAATGTCATATGATTTGCTAATATCACCAAATGTAATTTCTATGGTATAATATTGCTAAATACTCATTTATGTATGACTAAAACACAAACTTAGATGAAGCATAGGATTAAAAAGATTTTGAAGTTTACTTTTAATCTGCAGTAATTAATTTTTTCCTGTGTTAAGAGATTGGGTGTTAGTTACAATGTCACTTTACTTACTTTTCAAATATGTAGAAAAGAATGAATACTTAATCAGTCTGGACATTTCCAGTGATAATCATATTACCCAAAATGATGTAGAGAGTCACTTGCTTTATTTAAGTATAAGTGCAACTACAGTACTCTGCCTCAACAATTTTCACAATCATTCCTGTGATTCCACCAGTCCCCCAACAAGGAAACGTTAAACCCATTATCAGGGTATAGTATGAGACCTCTGCATCTGATTGATTCTGTCACTGTTTGCAACGTGGAAATATATGCCATTTCCCATTATGGTCGGCTCTTATTTTAATAAGCATGTCTAAGAACAAAAAATGCATCAAAAAGGCACTATATAGTAATTATTTAATATGCCTGATGACTTCTTATACTCCAGAAAATAGCAAATGTAAAGATTCATGATTTGGAGGACAGTTGTGAAGGTTACAGACATGAAACTTAGGATGCGTTCACTTTATATAATGAGTGAGGAATTCCTCAAAACCTATGAGTGATTAAACTATGAGTGGATCATGATGATCATCTTTGATTATAAGATGAATTCACTGGTCCACTGTCTCCCTTGTTTATTCTGTGACTACTAAAGATAACATTTGTTATTTTATTTGAGCTCTACTAAGACATGTACTCGAAAATCTTTGAAATCACATATTGAAAGATAGTAAGAGTCAAACTTCTATTAGATCACCTTAGGGAGCTGGTATTTTGTAAGAAAGTGTTATCCTAATGATTTCATTCTGTTCCATGAAAAACCCCAAAATCATTCCTTACAACTGAGACCATAACTGTGGAGTCAAATGCTTTGCATCATATTGATATATAACTTATAGCGTGCTCATATGTTAGTATATATTGATAGCAGAAGTACGTGTGTATAATTAGCCTTGGGCAGGGAGCAACAATTGTGGTGGTAGAGTCATAGACTAATACTGGTGACTTGATTTTAAAATATCATCTTAGTGATATTGAAACTTGGATAGGCCCAGTGAGAAGGTTTTGTCTTGGGCCACAGAATGCAGTTAATCACAGGAGAAGAAGGTGAAAAATCAGCAGAATACCCTATCTGGTCGCACAAAGAAATCTGCCAGAGTGTAATGTATCCAAGTTTTTTTTAATTTGTTTATGGGATGTGGACATTGCTGGCATTGCCAGCATTTATTGCCCATCCCTAGTTGCCCTTGAGAAGGTGGTGGTGAGCCGCCTTCTTGAACCGCTGCAGTCCGTGTGGTGAAGGTACTCCCACAGTGCTGCTAGGGAGGGAGTTCCAGGATTTTGACTCAGCGACGATGAAGGATCGGCGATATATTTCCAAGTCAGGATGGTGTGTGACTTGGAGGGGAACTTGCAGGTGGTGGTGTTCCCATGCGTCTGCTGCCCTTGTCCTTCTAGGTGGAAGAGGTCGCGGGTTTGGGAGGTGTTGCTGAAGAAGCCTTGGCGAGTTGCTGCAGTGCATCTTGTAGATGGTACACACTGCAGCCACGGTACGCTGGTGGTGGAGGGAGTGAATGTTTAAGGTGGTGGATGGTGTGCCAATCAAGCAAGTTGCTTTGTCTTGGATAGTGTCGAGCTTCTTGAGTGTTGTTGGAGCTGCACTCATCCAGGCAAGTGGAGAGTATTCCATCACACTCCTTACTTGTGCCTTGTAGATGGTGGAAAGGCTTTGGGGAGTCAGGATACTCGCCGCAGAATACCCAGCCTCTGACTTGCTCTTGTTGCCACTGTATTTATGTGGCTGGTCAATGGTGACCCCCAGGATGTTGATGGTGGGGGATTCAGCGATGGTAATGCTGTTGAATGTCAAGGGGCGGTGGTTAGACGCTCGCTTGTTGTAGATAGTCATTGCCTGGCACTTGTGTGGCGCGAATGTTACCTGCCACTTCTCAGCCCCAGCCTGAATGTCGTCCAGGTCTTGCTGCATGCGGGCATGGACTGCTTCATTATCTGAGGAGTTGCGATTGGCACTGAACACTGTGCAGTCATCAGCGAACATCTCCACTTCTGACCTTATGATGGAGAGTAGGTTATTGATAAAGCAGCTGAAGATGGTTGGGCCGAGGACACTGCCCTGAGGAACTCCTGCAGCGATGTCCTGGGGCTGTGATGATTGACCTCCAACCACCACAAAGTTTGCTGATGATACAAAGCTAGGTGGGAAAGTAAGCTGTGAGGAGAACACAAAGGCTGGAATTTTCCCCAGGTAGGCGGTTTGGGGACGAGGGAGTTTCGAGGCGGGCCTAATTTGAATGTGAGGCCTCGGATTCCCACCCGTAGCGAGCCAGCCTAAGAGGCTGGCTAGCTGCGGGTGGATAGGCCTCAGTTAGGATCGCCGGTCCAGAGTCCGGGATCGCAAGAGGGGTCCGAGGATCGGTGGTCCAGGGGGACAAGGATCACCAGTTTGGGGGGGTCGAGGATTGGCGGGAGGGGTTGGCGATTGGGGGACGAGGGATCAGGGATCGTGGGGGTAGGTATCGGGGATCGCGGTGGGGGGGGTGTCGGCCAGGGATCGGGGTGGCTGGAAGATCGTGGCCGGCCTCATCATCATCGTTGTGGGGGGAGGCCGGGGGGGTGGGGGAGGCCGGGGTGGGGGAGGGGTTGGGAGGCCTACGAATGCGATCGGAGGCCTCGTTGGGAGGTCGCCAATCGCAGAGGGTGGTTATGGTCGGGTCCCTGGATCCAGGAGGTAGGTATAAATCCACTTACCTCCTGGATGCAGCAGTTCCCGCCTTGGTTTAACTGCCGGGTTTCACGAATTGTGTGAAACCCGTCCCCAGGCAGTTAAATTCAAAATGGAGAGGAAAATAGTGGCTTGCAGCCTCATTATAATATTTTAATTTACATACCGTCCCCTGGGAGCGGGTTGGCTGCCCGCCCCCTGTCCCGCCCCTGTCCTGCCTCCGGGAAAACTGGAAGTGGGCAGGTTGGAGGAAGGATCAGGTTTGGATTCACATTAACTGCCCCCACGCTCCAAACACACCCGTTTTTTTAGGAGGAAAGTTATTGCAAGGGGGTTGGAGTACAAGAGGAAGGAAGTCTTACTACAATTATGCAGGCTTTGGTGAGACCACACCTGTTGTACTGTGTATAGTTTTGGTCTCCGTACCTAAGGAAGGATATACTTGCCTTAGAGGCAGTGCAATGAAGGTTCACTAGATTGATTCCTGGGATGAGAGGGTTGTCCTTTGAGGAGAGATTGAGCAGATTGGGCCTATACTGTCTGGAGTTTAGAAGAATGAGAGGTGATCTCATTGAAACATCTAAGATTCTGAGAGGGCTTGACGGGATAGATGCTGAGAGATTGTTTCCCCTGGCTGGAGAGTCTAGAACTAGGGGGCATAGTCTCAGGATAAGGGGTCGGCCATTTAGGACTGAGATGAGGAGAAATTTCTTCACTCAGAGGGTTGTGAATCTTTGGAATTCTCTACCCCAGATTTTTGGACTCTAAGGGAATCAAGGGATATGGGGCTCGGGTGGGAAAGTGGAGTTCGGATAGAAGATCAGCCAGGATCTTACTGAATGGTGCAGCAACTCGAGGGGTCGTATGGCCTACTCCTGCTCCTATTTCCTATATTTCTTATGTTAATATGGGGTAGCATGGAGAAGTCCACAAGCTTGACTGTCTACAGTCCTCGGTGAAGGGAGACATTGGGCCAAAAATTCGGCCATTACCGGGTGAGTACGCGCTCTGTACTCACCCGTATTACTTCCTGAAGTGCCGGTTTCCTGCATGCACTGCGCATGCGCGGGAAACCGGAACTTCCGGTATGGTGAAGGGGGCGGTTCCTAGGTGAACCGCGTGCGCGCTAGAGGCTGCGCGCACGCAGCAAACTTAGATTTTTTTTCAGGTTTCTACGCGAGGGTAAGTATTGAAGAAACTACGCTAATGAAAAGGAGGCGCAAGACCCGTTTTGAACAAGGTAAGTGGTTAATTAAGTATAATTTAAAAAAAATTTCAACAGGTTTATCTTTTTTAGATACTTTAAAGAAAGGTAAGTTTATTTTTATCACTTTTAAAAAGTATTTTAATTTTTTCAAAAATTTAAATTTTTGTTTATAGTGGTTAATTTATTTAACTATAGTTATTTTATAAATGTGATGGGTTTTAAAAAAAATTTATTTTAAGTTTAGCTGTTCTTTTGGGGCCGATTTCAATTCACAGATTTGACAGGTCTCCTGTCAAATCTATGAATGAAAGATGGTCTGCTGCCATTGGCTCTCCATGGCCCACGTGATCCCAGGGGATGCATCGCACTAACTGCGCCCCTGGAACACGCAAGCACTGCGCGCCGGCAGTTGGGAGAGGCCCAGGACCCGAAGTTCCCGTGGCCCCAAAACACAACGGCAGGCACGGTAGGTAAGGGCGCGCACGATCCTTACCCCCGCGGCAAGCCAGAGAGGTGAATTTCTGGGCCAATATGGATGTGAGAAGGCAGTAATGTATAACAGTACATTACAACTCTTTTATTACAAGGGGAGAATTAAGGTGGGGGAAGGGGGAATTCTTTTTTATAAATATAACCAGATGCATACTAACAAGCTTGATAATCACATGGGCAAGAATGTGTATTGAATGCCATCGATTCAATAATATCAGGTTACTTGTGAAGGCATCCACAAATTCAGAGCCTGTGTGATCCCAGTTGAGATCTATAGACACAGAATGCAAAATGAACAATTAATTAAAGGTTTGGTATCTCTTATTGTGTATGCGACACTACTCAAAACCTCAAAAATGCATTACATGGTGCCTCTTCCTTTAATGGGCAAGCAGCATTGAAAAGTGTATATGCCAGCTGCCTGCTGTGTTATATAGCTGCTGCTTTCCCTGCCAGATATATTCCAGAAAATTTGCTGCATTTATAATTTGTTTCCAAAACAAATAATGAACTTTGTGACAGGACCAGCAAATGCTGCTAAAGATAGATACTGTGTGATCATTTTGGACAACTGTTCCCACTAGTAAGGGCTATGAGAACACTAAGGGTATGTGTTTGAACTGCAGTGAAGGAACTTATCGTGATATAAATTATCTGGGAACATATTATAAAGAGGGGGGGGGGGCGTCTTCATAAATAATCACATTGCGCAGACCTATACCATTGCCAAAATATGACAAGAATGCATCTGAATAAACTGATACCCAACCAGGCTAGGCATGAACATAATAGGAAAAAAATGCAATTCATTTGCCTGTTCACGCACTTTTCAAAACCACTACATATGTCATTCACCCTTTCAGCGCCACTGGTTGCATTGCTGCATTCGTCAAGATTCAGCTTTTCTCCAGATTTTATGTTTTTCTTTCCATTTTAATTCCTGGACAGCCTATATTTACAATACGCCAAACACCATTTTTCAAATTTATTTTAAAAAGATTTTTACTGACTACTACCTCACCTCATAGTGTCAAAAATTATGAAGGAAATCAGCCAATAATTATATGCAACAAAATAGAAAATTGGCATACTTCATTCTGAGGCTCCTCCAGCAAGTTTAGCCATTGACTAGTGAGCCACACAGACCAGGCAGTTACCAGGTGCAATCCAGTCTCCGCTGAGTTAATTGGCCTGAGCTAGGGCAGCAGTAGGGGTGCTATACTTATCCTCAGTGCCCCTGGGTTAGGAAGAGGAAATTCGGCCCGTGTTCTCCTTTTTGATTACTATCCAATGACCCCTGCGGGAAGCAGACATTGAGTGATGACGAGACTGACCTCAGGAGTGAAGACAGCCGCAGTTGACTAGCCTGCTGATTACTGTAAAGGCTCACACATAACTCGATGATATTAGGGTGGGGTACTAGAGAGGACATGGTGCCCATGGACGTGTATCTCACCAATGAGCCAATGCCTTCATGAGAGGAGAGAAAATTGGTGAGAAAAGATGAAAAAAGAGTAAAAGTGAAGTAAAATCTTATTACTGGTGCACTACAGTTCAGCACTATAGTCTGTTAACATCATGATCCATGGTGTTAACAGCATTCAGCAGCGCACTAGCACCATGCCATATTTAAATTCATTCTGTGAGCAGCTGTGCAAGGAATTGTACACTGGTAGGGGTATGTGTTGTGCCCATTTTTCAAACATAAAACGGGCGCAAAGCATATTGATTTAGCCGTGGGACGGCTTGTACCCACTGCTAAATGCGTGGGGCCCATCTTTTAGGCGTCCCGGGCGGACAACTTAAACAGGCATTAGGCCCCTTGAGTATGTTAATTGGGGGCCTAACACATAGTGTGGGACCCCTTGATGGAATTAGTCAGTGATGAGTGGGGCTGGTGTCGGGCCTTAGGATTTTTCAGCAAACTCCACCACCAATAAAATGTGAGTTTCTGAATTAAAAAACAAAATAAACCCTTCCTGTGGAGTGAGGAGGAGTCGGAGTGCTCCCCGACTCCACAGGTGTCACAATACACCCCAACCCTCCGTGGCCCGCACCATCCCCACTCCGGGCACTTACCTGAGGGCGGCTGGCGGTGAGGCAGATGGCCCGACTGATGTCTTCCCTCAGGCAAATTGCCTGTGGAGATGCAGACAGCGCCGGTAGCTCGCCCCGAATATGTTGATGAGGCCTGAGAACCAATTTCTATCAATTCTCGGGCCATGATTCGGGCTCGCGCAGTGCCGAGTCTGGAGCTGAAAATGCTCAAAGAGGGGGATTGCAAGGCGAAACAAATCCGCATTAATTCTGTGCGTTAATGCTGACAGTGAGACACACCAGACTGAGCGTCAGTGTTGCCAAGAATGGGACTTTGGAGTGACATCTACACTCAAATAACAATTAAAAGGAAGAAAGAACATTCTGTGCCCATGGTTCAGTTGGTATGGGTAGTGTGTAACTGAGCCATACACAGCTGGAAGGTCCAAGGTTCAATCTCTGGTCTCTGCTGTTAGCTGATCTCAAGCACTTCACATTGCTGACCATGAAATATGATTAGCACTGGCACGTCACATAACTAAAATGAAACCCATAATTAGAAATGTGCTTCATTGTCAGAAAATAATAACACAAAATCTTGTGGTTCTTTCGAACTGATATTTTTTAAAAAGGAAGAAAATTATTTTGTGCATGCCTTCGCTGAACCTTACCTGTTTCACATATAAGTCCATCATACAATGCCTGACAGCTATGGAAAGTTATTGATTGCACATTAAAGAAGAAAGAAAATATCACTGCAAATCTTACCCTACGTTTGTGCCAGTGAGAGGGTGGCATCATTGATTCAAGGATCATTTTTTCTTAAGGATCGTTTTTGTCTGTCTGTAACAGCTCTAAAACTAATTGACCTAGAAATTTGATGGCGTTGCGCCCATCTTTCAGACACAAAACGGATGACAAAGCATCCAATATGGCAGGTGGGGCACAAGCTCATTACGCGCTGGAAGTACGTTGCCCACCAAATTGGTAAAGGCAGAAAAAGTAGCGTCCAGGGCCTGCATCGGAAACAAACATTGGCCCCTTTACATATGCAAATAGCAGCCAGTAGAAGGCTGAAATGTTGAGGGTCATGCAGGCCTGAAATAAAGAAATAACAACAGAAAACGCTGGAAAAACTCAGCAGTCTTCGAGCTGAAACGTTAACTCTGTTTCTCTCTCCACGGATGCTGCCTGGCCTGCTGAGTTTTTCCAGCGTTTTCTGTTGTTATTTCGGATTTCCAGCATCCGCAGTATTTTGCTATTGTATTAGACCTGAAATAAAGAACATTACTGTGCAACTGGTCACTGGAGATTATTTCTGGATGTGGAATCTCATAGTGACTGTATACTTTTGATTGAATAACAAGCACATACAGAAACAATGGGGTAGATTATGCAATAGTGAGCACTGAGAGAATAGGTGCCCCACCTTGCAAGGTGGGGGTGGTGGGGGTCATAGATTTGGGAGAGCAGCACCCATTTTCTACTGGGCTGCAATTTTGCTGCCTGCTGTTTTTTGTGTGCTAGGGGTAGATTTTGACTTTGTGTGACAGTGTAAAATGGGTGATAGAGAATCGGCAGCCCGTTTTATATCTCTCCCGATTTTTATTTCCAATAGACCGCCGATTTGCTATCATCCATTTTACATTATCGCACAAAGTCAAAATCTACCCCCTAGAATCCACTTTGTGCTTTAACCTTATTCGGGCCCTCGGCTTGATACCCATGAGCACCTTAGACAATTCAGGAGGATTTGCATCAGATCCGCCCTTTTTTCATTTGGGCCTATTTTAGAAAACTTTTGTGACTCAATTGTTTTTACTCTTTAGGGTAGGTTTTTTTTATGGTACCTCAAATACAGTATTTCATAGTTTAAATGATACATGATAAATGAAAGTATGCCAGAAGATCAGTAGACACCAGACCGCATCTTCAAACCTTGATACACCTACCTGTCAATGATCAAGGGCAACTTCTTCAGCTTGCTCCAAATCAGCAGGGAGACAGTTGCAGAGCTTTTCCATCTGCAGTTGAGGTGTGGGTATGCATGAGATGCTTTGGTTGTGTGAGAGCTTGGCGTGGGTGAGTAATAATGTAGGACAGGTTAACTAGCAACATTTTATGGCATTCAATCTATCACAGTACTACATGGTACTGTGGGGCAGTCTTACCTATCCAAGTTCCTTCCTTATCCTGCATCTGTCCCTAAGTCCTGGAAGTACCAAACACTGCATTGAATCTGGCCACCACCTCCTGATGGGGAGTCTACTGGGGAGGGTGCCAATCGGAGCAAATACTCCTTGTACCCACCTTATGCAGCAGCACACCCCCTTCACCAGCAACCCAAATGGGGGGGGTGCTTGCAGGTGTTACGCCACTCTGCCAATTGACCACAGACTCTATTTTGTACCAACTGCGTTCCTTTGCCACCAATTCCATCCCCTTCCTGTCTCAGGCTAAACCAGACTGTTCGCAACTCTGCGCCTATTTGACCCTATACTGAGCTTCCGGCCCTATATCTTCTCCATCACAAATGCCGCCTACTTCCACCTCCGTAACATGGCCCTCTGCTGCCTCAACTTATCTGTTGCTGAAACCCGTATCCATAATAACGTTATCGCCAGATTTGTCTATTTCAATGCTCTCTTGGCTGGCCTCCCATCTTTCACCCACCATAAACTGGAACTCATCCAGAACTCTGCAGCCAATATCCTAATCCACATCAAGTCCTGCTCTCCCATCACCCCTGTGCTTGCTGACCTACAATGGTCCACCAATGTTTCGAGTTTAAAATTCTCACCTTCAAATCCCTCCATGGCCTCACCCCCCTCCCTATCTCTGTAACCTTCTCCAACCCTACAACCCTCCAAGAACTCTGTTCCTCCAACTCTGGCCTCTTGTGCAGCCACCACTCCCTTCACCCACCATTGGCAGCCGTGGCTTCAGCTGTCTAGGCCCTAAGCTCTGGAATTCTCTCCCTAAACCTCTCTGTCTCTCCACCTCTCTCTCCTCAAAGGAGACCGTCTTAAAGGCCCTCCTTAAAAGCTACCCCTTTAACTATTAGTCACCCATCCTAATATTTCCTTCTTTGGCTATGTGTCAATGCTTGCCTGATTACACTCCTGTGAACAACCTTGGGATGTTTTCCTACATTAAAGGCACTGTATAAAAGCAAGGTGTTGTTGTACATTGTGTTTACCTTCCTTTGCTTTTAGCCTGGCATTTCTTTCTCCCACACAATCTTTTAAAAGGTTGACAAATATTTTTAAAATGTTTTCCACGTTTCATTTTGCACCCCATACAACAACTCACCTTTATGCAGTCAAGTTTAGCGGAATATTCCACCCACACCTGGGCCAATGTGCACAGGAAGTGTGTGCAATGATTTAAATGACCTGGCCCTGTAAATTTAGGAGTGATCAAGCCACTTGTGTGCAAAGTGCAGTGGTCCTGTCCTCACTGTGACTGGACCACCTATTCAGCCCTACTAAAAAGAGCCCATATATGGTTCTTACAGAAAGACTTCTTAATCTCCAAACTGCATCTGATTATTCAACATGGACTCTGGAATTGGTGGCGTATTACTCCGGACTGATCCTAAAGTGAATAGAGAATAATAGATACCAAAAGTGATTGCAGAAGGGGTTCAGATTATACAGCCTTTGGGCCTCAGCTGATCCTTGAGCTTCAGCAATCCTGCCCACAAGGCCCAGCTAACTCAGTTTCTATTTGTACTGATATGGCTTACTCGCAGGTTTGTTCTGTTTGAATATTGTTGGCCTGGACGTTTGGAGAGGCTGTTCTTAATACTGTTGGGTAAATCCTAAATCAGAACACCGAAATCTGTTAATATCGGTAACTTGAGATTGAAGTGAATTAATTTGAATGTTGTCTTAAACTTTTCAGAGTTGATTTAATTATCAGGTGCTCCAGGTGCTTGTCGGAAGCACATCTTGGACAGTTGTGGGTGCATAGTCTGTCCATTAAAATGAATGGATGGAATATTACAGGTTGTGAGTTTGCTATTTCCCATCATGTACTCTCTGCGAGTACTGGATCACAGAATCACTCCTTATATGCCACTGCACTTCTAAGTAGTCCACAAAGACAATAAGAGGGGTTGAATTTCCTCAGGTCTTCTCCTGGTGCAACATCAGCAGCTTTTGGTGCATAATGAGGTTCACACCACAGGATTCACCTTCAAGAAGTACTTAGTGTGTGTTTATCAAGAAATAATTTACAGTTGGCTACAAGAAAATCCCATGGTTAGTATATCATCACAACCAATCAGTCATGTCTTTCTACAAGAGAAAACCAAGCTTCCTATGCAAATTCCTGTTATACTGGGGGCGGGGGGAGTGGGGGGGGGGGTGGATTGGAGTCCACTTGGATCCTTTTCATAGCCATTGCCTGTGTAAGATTCTCAAAATTCACAGATCCCCCAAAGCTAGAAGAAAACCCTAAGGAAAATGACTTTGGACTCTTTCTAACAAGCTTCAGGATGATAAAACATGCATTGGGCCTAACAGAGGGAGATTCAAGGATGGAAACCAAGATTTGGCATTTTTAAAAGGCATGTTAGGCCTGTAAAGGGAGAAAAGGCTGCAACAGGGACTGGGATCAACCTCTGTAAAGACAGTTTGGGTATTGGAGTAAATCAAATTGTCTGGGGAACTGTGTGACCTCACTCAGCCCCTATCAGACATTAACATCCTAACAATCGACCCACAGAGGAGCAGTCCCCACCCAAAACACAGGACCCATCCAAAACATGCATAATGCAAAAATGAGAAGTCGCACAACACCAGGTTATAGTCCAACAGATTTATTTAAAATTACAAGCTTTCAGAGCTGTTGCCCCTTCGTCAGGTAAAGGTACCTGACGAAGGGGCAACAGCTCCGAAAGCTCGTAATTTTTGTCCACCCCAGTCCAACACCGGCATCTCCGCATCATGCATAATGCAAATCACCTTGCCAACCTACATAGAAATCTTGGGCTCAGACAGGAGACTCGAAACCTGAGTATAGCTATGACAATTAACTAGGAGCTCAACAGCTCATTGAATAATCAGTACAGCATCCCGAAACCATTTTACACATTTCTAATCAAGTTACCATTAACGAGCCCACCCAAATCAAACAATAAACCGGGACTGATTTGGCGCGCAGATTAGAAGGCCCCTCAAAGTATAATTGAAGGCCTGTTTTCTCACGAAGTCAGTTCTCTCTAGAAGCACCACACAAGAAGAAACCGGAGCATCGAGACGGGGCAGCATTCTACCGTACACCCAAGTTCAACAGCTTCAGTGACCCAGGACATCATCGGACACATCGCGGCAACAAGAGCCTTACGAAACTACCAACAAAATATTACCACCAACCAACCTGGTAATATCGAGCCACCGCGACCAAAGAAAAACAACTCAGCAGAAAACCGAAGATTCGAAAGTTTTCCACTCTACAATCTATTCCTGACTTACCCCCGGGTAAGATTTTTACTTAAAAGGAACTCTAAACCCTATCTCTACAGAAGGAAAGTGGGTACTCACCCCATAAATCCAAAACGCACCCTACCGCATCAGCGGACTCGCGAAGACTGACCAGCAGTCGAAGTCCTCTACCGCGTCCGGGGTACGGCAGACACCGACCAACACATCCAGCGAACCTCGAAACCGCGAACCAGCTCAACTGTCAAGGATTCGTTTGGTGAGCATTATCCCTGGTCCTCTAGAGTTCAACTTAGCTCGGAAGTGGGATCGGGAGGGGTGAGGTATTCTCTACTGTATTTCCTCATATGTATTCAAATGTTCCCCATTTTTATTAGAGTATAAGATTGTTGTGTTGTATTTTCTTTCTTGAATAAAGATCAAAGTTTCTTGCACCAAAACCAGTTGTCTGCTGCACTTTTGTCACAGAACCCCCAAATAAGCCCAAGGTCTAGAATCAAGGGAGTGGGAGCGATTCGAACCGCTCATAAGTCAGTGGTGAGGCTGACCCACACACCACCCCCTACACCCGGTGTTTCCATTAGCTCTTTGCCCCATTTGATCAATTCTATTATTATCTTTTCATCTGATTTTCATTGCAGCCAGTGTGTACAACAGTCAGCAGTAAGACAAGTCTTGAACTGATTTTGATAAAATTCGACTTCCTTATTTTCCTCCTCTCACAGGCAGGTTATGCCAGAATCTGGTGACGAATGATTGAGGCAATATGAAAGGGGACATCTAGCAGTCCTAAACACCAACCCCTAATTTTCACCTCTGTTGTAAACATTAACACGGGGAAGATAAGACTAGTTAGAAGAAGGTTTCATCCACCCCCATCCCTTGAAATTAGTTGGATTCCCACTCCTGTTCGCCTTTCTCTCATCGGAACAGACTCGAGGGCCTGAATGGCCTACTCCTGTTCCCATGTTCCTATTTGAAATATTGACCCAGAAATTGATCTCGCTCTGTTCCCGCGGGGGTAAGGCTTCCCCGCGATCTCTCACTCCGCTTGTGCTTTTTCAGATCCAGCTCGCACGAACTTGATGTTCCAGACATCAGCTGGGCAGTGCTTGCGTATCCCACCGGCGTAGTGAATTCGTGCGAGCTGTGGGATCACGTGACTCAGTTAGAGCCAATGGCAGCACACCATCTTCCATTCATAAGTTTCACATACGTGCTGTGAAATCTATGAATCTTACACCCCCCCAAAATAACAGCTAAACCTCAATTAAATTAAAAAAAAACCATCACATTAATAAAATAAGTATAGTTAAATAAATTAACCATTTTAAATAAAAAATTAAATTTTTGAAAAAATTTAAAATCTTTTAAAAAGTTATAAAAATAAACTTACCTGTCTTTAAAGTCTCTAAAAAAGATATACCTGTTAAAAAAAATTCAAAAAAATACTTAATTCACTACTTACCTTGTTAAAAGTGGGTCTTACTCCTCCTTTTTCCATTTCTAAAATCTTCCGTACTTACCTGCGCGTCCAAAGCATGAAGTGCACAGCGTGCGCGCAGCCTGTAGCGCGCACGCGATGCACCAAGGAACCGCCCCCTTTTCAAAAGACCAATTGCCGGTTTTCAGCGCATGCGCAGGGCATACAGAAAACCGGCAATTGGAGTGGGAATACGCGAGAGTACGCAGTGCGTACTCTCGCGTCG
The DNA here is from genome assembly GCA_030390025.1 of Squalus acanthias. Taxonomy (NCBI): domain Eukaryota; kingdom Metazoa; phylum Chordata; class Chondrichthyes; order Squaliformes; family Squalidae; genus Squalus; species Squalus acanthias. Next base: position 533,857 of record JASTWF010000207.1, read on the forward strand.
CGGGATGAATTTTTGGCCCATAGTGATCTTATTAACAGTAGGCAGGATGCTAGCCATTCACACTGTTATTATCTAAAACAGGAAACAACAAGAAACACAAAATAATCTGCCTTCTTATCTTTCAGGACTACAAAGTGTTCACTGCCCATGGTAAACAGCAGCCACACCTGTACATGTTATTTTCATTTATGTAGCAATGTCATTGGATGAGAATTCAAAATTTGGGCAGTAATTTATTGCGATCCTTTAGAATGAGAAGCTAGTCACTTCTGTTTCTTATAGAACTTTCAGTCATTCAGTTCGAAAGTGGTGACGAGGCACCAAAAGTCAGGATGAACTAAAGGTGCTGTATTTTCTGTGCACCTTGTACCTTGTTTTTCCAGCTGGTTGTGTTGAGCCCCGATGTATTCACTAGGTCCAATGTCAGACCCAAAACAGTAATCACCGGGCATTGGATGTCTCTTTTGCAATTTCATGCAATGATTGAAGTCAAGCCAGTCAGACGAGCAACTGCAGATATCATTCTGGGCAGTAATACATGGGAAAAAATTGAATTGATTTTAAAAGGGAGAATAAGGCATTCAGGCCAGATGATTAGTTATAATCTGGATCATTAGATTTTTGATTTGTTAGGTCCTGAGACCCAGTTTATTGTATTTTACACATGACGAACACATCTGAAGTGTGAAATAAGTCTCCATTACTCTCTCTGGAAACATTTTATCAAACTGTATCCTTAAAAAGGCAACATTATTATTCAATTTTGTTAAACCTAGAACTCTGGGAAAGCAGAAAGAAATGGTCTTTCTTGGCTCTGTCTTTCAAATGCCTCTGTATCTAACCCCCATTTGAGATGACCTTCAGATAGTGTACAGCATTTTAAAATCTGTTAATAGGCTATAAAATCCATTAGCTCCCTCTCTGCAAAAGTAGTTAGTAGATTTGAACTCTTGACCTCTACCTGTTGTTCTCCCCTCCTTTCTTTGTTCTCTTGGATATGCCTTCACTTGTCCTTGTCAGTTCTATAAAGGGGACTTCTCCACGCTGACTATGCCAGTCATGATGAAGAATTATACCCAAAATATTAACCTATCTTTCTCTTTCGGATGCTGATTGGTCTGTTGTGCACTTGCAACATTTTTTGCTTTTATTTCAGGAAGAAATAGTTATGGCGTGAAGTGTACTGCTTTCTTTGTCTTTCAATCCACCAACTTGGTTGGACTAATGATTTGTGTCTTGTACTTGGGGCATAAAGTGGCATCCTCATGGCAGTTGAGAATCTCAGCTTGTGGACCAGGAGGGGGAAAACAGCAAGGAAAAACGGAAAAACAAATGCACCTCGTGAGCTGGTAACAGATCTCCTATCTAGACTTTACAGTAGTTGAGAATTTGGCCAAACATCTCAACAGCTGGGGTATGGTGTAGCTGTTAACCTCATAATGCTATCGTGACTGTGATCTTAAGAGCACAAACAATGAATCAGAGGGAAAAACCAGTGAATATATACAGAGTTCTGCTTATTTACCTGAGACACTTACAACCCATTTACATTGCCAAGTTTTTATTGAAGAGAGTCTGTTATGAGATCGTCCCTAAAGCAATCTTGATGGTTTAAAGCCTAGCTCCCCAATACTAGTATCATGCTGGGATGTACGCTCACCCCTCAGCCATGTGTATCGTATCAGTAGGCTACCAATAAACATGAACCTAGCACATTTCATCTCACCTGCATGTCTCTAGGTAACAAATGATGCCAGTATGTTGATTGCCATCCACACTCTCTTGTCTCTATAATTGGATTTTAACAGTTTAAGATTTATAGTAGTATAGTAGATCCTAGACTGGTATCCAAAGCAAAGCTATGGGCGGCCATACTAGATACAGATCTAAATATGATATTTAACAGGTTACATTTTTGAATCCTAAACGATGGGTCTCAATCGAAGGAAGGCAAAGCCATAGTATTGAGCAGACCAGGATTCAATTAAATTCAATCCAGATATGTTTTCCGTGTTTGGAATACTGAGGAGAAAAGATACACAAGTATTCATACAAGCAGAAAATGATGGATCACCAGCAGTATTAAGTTAACAGCGCCACGGAAAGCCACAGGTGATGATGTCACACCGCTTGCTACTATTGGCAAAAATACATAAGGAAACTATTAATGTCAATATAAGAGGAAGTTTTAATTAGGCGATTTCATAAACCCAGGCTTTTACTAGTCATTAAACACAAGGGAATTTTTTATTTTATTTATGAATAACTATGTGCATTGTGGTAGAATAAATGAAGTGAACATGCTGTTTATATTATAAAACCTTTTCTAATAGAACATAGCAAACTTGACACAGGTGCCATTTACCTTTGCCTCTGACAGTAATTCTGCCTCTGAAGGCAGGTAACAAATCCCCCAGGGGGTAGGTTTTTGGTGCTCCACTGTCACATATGCCCTATTGTTTGCACTACAGGGTTGCTTCAAATGGTGAGCTTGCCATCAAAGGCAGCCTTGGAAGGTAAATGGGATGTAAAACATACAGAAGAAGATTTCCATTTAATTTCAGCCAGCAGCACGCAGTATGTCATCATGACTTGGTGACAAAAGGCTACTAATGACCTCTCGCCACTGTAATCAAAGGCTGCTCTCTCCAAGTGGAAAATGTTGTTTATACTGAGGAACTGTGAAATATTAAAAATGAATGAATGCTAAGAAACAGATACTGGAAGAGTGTTATATATATATATTAAACTGTTTTTTGGAGCTGGGCGTTCCTGTCTAAGTTTTTTTTGTTGTCTGATTATGCTGCTGTGAAGCGCATTGGGACGTTTTACTACGGTAAAGGTGCTATATATAAAAACAACTTTGCAAATTGTTCATTTGCATAAAACAAAACAATTATGCTGTAACTCAGTAGGATTAAATTAACCAATCAGTACAGAAGGTGCTACAAGCAGCCACGTACAGTAGCTGAGAGCTGTCTTATGAGCGTTAGATTAATAAAATGTTTATGACACTAAAAGCTTTCACTCCGTGTGGGTTTAAAGTATCAGAGCTTGTATGGCCCAAGATAGACAACTTGGCTTCCAGCATTGTGGTCCTATTATATAGCCCGCACGTACTGGCATTCTTTTGTTTAATCATAATTACATACACAATAAAAGAGAGAGGAATTACAAGGTCTTGTGTCTTGATAGCACCACGTGACAAAGCCAAATGCTTCAATTTCATTAATCTTCCATCTCACTCTAATGTGAATTCATTGGAAAAAAACTGAAACTGAGCCATACAATATAAGTCAGCATTGCTGTGTTTCCAGGCAAGTGGACAGAAGATTTAAAAATTCCCATGAAGGGTGATTATTGCTTTTTAATGATGTTCTGACCTGTAAGGCTTAAGCCCAAGAGTATTGCTGTCGTACGTGTACTCGGTTAAAAGCTGGATTTGGGAGCATGCAGGAAACAGCATGCAACTTACCAAGGCACTTTCTTTGAGGTAGCACTCTCTAGTTTCCTGGGCTGCTTTGTTAAACCACTGAGCTGGCAGAAGAAGCAGATTTTTTTTCCACTGTGTGAGTGATTGTCTGCACAGCAGTGACAGATGTGCAATATCGCGGCTTCTTCGGGAAAAATTAACAGTTTGTCCAGCATGTCATCTCCTTCTTTTTAGTGCTTCGAGGTCCTGGCCCCATTACGGATGATTTAGAAATTCAGGCAAGCAAAGTACCAGCTGCTTGTGTTCAAAGCTTTAGATGCAAGACCTCATCTGCATTCTTCTATTCACTTACACATATAAATTGTTAAGCCCCCTCTGGCCAGGAGATGAGTATAGGATGACAGTGGCTTGATTTGCTGAGAGGATGGATAAATGGTTTTTGGGAAGATGAGGAAATATCACCATTACTGGCCAATTTACAGCTTTTTATCTGTTTCTCAAACATGTCACTTTTGTTATTGTGGCTTGGTAATTACATAGCGTGCAGGAGAAAAAAATTTGGTTTATATTCAGATGGACTGCAAAATCCTATAATCCTGACAAATACCCATTTAAAAATACTAGTGCCTGAAAGATTAATTTTCATTTTGAATAGCAGAGCAGCTGTAAATAGAGGAATTGTTACTTGGGACTGTGATTGTCTTAAAACATTAACCTCTTGGTTTCTTTTTTTAAAGGCTTTGTGCTGCTGAAAACCTTAACCGCTGCCTTCAGTCCCATTTACACTGAGTCTGTTAGTAGAGGTGAGAATGAAAAACTGGAACTGTTTTACTTTCATTTAAATGGAGCAATAGGGAATTATAATGAATAGAATTGACAGGGTAGCTCGACAGGAACTCAGAACAAGGGGCATTATCTTAAAACTAGAACTAAGATGGCTAAAAGCAAATCCAGATTTCTTTTCCTCTCGACACAATGGGTTGTGAGGATGTAGAATGAACTGCCTCAGAAGGCCATAGATGCAGAACCAACTGAGGTGCTTAAAAGGCAGGTAGATACTAATGTGGGATGTAAGGGCATTAAGAGATACGTGGAGTGGGTAGGGAATTGGAATTAAAGAGATGGAGTTGCTATAGCTAACAAAATGGTAGAGCAGATGCAATGAGCTTTATGTTCCTATGTTATGCTGGGGGGAGGGGTGTGGACAGGTTGGGATTTTGGAGTTCTCCCTAGTTATTAGAAAGTGCAAATATTTCTCCATTTTAAAAATAGATCAGGACAGACTTTCCTCCGAGGCAGAAGTTCTGTGGGGCAGGACTTCGACCTGCCCAAATGGCCCACGCCCGACCCCTGCCAATTTCCTGTGATCAGGGTCACTTAAAACATTTTTCACAAGCACTTCGGAGGATTTCCACCTCCATTGGCGAGCCCACCTCAGGGGAAGGGGGAAATTGCTGCAACAGGCTTCAGGCACCTGCCATAGCATAACGAGATCAGGAGCTGAAGCCGGCCCCTCATATTTTGTTGCAAATTTAAAATTTGTGCAGCTCAGGGAGTGCAATCAATCAGCTCATGATCAATTACACTCCCTTAGGGACTTTAAAATGAAATCACCTGCCCTACGCCAGAGCAACACTGCGCCAGAACCACAGGGGATTCCTATCGCCCAGTGTTCCTATGGCACAATTGACTGGAAGTATATCTCGTGACGTATTCCCATCATTTGCAACCCATTTTAATATGCTCACCTATGTATGGGCGGAAATACAGGACAGCCACTGTCACTTTTAGTGGGAAGTACAGCAGGCAGCTGGCAAAACAACTCCCTGCCTGACTTTTTCTACTACCTGCAACAGACCCACCCAAATTTGGGTGGAAAGGGACAGGATGGTTAGTTTCAATGAGTCATGTGTGTTGTGTCCTGTAGTCGACCATTCATCTTATATTCTCACTACTTCTTCCCCTTCCTCAGTCTCCTCACCTTGCAATTGTTAAGTGACATCTATCACTTGTGAACCCAATCCGGAATCAATCCACATCCTCTGCTTAGTCTAATTATTCAATATTATTCACAACTCCCCCATTTTGTATTGTCAACAAATTTATGCTGCGTTTATACTGGCCTTAGAGGAATGCTTGTGCTGCCAGTTCCCAGCATGTGTGTCTCATGCACCCTGCAGCAACCCCAATGCTAATTTGCCAGGCTAAGACTGGCTGCCAGGAAGACTCATATTTTAACTAGATCTTCCTGGCGGCCAATCTTAAAGAATCTGGCAAATTTGCACTGTTCTTATACTGACCTTAGAAGGGTGCTTGTGCAAGACCTGCGAGGACCCTTCTAAGGTCAAGGTAAGAACAGCTTTAGACAGCTTTGTTTCTGTCCCTACTTTCTAGTCATGTATGTACCATGTAAATAATAATGGCTCTAGCACTGACCCCGGAGGCAACCTGCTAATCACCTTCCTTCATTCTGATACAGCTCCGTGTACAATTACTCTTTGCTTCCTATGATTGAACCAAGTTACTTCCCCCTATTCTGTGCATTCAACCTTGTGGACCAATCTCTGTGAGGAACTATATTAAAAGCTCTGCTAAATTCTAAATATATAAATTAAGTCAATTTTGTGTAAATTCAAATAAAACATTAACATTTGCAGTTGTAGACTCATCCTGAATTATAAAATTAAATAGGATCAAATTAGTGTTATCTGAATTCATTCCGGAGATGTCCTTGCATTGCAAATTTTGACAAGAGACAATGAAACGCACAAGGCTGTGCTTATATCATATTACTGCATTGAGCCAGCCTCTATGTGTGAACAGGTTGAGAATCGAAGTGGAACATGCAAATTCTGATATAGTTCTTCCGAACTTGCTCTATTCCTCTTGTGTAAACAGAGCTTTTAAATCACACAGGGAGAGTTTACCAGTGGCATAGCCCAGTGCATTTGTTGAGATTGAGTGAAGCATGACCCCTATTAAAATGTATTCCTTTGCAGTTACTGGCTGTTCAGAACCTCGCCTCTGGACATCCGTTCCAAGTTTCGAAATGGGAGTTTAAATTTTTAAATAGAGTAGAAATGCTAAACTTTATTGCTAAGCTATTCTGAGGTAATACATCTGGCAAATCGTTTCTTGTTTAGCACCTCATAGCTCAATTAAACTGTATATTTAGAAGGAAAGCTTTAAATACAAACCAAGTAAGTGTCTAACACCAAAACTAAAGCAGCTGAGTATTTCCAAAAACCTGTTCATAATTAAATGCCTCTTTGTTACCTTTAACATGAGTGTGACCTGTGTGCTAAGTTACAAATATCCCATTTATCTTAGCTGAACCACGTGTGTGTATTTTTTTTTAAATATATATTTTTGTAGCTTCTTATTAGAGTATATAATTTGTCTGATATTGTCTTATTTGTTTTATACTGTAGCTATCCCAAATGGATATGACATTTCGAATCAAAACTGCAAGGAATTTAATATGGAGAGTCATGTACAGGGGCGTCAGTAAATTTGGATAGACTTAGTATTTTCTAACTTAATATTTTATCCAAAGATTATCCTAAGATAAATAGTATCTTTTATATCTGTCATGCAATTTACATATCTTTTTTTTCTAATTTAGATGAATAGGAGATGTATATTTGCTGTTCCCTTATGTGCTGTTGCAATGTCATAGGTCACACTGGGTCAGGTAAGTGTGAATTGGTCTATTAACCTCATGGCCTCTGTTTTGACTTATTCCTATGTAATTTTCAGCTAACAAGTACAACCATTAATATAGCATTTCTTTATAATTATACTGTAATTACTCTTATTAGGAAGCAGACATATTGCCAAAATAAACAGTAATAATAAATAGTTTGAAATACATTAGGAGCAGAGCATAAATAAAAGCAGCAGTGTGAAATTAAATCAGCCAGGGATCAAGTAGGGACATAGTACTTCCCATGGGGACAGAAGAGCTGAAAAATCAAACGGCAACTCAATGCAGAACATGTTTGCCAATCTCCAAACATCCAGTTAAATGCATTAAGTAAAATGCAAGAAGACCTCTTCCTCTTTCTCTGTCCATGTCAATGCCATTTGATCTCTACTTATCACTGTAATTATATGAAGGTTTGGGAACTTCCTATTTGGGGAATCAGGCATACAATCTGTGATTGCACCAGTCTGTAATAGTACCAGTCTGAAATAGTACCAGTCTGTGATTGTACCAGTCTGTATTTGTACCAGTCTGTAATTGTACCAGTCTGTAATTGTACCAGTCTGTGATTGCACCAGTCTGTGACTGTACCAGTCTGTAATTGTACCAGTCTGTGATTATACCAGTCTGTGATTATAACAGTCTGTGATTATACCAGCCTGTGATTATACCATTCTGTGACTGTACCAGTCTGTAATTGTACCAGTCTGTGATTATAACAGTCTGTGACTGTACCAGTCTGTGATTATACCAGTCTGTAATTGTACCAGTCTGTAATAGTACCAGTCTGTGATTGTACCAGTCTGTATTTGTACCAGTCTGTAATTGTACCAGTCTGTAATTGTACCAGTCTGTGATTGCACCAGTCTGTGACTGTACCAGTCTGTAATTGTACCAGTCTGTATTTGTACCAGTCTGTAATTTTACCATTCTGTGACTGTACCAGGCTGTATTTGTACCAGTCTGTAATTGTACCAGTCTGTAATTGTACCAGTCTGTGATTGCACCAGTCTGTAATAGTACCAGTCTGTAATTGTACCAGTTTGTGATTGTACCAGTCTGTAATTGTACCAGTCTGTGATTGTACCAGTCTGTGACTGTACCAGTCTGTGATTGTACCAGTCTGTGACTGTACCAGTCTGTGACTGTACCAGTCTGTGACACTTCCAGTCTGTGATTGTACCAGTCTGTAATTGTACCATTCTGTGATTATACCAGTCTGTGATTGTACCAGTCTGTGACTGTACCAGTCTGTGATTGTACCACTCTGTGACTGTACCTGTCTATGACTGTACCAGACTGTGATTATACCAGTCTGTAATTGTACCAGTCTGTGACTGTACCAGTCTGTGATTGTACCAGTCTGTGACTGTACCAGTCTGTGATTATACCAGTCTGTAATTGTACCAGTCTGTGACTGTACCAGTCTGTAATTGTACCAGTCTGTGACTGTACCTGTCTATGACTGTACCAGTCTATAATTGTACCAGTCTGTGACTATACCAGTCTGTGATTATACCAGTCTGTAATTGTACCAGTCTGTGATTGTACCAGTCTGTGACTGTATCAGTCTGTAATTGTACCAGTCTTTGACTGTACCAGTCTGTGATTATACCAGTCTGTGACTGTATCAGTCTGTGATTGTACCAGTCTGTAATTATACCAGTCTGTGACTGTACCAGTCTGTGATTGCACCAGTCTGTAATTATACCAGTCTGTGACTGTATCAGTCTGTGATTGTATCAGTCTGTGATTGTAGCAGTCTGTGATTATACCAGTCTGTGATTATACCAGTCTGTGATTATAACAGTCTGTGATTATACCAGTCTGTGATTATAACAGTCTGTGATTGTTCCTGTCTGTAATTGTACCAGTCTGTGATTATAACAGTCTTTGATTATAACAGTCTGTGATTGTACCAGTCTGTGACTGTACCAGTTTGTGATTGTATCAGTCTGCGATTATACCAGTCTGTGATTGTACCAGTCTGTGACTGTACCAGTCTGTGATTGTACCAGTCTGTGACTGTACCAGTCTGTGATTGTACCAGTCTGTGACTGTACCAGTCTGTAATTGTACCAGTCTGTGATTGTACCATTCTGTGATTGTACCATTCTGTAATTGTACCAGTCTGTGATTATACCAGTCTGTGATTATAACAGTCTGTGATTATACCAGCCTGTGATTATACCATTCTGTGACTGTACCAGTCTGTAATTGTACCAGTCTGTGATTATAACAGTCTGTGACTGTACCAGTCTGTGATTATACCAGTCTGTAATTGTACCAGTCTGTGATTGTACCAGTCTGTGATTGTACCAGTCTGTAATTGTACCAGACTGTGACTGTACCTGTCTATGACTGTACCAGTCTGTAATTATACCAGTCTGTGATTGTACCAGTCTGTGACTGTATCAGTCTGTAATTGTACCAGTCTGTGACTGTACCAGTCTGTGATTGTACCAGTCTGTGACTGTACCAGTCAGTGATTGCACCATTCTGTGACTGTACCAGTCTGTGACTGTACCAGTCTGTGATTGCACCATTCTGTGACTGTACCAGTCTATGACTGTACCAGTCTGTAATTGTACCATTCTGCGATTATGCCATTCTGTGATTGCACCAGTCTATGACTGTACCAGTCTGTAATTGTACCATTCTGTGACTGTACCAGTCTGTGATTGTACCAGTCTTTGATTATACCAGTCTGTGATTATACCAGTCTGTAATTGTACCAGTCTGTGATTGTACCAGTCTGTGATTGTACCATTCTGTGACTGTACCAGTCTGTGATTGTACCAGTCTGTGATTGTACCAGTCTGTAATTGTACCAGTCTGTGATTGTACCAGTCTGTGACTGTACCAGTCTGTGACTGTACCAGTCTGTAATTATACCAGTCTGTGATTATACCAGTCTGTGACTATACCTGTCTATGACTGTACCAGACTGTGATTATACCTGTCTGTAATTGTACCAGTCTGTGATTGTACCAGTCTGTGATTGTACCAGTCTGTGACTGTACCAGTCTGTGATTGTACCAGTCTGTGATTATACTAGTCTGTAATTGTACCATTCTGTGATTGTACCAGTCTGTGATTGTACCAGTCTGTGACTGTACCAGTCTGTGATTGTACCAGTCTGTGTCTGTACCAGTCTGTGATTGTACCAGTCTGTGACTGTACCAGTCTGTAATTGTACCAGTCTGTGACTGTACCAGTCTGTAATTGTACCAGTCTGTGATTGTACCATTCTGTGATTGTACCAGTCTGTGATTGTACCAGTCTGTGACTGTACCAGTCTGTGATTGTACCAGTCTGTAATTATACCAGCCTGTGATTATACCATTCTGTGATTGTTCCAGTCTGTAATTGTACCAGTCTGTGATTATTACCGCCTGTGACTGTTCCAGTCTGTGATTATACTAGTCTATGATTGTACCAGTCTGTAATCGTACCAGTCTGTGATTGTACCAGTCTGTAATTGTACCGGTCTGTGATTGTACCAGTCTGTGACTGTACCAGTCTGTGACTGTACCAGTCTGTAATTATACCAGTCTGTGATTATACCAGTCTGTGACTATACCTGTCTATGACTGTACCAGACTGTGATTATACCTGTCTGTAATTGTACCAGTCTGTGATTGTACCAGTCTGTGATTGTACCAGTCTGTGACTGTACCAGTCTGTGATTATACTAGTCTGTAATTGTACCATTCTGTGATTGTACCAGTCTGTGATTGTACCAGTCTGTGACTGTACCAGTCTGTGATTGTACCAGTCTGTGACTGTACCAGTCTGTGATTGTACCAGTCTGTGACTGTACCAGTCTGTAATTGTATCAGTCTGTGACTGTACCAGTCTGTAATTGTACCAGTCTGTGACTGTTCCAGTCTGTGATTATACTAGTCTGTGATTGTACCAGTCTGTAATTGTACCAGTCTGTCATTATACCAGTCTGTAATTATAACAGTCTGTGACTGTACCAGTCTGTGATCATACCAGTCTGTAATTATACCAGTCTTTGATTATACCAGTCTGTGATTATACTAGTCTGTGACTGTACCAGTCTGTAATTATACCAGTCTGTGATTATACCAGACTGTGATTATACTAGTCTGTGATTATACCAGTCTGTGATTAAACCAGTCTGTGACTGTATCAGTCTGTGGAGCACTGTCTAAGTTTTCCTCTTCTCTCTTGAAGGTAGAGATGCATGCTAGGGTATGATTCCATGGGCACCATCAACTCGCCATTATCTCACCCAAATAGTCATTCTTTATGTGTGAACCTGGACAATGACTGTTGTCAGGCTGTTGGACCATGGAGGCCATCATAGCCAAAGCCAATTCAATTCTGACCTAATGTCCAGACACTTCAAGTAGGAGTCACTGGATAGTAATCCCTAGTTGGAGATGTGATCAGTTGCAGAACCTCAGATAACTCGTCACAGGCCGAGGCTTGAACTTGAGACCTTCCTGATTATATGGCTTAGTACCACACCACACAATGCATTTACTTACTGAGCCACTGGTTTACTCTGAATGTTATTTTACAAATAACAAGACTGTTATGGTCCACATTGGATCCTTGTCACATTGGGGACAATAATTCAGTTATAAATGTGGATTATCTTTAAAAGTACTTTTTCACAAACAATAACCAGTAAAGACGTAGGGCTGGATTTTGAATGACCCATGGAGTCGGGTTTGGAGGCGTGTGGGGGGTTAAATTTGCGGGGTCGGGGTTTCCGACCCCATCCCGACTCCATCCCGCCTTCACGCAATGTTGACAGAATCAGTCGCGGGGTTCCCGACTCCGTCCCGCCTTCAAGAGGCGGGAGAGGCCATTAAAGCCCTTAACAAGCTCTAAATTGGCTCTGTAATGCCATTTTGAAACGCTGTAGCTAGTTTAACCCTCTTCTGACGTGAAGCACACCTGGTGTGAAACACTCCAGTGAAACCTGGCAGGAGCACAAGTGGATAGCTGACTATCGGCTGCAGGTCCACTATTACAACGGAGATGTGATGAAGGTAGTAGTAGTAGTATTAGGTCTGAACATCGCCTCTGATGCTGCTGCATTGAATGTCTTAAGAGACTGCCTGGGAGGACTTGCTTGGCAAATAATTTCTCTCTCTCTCTCTCTCTCTCTCTCTCTCTCCACACACACACACACCCATCTTTGCATCCAGGTCATCAAAAAGCGAGGCAGGTCCTCTCTCACCAAGTCTCTGAGACTAGACAGTCAGCAATGATGACATCATCAGAGGCGGCTTTCAGACTGAAACCTCTAATTAGTTCATGGGTTCCCACATGCTGCAACTCAATTGCCCAATTAAGTGAAAATTGCATCAGGCATCCACATTAATCTGGAGTCGGGGGGGAAACACGAAATGCGGATTACATGACCCCAACCCGACCCCAAGACAAAATCCAGCCCGTAGACTGAATTACACCAGAGAAAAAATAGATTGAAGGTTGACAAATTATAAAATGATGGCAAAGAATAAATGTTCTGGCTGGGTACTTGTGTTAGCTAGCATGCCCCTTTGAATGTATTGTATTCTCTTTGGAGCTGGCTCAAAGTGCAGAAATAAGATTTTTTTGTGCATTGCTACTAATCAATATTACTTTTAGTAAAAGGGAACACTGTAGTTTGCACGAATATAAATAGTCTGGAAATTGGCACACGACTCCTTAGGAAACAAAATACATTGAACTATTGTATGAGCAACAGCATTACAATTCAAGAAAATCTTCACATAAAGAGTGATCAATTCATGGAATGGGATTCTGGATAGAGTAGTAGAGGGGAAGCAGTTGGATGCCATGATGGCAGGACTGCAGGGTCTTATGGATGAATAAGCTAAGATAGGTCAAATGGCCTTACTCATTTCTATCTCTCTTGTGATCTTGTCAATTGGTCAGTCTGTTTATAGGATGAAGAAAATATTCTAAAATGTTACTGTTTATTGGGGCTTTCTATTACAAAGAAGATATGTTTGCATCTGTGCTTGATAGCGACAATGAGAGTGGGTTGAATCAGAGTTCAGAAGTTGATCGTTGAGTGAAACTGCTCATTCACTGTTCAGACATCAATGCACAACAACATTGCTTATAAATGCACCAGCATGAGTTCACTTCCTGAAGAGGGATGTTAAGTAATGTTATACATTTGAAATAAATCTCCACAAACCAACAATAAAGTGCATGTGTGCATCAATGCATATGTGTTTACATTACAGGAACTCTCCTTGTTTTCTATTATTTTTTCATACTTCAGATAAGAAGAGGAGAGATTTAATAAGGCATTTGTCGTGCTTTTTGGGCTAGTTTTACAGTGAGATGTTCCATCCTATTATTTTACTTTAGATAATGGTAAATATTCATGTTTACAGAGACTTAGTTCAAATACTGTTGATTGTGTTGGGGGTCTGAGCAGTGAGTGAGCAGTTTCACTCTATTATTGGGTAATTAAACATATATTTGCTTATCACCCAGAAACCGTATTGAGCACTTCTAGGCCCGTTATAGTGTGGATCAGATTGGGCAGGAATTTACTGAAGACTCATGTCATTATAATGGCGCATCTATGTCGTAGATGACGCAAAAGTCCCAGTAACTGATGTGAGTGACTCACGCCACGCCATCATTTCCTGGGAATTTTGCACCCCTCCACCCTTTTCCCTTGCCAAGAAAGTTAAACAGCTCATTTTCACAGCTTTGCCACCCCCCCCCCCCCCACCCTCCCCTTCCCTAAGGTAAAATTAATGGCGCTCGCGAGTTTGCTGAACTAACATTGCTGCGATCACAGCTGCCACTTAGCGGTACTGTTAAAGAATGGCACAGGTGGGCTTTCTAATTTAAACATCTACTGCTATTTCATCTCCCATTACTTTTTATTCCACTGTGAGCTTAACTGTGAGGGGATTTATTGATCAGTTTGTAGTGTTATATATTTTGTTACAAAAAATAATTCATATGGACCTGTAGAAAAAGGAAACCCGATAACTGATGAGGCTCCTGTAATTTCTATGCTGGGGTAGGGTATTGGGCTAATGTTTTTCAAGCTTAAAAACTTAAAGTTCTCAAATAACCCTATTAAGTCTTTTATAACCATAATTTCATTAGGAGAACTATCCATTGGCTGCGCCTCTTCTGACTCACCGCTCTGCCTGTTGTAACATATTCTAATCAGTTCTCCAGAATATTTAAGCTTAAATTTGCCGCTGGAGAATCAGGAGCACCATGGTCGAACTTATGCCATTCGGCGCCAAAATCACTGTTGCAGCAAATTCCGGCAGCTGAATGGCCTACTCCTGTTCCTATGTTCCATTTTTGGCAGAAAACCCTTGAAGTGGCGAGGGAGCCACCAGAATGGCTCCTAGTCCGATTTTCAGCCCAACCATTCACTTCTGCGATGAAGCCGCATATCATCAGTGGAAAATCTATCTCAGGGGCTTAACATCAGTTACCACAGCTTTCATTGGCCTTAGCTGTGCGTTATGTAGCACTGACCATTCAATGAAACATAAAAATAATCAATGAACTAGAAAAGGCCATTTGGCCCAGCAAGTTCATTTCTTTTACAGTTCATGTGCAATCTATCCTATCACAGATTCTACTCCATCCATTTAATTTCCTGAGAGAAAACTCTCTGATCGCCAAGCCTAATGAAGTGAACTGCAGATGATCTGGCCATCCCCACAAATGCACTATTTAATCTGTTTCTGCTCGGAATCTGTTCTACACATCCACTACTCTGTGAAAGACAAATTCTCCCAGGGTAAATGTTAGGATTTAGTGGTCTCAGCACAGAGCTTCGTGAGATGGGAGAACATATCAAGAATAGGGGCATGGAGGTCAACGTGCGATTTTCTGTCCACTATGGCCATGTGCTCCCGTTAGGCAAAGCGAAGATCTGTCAGTACTAAATAGTAAAATTTATCCTTAATCTCATTCAAGGCTTGTTAAATTGAAACCAGTATCTTCTCCCTCAGTATTTGCTTCCTACTGTCAGTCTTTGGTCCCAGTGAAAAGTTTAGTACCTGCTTTTTTACTGCTGTTGTCAAGCTTTTGCTCAGGTTTCAACACTGCCAGTGCAGGTTACTGCTTGGAGAAAAATGATCATGTCGGGTACTTCACACTGTGCATTCACCTTTTCAGCTCGGGTTCAAATCCAGCACAGACTCTTGGGATGAAAAGCTTTTCCATCAGCTGGCTCTAATGAACCTAAATGAAAATAAATTTGGTCAATTTTAACCTAGTTCTTAGTAGGTGTGGACCTCCAGCACAAAATTGCCCATAATTAAAATGGGAGAAGTTACTCAGAGAAACCACAGGATGAGTGGTTATGGGAAACAGAGAGATTCACGCTGGTGCAGTAGAGGGGCAATCATCTGAGGTTTCTGCTAATGCCCATTGTCAAGTGATAGCTTTACTCTACAGTTGGCTGTGCTATACCTGACCCAGGAATGCTTGAGTTAGATGCCTGAATTGGGAAAGTGTTCAATTCCCCCCATGCATATGCCTCTTTTAATATTGTGCAGAATGCAACATACTGTAATTATTCTACTGAGGTTACCCCTCTGCACACTTACAATTAACAAGTCTGCTAGTGTTAGAAAACACAGCAAATTAAATCACAGAATGTACTATATCTAATTTTCATTCCCCTGTTCCACCCATACCTACCCTCCAGTGACTTAAACAGAAAGAAAAATGACATTGATTTGAACTGGGGCCAGCTGATAGAATTAAAGAAATTACAGCATGGAAGGCGGCCTACCACACCTTTGCTGGTGCCTGCTCTTCAACTGGAGCCATACTCTAATCCGATTTTCCCATACCCTTTAATATTCTTCTTTTTCAAATACTTATCCAATTACTTTTCAACTCATATTATGGTCTCTGCTTCAATCGGCATTTGCGGCAAAAACATTCCATTTTCTAAAAACCTTCTGTGTGAGAAAAAAACTTTTAACTCACCCCATTGTTTTTCTCCTCAGTCTATTCCCCCTTATGACCGAGTCATCAACCAGCACAAACAATCTACTGCTATTTACCCTCTCAAAACCTTTCCTAATTTTGAAAACCTCTCTTAGTTTTCCCCCTGAACCCTCTCTGTTCCAGTGTAAAAGACACAATTTTTCAAGCCTTTCTTCATGAATAGAACTTCTCATTCCTGGTATCATTCTAATGAAATTTCACTGTACCATTTCCATTGCTCTAATAGACTTCTGATAATGGGGTGCCCAGAACTGCACAAGGTATTCCAGCTGTGGCCTAACCAATATATTGTATAACTTCGACATCAGTTCCTTGCTTTTATATTCAATGGCTCAGAATTCCATTTGCCTTTTTTGTGTCTTTCTTACTGCATTCCTACCTTTAAATATCTATGGATCTTCCCCCATAGAACTCTCCTTTCCTCCATTCATTAACAATCTTAACATTTATTGTATACTTCCTTTCAGTGTTCTTTTTCAAAAATGTGCTATCTCACATTTCTTTGTATTGAACTACATCTGCCACCTGTCTGCCTGCTCTGTTAATCAGAGCATTCTTCCTCACAGTTTGTCTTTCCCACTAATTTGTTATAATCAGTAAACTTTGGTTTAATTCCTTTTGTAAATGTATCATTGATATAAATGCAAAACTTAAGAGGTCCAGGGCACACCACTAACCATATCCTGGTAATCCTCAAGCTTCCATTTACCCCTACTCTATGCTTTCTGTCTCTTTGCCATCTCTCTATCCATACATTGTCTTAATTTTTGTAACAAGTCTCTCATATGGCACCATATCAAATGTTTCCTGAAAATTTACGTATACAACAACCGCCATATTCCCTTTATCTACACACTTTGTGATTTCCTTAAAAATTCTATTAAATTAGTCAAGACAACCTGCCTTTTACAAATCCATGCTGACTGTTCCTGATTTGTCCATGCTTTCTTAAATGTTCACTAACTTGTCTATGGACTCTAGAGGGGTATTTTTACAAGTTTGTACTGCTAGTGGGAAGCATTTGGCTGCGCACTACCCATGATTTTACAACCAAATGCGCACCCGAACCTCTGAATGTGCTGCAGCGGGGAAGGCTCAGACTCATAAAATAATTCCCTAAGAGCTTACCAACAACTGAGGTGAGACTAACTGGCTGATAATGTCCTGGCATTTCCCTTTCCCATTTATTGAAGAAGGATGTTCCATTTGCCACTCTCCAGTCCTTTGGCACAATTCCTATTTCCAAGGATTTTTAGAAAATTATGATTTGCGTCTCCGATATCCCCTCCCTTTTCAGTATTTTGGGATACATGACATCTGGGCCTGGTAACTCAAAACTGTAGTTAATGGTTTTGAGGAAAGCACCTTAACCACTGTCATGTTGCACCCGTGAACTGTTTCCCACTGAACCTGATTTTTATTTCACACCTTATGACTGACATCTATTTAGTCTATGCTAGGTTCGAATTCATTTCCTAGAGGTGGAAGGACAGTGCGATAACTTTCTTGTACAATCCCAACCCCAGTGCAGATGATTTTTAATTTCACTTGAAGGTTGAATTAAAACTGACGACCCTCTGGATGCAAGTCAATTGTTCTACAAGTAGAGCCACCAGGCTTCCTTACACTAAAAAATGTTTAATGCAGCAAAGTCAGGTTTTGCAGGGCTGCAAATGATAATGTGAGTTATTCTATGTGATACAGCTGCTATCTTCATTGACAATCTGCTTAAAGTACCCTTCGCCTCATGACAAGGTTGGAATATGTAAAAGAGAAGGCTCTGTAGATTTGATTCTTGATTATTTTAAAAAGTAACCCATCTAAGCCTAATGAAAGTAATGTCATCCCTTTAAATAGAGCTCTTCTACCATTTATAGTTAAGGCTTTATATTTTAAAATGTTTTAATTAGTACAGAGACAATTTACAACGAGAATGCCTCTGGTGTGCGTCTTAACAATGCACTTGCTCTCTCATTTGTATTCTAGACATTATTGTTGGAGGTAAGTCATCCGATTTATCATTTAGAGAAAGCACATGTTCAAAAAGTCAGCACTGGATATTAAATGATGATTGTCTGCAATGTATTTTCTTCCTAACACCCACAATGACAATTTCACCTTATTCTTCATTCCAGTTAAGTTTAAGTGAGAGGTCTTTAACATACTAAAATGAGATTCAGTACATTGTCTAGCAGAACATCACGTTTCACAGGCTTCATTTAGTCTATTACAGAGGGAACAATAAAGTTTATCAACCTGCAGAAGCATCATATCATACAATTTATTACAAAAATAAAAATGAAGTTATGCATTTCCAAGGGCCCCAAGATAATTTCTACATTTACTAGCCAGCTGCTATTAAATCTAAATATTTACTAGCCAGCCAGTCTTTTTGAATTCCATGCCAAAAATAAGCCTTTTTGATTCAACAAGAATAATTATTCAAATTCTGATATGCTTTCTCATTGCAGGTATATCAGAAATGAATATGCATTTTTAAGCTGGAAACAATTAAATATATATTAAGATGTAGATTATTTCCTTTTTAACGTAACTCACAATTACACAAGAGAGTCCTGCTGACTCGTTCATAATTTATAATCATTTTTGCAAGTCTACATAGAGTACATTGAGGCCATCGGGTGAGAGAATGATGCATGGAGCTAGAGTGGTAAATAGGGTGAGAGAAAAATTATGCATTAATTGAAATGATAGGTGGGGTTAGAGAGTGATTTGTGAGGACAGAGCTTGCAGTGTGGAGCCAGAGAGTCATATGCAAGTTTAAAAAGTTGGACCGATAATGGTATATATGCTGTTTAGCCAAGGTAGAGAGAATTATTGAGCGATCTTCCTGGCTGCAATGCTCCATCTCACCGTCAGTAAGAAGAAGATATGGGTGTCATCATTTTTGGATTTTTATGCTAGATATTCTTCAGGTTCAGCGTCATTGGTCATTGAGTTGGTAGCCTAGTGGTTGTAGTACCCAGAAGTCATGAGTTCAAATTTCACCAGGGCACGTTATGACAGTTCAGTAAGTCTGATAATTTGTAGGCTGGCATCAGAAAAATGACCAGGAAAACTACCATTTGTCATTAAAACCCAACTGGTTCACTAATGTGCTCCAAAAAATGGTACCTGCCACCTCCTACTCAGCCTGGCCTACATATGACTCCAGTCTCATTAATATATAGTTGAGTTTAGCAATCTACTCAGTTGTAAAATAACTACTACAAAATAGAACAGAACAGAACGATAAATATTGGGTGGATCTATCTGCAACAGCCGAGACATCAGATCAGAACAAGACTCAGGGAATTCCAGCCAAGTCAATCCTGCAAAGTCTTCCTCATAACACCTGTAGACTTGTTGTCCAAGTTGGGAGATCTGTCCCACAGACTAGTCAAGCAACAGCCTGACATAATTGTACTCACAGGTTTGCAACTTTCAGCCAACATCCCAGACTTCTAGTATCTCATCTCATCTAGGGGTTTATCCATAAGAGGATGTTGCTGTTACTAGCTTTTTCCAACACATTAGACTCCTAGGTCTTGATTTAACCCCCTCCCCTCCGCCCACCACCCTGAAAATCGAAATCTCGCCTCCAACCTGCCCGTAATATTAACATTGGTAATTCAGGCCATCGATGACACTCCCGCTAAAAGCAAGCAGGGCCTACTTAAGATGCATAAGCTGTGGCCTGATGATGTCATTGGCATCGCAACGTAATTTGAAGGGCATGCTGGGGGAGTCCCACATTGTCATGGTGGGAGGAGACGACTGGCCAGAAGAAGCTAGGCCTCTCGAGGAGTCCTTGGACCTCCTCATCCCCGGACTCCCCCGGTTCGCAAAGGAATCTCCAGCCCCCACCCCCCCGCTCCCACGGGTCTGCGGCTGCAGCCTCCTGTGGCCAAATTACTGCTTTCACCCGGAATGGGTGTGGCGCCATTGAATTTGTGGGCCAGTGTTTATTGAGGATCTAAAATATTTATCAGTGATATGAACATTTCAGCTAAGTAACCTCCTGGGGGCATCCTATTGTTTCAAAACAGTGGTGTTGAAGTCATGTCTATGATGGGGTAACTATGAGCTTGCAGCTGAGAAACATTTAACCCCTTGTGTGCTGATTCTACCAGTACAGAAATGTTATAAATTAGAAAACAGAAATTAGAAAATTCAGCTCAGGCAACACAGGGAAACTCTATTTTGCTACAATGGGGTTAAAAGGTGTTTCATGGAGATGAGAAGTGGTATATTAAGTTAATGATATGGGGTAAGAGTTATAGTGGTATATGATGGCAAAGAGTTTAGTATGCTTAGAGAGTGCTGTATGGGAATGAAGAATGACATACGGAAATAAAGAAAGCTACATGGGGTTAAAGAGAGGTGTGTGGGATAGACAGTGGTTTATGAAGTTAGAGAGGAGTGTATAGATTTAGATAACTGTTTATGGGACTAGAGAAACATGCATGGGGTGAAAGGGGGCTATATAATACTACAGAATGATTTATGGAGTGATCATGGTTTATGGGTTAAGTGTTTTGTTTTAATTAAGAAACCAAGACAAGGTGCCAAGACATCACCAAGGTTGAAAGGAGTAAAAGAGAAGACAAGGCAAATCAAAAGTAGTGATTCTGTGATACCAGGCTTAGTTTAAAAGCCTAACAATTGATAAAGATAAGGAGTTTTTGGGTACTTCGAAAGAATGCTTCAGAGTAGTGGGTATGTAGGGAGGAGGGAAAGCATTTAGGACGCATATTTGGAGCTAAGAAAGGAAAAGAGAGGAAAGTTCAGTGGCGTACTGACCATAGTTGTATGAATAAAATAGAGAAAAACAAAAAGGTTGCAACAGAGAGTTTGGAAGCTAGAAGTGAGAGAGGGATCACGTAATAGGTATTGAGATTTTTATTATATTCTGTGCAAAAGTAATGTTAGAAGAACCTTCCCAAATAAGAAAGCAATATTCAAAAATTGGACGGATGTGTTCTTTACAGAGAGTTCAGAACAGTTGAGGCAAAAGAAGTTATTGACACAACAAAGGAAGCCAAGACAGTGTCAGCCATGGCTCAGTTGGTAGCACACTCCCCTCTGAGTCAGAAAGTTATGGGTTCAAGTCCTACTCCAGAGACGTGAGCACAAAAATCTAGGCTGACACTCCAGTGCAGTACTGAAGGAATGCTGCACTGTCGGAGGTGCCATCTTTTGGATGAAATGTTGAACCGAGGCCCCGTCTGCCCTCTCATGTTGATGTAAAAGATCCTATGGCACTATTTCGAAGAAGAGCAGGGGAGTTATCCCCAGTGTCCTAGCCAATATTTATCCCTCAATCAACATCACTAAAACAGATTATCTGGTCATTATCACATTGCTGTTTGTGGGACCTTACTGTATGCAAATTGGCTGCTGCGTTTCCTACATTACAACAGTGACTGCACTTCAAAAAGTACTTCATTGGCTGTAAAGTGCTTTTTGATGTCCGGTGGTCATGAAAGGTGCTATATAAATGCAAGTCTTTCTTTCTTTCTTGGAGGCAGATTTAGCAATAGAGGAAATGTGGGAAAGAGCTAGTGAAGTCAACAATGTTGGTAGATGAAGAAGGACTAACAGTGAAGCTATCAAAGGTAAGAAATGTTAGATTTTGGTCAGACTTGTGAGAGACATGAACACGTGTTTTCAGAAGAAGTGAAAGAAAGCGAATGTTATTGCTGCATTGAAGTGCACAGAGATCAAGAAGTAGAGATTCAGATATTGCAGTGTGAGAGGTAAAAGAGGTTGTGAGTACAAATCGTGCAGGAATTCAAATTTGATGAATGTAGAGTGGAATCACCAGTGGATGAGGTTCGATGATGAGTGGAGACAGTGTCTGACATGAGGAAGTATGGCATTAGAGAATGGTGTATGAGTTTATGAGGGACGTATGGGGTTAGTGGGTGATGTATTATGAATAAAAATCAACGTTAAGAAGGGTTGGTGAATAAGTACAATATATCTGAATGAAAATATAATAACATTGACATAATAGACAGCAGGCCTGAAAATATTAAGATTTAAATGGAATGTATCCAACATTCAGGAAAAATAAATACATTGATAAGTTGGCTTTTCTAATTACTAACGCAATGTTTCAATAAAATCAATGAACAGAGGCCACAAAAATAAGTATTGGAAAGATGAGGAGTCAAAAATAGTTCTATCTACTGGTAACAAAGTTGAAATTCATGAATCGGCCCTGAATGTAGAAAGCAAATATCTGTTAACCAGTCCAAATGATAGATGATCTATAAAATGTATGCTGATGTGCCGACTGTATATTTGTAATAGCACAAATTATGACATTTTTACCAATCTGCTACATTAAAGATGACAACAGACATTGAATATGAGACATTGTCAGTACAAGCTGATTCGGAACATTGATATGTACTGACTCCAACACAACTTGATTTATCTTGAAATGAAAAGATACACGGGTAGAAATTGACCTTGTTGCGCCCATTTTACAGGCATAAAATGGTCACAATTAGGTCAAATTTTGAGGAACAAAGTCCTGTGCCCCAAGGATGCCTGAAAAACGTCTGACCTGAAAGTGGGTCAGGCCATTCTTCAGGTATCCCTGGCAGTCGATTATAACAGGTGTTAGGTCCCTTACATATATAAGTGAGGGACCTAATGCCTGTTTTAGGTCCCCTCACAGGAATTGGACAGCGATGAATGGGGTAGGTGTTGGGCCTGCTTCACACAGGATTCTTCAGTGGCTACTGTGGCCTAAGCAGCGGCCGGAAATTAAAGGTCAATTTAAAAAAAAACTTTGACAAACCTGCCTGTGGAGCAAGGAGATGCAGGAGTGCTCCATGACTCCACAGTCGTTGCTATCGCCTCCCCCCAGTTGTCCGCTTGTAGCCCCCTCCCGGGAATACCCTTGCCTGCTGCCAGCGAGGCAAGCAGCCTGATTTTCTAATATTGCTGGAAAAGTAAAACAGAAACTCTAAAATAATATGTAACTGAAAGTAAGTATTTTCTAGTTTCAGATAATCTTAGATTAAATGCATTCAGAGAACTTGTGCTCAGTTTCCCATGATGTATGACTATTTTTAAAATATTTCAAATGATTTTGGATAATGTATCTCTGTTGGAGTAAGATGATAGAAAAATTATTCTCAACAATAGGAGATGGGGAGGAGGGTTGACAGAAACAATAACTAAATCATACAACATTTTAAACCTTTGTTTTGCTAGCACTTTCATGTTTTAATAAATATTTTCTAGACTAGCTTTCTTTTGTAAATATGTAAAATATTTTTGATAATTGCGAATTGAAATTGGTAATTGGACTGCTGATCCTGGAGGTTAAATTGAGAGTATGATTGCACCTAACAAACAGAAGCAAAAATGTCCAGTATGGGCAATCAAGTGTGGTGTGCTCCAGCACTGAAGCATCAATGTGTGTAGTTCTGAGAGCTAGGAGAGCCACATTCAATTAAAAACTAAAGGCCATTTACTGTAGTTCTGCACATTAGTATATCAGCTGCAGCAAACGTGACAGGATTTAGTCCGGTGAAGAGTTTTGACAATTTATTTTTATCTATATATTCTTAATTTTTTGAAATGATCTAATCCAGCAGTACCACAGCTATTTAAAGAGCTGTGGGGGAAAAAATTGGTTTGCTTTGTGTCTCCCGTTAGCGCCCCTTGGGCGCAGCGCCGCTAGCGCCTTCCGTGAAATTCAGCGGGAGGTTAGCGGTGGCGGTAGCCGGTAGCGCCCCGCTCCCGCCCCGGCCGCATACTTGGCTCGCGCCCCCTGACCTTTCGCCAGACACTATGTTCGACAGGGTCAGGTTGCCGTGTTTGCGGCCGGGGCGGCGCAAATTAAAGGGCAGGTGCCGGGTGGCCATTTTTTTGGGGGCTGCCTGCCAGCACCTGCCCCCTTTCCCTTCCTCATGCGGGGTGCTGGCCGCGATCGGTCAGCCCGGCATTCCTCTTGGGTGCCGGGCTCTTTTGCCGGCACCCCACTCCCCAGTGGTCCAGCAGGGCCCCGGTGCGCGCTGTGCTAGGCCTGCAGTACCATGGCGCTACGTGCCGACGCGCGTGGCGCTGCTGCACATAACGCCGCGATATTCAATGGCAGCGTCCCAAGAGGGAGGGGGAGTGCTTCCAGTAGCGCCCCACCTCCTGCTTGGGGTGCTACCATTCAATTTCGGGCGTGGGGGTTCTAAATTTTTCAGGGCACTAAAAGGCGAAATTAGCACCCCAAGGTTGGCTCGACCCAATTTTCCCCCCGTGGCGTTTTAAAGGGAAGGATATTTCTGCAGAACAAATATTTTTTTTCTTACAAATGCATAACCGCTTGTTAGAATGGAATAGCATCAAAACAGAACAGGCAGGCTCACAGATGCAGTTGTGGAACAGACACCCCAGGAATTGAGGAAAGGAGGGCTAACTGTTTTTCAGCATACCAAAAATAGTAGGGAACCAAGGGGCTAATAAGAGTGAGGAACTTAAAGTAAATAATATCAGTGGAGAAAAAGCACTTGAGAAACTAACGGGACAGAAAGCCAACAAATTCCCTGGACCTGATGGCCTACAGCCTAGGGTTCTAAAAAAGTTGGCTGCAGAGATAGTAGATGCTTTGGTTGTGATCTTCCAGAATTCCCTAGATTCCAGAATGGTCCCCCTGGATTGGAAGATAGCAAATGTAACCCCACTATTCAAGAAAGGAGGGAGAGAGAAAACAGGGAACTACAGGCCAGTTAGCCTGACATTAGTCATTGGGAAAATGCTGGAATCCATTATTAAGGAAGTGGTAACAGGGCACTTAGAAAATCATAACATGATTAGGCAGAGTCAACATGGTTTTATGAAAGGGAAATCGTGTTTAACAAATTTATTAGAGTTTTTTGAGGATGTAACTAACAGGGTAGATAAAGGGAAACCAGTGGATGTAGTATATTTGGATTTTTAAAAGGCATTCGATAAAGTGCCATATAAAAGGTTACTACACAAGATAGGGGCTCATGGGGTTGGGGGTAATGTATTAGCATGGATAGAAGATTGGTTAATGGACAGAAAACAGAGAGTAGGTAGAAATGGGTAATTTTCCAGTTGGCAGGCTTTAACTAGTGGGGTGCAACAAGGATCAGTGCTTGGGCCTCAGTATTTACAATCTATATTAATGACTTGGATGAAGGGACAGAATGTAATGTATCCAAATTTGTGAAGATACAAAGCTAGGTGGGAAAGTAAGCTGTGAGGAGGACACAAAGAAAAAGAAAGAAAGACGTACATTTATATAGCGCCTTTCACGACCACCGGATGTCTCAAAGCGCTTTACAGCCAATGAAGTACTTTTTTGGAGTGTAGTCACTGTTGTAATGTGGGAAACGCGGCAGCCAATTTGCACACAGCAAGCTCCCACAAACAGCAATGTGATAATGAACAGATAATCTGTTTTTGTTATGTTGATTGAGGGATAACTATTGGCCAGGACACCGGGTAATAACTCTCCTGCTCTTCTTCGAAATAGTGCCATGGGATCTTTTACGTCCACCTGAGAGAGCAGACGGGGCCTCGGTTTAACGTCTCATCCGAAAGACGGCACCTCCGACAGTGCAGCACTCTCTCAGCACTGCACTGGAGTGTCAGCCTAGCTTTATGAGCCTGCAAAGGGATGTAGACAGGTTAAGTGAGTGGGCAATGAGGTAGCAGATGGAGTATAATGCGGGGAAATGTGAGGTTATTCACTTTGGTAGGAAGAATAGAAAAACAGAATATTTTTTAAATGGTGAGAAACTATTAAATGTTGGTGTTCAGAGAGATTTAGGTGTCCTTGTACACGCAACACAGAGAATTAGCATGCAGGTACAGCAAGCAATTAGGAAGACAAATGACATGTTGGCCTTTATTGCAAGGGGGTTGGAGTACAAGAGTAAGGAAGTCTTACTACAATTCTACAGGGCTTTGGTGAGACTACACCTGGAGTACTGTGCACAGTTTTGGTCTCCTTATCTGAGGAAGGACAAACTTGCCTTAGAGGCGGTGCAACGAAGGTTCACTAGATTGATCCCTGGGATGAGAAATTGAATTGATTGGGCCTATACTCTCTGAAGTTTAGAAGAATGAGAGATGATCTCATTGAAACATATAAGATTCTGAGGGGGATTGACAGGGTAGATGCTGAACGGTTGTTTCCCCTGGCTGGAGAGGCTAGAACTAGGTGTCATAGTCTCAGGATAAGGGGTCGGCCATTTAAGACTGAGATGAGGAGGAATTTCTTCACTCAGAGGGTTGTGAATCTTTGGAATTCTCTGTCCCAGAGGGCTGTGGATGCTGAGTCATTGAGTATATTCAAGGCTGAGATAGATAGATTTTTGGACTCTAGGGGAATCGAGGGATATGGGGATCGGGCGGGAAAGTGGATTTGCGGTTGAAGATCAGCCATGATTTTATTGAATGGCGGAGCAGGCTCGAGGGGCCGTATGGCTACTCCTGCTCCTAATTCTTATGTTCTTATGTTCTAGGGTGCTTGTTCAATGTGGGAGTATCCCAGAGTGTCTGGCTGGAGGTGGCACCAGAGCTAAATGCTGCATCGATCACCCAGAGGAACTGCAGCAATTGAGAACTAAGATTATGGACATGAAAAAAATCAGTCAAGGTAAGACTAGCCACTAGAATCTTATACCAAATGAATGGGCAAAGTATGCAAGCCAAAAAGTGTTTCCTCACACATTGTTTCACATTGACTCCTGCCCCATACCAAGCACTCAGACCTCGAGTCTCTTTGTAGAAGCCACCATGAAAATCATTGGACATGGCAGCATAGAGAAACTGGGGTGTAGTGAAGTAAGATGCCTCACCCAAGGGCACAACTAATACCATCCTTCTCATGTTATACCTTCTCCCATAACTCAATCATTTGTTCACTCAATCAATCACTCATTCAATCACTCATTCACTCAAACAAATAGTATAGCACACAATATTTCACCATGTGAGTAATATTTAAAATTATTTGATTAGACAGAGCTGCAGAGGGTAGTTGGTGTCAGTTGTGGATCAGTTGGTAGCACACTTGCCTCTGAGTCAGAAGGTTGTGGGTTCAAGTCCCACTCCAGGGACTTGAGCACATAAAGCTAGGCTGACACTCCAGTGCAGGACTGAGGGAGCGCTGCACTGTCGGAGGTGCCGTCTTTCGGATGAGATATTAAACCGAGGCCCCGTCTGCTCTCTCAGGTGGATGTAAAAGATCGCATGGCACTATTTCAAAGAAGAGCAGGGGAGTTATCCCCGGTGTCCTGGCCAATACTTATCCCTAAACCAACATAACAAAAACAGAGTGATTGAATGAGTGATTGATTGAGTGAACATTGCTGTTTTGTGGGACCTTGCTGTGCGCAAATTGGCTGCTGCGTTCCCACATTACAACAGTGACTCCACTTCAAAAGTACTTCATTGTGCTGTAAAGTGCTTTGAGACGTCTGGTGGTCATGAAAGGCGCTATATAAATGCAAGTCTTTCTTTCTTTTTCCTAGAAGTCTGGCTTCACCTTCAATAAGGCAGGTACAGAGGATTATCTTAAAATAAAAGGATAGTGATTGCTGCTTCGACACAAACATTCACCCACATGATCCTGTACTCTTGGTCACCTACCATTGAGTCACAATATTGTGGTCATGGACAGCATGCCTGAATCCTTTAAAGCTTATTTCTTCTTCATCTTCTTTGAATATGTATGGCATCAGATGTCATAATCAAGAATCGGATCACATGCAACTAAAATTAAAGAAGTCAATTCTCCTTCCTTGCCCACCACATACGATATTTAAAATCAAAATAAACAATGGTAAGAAATAGTTGGATTCCTAGGCCTAGAAATTGGATAAGGCCCAAAAATGGGTGTGGGCATCGCGCAATGCTATGTGCCCACGCTAGTTCAAAGTGGTGCAGACAGCACGCAACATTCGTGCTGCCTGCTTATTATGATGATTGTAGTGCTGATCTCAGCACTAAACGCGCTGCTGATTGGCTTAGCACTGAACAGGGGGGCCAACATCGGGTGCAGTCTACTGGCCAATAAAGTTTGGCCTAGGCTTTCTGCACTACTTAAAGGGGAGGTGCTTTGTTACAGAAGGACCTCATTGTCATTGTGGAGAGAGCCATGGTCAAAAAGCCAAGAGAAAGGGCAAGGAGATTTTCAGATGCAGCACTTGAGGCCTTGGTCCTGGGGGAACAAAGATGCCGTCAGGTCCTCTACCCGAAAGGGCGGGGGGGGGGGGAGCAGGAGACCTTCAAGGCAGAACACCAGAAGGCTATGGGAGGAGATCCCTCAAGCTATCACTGCGACGAGTGTTGTCCCCAAGACCTGGATCCAGTGCCGCAAAAAGTCCTCACACAAGTGGTCAACGTGAGTGAATGCATCATCAAATTTCACATCCCACCATCTGCACCACAAGCCTCACACACTGCTCAAATGCACCACACCCCCATCACTCACCTACAAACAACCTCCAGCTATCACCACTCATACCTCACAATCATAGCTTCACTTCACCCTCACACACTTACCACTGTTGCAAGACTCATCTCACACCTTGCACTCGCTGCCAGCTATTCAACCATGGCAGGCAAATCACCCAAAGACATTGCACTACACTCACTGACATACTTCCCTATCTCTTGCAGACAAAGGTGGCGCACAACCAGCGTGAGCAGCAGCAGACGGGTGGAGGGGAAGCCAGACTTCAGAAGCTGACAGAGCTGGAGGAAGCAGTTCTGGACATAACTGAAAGGCAGTCACAGAGTCCGTGGCGAGTGGGGAAGTTGAAAGCATTGCTGATGATGACGGTATGCTCATACGTAATCCTTCTTCTCACATCCCACTTCCCCCTCATCCCACAATCTCTTCTCACTTACAAACTGCTGATGGTGTATGCATGGATATCTTGCTTTCTCCCACCCCTCCCCTCACCACTACCTTGTGCCTTTCTCCTTTCAGTTACCCAAGAACTTCAACCTGGTCAGCCAGTCCCTAAAGTGATGGAGGAGGACAGTGAAGGAGGAGAAGAAGACACACTGTCACTGCATCTGATACTTGTAGACACCAGCTCAGAAAATAGCATGGTGTGAACTTTAGAGAGTGGTATAGAGGCAGGATCTGCATGTGGTGAGTCACTGGGCACGAGTGGGCTGCAGCCAGGCCTGGGGGAAAGGGTAGCTCGGGTGCCAGGTCCCCGGAGGGCGTGTTCGAGTTGCACAGGACTCAGATGATGACCTTGGTGAGGCGGCCTTCAGAAGGAGGGTGATGGGCATGCACATAGAAATGCTTGGTGCAATGTTAAGCCTGCCAAAGTGCCTTTTGTCAGTGTCAAGGAGCATAGAGGAGTCCGGCTCCAACATTGCAGGCGGCTTTGAGCGGAGCTTGGAGCTCGTGATTTCCAAGATGGAAATGATGGGCCACTCCATGAGAGACCTTGTGGACCCAGCCATGATGCTGCGTGTGATGGGCGATGTCACAGCTTCCATTGCAGCACAGGCGGAAGTGACCCAACGTCTCAGTGCTGCAGTGGAAGCTCAGACTGCTGCCATCTTGGCTGGGTTTACGAGTGTGGAAAGGGTCTTCCAGGGTCTCGCAGCTCTCCAGTAAGCTGTCCCCCAACAGATGGCTAGGAATGCTGAGGCGCCGCCCCGGGGGAGTGGCAGTGGCTCCATGGACCAAGAACCTGCTGTCCTCTCTCAGGCTGACAGCATTCATACTCCCACCACTGCCACTCTACCAGTGCCCTTGCTGCTGCCTGTCATCCAGCCAGCCCAGACTGCTGCCGCCCATGCCGAGGTGGTGCAGTCTACAGCCGGGCCTTCTAGGCCCAGAGCTGCTCGAGGTCATCCTGCAAGGCCATCTGCAGTGACCCCACTGAAAGTCAGCAGTCTTCCACCAGCCATGCTGCAGCCACTGGGGGAGCACTTTGTTGGATTACTAGAGTAGGAAAAGGTACATGAAAGACAGACACTAAGGGAATGTACATGGGTGATTAGTTAGCATTGTTGTTTTGATTTGCATTTGAAAATTTCTAAATTATGTTTGGAATGTGTGCTTTGTGGTGGCTCTCATTTCAGCTTTGTGCCCAGGAGGGCGTTGTGATGTTCTGTGACAGAGGGATGGTAAGATGGGGATGTGGTGAGCAACAAGGATGTGGGGTTTCATTCATTGGAACCGGAGTGTGATGAGGCACTCGCAGACAGCCCATCCGGGATGGGGTTCTGCTGCCTGCCTCCTCCCCTCCTCCTTCTCCTCCTCTTCCTTTTCCTCATCCTCTTCCTCCTCCTCCTCTTCCTGCTGAGGTGGTTCCGGAGCCCGTGGTGGCAAGGTCTGTGCCCTCATGATGGTCAAGTTGTGGAGCATGCAGCAGCCCGCCACGAAATGGGACACCCGCTCTGGCGAGTACTGGAGAGCTCCTCCCAAGTGCTCAAGGCAGTGGAACCGTTGCTTGAGCACCCCAATGATCTGCTCGTGGCTGCATGGCTGTCAATATATGATTGCTGGCCACGAGTGGTGGGGTTGCAGAGGGGAGTCATCAGCCAGGTGCAGTGTGGATAGCCCTTGTCTCTGAGCAGCCACCCTCAGGTTCGATGTGGTCACTGCAAGATTGCTGGCACACCATACTGGCGCAGGATAAAGGCATCATGACTGCTGCCAGGATACCGGGCATTTACCCTCATGATGCACTGGGCATGGTCATACACCAACTGCACATTAAGTGAGTGGTAGCCTTTGCGGGTACAGAACATCTCAGGATTGGTATATGGTGCCCGCAAAGCCACGTGTGTGCGGTCGATGGCGCCCTACACCATGGGGAAGCCCGATATCCTAGCAAAGCCACATGCACGCTCCTCCTGCTTATCTCTGTTCAGAGAGAAGACAATGAAGTCCCTTCTCCTGGAGCCTCTGTGACCTCCTGGATGCAACAATGGATGGCGAACTGGCAGATGTTAGCTATGTCACCTGCTCCAGACTGGAAAGGCCCGGTGGTGAAAAAATTGAGGGCCACAGTGATCTTGAGGGCCACTGGGAGATCTGTCGTCGCCCTGCTCTGAGGCTGCAGGTCTGGTTCCAGAGGTGGCAGAGTTCTGTGACCCCCTTCTTGGTGATGCAGAGCCTCCTAATACACTGCTCCTGGCTTAAGCGCAGGTAGGAGAAGTGCTTCCTGAAGACCCTAGGTGGGTAAGGCCTCCTGTTGAGAGCCCTCCTGCCCCTCCTCCTCTTTCCTCTGCGAGCATCTTGTCCTCTTCCTCGTTGCCTCCGCTTCATCTCCCTGTCATACTTGAGCGTGAGGGGGGCTGCAAGTAGAGCCCCCATGACTGGGAACAAGTGGTGTGAGCAGAACCCTTTAAATGAGTAGCAAGGTGTTCTCCAGTTGCAGCAACACTCCCTGTCACCTCACCAACTTTAACCAACTCTAGAAATCTCCAAACAGTTGTATAAACTTACACAGAGCCAGTAGAACTGAAAAAGCAAGTCAGCTGCAAGTTGTTGATGATCCCTTTAAATAGCGCTGCTGGTGGGGGGGTCCTTTCTGCGGCTGACCGCATGGCCAGCTGGTCATGATTAGCAGAGAACGTTAAATGGAGCGCCGACATCCAAAATGGCAGACTGTGCGTCAAATCAGTGTTGCACACTCACTGACGTCATGATCTGCCTCATCTAAATGTCTGCAACGAGCGCAGGAAACGGCAGCGCTGCTGACCTGCCCAAAATGGCGGCCTCAGTGGGACCTGCCGGAAGCTGGCTGAAGCGAGGCGGCTGGCATTTTTTCTTCCAAACCGGCCTTAACGGCCGTCGCTAAAGACTCTGATTTTGCGGCCCTAGTCTTTACACAGCTGCTGACTTCAGCTGTTGCCACAATTAGGAAGCCTCAGTGTCTTCAAGCTAATAAGGTCAAAAACTGCCGATGGTCCCAACTCCTGATTGCCTCTCAATGGCCCCCCTGGAAAGAACACTTATGTAGTTGTCAGGTAAGGAAAGTATCGGGCTCAGCTGTAAGGACCTCTATAATCAAAATACCTGTTTGAACTTACTGGATAGACTTAGAAAATGAAGAATGGCCACATGGATGAGATATCAGAGTGCTGCCTGTGCTCTTGCAACACTACCCTAGACTGAGTTGTTGCCTTCAGGCGAGGAGGTAAACAAATGGGAGAAAATTGTAAATGTTTTTAAAAGTAGTAAGAAACAGCACGAATACCCAGTCAGGGACAGTAATGCTTCTGCCAAGTTTGGTATGTGTTTCAAAGTGAATCTCGGGAATATGGTTTGGTGCCCCCAACCTCGAAGGTGGTCTTTCCTGCACAATGTGCTAGGACCCAAGTAACAGGACAAAAACATTCTAAAATCCATTGTCACTGTTAGCCAGTTCCACATTGAAAGAGAATTGCCTGCTGTGGCACTAGTGTGATTTGGCAGGAATTCAAATTTTGACCTATATTTAAATATCTCTCATGTGACTTTCCATTGCATGTATCATACCCTCAGTATATTAGTCTGCCCTAGTTTACATTAGATGATCTAGAGCATTAAAAGAATCATGGCTCCTTCATTTGGAGTAGGATAGGTAATCAAAATACAAAAACACAAAAACACACCTGAGGTCAAGTTGTTTAATTCTCTAACCTCTCTTTGATTTCAAAAAGGGGAAGGAAGGGGAGAGTAGAGTGCAAATGTAAGGTGTAATATCACACCAGGTCTTTTTCATTGGTTCATTTAACTGTTAATCACTTGTATGGATAATGACTGTTTGCTTAGTTCTATAGTCGATAATGCTGTATTTTAACCGGGTAAACTGATCTATTGCTTCACCTTTTCATTACACTTGGACAAACAACTTGGCCTAGGCAGTTGGTGACACAGCACGTTTCTCTATTGACATGCTACACTGCAGAGTGTTGGGGTGCAGTTTCCCCTCTGCAAGTCCTCCAGAGAGTGAGTTCTTAATCTCAGCCTGTTCAGTGAGGAGATGTCTATGTGGAGAGTGAATATGCCCAGAGTAGGAGAGAGAGAAAAGGAAAATCACAGGTTGAAACCACCCACATGCATGACTACTGGCAGGTTACAGAGTGGCAGGATCTGATTGCCTTTCTGCCATGTTGATCAAGAAATGATGCCTGGTGAGTGAAATGGATCCTAAATTGAATAAGAATAAAAATCTACTGGAAAACTAACATACCTGGTAAACCTTGCTCCTCCTGGCAAAGTTAAGAGTGGTACTGTGCCAGTAACTCCAAACTTCACATTTAGAGCCATAATTTCCATTAGATAATGCTGCACTAAAAATCAAGCTTTACAGGCATCACTCTTACCAGTTACACAAGCACACTAAGTGGGAAATTGAATGTCTGGTCCGTATGATCATTTTTCTGCTCTCTTGTGCATTTGTCCAACTTCCTTCATTTCTGATGATGACTACTGCCACTGCAGAGAGGGAGAAAATCAGATAGCTGACTGCAGAATGTGTTACTGCTACAGGCAGGTAGGTAATTAGATAACTGCTGTGGTAACACTGCCTTCAGTTACCATCAATGGTAAAATCACCCTCGAGATATTAATTGGACTGGATTTTTTTTATCCTTTTTAAATGAAACCTGTACAGTTCAATATAAAGGAATTTTATGGTGGCCTCACTCAATAATGTGGGTTGGACTTCCACCACTGATTGATCATTATAGGAGTTTGTGTTACACTGCAAAAATAGCACGCAGTCGTCTTACTAAGTAATTTGAGGATACTGGTCAGTCCTTCCAAAAGGGAAAGGTAGTCAACAGAAATTGAACCTGTAAACATCTACAAGTAGCCTTTGGAAATCTGCTGTTTAGGTTATAAAGGTAACTGGAACATTGGAGCTTATGAAATAAGCTCAGCGGTGGTGCCTTGCATTTCTGTTAAATGTCAGAACCATCCGATTGCCTCTCACTCCCCCGCTGAGACTGCTGAAAGAAGTATATTACAGTGTGCTCACCCATATAGTGGTCAATTGGCCTGTTCTAAAATGTCTTAAGATATAAATTTCATTTGAATGTTTTTAAGATATGAAAGGTACTCTGAGGAAATGGATAGGACAACAGTGAATCTTACAGGATTTCCATTATATCTCACTGTATCTAAAAGAGTCCTGCAGAGTTATTATTAAGGGGCAGTATGCCTTTTGTCACTCAGCAAATGTTTGTGAAAAGATAAACTCGGCTGCACTCAGTAAACAGTTCTCTCTTCAACACACCCCACTAATAGAATTTACTGGTCCTAGCAACAGACACCACAACACCATTGTGATGTTAAGATACTATGCAGTTGCCTTTATACAGATTCAGAGATTATGCTTTATCTCTTAAATGGATACTATACTTTTTAGGAATATGACAACTGATGTACCTAGTTCTAATTTTTTTGTACATCGATAAAAGAATTTCATACAGCAGTTGGTTATGTCCACAAAGCGTTTTACTTTGTGTTTGTGCAGGTATTTTGAGTATTACTAAGTAGCTGTGAACAGAATTACCCTTCATTTGTAAAGTTTGAGCAAAAATTACACACGTCTCTAGTACTTTGCGTGACCCCTTTTTTTTGGCAAGAAACACGAGCTAAGGTCCCTAAGGCCAGAATCAGCTTTTAATAATTTCTATACTTTTAATAATTTCGACAAACTATGCAGTATATTTGTGTACACCAGATGCCAGTCTCAAAATTATATGATTTATTAACAATGCAACATTTTTGTTGCCTTATAATTCTTATTCAAAAAAGGTATTACTTAAAAGCAATTCTTGTGCAACTGAAATATTCTTCTGTAAAGCAGTTGAAATTTATGGTCTAATATTTAAATATGTAGCCTGAAGTATAAAGCAAGTCCTGAGCAGTATCTGCTTTATATGGAGTATTGGGGCTGCAGCCTCAAGACAATGATCTGGTTTTGACTGGCAACCTGCCTCCGCAAATGGAGGAAGCAGATTGCCTCTTGCCTGCATGCTCCGAAGAGGTACTGATTTAATAACAGTGGACAAGCGGCTGGGAGCTGGGCTGTCAGCCTGTCACAGGCTGACAAATCTGTTGTTCATATGCAGGCAGGGTGCACTGATAGACTGCCATCATTGGCATCCAACCACTGCAGGCTCGCAAACGTAAGCAAGCTCTCCAGCACTCAGACCAGCAATACTCCTCTCATCTTCTCTTCCTTTGAGTGCATCAGAGAAAAAAAAAGACAAGGCAACCTACATCTCAAGAGGGTCACTTATCAATGATGGAGATATTGAGTTGGAATTGTCAGTCACTGCTGAATCTTCCATTAGGTGTTGAAGTGATCAGAAGAGACTGAGACCAGTCTGCTATTAAAGAGACATTGTCCCTTTTGCTGTAAACATAGGCTGTGTTTTGAAAGTGTCAGAAATCAAACCCACATACCTTTAACATAGCCTGGATATTTATAACAAATGTTTAACATGCAATCACATAACATGATGATAGAATCATGACGTATATGTGCAATGTAATGTTTATTAGTCTGTAGAAAATTGCTGTGTTAATCAGAAAACATAAATGCGAATAACAGTAGGAGTGAAATTTTAAAATTAAGTATGTATTCATTCCCCTTCCTCCATTTCCTCTTGCATTTATCACCTCGTATTCCGTTCCAGCTGGGAGTGAAGCAAGACAGGGTGTGTCATAGATTTTTCTCTGATTGCTAGCAGTGGCACAAAGCACCGTTTAAATGAGTGGGATGGACACTTTGCCTCCATACGGTTCTCTCTGCAGTGCCTGGGCCAAGAAGTGGAAAAATCACCTACTTGGGACAAGTGAGTTCAAATACCATATAGTCCTGAGGCTTAAACTCACAACCTTCTGTTTCAGAATCAAGCATTGACCCATTTCAGCTGGTAGGTCACACTACCTACAGGTACATTTGATTAACATATGTGCTGTATTGGACACCAACACTCCACAGAGACCCCATCCTCAGGTACAGGTAGGTATTTATCAATTTTGATATTTAGATTGAAGTTTCACCAACAATATCAGTTGACTTTTAATCATTTTATTTTGAAGCTGCATCAGACATTACATATTCATTGTTTTCTTCATTGAATCTGAGTGTAATTTTTGCAACAGAAAAATGACTAGCACACAGTGAGTTCCTATTATTTCAGAATCTCATAAACATAAGCTTCACAAATTCATCAAAATGCTTTTACCCTGGGATGAAATGTGAGCAGTTAGAAAGCAGATTGTGCTAATGCAACTTTTAAAATTTCAGATCCAATTTATAAGAGATTCAAATTTTCAAACTGCCTAGCTGAACAATAAACCCAGACTGATTACAATATGTGTTATGTTACCTTTACAAAAAGTTAGAAGATTAACAGAAATATAACAGGCACAAAGGATATCATATGAATCCTTACAAAGATATAATAACCTCTTTTCGCCAGCTGAAGTATTTTGTTATACCATTGTCGTTTGTTTTAATGAACATTTATTTTCTCTTTTGGATAGTTTTCAATTTTATATTTGAAATTTTACAGTGAATTTACATGACCTGGTGTCTTTAAATTAAATGTTACTGGGTCCCCAGCCAACTGTTAAACCTATGATTTGCTGTCTTGGAGGAGGTAAGAGTTCAGAGGTTGAAGCTACACTTTGCTTTACTTTCTAGCAGTCAGATGCAGCACACATCCACCAGCCCGAATACAAATGGTCTCCATTTGCCCAACAGGCAGTGATAATGAATTGGCTGATGCTGCTTCAACCACTTATTTGCCCCACTTCATACAACTCGCATAGCGGAAAGGAATATTTATTACAGGCCTGTTGAAATGAAAGGCTTTTACATTTTAATGAGCACTAAATAGGCACAAAGAAATATTGTTCATTAGCTGTAATCTGTGGAATTGCTTGAGTGAATTTCCTTTGGAGGCCGGTTTAAACTGTTCACTCAAGTAAAGCAGTTTGTATGATAATTAAGGGAGCATTTCTCTGTCAACATCTGTGCTGCTATTTATAAGACTGAAGACAGCTGATTACTCCACCAGTGCAGCTCTAGGAAGACAGACTTTTTTTCACCCTCGGAAACAATTCTGTCCACCATTGCGTGATACAAAGAATTATCTTTCTGACATCTCTTCATTAATCATATCATAGCTTCACAATGCTGGGAGATGCAAGCTGCTCGGCAGATGAGAGTGGCATGCTGCGCTGATAGGCTCACCCCAGACGTGGGGTAGGAATACCGCAGCTGTTGCTGCCATCATCCACAAACTTATCACTGTGCCTTCACATGATGCCAAACTAGTGAGGCCCAGGGCCACATTTTCTGGATCAATAATAAGCCTGTGGCCTGAAAAAGCACAGCCGATTTCTACTAAATAAATAACTATTTATTTAGCTCCCTCACATGAATTCATACTGTGATTACAGCATTGTATGTGTGCCAGACATTCAAGTGGCTGCTATATGGGAATGTTCTGGTTTCATTATATCTATTCTGTAACCTGGAGGCACTATGTTGTCTTCTGGATTGCACATATCAGTCCTGCAGCTGAAGCATCTGCTCCATTACCCATATTTGTGGCCAAGTCCTGCTTTAGGAGTTTCTAAATTCTTGGTAATATTGAGCACATTTTGGCAATCAGGGTAGAATCAATGTTTGGCACCATCTTTTGAGAGTTGTCTCAGCAATTGCCTTTGAACTGTTGAGATGCCTGCTGCTCTATGAAATAATTTCTTCCAACCAAGTGATTAATAAAGATCCAAGCAAGGGGCTCCCCCAAAGACTTAGTTAGTAAACGCACTGGCCAGAGTAGTAGTGAGCCACACAGATCAGGAAGGACTCAGGTTTCTCTGTGCTGACTTAACTGTTCTTATTCAGGGTTGGGAGAGGACCAGTAAAATTGGTCACTGTGTGCATTGGCCGGGGTTCCCATTCTGGATTGTAATCCAGTAACTATTGCTGGAAAGTATGTGTGTGTGAACATCAAAGGACAGGATCACGTTTAGCCAATGACCCCCAGGTTCAAATAGCCTGCCAATGCTTTACTGTCTAGGCACACAGATGAAAAATGCCCCATTAAGCAAGGTACTGGAGAGCATTTGGTGTTTACAGAAACATAACCCAGCATAAGTAGATGCTTTTAGGAGAGGAGGAGAAAGCATAGAATCCAAGAACATACATTAAATATAAACATACATGTGCACAACATTTCAGCACTGATGTTGAGGCTTTCATCTAATTAATGGGCTAGCTCAAATCCAATTACTAGTCTCATAGTTTATGATATCATCAGAACCCCTTGATTAAATTTCTGCCTTGTAATCATTCCTAGCATCCATTATTCTCATTTCACTTCAGGCTTCATCTCCATTGAGCCACCAAATCCAGAGTCTATGCTGAACTAGGACTGCAGAAGGCTAGTGCAGTACTGTGGTGCTCGAACATGATGCATTGATGTGGTAAGGTGTGGGTTGATGCTCTTTAGCTAATTTCTGACCTCACAGAGCATCCCCATGTATTCTGCATGTACGCATGTCGTGGAATCTGGCAAGCTGGCCTAAGCACCAGCCACCAGACTCTTTCCACAATCTTTTCAAGATTTTTAAGGGCTGTGCTGAGAGCACACATTGGCTTAATTACACCCAATATTTTATGCAAATTAAATGTAATTGGTACCACTATTAAATCCTTGTGTTTTTTTGGCTCTTTTTGTGCGCACTGCTTGTCTGTATAAAACGTGTGCTTCTTGGCACCCAAGCTACGAAACCTCTATTCTTAACCCTGGGACTGACTGTTGTATGGTAACTTGAATTATGTTACCTTGTTTTGAATTTCATACCGCTGTTTCTACATTATGGCCCGAGCTCTCCTCAGGGTGTTAAGTGGAACCCACCGGAAAATGTCAGGGACCCAGTTGCGTCAGGACCCATTTTCTGGTTTTTTTTTGGTCAACCTTGTAAAGAGCAGAACCTCTATTCACCTCTTACAATGCCAATAATGTCAATGTTGACCCCAAAATGCAGGGTCTCCCTACACTGGGAGATCCTACTTCCCCAGCTCAGTTGGGACCTGCTGTAGGACTGGAGGCTGAGTGAGACGAGGTGTACAAACCTCCAGATAGGGGGAAGTAGACCTACCAGTGTCCAGGCGAGGAGTTGCTAACTGGGAACTGGGGAGTGGGGACCTGGGCAACCCCACTCTCAAAGGCAGTTAGGCACCAGATTTGCTGGTTGCATGGGGGAGGCGGGTACTGGAAATGCACCTGCAGTGGTGTTGGTGCCTGCCATTGCCATGCAAATTAGATGCGCTCCACTGATATGCTGGAGAGCTTCAGCTGCGCAATCCCAGTGTAACCACCGGGATTGCAGCCTGTGGACTTTCAGGCACTATACCTTTTGCATTTCTTTTCTATGCTGTTTCCTGATGAATTTTTGCAATAGAGGATTTATTTTGCACAGATGTCTAGCTACAGCACAGTTGCTTCCAGCAGCTGCCAACCTCAGCTCTAACCAGATTGCTCAGCTTGAGCATTCGATTGGGCAACCCAATTGCTTTTATGGTTTGGGGGGAAGAAGAGTTCAGGCAGATGGAAGAAAGGCAAGTGCAGTTGTCCCCCAGGCACCTGTCACTCACTCAGCATTGGCCCAGGAATCACGTTTTCAGACCCAGATCATCTACTCGGTCACGACTGCGGAGACCTGCTTTCATCGACCTAGAGTTTCCTTCGTGTTTGAGCCTACAGAGATACATAATCTGGCGCAAACTGATTATGTGGTTTAAAAGATGACGGAAATTTGGCCATAAGTGCATTACGCGCCTAACTACAATGCACCCAAGTCTCCTCAATCTTTTATGCCCGTCAATCAAACCCTGTGCCCGAACGAATCTTCACCCATATAACCATGCCCCTATATCCTTGCAATTTTTTCTCCTTCAAGTATTTATCCAATTCCCTTTTGAAGGCTACTATTGAATCTGTATCCACCACCCTATCAGGCAGTGCATTCCAAACCCTAACCACTCCTTGCGTAAAAAAGTTTATTCTCTTGTCGCTTCTGGTTCTTTTGCCAATCATCTTAAATCTGTGCCCTCTAGTTATCGACCCTTCAGTCATTGGAAACAGTTTCTCTTTATTTACTCTCTCTATGTTACGTGCAGCACCTGGGTGCCGGTCACGATGCTTTCATTGTGTGCAATTCAGTGTGCAATTCAGTAATAGTATGAATGCTTTGGGATGGGGGCCTGGTGGAAGGATAGATAATTGGTGACAAGGCTTACCACCTGCTGCTGTGGCTGATGATGTCCCGCAGACCGAAGTGGAGGAGAGGTACAACTAAGAGCATGCGACCACCAGGCAGATCATTGAGAGAACCATTGGGGTTGTTGAAGAGCCACTTCAGGTGCTTGGACAGGTCTAGGGGTGTACTTCAATATTCCCCAGAGAGAGTGGCGAGGATTGTCATTGTGTGCTGCGCCCTGCACAACTTCGCCATGACTGAAGGTCTGGACCTTGACATAACGAGGAGAGGAGCCAATACAGGCAGAAGATCCTGCGCTGTGGGAGTCGGAGCAAAGGGACATGGTGCGTCCGCAGGAGGCATCTCTTTGAGAGGACAGGGCTGGCAGAGCACAGCTGTGGCGCAGGCTTTTACCTAAAGAGCAATCCCCACAGAGGTTGCAACCAGAAGGCTTGGACATTGGATGTTGTGTGCATTCTTGCCCTGCAAAGACAAAAGCAAAAATGGAAATGATTCGGCTTGCAATCCTTTATGTGTGTGAAGCAATTGAAGGAGCTATTGGTCTGCATCTTTCTGGAGGGTTTGGCCAACTGGTCACTAATCAGTTTCTTCTGCATGAGTGTGGCGGCCACTGTGGGCGGGGGAGGAAATTATGGCATTGTGTGTTTCTTACCTTCCCTGCACTGGTCCGGTGGTTGAATTTTTTTGCGACACTGCTTCGCCGTCCTGGGAACTATTGATGTGTCACTCAGTGTCTCTGCCACCTCCGTCATTACCTGCCTCCTGACCTCACGAGAGAGCTGAGATGTGAGGGAAATGATGAGCCGGTCACGCCTTCCCTCTATCTTATCCAGGTCCTCATCAGCAAAGTTAAATGCCGTCTTCCTGACCTTCTCTTGTGAATCAGTCATCTGTGAGAGGGGAGAAGTTTGAGGCAGTTTAGACTCTCAAGAGAGCAATTTCAGTGAATTAATTTAAAACTCTACAGGACAGAGAGCTGTGTGCTGCTTACCTTGCACTCTCCAGCCTCACTCTGAAGGAAAACTGTTTTTTCTTTGACTTTTATATTCCTCCACCCTAGCACCTTGAGGCCCTATTGGCTTTGTTCCAATTACATTTGAACCCCGCTCAGCAATTACGCAGAAAGACGCCCATCTTTAAGTTCAGGCATATTCAAATTAGACTGTGAGCGTACTTCGGTGTAACATCTGGCGCAATTTCAGGTCTAACTTCTGGATTGTGCCTGCGGAGGAAACTTTAGGCCATCATGCCCGGTTCACAAAAGAGGCTGTGACAGAGTTATATTGTCTGCTGTAACCTGACCTGCAAACAAACTGGAAGACTGGTGTGTCAATTATCGATTGACAGGATTTTCACTTAAAAGCTGTGCTCATAGCCCCCATGAACAGTTCTGTGATGCTTTTGGTAATATACGGTTCCCATTAACAAAAATACTCTGCCTAATCGTCGCTGCCTTTACTGCTACCAGCTCTTTCATATAACCTTTCTGACAATAAATCTAAACAGTACGTACCAAAGAAGGTGCAATCCGTTTATTTCCCCACTCAAGTTCTGTGTCTCTGCTTTAATGTTTAGTTCTTCCGTGTTTTGCCTCTGTGAGAGAGTGAGGTGTGTGTTGTTGACGTCCTAGTTTTGTGCTCCTTCTAATTATTAGCTCAACGGAAGGAGTGTGTGGTGGCAGGCTGCTGCTCTTCAATGAGGGCCTCATGATTTGGCTGTGATAATTTACTTCTTTTATCCAGATCATGAGGGGGCCCTGCTTGCATTTCAGCCCCAGGATGGCTAGTTGCACCTATCAGATACCTGCCTCTTCTGCAGTTCTCTGAAGGGGCATGGCTGGGCTGAGTGGACAGGCCATCACACTGCAAGGTAAGTGCCTCATCTTTGCCTCTTCCTATCATGAACTAGTTGCTTGGTGTCCACTGTGAATGACCATTGATCTGTGTGAGAAAAGACCCTTGGCCCTAACTATGGAATATGAAGTCTACTATCATAGTCCTCTCAAGCCGATCCCTTAGCCTCTCGAGGCTGGAAGTGAGGCTTCTGTAAATTGGACTCCAAGTCTGAATAACAGCAGACACAATGCAGACTAACAAACCTGCATCTGCCCCTGAGCCCTCCATCCTCAGGACTCCTCTGTCGATCACCCTGGAGTTGATATTCACTCCAAAGTGGATACAAGCTTCTAAAATCCTTTTGCATGTCTGCACAGATGTATATTCTCCACCATTCCTTGCAAGGAGCTTCGCAGATTCTCAAAGAGCAATGAAGTGCTTCTGCTGATTAATAAGTTCAGCTCTGTATACAGCTCCATAAAGTATGACTCCATGAATCCTCCAGCAGATGTATGTCTGGCCCAAGCCCAACCCTTCCTCATCTGCTATTCCTCACTTATGCTCGGTGACTTACCACATGATACCCCCTGACCCTCTCTTTTTGCTTTCCTGGGGCGAATGAATGTGAGTTGGTACTTGCAGCTTGCCGAGTTTTAAATTTTTGAATATTTGTCGTAGGAAGGATATTTGGATTATTTTATATTAATATTGCTTCCTCAGGCTAGAGAACTTCTTCCTCATCTGCTCCCACAATGTATGGACATGAAAGGCTGCATCGAATCTCTTGGATACCTCTTGCTATGCTTGCTGCACATTGCCTCAGGAGGGTTCCCCTTGGCCCCAAATTTGGAGAGCTTCCTCTGTTACTCCTCCCCAAACAGCACATTGAACGTTATCTTAATGAAGGGGTCAGTTTTGGGACTCTTCCCTGGACACTTAACCATCCTCTTGAACCACATTCAGTCACAACAGTGTACATGAGAAAAAATGAGCACTTTAAGAGGTGCCTTACTCCAGATTCCCTGCCCACCTGCTACCATAGTGCTCCTGCACTCATAGAAAATTGTCAGAGAACATATTACAATTACATTAATAAAAACAGTGAATGTTCAAAGAGACTTGGGGGTCCAGGTACATAGATCATTAAAATGTCATGAACAGGTACAGAAAATAATCAAAAAGGCTAATGGAATACAAGGGGGTAGAAGTTATGCTGCAGCTGTACAAAACCCTGGTTAGACCACACCTGGAGTACTGTGAGCAGTTCTGGGCACCACACCTTAGGAAGGATGTATTGGCCTTGGAGGGAGTGCAGCGTAAGTTTACCAGAATGATACTCGGACTTCAGGGGTTAAGTTACGAGGAGAGGTTAAACAAATAAGGGTTGCATTCCCTAGAATTTAGAAGGGTGATCTGATTGAAGTTTTCAAGATATTAAGGGGGACAGATAGGGTAGATAGAGAGAAACTATTTCCGCTGGTTGGGGAATCTAGGACTAGGGGGCATAGTCTAAAAATTAGAGCCAGACCTTTCAGGAGTGAAATTAGGAAACACTTCTACACACAAAGGGTGGTAGAAGTTTGGAACTCTCTTCCACAAATGGCAATTGATGCTAGATCAATTGTTAATTTTAAATCGGAGATTGATAGATTTTTGTTACCAAAGGTATTAAGAGATATGGGCCAAAGGCGGGTATATGGAGTTAGGTCACAGATCAGCCATGATCTCATTGAATGACGGAACAGGTTCGAGGGGCTCAATGGCCTACTCCTGTTCCTATGTTCCTATGACCACACTGAATCCAGTCCCCATCTTCCAATTTAGAGTACAGGTGCACAGTGAGATCTTGGGGCCATTTTCCTCCCAATTGGGGAAATCAACCCTATTATTTAAAACCAAAAAGGTTTTAAAACTAAATTCTGTGTTTCTTATATGTTATAAAGCTTTTAGACACTGTTTAATAATGCAGAGCTATCTGCTAACTTCCATTAATGTGGCTATGTAGGAACAGT
Organism: Squalus acanthias; assembly: GCA_030390025.1. Classification (NCBI taxonomy): domain Eukaryota; kingdom Metazoa; phylum Chordata; class Chondrichthyes; order Squaliformes; family Squalidae; genus Squalus; species Squalus acanthias. Next base: position 578,123 of record JASTWF010000207.1, read on the forward strand.
TACTGAATCACTTTAGTATACTTAAGGTGGTGTCATGTTGTGGAGGAAAGATTAAAGGGAGGATTTTTACTCCCTCCACCCTGGTGGAAACCAGGTGTAATGGGCATTCAAATTGAGCGGCTCTTTGTCCCGCTCCATTACCGCCCCACGGAGTGTTCAATACCAGGCTCTCGCGACGCCCACCTGAGTCAGGTGGACGCCTCATTAATATATGCTAATTGGGGTCCTATCGTTGAGATAGGACCCCAAGAAAATTTTAATGGCCTACTGGCTAGAGTAATTGCCATGGTGGTCACTCTGACTACTGAAACTGCTGGACCCCCAGTGGAGTTGTAGAAATATAGGAATATCGGAACAGGTGTAGGTCATTCAGCTCCTCGAGCCTGTTCCGAAGGTAAGTAAAAAACTTTATTCGTGGGCCCCCCCCCGGCTTTCCTCCTGGCAGTTAAACTCCATGTTTAAATAGAAGAGATTTAATACAGAGAGCAGAAGAGACTTTTTCACCATCACTCCACTGAACAGAGCCACAGCATAAACAAATAATGTGCATTGCATAGCAACTATCAAAACATCTATACAGTTTGAATTATAAACTTGCTGTAATAGTCAATTGACTGTGGAATGCATTATCAGAATTATTGACAGAAGCACAGGCCCTAGCCCCGATTTTAACCTGTGGCAGAAGTGCGGAGAGCGGGGGCTGAGATGAGAGGGAAGAACCAATGACGGCGCCGGAGTGAGGCCATTTTAATTCCTGGGCCTCATTTTAATTTCTGACATTGGACTCCCACCCGAAGCCGGTGGGAAAAATCCGGTGGGCGGGAGCGGGAAATTGTGCGGCTGCAGGCCACTGCTGGGAACCCAAGGATACAGCAAGTTAAGGGGGCGTCTTGAAATGATCGCGCTCACAGGAAGGGGAAGGGAAGCCCATGGCAGAGGCCTGGGGGGGCCCGGACGAGCATTCGTGCTTCTCCTGGCTCACAAGGAAACCTTTAAAACAAATTTAAATGTCTTACCTGCGCCTTGTCTGGCCCTGGATCCTGTCTGCCACCAGCTTTCCCTGGCGGCTTTGGGACTGGGCGTGGTAGCTGCGATCCGAATTATGTCATTGTAGGCCCCTGACATTTCAATATTAATATTAATTTCAATATTAATGAGGCCCCCACCTTCCAGTGGCAGGTGGCCTCAACGCTCCTGAAAACCCATTCCCACCAGGTGGGCAGGGCTAATATCAGGTGATCCTCTCAACATCTAAGAATAGGTTAGATTGGTGGTTGAAGGAAAAGGGAATAAAGGGATATGGGAACAGGATGCGTACATGGCATTAGGACTATGACTCGTGGAAAATAACCTCCTACATGGACTGCTTGTGTCAAAAATGTTGTAATTTCTATGTAATTCTGTGTAAAAGAATAGTTGTCTCCTGCAAGAGAGCTAGACAGTGAAAGAATCTGTCATTACAAAGGACCTAAATCTTGAAACGAACTGGAAAAATCATGCTGCAAGTGACAAAAACTGATGTGTGTGTTTGTCGAAAGTCGCAATTCCAAGAGAACTGTAGTACGGTGGGGGGCATGGCGGTGGTGGGGGGAGGGGGGGGGTAGTGGGGGGTACTTAAAGTTATTGCTTTCTAGGATAAAAACCGTAAGAGCAGCTAGAAGCAAGTCACTGCTCTGATGGTTGCAGGCCAAAGGAGTTGGAGGGATGTTGGTTTTTCATAAGATCTGGACCATTGTAGGGAGCTAAAGGGTGTCTGTAATTTTGAGGGAACTGGGTCATAGAGGAGATGGAGTGATGGAGATGGTATGAAATGTCGGAATGAAAGATGTGGTTTGAAGAGCAATGTAACTGATTGTATCATGAATTAATAAGGTATCTCACATGGGGCCCTTCAGAAATGCTGAGAAGTTATCCAGTTGATTTTGTACCATCACTCCACTGAACAGAGCCACAACATAAACAAATAATGTGCATTTCATAGCAACAATTCAAATGTCGATATAGTTTGAATTATAAATTTGCTGCAATAGTCAAATGATGTAAAAAAAAAATGACAATGAAGAAAACTAGCACAGCTTAAAGCTCGGCACAAACCAAATATCTTTCATGCAAAAACATTTGAAATAAAAAGTACTATTGTAATGCAGAAAGATTTGTCAAAATAACTCCTTTTTCACTTGTAAAAGTTTTTCTTTTTTTTTGAGAGCTCGTCTTACCGTTACTACTGTTAACATGTCCCAGGAGGTTAATGTAATTTCTTAATCACTGTCTCATCTCCTGGATCTCAGTCTTTATCATAGTGGGAACAATAAAGTTTCAACAGACAGCAGCATGAGGAAGGTTTAAAGAATGTCGTATCTCATAAGTGCAGTAAAGCTGCACTGGGAACAGAAATATTGCTGTTGCATTAATGTTCTGACTGCACTCCACTGACTGACACACTCTGTATGAGTGATACTAGGGATCTTGGGAATGAAAGCTTTATACTTTTTCTCCATGAAGAACATTTTTTTATTACGTGCTTCGCAAATGAGCACTGTACAGTTTAATAAGAAAGTACACTTCAGTAATATTAGCTCTTCACTTATTAAATGAGTCCAAGATCTTTCAGTGGAACTATTCTTCAATAAAAGGTAATTCCGTGACTTTTAATGATAGGAGCAGTATGTCACACAGTGCCTTTTATGACACACAAAAAGTCTAATGTATTTTTATATATCCTGTAAATACAGTCAACTCCAAATAAATGCACACCTGACCAAACATAATTCTAATCCAGGCATAGAATTCTAATGCACCAAATTATCACACATTCACTTCAATTGAAGAGAACTTCTGATCCAAAACATTCTTCAGTTATCATTTATAAAATGCTAAGCACATTAGGCACACTAAATAAATGGGTTGCTGTCTCTAAGTGCCATTTAGCAGCAGTTAGTTAACTCTGAGGTTGCTCCATAATCACACAAAATAATCCCGTCCCTCTGAGTGCAAAGTCTACTTGTGAACGTGTACTGGGGCCAAACAGTTGCTAGTTGTAGTGTTAACTTTTACAAGCTATTCCACTAAATATGGGACTACAGAGTTGCAACACTAATGACCGGTTTGTAGGCCCTTTTTACAGAGGGCTTGGGAGTGAGTGCCACCTTGTTTGTTCACAAACTGGACCACTGTAGTGTTATTTGTCCATATCTGCTGGTTGTGAACAATGTCAATGAAGAGTAACAAAGCGATGTAGATTAGGTGGTTGGTGTGCTCTCTGTGACTGCTGTGGGGATTGGGCCCTAGTGGCTTTAACACCTGTTTCAGGAGCCCTTCCCGAAATTGGGCTGCCCAGAACGTAGATGCCGCTGGGCCTGCTGTGCTCAGGATAACCAAGGCTACATGTGATCAAAATGGCGGTCCTTAAAGGGACCGCTGGAGGCCGCCACCAGAAAGAAAAGTTTCAATTTTTTTTACCTGAATTTGGAGCCAGGAGGAACAGGAGTGCTCTTGCGAGCTCCACAGCAGTCCTGAGGACTGCTACCAGCCCCCACCCGGTCACTTCCCATTCGCCACCCCCGTCCCAATTGCCTCCACCACTTTCCTGATTGCCTCCAGCCCTTTCTAAATGGCCTCCCTCCCTCCCAATTACCACTCCCCTCTCCCGATCGCCTCACCCCACCTGATCATGTCCACCCCTCTCCCGATCGCCTCCTCTTCTCCTGATTGCCTTCCAGGATCTACCTGAGGGCCTCTGCCGGTAATGCAATAGCCCAAAATTTAAATCTGCTTCACCCGCAAGCTGCCTGGGGATGCACAGTAGGCGTCCGCAGCTCACTGGTATAATTTACATGAGAGCCGAAGTCCAATATCGAGTGGGCCTCAGGCCTACCTGTTCTAGCGCAGGGATCGTTCCCTGAACCCAGTTCATGCCAGCAGGCTGGCGCTATCCAATTTCACCCCCATATCTTCAATTTCTCCTGTTGAGGAGAACATGTCACAAAATTTCATACTTTCAGCATGTACTTTTTTGTCCACTAATAGATAGAAAATTACAGGCTTGAAGTTTATTCCGGGTGAGGGTCGAAGAGCAGTGTACCAGAATATATCCCCACAAAAACACAAGAAACATGAAAATAAGTAAGTAGAGTATGGAAAAAAAAACGCAGGAAAAATAACCTCCAAATTGGAAGGGAATGAAGTGGCAGGTGGAAGGAGATAACTAAGGTCTAAAGTTGATATTCAAGGGCCTAGAAATTGGATACAGCTGGTAAATAGGCGCGGGCACTGTTATGCGAGATATTCCCATGCCCGTTCAAAAAGCGCAGACAGCATGTTAACTTTGTGCTGTCTGCTAATTACCATGATTGTAGCGCACAGCCTAGTGTGAAATGCACTGCTGATAGGCTGTGCGCTTAACAGGGGCTGAAGTTCATGTTGCTGGAACAAGGCTAGCTTTACTTAAGGCGAGCCTGCTCCTCTTCAAGGCAGTCTGCTGCTCTTAAAACTGAGCTGCCTTCTGCAGATAAAATTTTTTTAAATTCCTTCAGCACTAGGCAGTCTGCACCTCTTAAAGGTGAGATGCCTTCTGCAGATAAAAAAAATTAAAGCGTGCAAATGCCCAGCAGCACTCCCTGCGCACTTTAATAACTTTTTAAATGTATTGCACCAAGCCAGTACTCCAATAAAATGTAAAGAAACCAGTCCAAAAGCAAAAATCTAAACTCACCTGAAAGTTGTGTGTGTCCCTTTAAGAAGCGCTGGCAGAGGCTCCGTTGCACTGCTGCCTGCACGTTCTTCCTTGCGTGGCTTGGTGAGGGCGTTATTAAGAATGGTGACATCTTCATGCACAAGTTCGAGCAAGACTTCTTCGCTGCACAGGACCTCCAGCCAACGCTGTACACCAGATACATCGACGACATTTTCTTCCTTTGGACCCATGGCGAAGGATCACTGAAAAGACTACACGATAACATAAACAAGTTCCATCCCACCATCAAACTCACCATGGACTACTCCTCAGAATCGGTCTCATTCCTGGACACACGAATCTCCATCAAAGACGGACACCTCAGCACTTCACTCTACCGCAAGCCCACGGACAACCTCACGATGCTCCACTTCTCCAGCTTCCACCCTAACCATGTTAAAGAAGCCATCCCCTATGGACAAGCCCTGCGAATACACAGGATCTGCTCAGACGAGGAGGAACGCGATGGACACCTACGGACGCTGAAAAACGCCCTCGTAAGAACGGGATATGACGCTCGACTCATCGATCGACAGTTCCGACGGGCCACAGCGAAAAATCGCATAGACCTCCTCAGAAGGCAAACACGGGACACAACCAACAGGGTACCCTACGTCGTCCAGTACTTCCCTGGAGCAGAGAAACTACGCCATGTTCTTCGCAGCCTTCAACATGTCATCGATGACGACAAACACCTCGCTAAGGCCATCCCCACGCCTCCACTACTTGCCTTCAAACAGCCGCCTAACCTCAGAAGTACCATCGTTCGCAGCAAATTACCCAGCTTTCAGGATAACAGCGACCACGACACCACACAACCCTGCCATGGCAAACTCTGCAAGACATGCCAGATCATCAACACAGATACCACCATCACACGTGAGGACACTACCCACCAGGTACATGGTACATACTCATGTGACTCGGCCAACGTTGTCTACCTCATACGTTGCAGGAAAGAATGCACCGCGGCATGGTACATCGGCGAGACCATGCAGACACTGAGACAACGTATGAACGAGCACCGCGCAACAATCGCCAGGCAGGATTGTTACCTCCCAGTCGGGGAACACTTCAGCAGTCAAGGACATTCAGCCTCGGATCTGCGGGTAAGCGTTCTCCAAGGCAACCTTAGAAACACACGACAACGCAAAATCATCGAGCAGAAACTGATAGCCAAGTTCCGCACTCATGAAGACGGTCTCAATCGGGATCTTGGGTTTATGTCACGATACATGACGTGATCCGGACTCGAGTCGTCGTTAGCTTGTTCACAGATGTGATTCCCAGTAAAAAAGTAAAAATTTTCCCAGTAAAAAAGTAATTTTTTTTTAAAGCTTTTCGTTTTACATACAGACGGCAGCTTTTGACACGTTAGAACCCCTGCGACTACACCTCATTGTCTCAGTTGTATCTTGCTATGTCTTTTGATGTGGTACCTTCCTGGCTGACTTAATTAACTTTATCATACCTCGGCAGATAGTCAGGATGATTTAATTTATTGGTCTGCAATTGTAAAGTACACATGCTTTGTTTTCCATCTATATATGCTCTGGCGATTCTGTATCCAATTTACTTCACCTGAGGAAGGAGCAATCGATAGCTCCGAAAGCTTGTGATTTCAAATAAAACTGTTGGACTATAACCTGGTGTTGTGCGACCTCTCAATTTTGTCCACCCCAGTCCAACACCGGCATCTCCGCATCATGACCACTATCGACACCACAAACTGCCGGCTCAAAGTGGAGAGAATCGCCAAGAAGATCGCGCATATCGACACCGACATCAAGTATCTACAGAGATGCAAGAAAGCAGACAAGATCCCGAAAGGACTACAGATCACGAACCCACTCAAGTCGACATACAACACAGACTACGCTGAGAGACTCTGCCGTCGTACCTCTCGCACACTCCTCAACCATCTCGTACACCAGCTCTACAGCAAACGCCACAACCTCGAAACCAAGATAGAGTCCATGCTCTCAGCCTGTGCTCAGGACACAGCAGACCAGTTACGAGACACCACCAAACAGACGAGGCAACGGAACTACGCTGCCTACATGCGCATCAAGAACAGGAAGCTTGAGAAACTCGGCATCACCACCAGCAGCAACCAAGCCTCCCCCGGTACCACGGCTGCAACCACAGGGAAGTCCATCGTCAACTTGTCCGACCATACCCTTCAACCAGACGAAATCGAAGTTCTCGCCCTAGGGCTCAAGTTCTGCCCAACCACCAAAATGGACCCCATCGGTCTCGCGGCAGACACGGAGGAATTCATCAGGAGAATGAGGCTCCGGGAATACTTCCACAAATCCCAAGATGTCAGCAACAAACCCAATGAGACAATCAATGATCCAGAACAGCAGACAGAGGGACTCGCAGTGCAGCAACCGAAGAAAAAAGAGTGAAACTGGACCCCTCCGGAGGGTCGCTGCCCCAAGCTTGACATGTATGCTCAAGCTGTCAGGAAATGCATCAACGCCAGATTCATCAGCCGCACTCACAAGACAGTCCAGAATGTCACCCGAGCACAACGCAACGCCATCCACGCTCTCAAGACCAACCGCAACATTGTCATCAAACCAGCGGACAAAGGAGGAGCCATCGTCATACAGAACAGAACGGACTATTGTAAAGAAGCATACCGACAACTGGACAACCAGGAACACTACAGACAGCTACCCGCAGATCCGACCAAAGAACACACCCGCCAACTCAATAGACTGATCAAGACCTTCGATCCAGACCTTCAAAACATCCTACGCGCTCTCATCCCACGTACTCCCCGCGTGGGAGACTTCTACTGCCTCCCAAAGATACACAAAGCCAACACACCCGGACGTCCTATCGTATCAGGCAATGGAACCCTGTGTGAGAACCTCTCTGGATACGTCGAGGGCATTCTGAAACCCATCGTACAGGGAACCCCCAGCTTCTGTCGCGACACTACAGACTTCTTACAGAAACTCAGCACCCACGGACCAGTTGAACCAGGAACACTCCTTGCCACGATGGACGTATCGGCACTCTACACCAGTATCCCCCACGATGACGGCATCGCTGCAACAGCCTCAGTACTCAACATCAACAACAGCCAATCTCCAGACGCCATCCTACAACTCATCCGCTTCATCCTTGACCACAATGTCTTCACCTTCGACAACCATTTTTTTACCCAAACACACGGAACAGCCATGGGGACCAAATTCGCACCCCAATACGCCAACATCTTCATGCACAAGTTCGAGCAAGACTTCTTCGCTGCACAGGACCTCCAGCCAACGCTGTACACCAGATACATCGACGACATTTTCTTCCTTTGGACCCATGGCGAAGGATCACTGAAAAGACTACACGATAACATAAACAAGTTCCATCCCACCATCAATCTCACCATGGACTACTCCTCAGAATCAGTCTCATTCCTGGACACACGAATCTCCATCAAAGACGGACACCTCAGCACTTCACTCTACCGCAAGCCCACGGACAACCTCACGATGCTCCACTTCTCCAGCTTCCACCCTAACCATGTTAAAGAAGCCATCCCCTATGGACAAGCCCTGCGAATACACAGGATCTGCTCAGACGAGGAGGAACGCGATGGACACCTACGGACGCTGAAAAACGCCCTCGTAAGAACGGGATATGACGCTCGACTCATCGATCGACAGTTCCGACGGGCCACAGCGAAAAATCGCATAGACCTCCTCAGAAGGCAAACACGGGACACAACCAACAGGGTACCCTACGTCGTCCAGTACTTCCCCGGAGCGGAGAAACTACGCCATGTTCTTCGCAGCCTTCAACATGTCATCGATGACGACAAACACCTCGCTAAGGCCATCCCCACGCCTCCACTACTTGCCTTCAAACAGCCGCCTAACCTCAGAAGTACCATCGTTCGCAGCAAATTACCCAGCTTTCAGGATAACAGCGACCACGACATCACACAACCCTGCCATGGCAAACTCTGCAAGACATGCCAGATCATCAACACAGATACCACCATCACACGTGAGGACACTACCCACCAGGTACATGGTACATACTCATGTGACTCGGCCAACGTTGTCTACCTCATACGTTGCAGGAAAGAATGCACCGCGGCATGGTACATCGGCGAGACCATGCAGACACTGAGACAACGTATGAACGAGCACCGCGCAACAATCGCCAGGCAGGATTGTTACCTCCCAGTCGGGGAACACTTCAGCAGTCAAGGACATTCAGCCTCGGATCTGCGGGTAAGCGTTCTCCAAGGCAACCGTAGAAACACACGACAACGCAAAATCATCGAGCAGAAACTGATAGCCAAGTTCCGCACTCATGAAGACGGTCTCAATCGGGATCTTGGGTTTATGTCACGATACATGACGTGATCCGGACTCGAGTCGTCGTTAGCTTGTTCACAGATGTGATTCCCAGTAAAAAAGTAAAAATTTTCCCAGTAAAAAAGTAAATTTTTTTTTAAAGCTTTTCGTTTTACATACAGACGGCAGCTTTTGACACGTTAGAACCCCTGCGACTACACCTCATTGTCTCAGTTGTATCTTGCTATGTCTTTTGATGTGGTACCTTCCTGGCTGACTTAATTAACTTTATCACACCTCGGCAGATAGTCAGGATGATTTAATTTATTGGTCTGCAATTGTAAAGTACACATGCTTTGTTTTCCATCTATATATGCTCTGGCGATTCTGTATCCAATTTACTTCACCTGAGGAAGGAGCAATCGATAGCTCCGAAAGCTTGTGATTTCAAATAAAACTGTTGGACTATAACCTGGTGTTGTGCGACCTCTCAATTTTGGACATCCAAAGTCACAGATGGTGCGTCAATTCAGGCGTTGCATGCCAATTGACGTCACAAGCTAGATCATTTAAATATGTGCAGTGAGTGCAGGCAACAGCAGCGCAGCTGACCTGTACCAAAAGTGGGCGAAAGCGAGGCAGCTGCCATTTTTTCTTCCAAAACTGACCTTAACGGCCTAAAACCTCCAATTTCCCGGCCAAGGTGTTTATATAGTGGGCTAAAAATTGGATATAGCCAAGAAAGTGGCAGTGTTAAGTCGAAATGAGGTTAAGCTGCGCCACCTGAAAATGGTCTAGTTAAGATGCAAAATTTGTCCTCACTCTTCATTAACATGATTTTAGTCATGATTTCAGTGTTAAGACTGCTGTTCTTTGGTGTTACACTGAACAGGTGGACCAATATCAAGGACGGTCTAATTCACAGTCCTGATTGCCACAGGCTTTTTTTTAAAGGGAAGGCACATTAGTGCTGCAGGTCGAGGTCGTCCTGCAAGTCCGGGATTTTGCTCACCTCAGCGGGTCCGGGGCGGGCAATGCCGGTGGCAGGTCACGGCCCTGCTGCTGGCTCCATCCCGCTGCCTAAAATGAATTTACATTGATAGGGCTTGTTAAGCATGCCCAGCACGTTTCCCGGTCCAATAAGAGGAAGTGGGTCTGGTGATGTCATTCATGACGTGTCATCAGCCAGTTTCCTTAAGGGACCATGGCCACCTTACTTTTGACGTTTGTGCTGTCAGTGTTCTATAGCATTGAAATGCTGCAAACACTGACAATCATTGCACAGAGGTGCAGGGCTGCACCCAGGTTCTCCCATAACCATATGGAGGGAGTCACAGCAAGCAGGGAGGTCCTCTTCCCTTCCCATGGGTGGAAGAGACCTCCCCAAGAAACCAACACAGCCTGACTGCATTTTGCAGAGGAGGTCACAAGCGGGGATATCGTTAGGAGGACCTGGGTGCAGTGGCGCAAACCTTTCAATGATCTCATTAGATCTCAAAACATTAGTACAAAGCCACACTCAACCTCATCCTCCTGTGCCTCTCATCACATCCCCATCACTCTGCCTTCCCTACCCTACTACTGCATATCCTTACTCACACCAACTTACCTTGCACATCCACCCATCCCTCTCTCTCTATCTACATTATCACATCCCCATCTCACTAGCTACCCCTCACACTCACTCTCATCCTAATGCAATCATACCAACTAACAACACACAAGGGAACAGTAGCATAGTGGTTATGTTACTGGACTAGTAATCCAGGGGCCTGGACTAATGATCTGGGAGTTCAAATCCCACCACGGCATAAATCTGGAATAAAATGGTGACCATGAAACTATCGGATTGTTGTAAAAACCCAACTGGAAGGAAATCTGCCATCTTTACCTGGTCTGGCCTAATATGTGACTCCAGACCCACAGCAATGTGGTTGACTCTTAACTGCCCTCTGAAATGGCCTAGCAAGCCACTCAGTGGTAAAAAAACTGCTATGACAAAAACAGTAAGAATAAAACCAGCATCGACCTTGAGCACCGGCTACAGACAGTACAACGGCACACACAGCCCAGTCGAACCTGCAAAGTCCGCCTCACCAACATCTGGGGACTTGTGCCAAAATTAGGAGAGCTGTCCCACAGACTGGTCAAGCAACAGCCTGACATAGTCATGTTCACAGGATCATACCTTTCAGCCAATGTCCCAAATTCCTCCATCAGCATCCCTGGGTATGTCCTGTCCCACCAGGAGTGGCGGCACAATGGTATACAGTCAGGAAGGAGTGGCCTGGGAGTCCTCAACATTGACTCTGGACCCCATGAAGTCTCATTGATTCTGGGCAAGGAAACCTCCTGCTGATTACCACCTACTGCCCTCCATCAGTACTCCTCCATGTTGAACAACACTTGGAAGAAGCACTGAGAGTAGCAAGGGCACAGAATGTACTCGGGGTGGGGGACTTCAATGTCCTACGCCAAGAGTGGCTCAGTAGAACCACTGACGAGCTGGCCAAGTCCTGAAGGACATAATTGCCAGTCTGGGCCTGCGACAGGTGGTGAGAGAACCAACATGAAGGAAAAACCTACTTGACCTTGTCCTCACCAATCTACCTGTCGCAGATGTATCTGTCCATGACAGTATTGGTAGCAGTGACCACTGCACAGTCATTGTGGAGACAAAGTCCCACTTTCACACTGAGGACACCCTCCATCATGTTGTGTGGCACTACCACCGTGCGAAATGGGATAGATTCAGCACAGATCTAGCAGCTCAAAACTGGGCATTCATGAGGCGCTGTGGGCCATCAGCAGCAGCAGAATTGTATTCCACCACAATCTGTAACCTCATGGCCCGACATATCCCTCACTCTACCATTTGCCAGGGGACCAACCCTGGTTCAATGAGGAGTGTAGAAGAGCATGCACCAGGTGTACCTAAAAATGAGGTGCCAACCTGGGGAAGCTGCAGCACAGGATAACATGCATGCTAAAAAGTGGAAGCAGCATGCTATAGACAGGACTATGCGATCAATGAATCAGATCAAAGCTCTGCAGTCCTGCCACATCCAGTCGTGAATGGCGGCGGACCATTAAACAACTAATGGGAAGAGGAGGCTCCATGAATGATGGCGGAGCCCAGCACGTGAGTGCAAAAGACAAAGCTGAAGCGTTTGCAACCGTCTTCAGCCAGACGTGCCGAGTGGATGATCCGTATCGGCCTCCTCCTGAGGTCCCCACCATCACAGAAGCCAATCTTCAGCCAATTCGATTCACTCCACGTGATATCAAGAAACGACTGGATACAGCAAAGGCTGTGGGCTCCGATATCGAGTGGAGCATAAACACCAGCATGGACTGGTTGGGCCGAATGGCCTGTTTCTGTGCCGTATATCCTCTGTAATCATCCCGACTGTCGTGCTGAAGACTTGTGCTCCAGAACTAGCTGTGCCTGTAGCCAAGCTGTTCCATTACAGCTATAACACTGGCATCTATCCGACAATGTGGAAAATTGCCCAGGTATGTCCTGTCCACAAAAAGCAGGACAATCCAATTCGGCCAATTACCATCCCATCAGTCTATTCTCAATCATCAGCAAAGTGATGGAAGGTGTCGTCGACAGTGCTATCAAGCAGCACTTACTCACCAATAACCTGCTCACTGATGCTCAGTTTGGGTTCCGCCAAGGTCACTCGGCTCCCGACCTCATTACAACCTTGGTCCAAACATGGAGCTGAATTCCAGAAGTGAGGTGAGATTGACTGCCCTTGACATCAAGGCAGCATTTGACCGAGTATAGCATCAAGGAGCCCTAGTGAAACTGAAGTCAATGGGAACCGGGGGGGAGTGAAACTCTCCGCTGGCTGAAGTCATACCTAGCACAAAGGAAGATAGTTGTGGTGGTTGAAGGTCAATCATCACAGCCCCAGGACATCGCTGCATGAGTTCCTCAGGGCAGTGCCCTAGGCCCAACCATCTTCAGCTACTTCATCAATGACCTGCCCTCCATCATAAGGTCTGAAGTGGGGATGTTCGCTGATGACTGCACAGTGTTCAGTGCCATTCGCAACTCTTCAGATAATGAAGCAGTCCATGCCCGCATGCAGCAAGACCTGGTCAACATTCAGGTTTGGGCTGATAAGTGGCAGGTAACATTCGCACCACAGAAGTGCCAGGCAATGACTATCTGCAAAAAGTGAGCGTCTAACTACCGCCCCTTGACATTCAACGGCATTACCATCACCAAATCCCCCAACATCAATATCCTGGGAATCACCATTGACCAGAAACTTAACTGGACCAGCCACATAAATACTATGGCAACAAGAGCAGGTCAGAGGCTAGGTATTCTGTGGCGAGTGTCTCACCTCCTGACTCCCCAGAGCCTTTCCACCATCTGCAAGGCACAAGTAAGGAGTGTGATGGAATACTCTCCACTTGCCTGGATGAGTGCAGCTCCAACAACACTCAAGAAGCTCAACACCAGCCAAGACAAAGCAGCCCACTTGATTGGCACCCCATCCACCACCTTAAACATTCACTCCCTCCACCACCGGCGTACCGTGGCTGCAGTGTGTACAAGATGCACTGCAGCAACTCGCCAAGGCTTTTTCGGCAGCACCTCCCAAACCCGCGACCTCTACCACCTAGAAGGACAAGGGCAGCAGGCGCATGGGAACACCACTACCTCCAAGTTCCCCTCCAATCACACACCATCCTGACTTGGAAGTATATCACCGTTCCTTCATCGTCGCTGGGTCAAAATCCTGGAACTCCCTCCCTAGCAGCACTGTGGAAGTACCTTCACCACACGGACTGCAATGGTTCAAGAAGTTGACTCACCACCACCTTCTCAAGGGCAACTAGGGATGGGCAATAAATGCTGGCCTTGCCAGTGACGCCCACATCCCATAAACGAATAAAAAAAACTGCCATTTGGGTGTTTTATCCAATGTTCATGTAAAGTTTCTGTTAATGTGCTGTCAACCATTGAAACCTTTATTTTCAACAGTTTCCGTTCTTGGACAGATTTGTGTGCACCTTTGGAAGTGGCTCAGTGAGTTGCAGTTAATGGTGAGACATAACGGTACCCTGCCGCAATGGTGGTGAGTGTGAAAGGAATGGTTTGGACATTGCAGGGATGCTTTATGGTGTCGGTGTGGGATGGTGCCAACCTGGCGCATCATTTTGTAGCCAGGGCGTACAGTGTTAAGTGAAGTAAATCTGGATATGGTGAGGCCATCCCAGGCCTCCCGGGCAGCAATGTGCTCGGGTGCTGATGCCCTGTGTCATGTGCAGCATCAGTTGATTGCGGAGAAGGTTGGTGTTCTTGGTGCTGCTGGTGTGCCCGGTGATGCTGGTATTGGGGCTGATCGTGGTCTGATTCTGAGGACCAAGGTGAGAGAGTATAAAGGGCACCCATGTTGATGGAATAGATGACAGGTGAAGTAGAGATGACAGAAGCATTCTGTCAGCGGTGAGAGAGTTCTTCCAATGAGGTAAGAGTGGATGGAGAGTGGAAAGTGGAAAGTGGAAAGCCCGCAGAATCTGTGCTGGAAATGGACTGAGAAACAGCTTGTGGTTGAGGAAAGTGATGATCTGTCAGGTGGGAGCTTTTACTGTACATTTGAAGCTGTCAAGTAATCAGCTGGAGCAATGGCCACTGAACTCCCGCCTCAGGTTGACGGACGTGGTCCCTGAACAGTGTGGTTCCCGTGGCCATGAAGTTAAAGTTAAAAAGTAAATTAAAAAAGCCTGTTAAGGGTCTGTTAAGTAAAATGGGCCGTATTTTCCGATCGGAGGCTTCCCCCCATCTGGAAAAAATCTACGCACTTACCTGAGGGCTCCCGAGGTGTGTATAGTTCTGATCCTGGGCCTCTCCAACTCCAAGTGCGCAGGGCCCAAGTATCCCAGAGGCGCATGCAGTTCGCAAGCGTCCCTGGGATTACGTGGGCCATGGGGAGCCAATCAAAGAAGGGAATCTCCCTTCATACACTTGACAGATAGCAGATCGACCTGTCAAATATATGAATGGAGATCACCCCAAAAACACTTCAAAACATTAAATAAATTTAAAAAAAAATCACGTTTTTAAAATTAGTTGAAATTACAATAAATTAAATATTTTAAACAAAAATGTAATTTTTTGAAAAAAATAATTAAATGTGTTTTACGGGCTAAAAGTAAACTTACCTTTTTTTAAATGATAAATGAGTGAAAATTTTTTTTTTTTTTCAAATCTTATGCTGGTAAAAGCAGTCCTTACGCCTGCTTTTACCAGGCATAAGATTTCTAAGGGTTTTCAGCGGGCGGAGGTGCTCCAGAAAGTGGAACTATCCGCCCGCAGAGGCCCTTCTCCAGGGCAGGCGTCCGATCTGTCAAGAGCATTCTTGACAGATCGGAAATGCCGGTTTTCAGCGCCTGAAACCGGCATTTCCGATGTCCCTACGGGTGTGTACACAGTGCGTACACACCCGTAGACATCAGAATATCTGTCCCAATGTAATGAGTTTAATTGGGTTGCCCGCCGCTGCCTGTCAGGTCTGCTCAGCATTGACAGACCCGACATTGGGAAAGGCGCGTTGTGGTGGGTTGACAGCGCGTTCCCGACCTGCTGTCAAAAAAAACCACTTTCCCACCCGATCCGCCACTGATCCTGCCTGCTGACGCCACGGAAAATTTCAGCCTGAAAGTCAGCAGCCTTCCACCAGCCATGCTGCAGCCACTGGGGGAGCACTTTGTAAGAGCACTACAATATGAAAAGCCACACGAAAGACAGACACTAAGGGCTCGATTTTAATTCCCGAGGCGGATTGGAGTCGGGTTGCGTGATGGGCGGGTTCCGGAGCTGCTTCCGGTGGGATCAGCTGCTGATGTCCGATTTTGATTCAATGAGCTTGTTGATTTCAATGAGGCGCGCTGGCCGGTCCAATGTGTGCGATCGGGTTGGCTGGCCACCTCTGATGACGTCATCATAGCTGCTGCTTTTAAAGCTGTCATTCAGCCTCTAGTGGATTCCTGGACTTATTGATATTGTTCTATACACAATGACTTCTTCCAGAGGCAAGGCAGCTCCTCGTTTTAATGATGAGTCCCTCCAAGTTCTTGTCGATGCTGTCAGAGGGCACAGGGAGATTCTCTTCACTCCTGATGGCTGGAGGAAGCCTCCTCAGCAGACCAAGGCAGCCTGGCTGCGCATTTCTGAGGAGGTGAGCGCAAGGTCCATATATGCACGCTCATGGATCCAGTGCCGAAAAAGGTTTAATGATCTTGTGCGAACATCAAAAGTGAGTATCCCATCACACTTGCCTTCAAACTGCTTCCCTTCTCTTCTCATCACCAGCACTCTGCTTTGTAAACCTGCTCCTTCACATCCCACCTTACCCTTAATTCCCTTGCACCCTTACCTATCCATCTTTATCTCTGCACTGAATCACTTCAGCATCCTGCCTATGCACCCCTTAGACTCGCTCTCACTGTCATGCAGTGACAACAACTAACAAAGCACAGGGAGCTTCCTCTTGGCACCTTACCCCATCTTCGTCTCCCTCAAAGCTTCTATGGTAGGGATTATTCACACTCACTCCATCACTGTGGCTGAAACACCGCTTGTGTCCCTCCTTGTAGGAAAAGATAACCCACAATAAGAGGGAGAGAGCACTGACTGGAGGAGGAACACCTACCCTTGCAACATTGACCAGTGCTGAGGAGGCTGCAAACGAGATTGTTGGCGGTGGCGAGGACCTGGAAGTGGGCGATGGAGAGACAGGAACACTAGAGGAAGCTGGTGACATAATAGAGTTTCATCCCTCTCAGAATGCAATGGCATATGATGTTCATAGAGAATCGCGTTGTATCATCTGCTCAAAAGGATGTGTCTGCTCCATCAATATCAGATGTCTAATTCAAGCCTTTACTCTCCCACAGGACCATCGAGCGCCCCCCTCCCCACGATCCAGGACGAAGAGCCGGACAACTCCTCAGGGGAACCTGAAGCCTCTGAGGCAGCAGCGTCACCCGGACTCAGTGCACCCAGCACCAGTGCAGCAACACACACCTCGGTGGGGCCCTCACGAGTTAGAGTAGTGTTGCCACATGGTCTATCACAGCGCACAAGTGAGCATCAGCAGATGGTGGAGACAGCGACAGCAGTGGAGAGTCCTCGGCGGAGGTCGCAGGACTCTCCGAGCTCTGCTGAGCTGCATGCAGACGCTGTGCCTCTGGGGCCATCCAGAAAAGGAGCGTCTCGGGAAATACAGTAACAAGTGCAGGAGTCTCTGGAAGGGTTTGCCTCCAGGGTTAGTGTGAGTGTGGAGAGAATGGAGGAGTCCATCTGTAACTTCAGCAATTTCTGAGCACTGGACGCGGGCTGAGTGTCGGGATCGGTCAGCCCGGCACTCAGCTTGAGTGACGGGCTGATCGCGCGGCACTCCCGCACCCTGTGCTCCAGCAGATGCCAAAAAAAATGCAGAGCTCGCAGCGGGGAGCCCTTCCCTTTAACTGAGGGAAGCGCCCCTGCAACACGGCAGCGTCACATGTGGCCACTCGTGGCGCTGCTGAGCACATCGCACCGGATCGGGTCATTCCCCGCCTCTTGCGCTCTAAGAGGCAAGTGAAGCGCTTGATTTGGCGCTTGATTTTGCACTCCACTTCCTCTTGGAGCAAAAAATGGGAATTTCTCAAATGTTTGAAAAGGTTAGCGCCTGGCAGGAGTAGGCCATTTGACCCCTCAAGCTTGCTCCGCCATTCAATAAGATCATGGCTGATCTTCTACCTCATCTCCACTTTCCTGCACTATCCCCATATCCCTTGATTCCCTTAATATCCAAAAATCTATCAATCTCTGTCTTGAATATACTCAACGACTGAGCCTCCACAGCCCTCTGGGGTAGAGAATTCCAAAGATTCACCACCCTCTGAGTGAATAAATTTCTCCTCATCTCAGTCCTAAATGGCCGACCCCTTATTCTGAGACTGTGACCCCTGGTTCTAGACTCCTCCAGCCAGGGGAAACATCCTCCCTGCATCTACCCTGTCAAGCCCTGTAAGAATTTTATATGTTTCAATGTGATCACTTCTCATTCTTCTAAACTCTAGAGAATATAGGCCTAGTCTACTCAATCTCTCCTCATAGGACAATCCCCTCATTCCAGGAATCAGTCTGGTGAACCTTTGTTGCAATGCTTAGTATCAATACTAGGGACTGTAATACTCACATAAAAGGCATAACATGGATCATTACATAAATCTTTAGAATCTTTTAAGCTTCTTATTTCAAATAGTATGAGATAAGCCAAACTTTTCATTCAGAATCTGTAATTACAGATACGGAAATTGAAAATATTTTGAGTTATTTTAATACTGCTACTTAATTCAGTTTTACCTCAATTCATTATTTGTGTTCCGAACATAGTTTTCTCTCTAATTTAAACAATATGTAGGAGCGTTCCATATTCTTCAGAAACTCTTTTACTCTTCTTTAAAGAAATTACTTTGTTTACTAAATTACTAGAATAAACAGAGTTAGATGTCATTTGTAGTTTACACATACATAGAGTTGCCCAAGTGGTAAGCTTGGTAATACTATAGACAACATTGTTACAACTGGTGGGGCCATCTTGCAATACAAATTATTAAATGATTTATTTTTGATGTTCCAGTAACAGTAGTGATACAGTATAGATTTCCCAATGGTACGCCAAGAATCCTAAGGCTCAGCTAACTGGGTGGGTTTCTTCAGTCTTGAGATAGACCACAAGATGGAGCTCTGTGAGATAGTAGGGTGGTCCAGCTCTGAAGGAAGGAAAAACTGGCCAGAAGAGTCACAATCAACAGTAGAAGCAGAGCTGATCACAGAGTAACCTTGAAGACCATTAAGACAACCATAAGCTAGATTGTCATAACTAAAGGAGAAAATACACCAGTGGGTGACCTGTTGGGAGGAAATATTACTGAATTGCTTTCTTCAACAACAACAACTTGAATTTATATAGCACCTTTAACGTAGCATAATGTCCCAAGGCTCTGAACAAGAGCAATATCAATAAATTAGATTTTTGACACTGAGCCACAGAAGGAGATATCAGGACAGATGACCAAAAGCTTGGTCGGAAACAGTAGGTTTTAAGGAGCATCTTGAAGGAGGAGAGAGAGGTAGAGATGTGGAGAGGTTTTGGGAGGGAATTCCAGAGCTGAGGGCCAAGGCAGCTGAAAGCACGGCTGCCAGTGGTGGAGCGATTAAAATCGGGGATACGCAAGAGGCCAGAATTCAAGGAGAGCAGAGATCTCAAAGACTTGTAGTACTGGAGAAGGTTACAAAGATAGGCAGGGGCGAGGCCATGGGGGGATTTGAAAACAAGGATGAGGATTTTTAAATTATTCATTAGTTATATTTTCATAATAGAAATTCTGTTGTTTGTGGTGAGTAATTTGTTGGTATTTATTATTCTACCCCTTTCAAAATTGATATTTTTCCTCCTATGCAGCACACGATTCCATGCTTAGGAAGGCAACTTTACTCCAAGCTTCTGTCAGTGTTGCTCCACAAGCTTGGTTAGAGGTGGTGATGAAAAAACTGCTCTGTGATCTTCCTTCCCCTGATGATGCAGCCAAGATTGGGAACTTGGGGAATCCTGGGGTAAATCCCTCTACTTCATGTCATAGTGAGGTGGGTCACCAACGTGCTGCACCACCACCATGTCCTGGTATTTTTTAACCTACTGAAGACCTTTACCTATATTCATGAATAGAGAAGAGATACACTTAGAGTTTATTAATAATGGGATCATTACTGTGCACAAAAATATTATCCAGTTTGGGGTAAGATGCATTCTTCTTGCTCTGCCGCCTAGTGTTAGTTAATGTCAGTAAAGGTAGAGATATAAGCCACAATTTTGCAATTCCAGCAAAAATGGGATTGTCCTGGCCCAGTGCAGGGGTGCACCGACAGATTCACTGATGTGACAGAGGTGACAGAGGTGACTTGGAAGGATGTGGTGGCAAGAAAGCTTTGTGCAGTGCAAACCATCCCTTCTATTAATAAAGCTATCACTGATACAGATACAGATGTTGTGTGCAGATCATTGGACAGTATATGGCAGGACCCTGTGGCAGCCTATCTTGTGGAGTAGAGGCATCCAAGATAACACTGCTCTGAAATAAAAACTTAAAATGCTGGAAACACTCAACAGGTCAGGCAGCATCTGTGAAGAGGGAAACAGAGCGAATGCTTCAGGTCGATGACCTTTCATATGTTCTGATATGTCCTGATGTAGGTCCCAGGGTAAGAACATAAGAACATAAGACGTAGGAGCAGGAGTAGGTCATTTGGCCCCTCGAGCCTGCTCCGCCATTCAATAAGATCATGGCTGATCTGATCTTGGCCTCAACTCCACTTCCCTGCCTGCTCCCCATAACCCTTGACTCCCTTACCTTTCAAAAATCTGTCTATCTGTAGTGGCAAGAGTGGTCAGCATGCCTAAGAGGTCATTGCTTCTGTTTTTGTTTCCCCCTCACAAACTCTTCTTTTTCAGTTATGCAGTCCATTCAGAACCACAAAAGGAATGTCCCACCTACCTATAAATAAGGTGCCACATTAAAGCCAGCAGAACCAAGAATAATGAAGGAACCAATGGCAGGGTTAAAAAAATACAAAAATGGAGGCCTGACCAGCAATGCCACATTAACGCATGGAACAACATGCAGCCGCGGGCGGGCACATAAAAACAAAACAAATGTATAAACCTATGTTCCTTTTAAGAGGCCTTCAAAACAACAAAAAACAAGCAAGCTCCAAAGCAGATCTGATGCATCCAGGTTTATGGACGGGGCTTGCACGTTGGGTGGAGTCTCTGCCTGAAGTCATAAAATGCCACCCAGGTCGCTCAGAACTGCATTACTATGAGCGACTCTGAAAAAAGCCCTACAGCCAAGACTGCAAAATTGGGCACCGAGAGTCTCAGACATTCAAGGTCTTGCACTCGTGTCAGTAGTGTGAAAGGCCCTATTGGTTATACTACAATGATTACTATCTGGCAGCCACCATATTCTTATTTATTTGTAAAAGAAAATATATTTGATATATTGATATATTTTGGGGTAAGCAAAACAGTAAGAAGGCCACTCAGTTTTGGTGTAGTACTGCGATACCCTTCAGGAGCGCTACAGTTCACCTCAGTGCAGCTGGGCTTCTCACTCTTAATTACTACCTAGTGATGTCTGCTGGAAATTGTAAATGTATGGATATCAGGTGAGGTTAGGACTGGATTCAGCTGTGTTAATTCCATGCTAGTATATTAATATTCATTGTCTACACTAACACATGAAGAATAGTCACTTGGGTGAGGTACCAGGGGGTGGCTGGGTTTGATCCCTGGTTTGTGCTAATTAACTGATTTCACCTGAGATTATGGAATTATACCACAGCATGAGTCAGCAGTTCAAGGAAATAAGGGGAAAAATTGGGAGAAATAGGAATAAATTTGTTTTGAAAACCTTTCAGAGAACTCAGGTTCGAGAGCTCAGCTTTGATTTTCCTTCAAACTCAGTTACCTTCTGTGGATGAGTTTCACTGGGAAACTATCAAAGATGGAAATAATTTGTATTCCTTTTGTCAGAACAGATAATTCAGTGAGGATTGACAATGCTGCAGAAAGAAACATCTTCCATTTGTCCTAGAGATTACATATAAACGCATTTAGTTTTTAAAAATCTGCCTTTGTTTTCTATTGAAAGATTTTACTATGGCTGTAGCTTTTAACCAAAAAAAATTAATTTGTTTGTAACATATTACAAGTATAGTCTCTAGACTACAGGTATCCTTATAAATACAATTTTATTAGAAATTGGATAACACAGGTATAGAATTTTATTTATATATACTGTAATTTTTCTTATATATAAAATAGTTTCAAGCTAATAAGAAATTATGCGGAAAGATTGAAAACTCAACTCATGGCAACAAGCAGACAGGGTACAAGAAAATCTTTATTTTCCTTTTTCTAGCCAATCTATTTGATAGCAATGCTTCAATGTCTGTCATAAACTTGGCAGTAGAAACTATCTCCATCTTGCTATCACTTTTATTGGGCGTAAATCACTCTTGGTTAGAAGTTTTATGCCCAAATCCGTTTACTGTCCTTGTTCGTAGTCTTTAAATTAATATTTATAAGCTGTTCAAAGCACAGAAAGCTGCAGCAGTATATTCTTTGCTTGAGTTTAGTTTGTGCTGAATTCCCTCCTTGACCACTGACACTACTTAATTACTAGTAACCCCTTTTATTCATTGTCATTCGCTGTGGCCCCCAACACACAAATCATAGCTTTTTGTGTTGTTTTAGCAGGAGGGACCTGAACTTTAGTAAAGTGTATGGTGTAATTCATATGAGAAATAGCTAAGCATTGATGCATGAAATAGAAGCTATCTTAACCACTTTATCACCTAAAGAACAGAAGTCTGAGGTTTTGGAATCTCATGTTTACTATAAAATGAGTTACTTTAATAGAAGACATCACCTTGATACTATCTGTAGGAACCAGTGAATCTACTGCACATTATCAACTCACATAACCAATACATAATATCTGTGTAGCATATACTTTCACAGAGATTGTGTATGAATAAATGTGATTTTTTTTCCCCTGCTGGATGTGAATTAAATACTTTCATTATGACTCTCACATTAAGATATGCAGATCTTCAAGTCAATATAGTTTGATCGCTTTCTTGTAGTGAGCATGGATTTTTACAGCCAACATTCACTATAACTGTGGTGAGTTCAGAGACCCTGGCTGCCATAGTGATACTAGTAAAGAGGCTGGTTCATGAAATATTGTTGATTCATGACAGGAAGGATAGGAGAATGTCTGTGTTTGAAAGCTTTTTATACTGCTTAGCAAGGATGGATGCCCTGATGCTTCCTTTAGAAAGACTGAGAGTATAAAAGTACTTACCTTGAAGTTATTGCATGTCTGAAAGGAATTTTAATGTAAGTTAGAGGAATTACAGGGGTATGGATATCAGCAGATATTCTTGTTGTCCCCATAAAACAAAATCTCAATGCCGTCTGTTTTAGGCTTATACTTTTGGATTGTTTGCACCCAAACGAATAGTCATTGTTGTCTGAAAAACCTAAGAAAACCTTTTCTATATTGGAAGCACCACATGGCTTGGAAACCTGGGGTCTTGTCTTAAATTAAACAATTAATAAAACACTTTCCTAGTCAAGTATTTTATTTATTGAGGAACCAAGGTGAAGAGCCAAGATCCATAGTGTAAGACATCAACAAGGTAGAAAAGAATAGGAGAAAAGATACAGTAAACCAATGGCTTTAAGACTCCCAGATTTAATAAGTAAACCAGTCTCGAGTAAACATTCGCATCTATAAGATATAATGGGGGCTAAATTGGGCTGTGTAGCACCCGTTTTTTAGGCACTACGCGACCACCTAATGCTCGAAAATGGGGTCTGAGATGTGTGCAAACACTTCCGATGGGAAGTGCGCAGGACGCCATCTTGGTAAAGGGGTTTGTGAGCGCACACCTAACGACTACCAGCAGCATGCAGATCAGGCAGATCATGATGCGAATCAGTGTGCAACGCTGACTTGACGCCAGCGCTGCCATTTTCCAACTGCACACTCCAGCCAACGCTGTAGGCAATTCAAATTTAGCCAAGTATAGGAAAGCTCCAAAAACACATACAATTGCACCAGCAGCCAGAAGAAATAATCCAGCAACTAACCTGTAAGTAGTTCATGACCCCTTTAAATTGGGGGAGGGTCATTCATTCTGTTTAATGTCGTGTTCGAGGATAAGACAGGGCATTGAGTGATGTGGCTGTCATGATTGAATAGCAGCCAGTGTGTGTGAGCTGAGTTGTGGGTGCGAGGCTTGCAACAGTGTGAAGGTGAGGTAAAACATTTGGGGCGAAAAATTGAGTCACGCCCCCTTTGGGGCGCTAACTTCGTCGGGGCACTACTTTTAGCGCCCCAAAAAAATTAGCGCCCCCGCGATCGAAATTGAGTGGTAGCGCCCCAAGAGGGAAGCGGGGCGCTACTGGAAGCGCCCTGCCTCCCTCTTGGGGCGCTGCGAGGGAATATCGTGGCGCTACGTGCTGCAGTATTGCAGGCCTTCCTCCCCTTCTTAATAATTTTAAATAAAACTGTTGGACTATAACCTGGTGTTGTGCGACTTCTCATTTTTGCCCTTCTTAAACGGGAGGGGCCTTGCGCAATGTGACCCAGGACCCAGCGGGCCCCAGGGGATCGGGAGTGCCGGCAAAAGAGCCCGGCACTTAAGAGAATTGCCGGGCCCATGGAGCGTAGCTGGCACTCCGCGCGGGGCGGGGGGGGGGGGCCGCTGGTAAGGAGGCCGGGGACGGCAGCGGAGGCAGGTGCTGGCAGGCGGCCAGCAACAAAAATGGCCGCCCGGCACCTCCCCTTTAATTAGCACCGCCCGGCCGCAGGTAGGCCCCCCTGACCCCGTCGGACATAGCGTTTGGTGGTAAGTCAGGGGGCGTGACCAAAGATCGCGGCTGGGGCGCAAGCGGGACGCAGCGCACGGCGATGATGTCATCGCCGGCAGCGCAGCGCCGCAGGGTGCTAACGGTTAACGTCGCCGCTAACCTCCCGCTGAATTTCGCGGGAGGTGTTAGCAGTGCCGCGCTCGGGCGCGAGTTGCTTTGCGCCCCGTTAGCACCCTAAGAGGGCACTAACGGGAGGCGCAAAGCAACCGAATTTTTCCCCCATGAATTTTAGGGTTGAGTACTGATTGATAGAGATTGTTGGTAGGTAGGTAATGGGAGTGTAGTGGATGAGACTAGATATGCCATTTAAAGATGAACTCACTTACCTTGACAACTTGTGTCAGATCGTTAAACTTTTTCATGCACTGCATCCATGTTCTTGGAGCAACACTTCTGGCATTGACTTCCGCCTGACCTCCGCTGCTACTTCTTCCCACTGCTGCCTGAACATATGTCTGGAGGGTGTCCTGCCCCCCTGCAATACAGGATATCTTTCCTTCGCTCCACGTCTTGCACCAAGACCTCCAGTGCATTGTAAGAAAACGTTGGTGCTCACTGTCTCGCATGTTCAGCCATTGCTCAAAGTATCACAGCACAGATTCACTTTTCAAAAAACTCCCACCACCTCATGCAGCCACAATGAACTTTCCCTTTAAGAGGGGCAGGCTGCCTTTAAGTAGCGCTATCCACTTGTGATATCGGGCCCCCTGTTGATGCGTGCCGCCAATGAACAGCATGACTACACCGCCTGCACACGGCGATCAGTTTAAATAGCAGGCAGCACAAATGTAACATTGCTGTCTGCATCGCAATGAACAGGTGCGGGTTCATCGTGTACCACGATCCCCACGCCTGTTTTTGGGGGTTAGCCAATTTAACCCCCAGAGGGTCCAAGTATGAAACCAATCAATATATGTTCCCGTCACTTGATCTCTGTATTCACTGTAGGACAGTCTGAATATACTAGCCACTTTAAAGGTATTGGGTTGGGGCAGGGAGGTTAATTCATTCTTGGGTTGTGGGCGTCGCTGGCAAGGCCAGCATTTATTGCCCATCCTTAGTTGCCCTTAAGAAGGTGGGGGTCAGCTGCCTTTATGAACTGCTGCAGTTCATGTGGTGAAGGTACTCCCACAATGCTGATAGGTAGGGAGCTCCAGGAATTTGACCCAGCGATGATGAAGGATCGGCGATATATGTCCAAGTCAGGATGGTGTGTGACTTGGAGTGGAATTTTGAAGTGATGGTGTTCCTATGCGTCTGCTGCCCTTGTCCTTCTAGCTGCTAGAAGTCATAGGTTTGGGAGGTGCTGTCAAAGAAGCCTTGGCGAGTTGCTACAGTGCATCCTGTAGATAGGACACACTGCAGCCATGGTGGAGGGAATTTATGTTTAAGGTGGTGGATGGGCGGCCTGTCAAGTGGACTGCCTTGTCCTGGTTGATATCGAGCTTCTTGAGTGTTGTTGGAGCTGCACTTATCCAGGCAAGTGGAGAGTATTCCATCATACTCCTGACTTGTGCCTTGTAGGTGGTAGAGAGGCATTGGGGGGTCAGGAAGTGAGCAACTCACCACAGAATACCCAGCCACGGTATTTATGTGCTTTGTCCAGTTGAGTTTCTGGTCAATGGTGACCCCCCAAGCTGTTGATAGTGGGGATGCTGTGATGGTAATGCCATTGAATGTTAAGGGGAGCTGGTTAGACTCTCTCTTCTTAGATGGTCATTGCCTGCACTTGCCTGGCATGAATGTTAATTGCCACTTACCAGCCCAAGCCTGCATGTTGTCCAAGTCTTGCTGCATGCGGGCAAGGACTGGCTTCATTATCAGAGGAATTGCAAATGGAACTGAACACTGTGCAATCATCAGCGAGCAGTCCCACTTCTAACTTTAATGATTGAATCATTGATGAGCAATGAAAAAAACCATCAAGGAACTGAAATAAAACCTTCCAGATCCTTTTTTAGTTAAGTCGTAGTTATATAAATTGCTCCTGAACATATTAATAATTTCTTGGGACTAAATTCAAGGCATATCAGATGGTACCTACCAGTCTGTGATGCTGCCACTGATTTTACATTTAGATACATGGAATTGATAATGTTCTGGACTATCGAAGCTAACTATGAGCAGCTGAGGTGAATCTAAGGATCATGCATTTGGATTTAGAATGCAGGATAAACAAGAATATCTCGTGTAGCATGAATGATGATGCATTCAAAATGGAATCCTTCACATCTAACTTGGCACACAATTTTTTAAATTCGAGCCCACTGGTACTTTGAGGTACTTAAGACTTGCTCTTAACATTTTTTTTTAACTGGGTCAGTTTTGAATGAGTTAAGGCTCAGCACATGCTGCATAGTTATTGAACTATAGTGAACAGGTTGCTATGCCAAACCCTTTGAACTTAAATGCTGCAGTGGTTCCCTTTAAGGGGTTTCCTTGGCCTCCAGGTTCAGCATCTGCTGGTGTGGATTGAACATATGGTGAGGATGTGTCCTCTGCTTGGTAGCTTAAGGGACCTCAGCCTCTGACCATCTGAAATCTGAACGATCAACTGTGTGAATCTACATTGAAAGGCATGCAGAATAGTGCACGAGTGACAGAGTGTTATCCTTGCTCTTCACAAATGTGAAAGACCCTGAATGCACAAATGAGTTGTAAAGGTCTTTCTCACTGGTGAAGGAACGTCTGTATTTTTCTTGTTGAATATAGTTATAATTGGGTTCAAATTGTTCAGAATGCTTCAGATGATTTATACCTAAATAAGTAATTTAGATGTGTATGTTACTTTATTTTGATTGAGTGAGTTTTTATGTTATTGTAACATTATTAATAATAATTCGAGAATAAAATGTGATTAATTTGAGAGAGTGAATATAAATATGAGGAAAATGTGTTTAATCAAATAACCTTGTGATTCTCTCATCATCTTTGAAGGTTTAGGCTTTCCTATAACAAATTCAGCCAAAAACAAAGTAATCCACAGAGTTTTCAGAGGAAATAAAATATTGACAAAGATCTGTACTTTTCAGATAAAGTTAGTGGTGTGAAACCAGAAAGCTGTTTAGGGGTAAGGCTGGTTGAAGGTGTTTGGTGTACAATCTCAGCAAGCGCCTCAACCAGAAGAAGACAGCCATGGACAATAACACGTATACTTAGTGCCAGGATATATGACTTCTGCTGATCCTCTTCTGAGCGATAATCATTCCCTTTCTGCAGAGAAGTCTGAAATGTGCATTTCTTCCTTCAGATCTTTGAATTCTGTAATAACTTATACTGAGATTCCAATTCAGACTTTCAGCAGATTCAGTAAGCTTCTCAGAGACTGCAGGCATCTACTGAAGAATAACCTTTTTATTGGAATGGAGAGTCCTAGCCAAAGAAATGACCCATCGATGGATGTGCCTAATCAATGTTAGTTAAGTATTTGTAAATCAAGGTAGGGAAGAAAGTCCTTTCTCTATACCCTTGATGAGTTGTTTTTGTTTTGCTTCTAGTTTCTTTTCTTCTTGTTAGCAGTTTCTGAATGTGGTGGTCAGGAATCAATAACTCCTATGAGATCACATTGTTGAAGTAATGATTGAGAAGGTATTTGGAAAGTAGGAAAAATGTAATGGATTGATAAGTTAAACATGTTTATACTCGTAGAACAACCATAGACTGACAAAAGATCATATATTACACACATATAATCATTGTGTATATATACACAATGTTTGACTTATAAGCAGAGATTTCTCTTCCTCCCTTTTACTTTCAATGTTTGTTGATGGAAGAGTAAATGGCATCAATTTTTCTTGAGTTCAGCTCATTTCCGAGCATGTGGATTTGCTGTTTTCAACAAGACATATATTCAAAGAGAACTGAGACTCCAGTACTATCACCTGGAGTGAAAGCTGACTGGAAGAAGAAGAGGCAGAAAGCAGTGCGACACTCACATTGTCATGCATGACTGACCTGCAGCCATCATCAGCAATTAAACATTGAGAGCTACAGATATCTTTAGACAGGTTCAGGTTTCCTGGCACTGCTGTGATTAGATTTTGCATTGCTTCCCTGTGGTCAATAACTGTTTCTTTTTATTCATTCGCTTTCTTTTCCCCATAAAGTCTTTGAAGTGTTTCAAAGTATAGTTGGTGAGGTTAACAACAACTGGTCGATAGTCAGTAGAATGCACACAAAAGGTTCTGTAACCAGCAGCCGACTTAAAGGCTGCCTTTTTAATGTGAGTGTTCACTTTTGCTTTTATACTGTGTGTGGTATTCTCCCTTGGATTATGGGGTCATTTCATGGATCCAAGCACTCAAATCAAGCAGGAGCTGTGGGCCAAAAGCATTTAAATCACAACAGAGTGAGCCCTGTACTCACCGGTAGGAGGCAATAACAATCAGCCTGACCGATGAGTATGATATTGATAATTGCATTGTGATATGGCGACTAATGTTTTTAAACAGGAAACAATATAACTAAAAAATAGAATTACTAGTTGCAAACAAATCATTGCTATGGGAATAACTTGGTTCTTTTACTAAACTTAAAATATTTCCCTCCACTTTTTTTTGTCCCTTTCCACTTCCATACTACCCTTAATCCTAACAGCAAGACAGTCCAGCTCAGAGACATCATCTTAAACTGTATAGGAAGAGGTTCCCTGAGTCCTCCCCCACCCCCACCACCACAAACACGGTAGTTGAGACTGACAAAGCTCAACATCGAGGGAAAGTTAAATGTGAATAAATGTCTGGAAGGAAATGGAACCCTAATCAAAACTCTAATATGAGCAACTACTGAAATCACTCTTTAAAAGTTTTTTTGTCGTTTCAATTTAAGACTCTCCCTTTCTGCATAACAAAAAAAGAGCAAATTGTCAAAAATCCAGATTATATGAAAGCCTTTTAATTCACTTTCTTAAGCACAAGGAGGATTCATTAAATTGAGTTGGATTACAAATATCATAGAAGGAATCAGTCACAACCAGATTGACTTGTCTGCAATATTTATGCTTGTGTCTAGATTAGAGATGGAGATATAAAGGGTAGATTTTTACTTCACCACCAGGACACTAATCTGCTGAACTGAATCACTCACCATTTATAGAATCTGTGATTTTTATTTCATTGATTTTGATTTTGGTTCTATAACGGCCGGATGATTGCTCCACCAGATTACTGCCCAGGTGGTGAAGATGAAAATCTGCCTCCAAGGGGGGAATTTTCCAGGGGGTCAGCGGGCGCAATCGGTGGCGGGTCGGGTGGGAACATTTTTTTTTGACAGTGGGTTGGGACCCCGCTGTGTACCCGCCGCCACACGCCTTTCCCAAATGTTGGGTCTGTCAGCGCTGAGCAGACCTGACACGCAGCGGTGGGGTGGAGGCAATTCAGGTCGTTATGACCTTGTTGACAGTGCATTAAGAACTATTTTCAGCTCACCCTCAGAGTTTACCAGGTCACCCACGGGATCTACGCTGCTCGGGGATCATGTCAATTAAGCAGGTCGGGAGTTGAAAGGCCATGGATTCACCTCATTACTTGACAGCTGCAAATGTGCAATAAAAGCTCCCATCTCACAGCTGTTCACTTTCCAAGCTCAGAAGCTGTTACTTACTGCATTTGGAAGACAGATTGAGCTTTATGCAGGTTGCAAGTGTTTGGAGTAAACTCTGTATCCAGTGTCACCTCATTGGAACAACCTCTCTCACCATTGGCACATCGCTTCTGTCATCTTAAGTTCATCTGCCATCTATTACATCAGCATCAGTGCCCTTGAAACTATCTCACCATGGTCCTCAGAATCCCACCACGATCAGCCCCAACACCAGCAACACCAGGCACACCAGCAGCACCAACAACAACACCAACCTTCTCCGCAATCAACTGATGCTGCACAGGACAGAGGGCATCAGCACCCGAACACATTGCTGCCCCGGATGCCAGGGATGGCCTCACCATGGTCAGATTTACTTCACTTGACACTGTACACCCTAGCTGTCAGGTTGGCACCACCCCACACCAACACCATAAAGCATCCCTACAATGCCCAAGTAATTCCTTTCACACTCACCACCATTGCGGGGGGTACCGTTATGTCTCACCATTCACTGCAACTCACTAAGCCACTTCCAAAGGTGCACACAAATCTGTCTAAGAACACAAAGTGTTGAAAATAAAGGTTTCAATGTTTGACAGCACATTAACAGAAACTTCACATGAACATTGGCTAAAACACACAAGTGTGTTGTTAGTTGGTATGATTGGACTAGGATGAGGGTGAGTATGAGGGGTGCCTAGTGAGATGGGGATGTGATAATGTAGATAGAGAGGGATGGGTGGAGGTGCAAGGTAAGTTGGTGTGAGTAAGGATGTGCAGGAGTAGGGTAGGGAAGGCAGAGTGATGGGGATGTAATGAGAGGCACAGCAGGATGAGGTTGAGTGTGGCTTTGCAGTAACATTTCGTGATCTACTGAGATCATTGAAAGGTTTGCGCCACTGCAGCCTGGTCCTCCTTACGACATCCCTGCTGTGTCCTCCTGTGCAATGTGCAGTCAGGCTGCATTGGTCTCCTGGGGAGGTCTCTTCTGCCCATGGGAAGGGAAGAGAACCTCCCTGCGTGCTGTGACTCCCTCCATAAGTATATAGAGGGAGTCATGGGAGAGCCTGGGTGCAGCTGTGCACCTCTGTGCAGTGCTTGTCAGTGTTTGCAGCACCTCAATGCTGTAGAACACTGACAGCACAACTGGCAAACTAAATTTGCGCATGGTCATCAAAAGACATCATCAGACCCGCTTCCTCCAATTGGCTGGCAAACGAGCTGGGCGGACTTAACAAGCCCAATCAGGGGAAAATCATTTTGGACAGCGGGCTGGAGCCAGTGGCGAGGCCAGAACCCGCCACCAACGTCGCCCACCACGGACCTGCCGAGGTTGGTAAAATCCAGCCCCAAGTGTTAACTCCAAATATAAAAATGCTGAGATTCCGATATGTGTAAAAATCCAAATTTGGATAAGTAACAAAAAAGTCACCTAATGACTGTGTATATACATGGCGTAATTAATGTATTATTGTTAGAAAATAAAATCACTGTGATATTGCCCCTTTACTAAACCATATAAATAATGCTTGTAGGATCCGATACCTCCGAATATTGTGGTTGGGATGGGGATGAGGGAATTTCTGATCTATCTTGCCCCATCGTCTCATTGAAATCAATTTTTCAACAGATGTGGTTCAGCTGCAGGATCATTAATCCCTCCAGAACTTTTTGTAAGGATCAAGCTGTTCCAGTTTAATTGCTCTTGGATAATAATGCATCTGACTGCTACCAACAACCAGAATCTTGAGTTATTAAACATTAATGCTAAGAGGCATACTTTTGAAATGTGCACAACCTTATTAAAAAGTCTTTCACTGACATGCAGACAGAAACACAGTACAGTGGAGCCACTCTCAACTTTTGAAGTCACAATATGCATTAAATAAGAAAAACAGGACATCACTCCAATATGGTGCAGAGAAACATTCAAGATTTACAATAAAATCCTTGAATCCTATGGTTTTTGGGGGACTCCTGATCCAATGCGGCATAGCCACGAGAGTTATGGCTGGATTTCCCTCTTCTTACTGCCTGATTTTCAGGTTGTATTCAGATGGGGGCAGGGATCCATTGCACCACTTTAGCGGCCACACAATATTTTGGATTCCCTTTGAGCGCAGCTCACCACTGAGAAGACAGTTGTGTCACTCTTAATGTCTTTGCTTTCCTCCCTCTCTCTCCCTGTCTATGGATGCCATATAATACGTCTCTCGAGGCATCTTAACACGTTGTCCAACTCTTCAAGGTAAATTCACTGATCTCACGCTTCAAGTGAGGAGCCAAGCTCAGTGGTGACGTAGGTCAGAAATAGGGCTATAGCACTGTCATGCAGAATTTCTGAACCACATTCTCTATGGGCGTGGTTCCCCGCTGGGTGTGCAGGATCAATAAATGTACCCTTTTTTCTGCAGGAAAATATTTAACCAAGCTTTTAGTCACCCATTCTAATCGCTCGTTTCTGGTTCAGTGTTTGTTTTTCATTCGTCCTACTGTAAACTGCCTTGAGATTTTTTTAATGTTAAAAGCCCTATGAATGGAAGTTGTTGTTGAGAGAAAAGGCACCTATGTTAAAATAAGGAATAATGAAGAGAAAAGATGTGTATCACATAAGTGCCTGGGCCAGCAACGTGAGTCTGTGATTATGCTGCATTCAGGTACTTTGTGTTGGCAAAATGCTTATTTCTTGTTGGTTGCCACATTTAATGGGACACAGGGCAAACATACTTATGGCCAACAATGCAAAATGCCCTGGTAAAATGTGGGCATGCCTGTGCATTTCGAAAGCACATAAATAGCTCCCAGAGTGTTAGAATTTCTCCCTGTGCGATGCACCACAAAGATTGCAGTGAAGTTAAGATGCATTGTAAGGCAACATCATAACATGAACCAAACTGTGAGAACATTTACCGTGGCAACTTTCTGAGACCAGAAAATGTCTTCTTCATCTGCTCCCAGGTTTGGTGCACAGGTGAGATTGTATCAACTCTTTCTACCATCTCCATCCAGGCTGCACTGGCACTGGCCTTTAATTAGATGGTAGTCCTTAACTTCATAAAGAACCTCCAAAGCTGCTTCATTGAATGGAGCAGGTCTCACATGAGCCATTGCTCCAGCCACTCTCCCCATCTTCAGTAGCAGGAAAGCTTTAAGGTTGACAAGCAGCTTTTCAAGAGTTGCTGATGCCAGATAAACTGTACCCAACTCCGGTGTGCTCCCAGTGTATTATGCAGTGCGTGCTAGGAATCAAGGCGGATTAACACATGGCTTATGGGGCCTGTGCCCATAGGTTCCAGCCAGGAGCCTGTACAAATAATCAGTTTTATTTAAGCATAATATATTGTGATATGAAGTGCTTTATTATTAATGCAGTGTGTAAACATAACGGCTCATTTTTTATTGAATTTTACTACAGGCTTATGTATTAATGGATTGGGGGGGGTTGTACAGGGGTTGTGAAGGGACCTCAAATGTTCTTGGTGCTCAGGTCCCCAAGACTTCTGCCAGGAATGCCGCAATATTGGCCCAGAAATTGATCTCGCTCTGTTCCCGCGGGGGTAAGGAGCAGGCGCGATCTCTCACTCCGCGTTGGCTTTTTCAGATCCAGCTCGCACGAACTTGATGTTCTAGACATCAGCTGGGCAGTGCTTGCGTATCCCACCGGCGTAGTGAATTCGTGCGAGCTGTGGGATCACGTGACTCAGTTAGAGCCAATGGCAGCACACCATCTTCCATTCATAAGTTTCACATACGTGCTGTGAAAGCTATGAATCTTACACCCCCCCAAAATAACAGCTAAACCTCAATTAAATTAAAAAAAAACCATCACATTAATAAAATAAGTATAGCTAAATAAATTAACCATTTTAAATAAAAAATTAAATTTTTGAAAAAATTTAAAATCTTTTAAAAAGTTATAAAAATAAACTTACCTGTCTTTAAAGTCTCTAAAAAAGATATACCTGTTAAAAAAAATTCAAAATAATACTTAATTCACTACTTACCTTGTTAAAAGTGGGTCTTACTCCTCCTTTTTTCATTTCTAAAATCTTCCGTCCTTACCTGCGCGTCCAAAGCACTAAGTGCACAGCGTGCGCGCAGCCTGTAGCACGCACGCGGTGCACCGAGGAACCGCCCCCTTTTCCAAAGACCAAGTGCCGGTTTTCAGCGCATGCGCAGTGCATGCAGAAAACCGGCAATTGGAGAGAGAATACGCGAGAGTACGCAGTGCGTACTCTCGCGCAGCGGGATCAATTTTTGGCCCAATATGATAATGAACTGACCTTGCATTGTATTGTGAGGATGCTCTCTGTGCTACAGCTGAACGGAGCGGAGCCCCAAAACTCCTATGTTGGGACTCCATTTTCATCCCCAAAGGTCTTTTTGTATTTAAAGTAACAATTTTCCCCTCGAAGCAAAAGTGCAAAGATACAAATAATAGCATTTCTGTATCAGGTTCAGTTTACATTGTGTGCAGATGGTACATTGTACATTGATGTCTTATATTGCTATGCTGAATAAACTGGCAAGGAGGTACATGTTTAGTTCACACTGCATGGGGAGATTGGAATAGATTGTTGGTTGCACCTCTGTCGGGGTGAAGTTAACAGGCAGGTAGGCACCCTTGGCTGACTGACTCCTCATTATGGGGGTTTGGGGCAAGGGCTATTCTCTTTCAACTGTTCTGCTTAGACTTTCACTCTCAGTTTGTTTAAACAGACAGGCCAAACAGAACCCAAAGTGATCCAAAATGGTAACAAATGCAGAAATTATCCAATTGGGTCACTGCTGGTTATAAATCTGATTTGGTGCTGATCCTTAATACCTCATTTATGCTGAGACCTAGTCTTGTAATCCATGGGCAGATTAGTGGATCTGTTTGTACTGTTGTCCAGCTCCACTACATGCTTATAATAAGCCTCTTTAAAAAATTGTCTGTACATTAAAACTGTCAGCATAATATTCTGCATGTCGATACACGGAATAATTTTCAATAAATACATTCCATGGTGATAAACTGCTAGTGGGTGGTAATGGAGAGATCAAGCAGCGAGTGATCTTGCCAAAGTGGCGCAGAAGGAATGTGTTGGGCTGTCTGTGAAAATTCGGATCATGAATTCACTGGAACTTTACACCACCAATGTATCTGGCTCTGTCCAAATTGACTCTGCCATGAGACCTATGCCTGAGGTATAGTTATGCCAGTGCTGATTTAGAACTTAGTGGCAAATGGGGATTTGATTTCAGGCCAAATCTCACTCGTGATTGCTTTCTACGGAAAAGGTAATAACATAACCCTGTGACTGAGGGCAATTATAAAAATGTCGGGTTGATAATGGTGGTATTAGCAGAGCTGTAGCAATCGAATTATTTTAAATTTTTATTATTACATTGAGCTCCTGATCTTCATTTTTCTGATTTCTTATGTACGCACACACAGCTCCATTGTTATAAATGTTACACGGGAAAATATTAATGTGAAGAGCAGCAGATGAACACAGTGTCCTAAAAAAAAATCACAGGCGAATAGAATAGATGCTTTTAAGGGGAAGCTAGATAAGCATATGAGGGAGAAGGGAATAGAGGGTTATGCTGATAGAGTTAGATGAGGAAGGATGGGAGGAGGCTCGAGTGGAACATAAACACCATGGACTGGTTGGACCGAATGGCCTGTTCCTGCGCTGTATATCCTATGTCATTCTCTGTAGGTGCACAGTAGTGTGAAGAAAAGGATCTAACTCAAAACCATGAAGAACAAAAAAACAAAGCAATGCCTTGAAAAACAGCACATAGTGACATAATGCTGCAGACAGCAAAAGAGCAACACAACACCCTGAAACACAGCTCAAAAACACAACACTGTGGGAAAAAAAGCAGAGGAATGCAACCCTTTGAAGAGCAGCATAGCAATGTAGCACTGTCATAGGCAGCATAGCAAGGGAAAGAATCGTGTTGTTCTTCATGGTCATTCATCTCAGATGGGAACATCTGTACAGATACAAAGGAATCTTCCATACAGCTCATGCTTGTGATTCACCAGATGTGGACTCTCCAATCTCACCCTTGTAGTTGAGGAGAGGCACTCAGTAGAAGCCTGGCATCTCCCACAGGAAGGGAGAGGAAAATCAACAGCAACTTTTACCCAAATCACTCAAGTGAATTTTAAAAAATTTACCTAAAAGGATGAAAAGAATAATTAATTATACTAAACATGGCATGTGACAGTGCAAGTCCTGGAGATACCATCTGTATTGTGAAGTATTGTGGGACAAGCAAGTGTTTTAAAATGGCATGTATGACAATTTACATGTTATTTCTTATGTTTCTTTTTTGGTTCTAATCATTCACTTATTCTTGGATTTAGCTCAGCAAATAACTTCTCCGCAATTTAAAGGAATAACCTGCCTCTAAGGATAGGGTAAGATTTACCATATCTGTACACAGAGAGGGGAACAATCACTGACCATGTTTGGTATAACACATTATTAATTTAGTTTCAATAAATTGAAAACATTCACTCAAATAATTTGGACGAAAATGCTTGTGGAACTTCCCTCCCTCCTCAAATGCTTGATCATTACATTATCATCCTACATTACAACAGTGACTACCCTTCAAAAGTACTTCATTGGCTGTAAAGCGCTTTGGGATTTCCGGTGATCGTGAAAGGTGCTATTTGAATGCAAGTCTTACTTACTTACTTACTTTCGTTCTTTCTTTTTTTCTTGATGAGATTCGGAATTAAATGCCTGCTGAATCACATGAATGAACTCTTCAATATCTGTACAAGTGAAAGAAAAAATAAGAAGAAAAACTTGGATTTCTATAGCGCCTTTCATGACCTCAGGATGTTGCAAAGTGCTTTGTGCAACCATGCTGAGTCAAAACATAATAAGCAGCTATTATTTCTCCTAATTTCTTGAAGTTGTACAACAATTCTCATAGTGAATTAAAGAGGGAATTGCATTTCACAGTGTTACAATCTAATACTGCAATAACAGTGCTTTTTAAAATTGCAACGAAACATTTGTAGTATTCTTAGTGCATGAGTAAAACCTTCGTGCTGCCAAAGCCCACTAGTTGGGATTAAGAGCTTGAGAACAACTGTATCCTTCTTGAAAAGGCCTTGATCCATTTACCGCTGTCTTCTTTCTCTGACCAGCTGATCAACACTTTCCATCACTTCACACTTATCTCTTCATCGTGACAGCGGGAGATGAGTTCTGACAAGGTAATGGAAAATAGGGTTCCACAAGCCTTGGCAGGGACAGAAGCATCTTAGCTGTCTCATCAGGACTGTTCTTTTCAAATGTCACTATTCTCAAACCTTGGAATCCCTCGCAGCATGCCAGAATTGGATTAAGGGGGATTGCTTACTAAAGGCCCTGTTTCGTATCTTTCTCCAAATTTGGTTGTACGGCAGTGCTGCAGTATTGGAACCCAACTGAAGCAAAGCTTGCAGCCATTTGGAGTATTTTGCTTAACACGATAGTTAGTTTGGCAGCATGTTCAAAAATGAATGAACCAGATGTACATTTTGAAGAAGTATGTTGTAGCTTTCACTTCATAATTAATCATTTTGACAACCAAAGTACCTTTTCATCTGTCAAGATAAATATATCTTTCTCATTTTTCATCTACAAAAATATTTTTTATAAAGCAAATCAGAAAAAATTATAGAACCAAACTGAAGATGATATTCTGAGGGTGATAAATTATCAGAATCTTATGTAATAGAAATATTGGCCCGGAATTTGAGGCCAGCGATCCCTGTGTTTTCGTGTAACGGGGATCCCCTTGTGTGAACTGCTGTGACGTCAACAAGCTGTCTGAGCAGCTAATCAAAACACAGAATACTCACACAGCCAACAAGGTGTGTAAGCTCATAAAATTCTAACTTTTTAAAAATATTAGAGCAAAATAATGATGGGGCGCTCAGTTGGAGAAAAGGGTGATTCTGAAATAAAGATGGACAAACTTTCCAAAAAAAATTTTAAATATATTTTTTTTAAGTTTCTTAAAAATGTTAATTTTCAATAAAATGGACAAATTTCACACTAGAATCATAGAATCATAGAATGGTTACAGCACGGAAGAAGGCCATTTGGTCCGTCGAGCCCGTGCCGGCTCTCTGCAAGAGCACTTCAGCTAGTCCTTTCCCATAGCCCTGCAATTTTTTTTCCTTCAGGTACTTAACCAACTCCCTTTTGAAAGCCACGATTGAGTCTGCCTCCAACCACCCTTTCAGGCAGTGCATTCCAGATCCTAACCACTCGCTGCGTAAAAAAGTTTTTTCTTAAGTCGCCTTTGGTTGTTTTGCCAATCACCTTAAATCTGTGTCCTCTGGTTCTTGACCCTTCCGCCAATGGGAACAGTTTCTCTCTATCTGCTCTGTCCAGACCCCTCATGATTTTGAACAGCTCTATCAAATCTCCTCTCAATCTTCCCTGCTCTAAGGAGAACAACCCCAGCTTCTCCAGTCTATCCACGTAACTGAAGTCCCTCATCCCTGGGATCATTCTCGTAAATCTTTTCTGCACCCTCTCTAAGGCCTTCACATCCTTCCTAAAGTGCGGTGCCCAGAATTGGACACAATACTCCAGTTGAGGCCAAACCAGTGTTTTATAAAGGTTCATCATAATTTCCACGCTTTTGTACTCTATACCTCTATTCATGAAGCCCAGGATTCTGTAAGCTTTTTTAACTGCTTTCTCAACCTACCCTGCCACCTTCAACAATTTGTGCATATATACCCCTAGGTCTGTCTGTTCATGCACCCCCTTTAGGATTGTACCCTTTAGTTTATATTTCCTTTCCTCATTCTTTCTACCAAAATGTATCACTTCACACTTTTCTGCGTTAAATATCATCTGCCACGTGTCCGCCCATTCCACCAGCCTATCTACGACCTCTTGAAGTCTATCATTCTCCTCCTCACTGTTCACTATACTTCCAAGTTTTGAGTCATCTGCAAATTTTGAAATTGTGCTCTGTACACCCATGTCCAAGTCATTAATATATAGCAAGAAAAGCAGTGGTCCTAGAAACTACCCCTGGGGAACACCACGTTATACCTTCCTCCATTCCGAAAAACAACCGTTCACCACTACTCTCTGTTTCCTGTCACTTAGCCAGTTCCATATCCATGCTGCCACTGTCCCTTTTATTCCATGGGCTTCAACTTTGCTGGAAAACCTATTATGTGGCACTTTGTCGAACGCCTTTTGGAAATCCATGTACACCACGTCAACCGTATTACCCTCATCAACTCTCTCTGTTACCTCATCAAAAAACTCGATCAAGTTAGTTAAACACGATTTGCCTTTAACAAATCCATGCTGGCTTTCCTTAATTAATCCACACTTGTCCAAGTGACTTTTCATTTTGTCCCTGATTATTGTTTCTAAAAGCTTCCCCACTACCTGAGGTCAAACTGACTGGCCCGTAGTTGCTGGGTTTATCTTGACACCTTTTTTTGAACAATGGTGTAACATTTGCAATTCTCCAGTCTTCTGGCACCACAAAATTAAAATGAACTTTCCAGACCTTTGACAATTGTTTAGCAGGAATAACGCTGTTAAAACCCCACTTACACCTAATCCCTTTGGGTCTAGCTTTTAGTGGGGAATTTAAGAGTGTACTTACTGCGGAAGAGCCGAAGTTTTCGTCAGTTTCCCTCATTTGGGTGATTACACAGATTGCCGGCTCGGTGGGGGAGTGTTGGGGTGGGGGCGGGGAGGGGGGGCACAGTGCAGCCTGTGGACGAGCAGTGAATGACAGGCCACAATTTCAGGATTTCTGCATACGCCAGCCCCTGCACCAAATCCCAAAGTTGCGGCCAGTATCAAAGGCAGAATGACGGCGAACGCTGCCGGTTCGCCGTTATCCCAACTGCAAATTCCGGGACATTACATTTTATTATGTATAATCATAGGAACATTGCCGACTAAAATATTTTGTAAGACACTTTAAAAGGGATAGAAATTCGCTATCACCCCAGTTGGGATGCTAAATTTTAAAAAGTTGGAGAATTAGCTAATCCTTCTGACCTCCCCCTAAATTGATTGTTAGCGCTCCAAGAAAGAACTGGTGCGCTATATCAAGTGCTAATCACCTAACTTAGGGTGCTTCACACAGAGAGCGGGGCGCTACCCGCAGGGCGATAACCAATCTCAGGTACACTCCAATCGGGACTCATCATTCACACCGGCTCCTTCCAGTTCTTAAAGGGGAGGTTCAATCATTCTACACAA
The DNA here is from genome assembly GCA_030390025.1 of Squalus acanthias. Taxonomy (NCBI): domain Eukaryota; kingdom Metazoa; phylum Chordata; class Chondrichthyes; order Squaliformes; family Squalidae; genus Squalus; species Squalus acanthias. Next base: position 618,531 of record JASTWF010000207.1, read on the forward strand.
CCTCATTCTCAACATCGCTGGCTCTGAAGGCGACCTCCAAGCAACTCAACAGCTACACCTCTTATCCTCATGGCTGATCCCAGTCCCAGGGAGAGAGCTCGCCGTTTCAGCGACCAGACATTGGAGGCATTGGTCGCGGCAGTCGAAAGAACGAGGGCAATGCTGTTCCCAGCCACTGGCAGGAGGCCATTGCCTCAGGTCTTCCGGGCAATGTGGAGGGAAGTGGCCCAGGATGTCTGGGACAGCAGTGTGGTCCTCAGGACCCTCACACAGTGCCGTAAAAAAATCAACGATCTCACTCGGGTGGTTAGGGTGAGTACATGCTTCAACAAGTCCTACATACCAGCATCTGAACCTCAGTCTGTACACACTGCACAAACCACCACACCCCCACCACTCAGCCACCAAGCATCTCCACCTACTAAAACTCATATCCACATCTCACGCCTTGCCAACAATCACAGCTATTCAACTATGACAGGCACATCTCCCAAACACATAGCTGCACACTCACTCAGACACTTTCCTTTCTCTTGCAGGCCAAGTTGGGCCACAATAGGAGGGAGCAGCAACGAACAGGCGGGGGTGAAGCGGACATCCAACAGCTTCCAGACCTGGAGGAGCGAGTGCTGAGAGTCATTGGGTGCCAGGTGGTGGGCGCCATGGCTGTCAGCGACTTTGACCCCCTTGGGGGCAGCAATGGTATGTTCATCCCCTTTCCTTCTCTCATCCCACTTGCCCCTCACACCAAAGCCTTTCCCACTTTCCAGCTCCTGATACTGTCTGCATTCCTTGCTCCATTCCTGCCCCCCTGCACTCACCTTAACTCAAGTCTTGTGCCTTTATGCTTTCAGGTAATCAGCAACCAGATGACCAGCCTGTCCTTGAGCCTCCCACTGAGAGTGAGGAAGGAGAAGAGGAAGAGGAGCAAAGCACCGCGTCACTGCATCTCTCACCCGCAGGCACCACCTCAGATACTGGCACTACGCGACCTTTAGAGGCAAGTTTAGTAGAGGGGTCTGCACTGGGTGATGTACTGGGGACGAGCGGGCTGCAGCAAGGCCAGGGGCAAAGGGTAGCTCGGGAGCCAGCTCCCCGGAGGGCGAGTTCGCGTGCGAGATCTACTGCACAGGACTCGGATGAGGACCTCGATGGGGAGGCGTTCACAAGAAGGGTGATGGGCATGCACTCTGAGATGATAGGTGCAATGGCAAGGGTGCCTGAGAGCCTCTCGGCAATGGTAAGGAGCGTGGAGGACTCCGCCTCCAACATTGCACAGAGCTCTGTGCACACCATGGAGTCCATCCTTGGCAGTCTGCAAAGTATGGTGGACTCCCTGAGAGACCGTGGGGACCCAGACCTCATGCTGCGTGTCATGGGCGATGTGGCAGCATCCATTGCAGCACAGGCCGAAGCTACTGTAATGTGGTGCTGTAATGTAGTCAATGGTTGATGCCATCCAGTCTCAGACTGCTCTCATGCAGTCTCAGCTTGATGCCACGCAAGCTCTGACTGCTGCCAACATCGCTGGGTCCACCACAGTCCACCGGAGATCTCACGGTGTCGCAGCAGCCCAGCAATCTCTGATGCAGCAGATTGGTAGGGTTGCTGAGGTGCTGCCCCGGGGGAGTGACAGTGTGTCAATGGAGCAGGAAGCTGCGGTCCTCTCTCAGGATGACAGCATTCCTGCTCCCACCACTGCCACTCCCCCATTGCCCTTGTCGCTGCCTGTCAGCATGTTCAGCCATGAACGCATTGAATGGCGGTGCAGGCTCGAAGGACCGAATGGTCTACTCCTGTACCTATTTTCTATGTTTCTATGTTTCTATCTAGCCAGCCCAGACTGCTGCCACCCAGCCTGAGGTGGTGCAGTCTACTGCCGGGCCTTCCAGGCTCAGAGCTGGTCGAGGGCGTTCTGCAAGGCCATCTGTATTCTCTGGCACCGACATACAGCAGCCTTCCACCAGCCCTGCTGCAGCCACTGGGGAGACACTACGTAGGAGCACTAGATTTGGAAAGGCGTCTGTAAAGAGGGGAAGTAAGGGTTTGCACAAGGGTGATTAGTTAATATTGTTGTATATATGTGTTTACTGAACGTTGGTAAATTTATTAATTTAATTTTGCAGAATTTGTGCTGTCTCTCATTTCAGCTTTGCGCTGTGATATGGCATGCGAAATGGATGGAATGATGGGGATGTGATGAGCAACCGGGATGTGGGGTAGAATTTATTGGAACCGCAGTCTGATGAGATTGAGTGGCTGCCTCCTCCCTCGCTGCTGTTCCTCCTCCTGTTCCTCCTCCTCCTCTTCGACCTCCTCATCTCCCTCTTCCTCCTCCTGTGGTGGTACCGCTATGCCTGGTGGCAATAGCTGGGCCCTCATGTTGGCCAAGTTGTACCACGATAAAAAGGAACACCCACTCAGCCGAGTACTGGAGGGCTCCTCCCAAACGGTCAAGGCAGCGGAACCGTTGCTTCAGCAGGCCGATGGTCTGCTCAATGATGTTCCTGGCGGTGGCATGGCTCTCATTATATGAGTGCTGGGCAGGAGTGTTGGTGTTATGGAGGGAAGTCATGAGCCAGGTGGAGATCGGATAGCCCTTGTTTCCGACCAGCCAGCCACAAGCTGGAAGAGTGCTGGCACAGGATGAAGGCATCGTGGCTGCTGCCAGGATAGCGGGCATTGACGGTGAGGATTCGCTGTCTGTGGTCGCACACCAACTGCACATTAAGTGAGTGGTAGCCTTTGCGGTTACGGAAGACCTCAGGATTGTTATGGGATGCCCGCAAAGCGACGTACGTGCAGTCAATGGCACCCTGCACCATGGGGAACCCCGCTATCCTGGCAAAGCCACATGCACACTCGTCCTGCTTCTCTCTGGTGATGGGGAAGAAAGTGTAGTCCCTTCTCCTTCTGTAGAGAGCCTCTGTGACCTCCCAGATGCAGCAATGGACGGCGAACTGTGAGATGTTAGCTATGTCTCCTGCTGCAGAGTGGCAGGATCTGCTGGCATAGAAATTGAGGGCGACGGTGACCTTGACTGCCACTGAGAGAGCCGTGGCGGTCCTGATCTGAGGCTCGAGGTCTGGCTGCAGGAGGTGGCAGAGCTCTGTGACCACGTCCTTGGTGAAGTGGAGCCTTCTAAGACACTGCTCCTCAGTGAGATTTATGTAGGAGAAGTGCTCCCAGAATACCCTGGGAGGGTAAGGCCTCCTGTTGAGAGCCCTGTTGGCCCTCCTCCCTCTGGCCACATTTTCCAATCATTGTCTCTGCCTCCACTGCTTCCCACGTTGATGCTGGAGGGCGAGGTCGAGTGCCAGTACAGCTCCCATTAATGTAACCAAGTGTAGGACTTCGAAATCTTAGCAGAATGAAAGTGACAAATTTTTAGCAGGCAGAACACTCCTGAAAGTAAGAAACGTTGAACTCACGGCTGTTTCGCTGTGTGAAACTGAGAAGGCAACATTGATTGGCCACTAAAATGAAAGTGGATGTTGATCCCTTTAAATACCGCTCCTACAGCAGCCATCCGACTGCATCACGCCTCCTCGTCCTGCCGTTGTTCACACCAGGCGCTAAGGCAGGGGGCGAACGTCAATTTTGCATCTGGGACGTTAACGGGGCGTTCCATATTCATTGACGTCTCGATCTGTCAGCTGCTAAAGGCCTAGGCGCTAACTGTTAGTGCCGCCGTTAAATCCCGGGTGAAATTTGCGTGTGGCGTTGAATTTGCCACGCCCCACCACAAACCCATTAGCACCCTGTTAACGCCCCCCACCCCCCCGGCACTAATGGTAGGCGCTAACATGCCGAATTTCTCCCCCTTTGTCAAATTTGGAAACAGAAATGTGTTCCTGATCACTTGGGATCTTTTTAATAAAAAAAATCCATGGGACTTAAAAATATTTATACAGTTTACTCTCCTCTTCTGAGGTACAGTTCTACAGGGACCAGTAGTCCTTCAATTATTTGCCAAAGTGACTATTCTTCATGAGCCTAGAATGGAGGCAGACTAAACAACTATGGAGAGCATCACAGCAGAGCCCAATCCTGCCCTCACTCAATGATCAATTTCAGCATAAACCATTAGACAAATTAGAAGCGGAAACTCTGACTAATTTATTTCTACCAACCCTGAGGCCCTGAAGCTAATTTTATCACCCCAGACTGCTCCCCAACCTAATTCAGCACAGAGTAGAGATTAAACAGGTATCTTCCAGCTTCCATCCACACCACATCAGGCAGTGCATCGATCCATTTTGCCATCAGCAGAATTCTCCGAGATTAGTTTTTTGAAGATTGCTCTGTTTTTGGTGGTGTGTTGAGGTGCCCAGGTGTTGGTCCAGAGTGGAAGAACGTGGATTTGGTCATCTCATGCATCACATCAGCCTGGGCCTGGATTTTACGGGGCCTATGACCGTGTACGCGGTGCATGCGTGGCCATTTGTGCCTCGCAAGTTCCGGGTTTACACATGGGCTGTGCATGCGTGAAAATCCAGAACTTGCGATCTGTCAAGTATCTTCTTGTCAGATCATCCGCAAGCGCAGGAAGTGGACATTCGCTGGCGGCGAGTTGGGCTATTTGTCCAACTCTTGCCCTGCGAATGCCATGAAACTCTTACGCCTGGTAAAAGCAGCGTAAGGATGGAAATAAATATTAAAATAACATTTTTAAAATCATTTTAACATTAAAAAAGCAGTAAAATAAGTTTGTGTTATTTTTGGCCCCTTAAAAATGTTTACATTTATTTTTCAAAAAGTTAAATTTTTGTTTTAAATGTTTAATGAAATTGTATTTTAATTCATCTTAAACATGTAATGAGTTTTTTTTTAATTTCAAGGTTGTGTACATGTGTTTTTTGGGTGATTCCTATTAAGCTTATGGGGATTCTGTACATAAATGGAATCCCCCACAACCATAATGGGAATCCCCTTTTTGATTGGTTGGGTCGGCCCACGTGATCCCAGGGACGCTTGTGAACCGCATGCGCCCCCGGCATACATGGGCCTCTACGCAGGCCTACGCGTGGAGGCCCAGGAGTGCGAGTCTCTGTGGATCCATGACCATCAGGTAGGTGCGTAGATTTATTGCGGTTCAGAGGTATCCACCCACAGGAAGCCTCCGACCGCAAATTCAGGCCCAACGAGTACCCTATCTGAGCTGCATCATTAGAGGGAGGCACCGAACTCTGCCAGACACTTTTAAAGATGATGGGGGCGGGGTAAGTAATAGGGTTAGCCAACCTGGACTGCTTTCACATGCCTGCTAGCAGCCAGTTACAGAGCAACATTGCTGGAATCTGGGCATACATCTCCTTTCCATCCTCTCAGGGATGTGTGTCTGATGTGAGGAGGGAATGGAAGGAAAACTATAACTTATCAAATGGAGCAAATATACTGGGACCAAATAGGCCTCAAAGATAAACAGAAAACCTTGAATGCTGGAAATCTGAAATACTACTGCAAATAAACTGCAACAACAACAACAAATTGCATTTAAATAGCACCTTCAACAAACCAAAACATACAAAGTCGTTTCACAGGAGGATTATCAAACACAATTTGACATCGAGCTACATCAGCAGATATTAGGACAGGTGAGGTAGTGCTTCAGGAGCATCTTGAAGGAGGAGAGAGACGGAGGGAGTCGGAAAGGTTGAGGGAGGGAATTCCAGAGCTTACGGACTAAGCAGCTGAAGGCACGGCCACCAATGGTGGAGTGATGAAAATCGGGAATGTGTGTGACAATGATTCCAGGGCGATGTGTGAGTGATAATGTCACCAGGGCGATGTGTGTGTGATAATGTCACCAGGGCGATGTGTGTGTGATAATGTCACCAGGGCGATGTGTGTGTGATAATGTCACCAGGGCGATGTGTGTGTGATAATGTCACCAGGGCGATGTGTGTGTGATAATGTCACCAGGGCGATGTGTGTGTGATAATGTCACCAGGGCGATGTGTGTGTGATAATGTCACCAGGAGGATGTGTGTGATAATGTCACCAGGGGGATGTGTGTGTGATAATGTCACCAGGGCGATGTGTGTGTGATAATGTCACCAGGGCGATGTGTGTGTGATAATGTCACCAGGGCGATGTGTGTGTGATAATGTCACCAGGGCGATGTGTGTGTGATAATGTCACCAGGGCGATGTTGTGTGATAATGTCACCAGGGCGATGTTGTGTGATAATGTCACCAGGGCGATGTTCGTGTGATAATGTCACCAGGGCGATGTTCGTGTGATAATGTCACCAGGGCGATGTTCGTGTGATAATGTCACCAGGGCGATGTGTGAGTGATAATGTCACCAGGGCGATGTGTGTGTGATAATGTCACCAGGGCGATGTGTGTGTGATAATGTCACCAAGACGATGTGTGTGTGATAATGTCACCAGGGCGATGTTTGTGTGATAATGTCACCAGGGCGATGTTTGTGTGATAATGTCACCAGATTGATGTGTGTGTAATAATGTCACCAGGGTGATGTTTGTGTGATAATGTCACCAGATCGATGTTTGTGTGATAATGTCACCAGATTGATGTGTGTGTGATAATGTCACCAGCACGATGTGTGTGTGATAATGTCACGAGGACGATGTGTGTGTGATAATGTCACCAAGGCGATCTGTGTGTGTTAATTTCACCAGGGCGATGTGTGTGTGATAATGTCACCAGGGTGATGTGTGTGTGATAATGTCATCAGGGTGATGTGTGTGTGATAATGTCATCAGGGTGATGTGTGTGTGATAATGTCACCAGGGCGATGTGTGTGATAATGTCACCAGGGCGATGTTCGTGTGATAAAGTCACCAGGACGATGTGTGTGTGATAATGTCACCAGGACGATGTGTGTGATAATGTCACCAGGACGATGTGTGTGTGAAAATGTCACGAGGGCGATGTGTTTGTGATAATGTCACCAGGGTGATGTGTGTGATAATGTCACCAGGGTGATGTGTGTGTGATAATGTCACCAGATCGATGTGTGTGTGATAATGTCACCAGGAAGATGTGTGTGATAATGTCACCAGAGCGATGTGTGTGTGATAATGTCACCAGGTCGATGTGTGTGTGATAATGTCACCAGGGCGATGTGTGTGTGATAATGTCACCAGGGCGATGTGTGTGTGATAATGTCACCAGGGCGATGTGTGTGATAATGTCACCAGGGCGATGTGTGTGTGATAATGTCACCAGGGCGATGTGTGTGTGATAATGTCACCAGGGTGATGTGTGTGTGATAATGTCACCAGGGCGATGTGTGTGATAATGTCACCAGGGCGATGTGTGTGTGATAATGTCACCAGGGTGATGTGTGTGTGATAATGTCACCAGGGTGATGTGTGTGTGATAATGTCACCAGGGCGATGTGTGTGTGATAATGTCACCAGGGCGATGTGTGTGTGATAATATCACCAGAACGATGTTTGTGTGATAATGTCACCAGGACGATGTTTGTGTGATAATGTCACCAGGGCGATGTGTGTGTGATAATGTCACCAGGGCGATGTGTGTGTGATAATGTCACCAGGGCGAAGTGTGTGATAATGTCACCAGGGCGATGTGTGTGTGATAATGTCACCAGGAAGATTTTTGTGTGATAATGTCACCAGGGCGATGTGTGTGATAATGTCACCAGGGCGATGTGTGTGTGATAATGTCACCAGGGCGATGTGTGTGTGATAATGTCACCAGGGCGATGTGTGTGATAATGTCCCCAGGGTGATGTGTGTGTGATAATGTCACCAGGACGATGTGTGTGTGATAATGTCACCAGGGTCATGTGTGTGTGATAATGTCACCAGGGACGATGTTTGTGTGATAATGTCACCAGGGTGATGTTTGTGTGATAATGTCACCAGGACGATGTGTGTGTGATAATGTCACCAGGGTGATGTGTGTGTGATAATGTCACCAGATTGATGTGTGTGTGATAATGTCACCAGGGCGATGTGTGTGATAATGTCACCAGGGCGATGTGTGTGTGATAATGTCACCAGGGTGATGTGTGTGTGATAATGTCACCAGGGTGATGTGTGTGATAATGTCACCAGGGCGATGTGTGTGTGATAATGTCACCAGGGCGATGTGTGTGTGATAATGTCACCAGGGCGATGTGTGTGTGATAATGTCACCAGGGCGATGTGTGTGTGATAATGTCACCAGGGTGATGTGTGTGTGATAATGTCACCAGGGCGATGTGTGTGTGATAATGTCACCAGATTGATGTGTGTGTGATAATGTCACCAGGGCGATGTGTGTGATAATGTCACCAGGGCGATGTGTGTGTGATAATGTCACCAGGGTGATGTTTGTGTGATAATGTCACCAGGGCGATGTTTGTGTGATAATGTCACCAGGACGATGTTTGTGTGATAATGTCACCAGATCGATGTTTGTGTGATAATGTCACCAGGACGATGTGTGTGTGATAATGTCACCAGCACGATGTGTGTGTGATAATGTCACCAAGGCGATCTGTGTGTGTTAATTTCACCAGGGCGATGTGTGTGTGATAATGTCACCAGGGCGATGTGTGTGATAATGTCACCAGGGCGATGTTCGTGTGATAATGTCACCAGGGCGATGTGTGTGTGATAATGTCAGCAGGGCGATGTGTGTGTGATAATGTCACCAGGACGATGTGTGTGATAATGTCACCAGGGTGATGTGTGTGTGATAATGTCACCAGGGCGATGTGTGTGTGATAATGTCACCAGGGCGATGTGTGTGTGATAATGTCACCAGGGTGATGTGTGTGTGATAATGTCACCAGGGCGATGTGTGTGTGATAATGTCACCAGGGCGATGTGTGTGTGATAATGTCACCAGGGTGATGTGTGTGTGATAATGTCACCAGGGCGATGTGTGTGTGATAATGTCACCAGGGCGATGTGTGTGTGATAATGTCACCAGGGCGATGTGTGTGTGATAATGTCACCAGGACGATGTGTGTGATAATGTCACCAGGGTGATGTGTGTGTGATAATGTCACCAGGGCGATGTGTGTGTGATAATGTCACCAGGACGATGTGTGTGTGATAATGTCACCAGGGCGATGTGTGTGTGATAATGTCACCAGGGCGATGTGTGTGTGATAATGTCACCAGGGCGATGTGTGTGTGATAATGTCACCAGGACGATGTGTGTGTGATAATGTCACCAGGGCGATGTGTGTGATAATGTCACCAGGGTGATGTGTGTGTGATAATGTCACCAGGACGATGTGTGTGTGATAATGTCACCAGGACGATGTGTGTGTGATAATGTCACCAGGGCGATGTGTGTGTGATAATGTCACCAGGGCGATGTGTGTGTGATAATGTCACCAGGGCGATGTGTGTGTGATAATGTCACCAGGGCGATGTGTGTGTGATAATGTCACCAGGGCGATGTGTGTGATAATGTCACCAGGGCGATGTGTGTGTGATAATGTCACCAGGGCGATGTGTGTGTGATAATGTCACCAGGGCGATGTGTGTGTGATAATGTCACCACGGCGATGTTTGTGTGATAATGTCACCAGGGTGATGTGTGTGTGATAATGTCACCAGGACGATGTGTGTGTGATAATGTCACCAGGGTGATGTGTGTGTGATAATGTCACCAGAGTGATGTGTGTGTGATAATGTCACCAGGGCGATGTGTGTGATAATGTCACCAGGGCGATGTGTGTGTGATAATGTCACCAGGGTGATGTGTGTGTGATAATGTCACCAGGGTGATGTGTGTGATAATGTCACCAGGGCGATGTGTGTGTGATAATGTCACCAGGGCGATGTGTGTGTGATAATGTCACCAGGGCGATGTGTGTGTGATAATGTCACCAGGGCGATGTGTGTGTGATAATGTCACCAGGGCGATGTGTGTGTGATAATGTCACCAGGGCGATGTGTGTGTGATAATGTCACCAGGATGATGTGTGTGTGATAATGTCACCAGGGCGATGTGTGTGTGATAATGTCACCAGGGCGATGTGTGTGTGATAATGTCACCAGGGTGATGTGTGTGTGATAATGTCACCAGGGCGATGTGTGTGTGATAATGTCACCAGGGCGATGTGTGTGTGATAATGTCACCAGGGCGATGTGTGTGTGATAATGTCACCAGGGTGATGTGTGTGTGATAATGTCACCAGGGTGATGTGTGTGTGATAATGTCACCAGGGCGATGTGTGTGTGATAATGTCACCAGGGCGATGTGTGTGTGATAATGTCACCAGGGTGATGTGTGTGTGATAATGTCACCAGGGAGATGTGTGTGTGATAATGTCACCAGGGCGATGTGTGTGTGATAATGTCACCAGGTCGATGTGTGTGTGATAATGTCACCAGGACGATGTGTGTGTGATAATGTCACCAGGGCGATGTGTGTGTGATAATGTCACCAGGGCGATGTGTGTGTGATAATGTCACCAGGGCGATGTGTGTGTGATAATGTCACCAGGGCGATGTGTGTGATAATGTCACCAGGGCGATGTGTGTGTGATAATGTCACCAGGGCGATGTGTGTGTGATAATGTCACCAGGGCGATGTGTGTGTGATAATGTCACCAGGACGATGTGTGTGATAATGTCACCAGGGCGATGTGTGTGTGATAATGTCACCAGGGCGATGTGTGTGTGATAATGTCACCAGGGCGATGTGTGTGTGATAATGTCACCAGGGTGATGTGTGTGTGATAATGTCACCAGGGCGATGTGTGTGTGATAATGTCACCAGGGCGATGTGTGTGTGATAATGTCACCAGGGCGATGTGTGTGTGATAATGTCACCAGGGCGATGTGTGTGTGATAATGTCACCAGGGCGATGTGTGTGTGATAATGTCACCAGGGCGATGTGTGTGTGATAATGTCACCAGGGCGATGTGTGTGTGATAATGTCACCAGGGCGATGTGTGTGTGATAATGTCACCAGGACGATGTGTGTGTGATAATGTCACCAGGGCGATGTGTGTGTGATAATGTCACCAGGGCGATGTGTGTGTGATAATGTCACCAGGGCGATGTGTGTGTGATAATGTCACCAGGGCGATGTGTGTGTGATAATGTCACCAGGGCGATGTGTGTGTGATAATGTCACCAGGGCGATGTGTGTGTGATAATGTCACCAGGCGATGTGTGTGTGATAATGTCACCAGGGCGATGTGTGTGTGATAATGTCACCAGGGTGATGTGTGTGTGATAATGTCACCAGGGCGATGTGTGTGTGATAATGTCACCAGGGCGATGTGTGTGATAATGTCACCAGGGCGATGTGTGTGTGATAATGTCACCAGGACGATGTGTGTGATAATGTCACCAGGGCAATGTGTGTGTGATAATGTCACCAGGGCGATGTATGTGATAATGTCACCAGGGCGATGTTCGTGTGATAATGTCACCAGGGCGATGTGTGAGTGATAATGTCACCAGGGCGATGTGTGTGTGATAATGTCACCAAGACAATGTGTGTGTGATAATGTCACCAGGGCGATGTGTGTGATAATGTCACCAAGACGATGTGTGTGTGATAATGGGCCGAAAATTGATCCCGGGACGCGAGAGTACGCATTGTGTACTCTCGCGTATTCCCACTCCAATTGCCGGCTTTCTGCATGCCCTGCGCATGCGCTGAAAACCGGCAATTGCTCTTCTGAAAAGGGGGCGGGTCCTCGGTGCATCGCGTGCGCGCTACAGGCTGCGCGCACGCTGTGCACTTCATGCTTTGGACGCGCAGGTAAGTAGGGAAGATCTTGGAAATGTAAAAAGGAGGAGTAGGACCCGCTTTTAAGAAGGTAAGTAGTGAATTAAGTATTTTTTTGAATTTTTTTTGCAGGTATATCTTTTTTAGAGACTTTAAAGACAGGTAAGTTTATTTTTATAACTTTTTAAAAGATTTTAAATTTTTTCAAAAATTTAATTTTTTATTTAAAATGGTTAATTTAATTAACTATACTTATTTTATTAATGTGATGGGTTTTTTTTAAAATTTAATTGAGGTTTAGCTGTTATTTTGGGGCATGAAAGATTCATAGATTTTACAGCAGGTCTGTGAAACTTATGAATGGAAGATGGTGTGCTGCCATTGGCTCTAACTGAGTCACGTGATCCCACAGCTCGCACGAATTCACTACGCCGCTGGGATACGCAAGCCCAGCACAGCTGATGTCTGGAACATCAAGTTCGTGCGAGCTGGATCTGAAAAAGCACAAGCGAGGTGAGACATCGCGGGGAAGGCTTACCCCCGCGGGAACAGAGCGAGATCAATTTCTGGGCCATTGTCACCAGGGCGATGTGTGTGATAATGTCACCAGGGCGATGTGTGTGTGAAAATGTCACCAGGGCGATGTTCGTGTGATAATGTCACCAGGGCGATGTGTGTGATAATGTCACCAGGGCGATGTTCGTGTGATAATGTCACCAGGGCGATGTGTGAGTGATAATGTCACCAGGGCGATGTGTGTGTGATAATGTCACCAAGACGATGTGTGTGATAATGTCACCAGGGTGCTGTGTGTGTGTGATAATGTCACCAGGGTGATGTTTGTGTGATAATGTCACCAGGGCGATGTTTGTGTGATAATGTCACCAGCACGATGTGTGTGTGATAATGTCACGAGGACGACGTGTGTGTGATAATGTCACCAAGGCGATCTGTGTGTGTTAATTTCACCAGGGCGATGTGTGTGTCATAATGTCACGAGGACGATGTGTGTGTGATAATGTCACCAAGGCGATCTGTGTGTGTTAATTTCACCAGGACGATGTGTGTGTGATAATGTCACCAGGGTGATGTGTGTGTGATAATGTCACCAGGGCGATGTGTGTGTGATAATGTCACCAGGGCGATGTGTGTGTGATAATGTCACCAGGGCGATGTGTGTGTGATAATGTCACCAGGGCGATGTGTGTGTGATAATGTCACCAGGACGATGTGTGTGATAATGTCACCAGGACGATGTGTGTGTGATAATGTCACCAGGGCGATGTGTGTGTGATAATGTCACCAGGGCGATGTGTGTGTGATAATGTCACCAGGGTGATGTGTGTGTGATAATGTCACCAGGGCGATGTGTGTGTGATAATGTCACCAGGCGATGTGTGTGTGATAATGTCACCAGGAGATGTGTGTGATAATGTCACCAGGCGATGTGTGTGTGATAATGTCACCAGGGCGATGTGTGTGTGATAATGTCACCAGGTCGATGTGTGTGTGATAATGTCACCAGGGCGATGTGTGTGTGATAATGTCACCAGGGCGATGTGTGTGTGATAATGTCACCAGGGCGATGTGTGTGTGATAATGTCACCAGGGCGATGTGTGTGTGATAATGTCACCAGGGCGATGTGTGTGTGATAATGTCACCAGGGTGATGTGTGTGTGATAATGTCACCAGGGCGATGTGTGTGTGATAATGTCACCAGGGCGATGTGTGTGTGATAATGTCACCAGGGCGATGTGTGTGTGATAATGTCACCAGGGCGATGTGTGTGTGATAATGTCACCAGGACGATGTGTGTGTGATAATGTCACCAGGACGATGTGTGTGTGATAATGTCACCAGGACGATGTGTGTGTGATAATGTCACCAGGGCGATGTGTGTGTGATAATGTCACCAGGGCGATGTGTGTGTGATAATGTCACCAGGGCGATGTGTGTGTGATAATGTCACCAGGGCGATGTGTGTGTGATAATGTCACCAGGGCGATGTGTGTGTGATAATGTCACCAGGACGATGTTTGTGTGATAATGTCACCAGGGCGATGTGTGTGTGATAATGTCACCAGGGCGATGTGTGTGTGATAATGTCACCAGGGTGATGTGTGTGTGATAATGTCACCAGGACGATGTGTGTGATAATGTCACCAGGGCGATGTGTGTGTGATAATGTCACCAGGGCGATGTGTGTGTGATAATGTCACCAGGGTGATGTGTGTGTGATAATGTCACCAGGGCGATGTGTGTGTGATAATGTCACCAGGGTGATGTGTGTGTGATAATGTCACCAGGTGATGTGTGTGTGATAATGTCACCAGGGCGATGTGTGTGATAATGTCACCAGGGTGATGTGTGTGTGATAATGTCACCAGGGTGATGTGTGTGTGATAATGTCACCAGGGCGATGTGTGTGTGATAATGTCACCAGGGCGATGTGTGTGTGATAATGTCACCAGGGTGATGTGTGTGTGATAATGTCACCAGGGTGATGTGTGTGTGATAATGTCACCAGGGCGATGTTTGTGTGATAATGTCACCAGGACGATGTGTGTGTGATAATGTCACCAGGGCGATGTGTGTGTGATAATGTCACCAGGGCGATGTGTGTGTGATAATGTCACCAGGGCGATGTGTGTGTGATAATGTCACCAGGGTGATGTGTGTGTGATAATGTCACCAGGGTGATGTGTGTGTGATAATGTCACCAGGGCGATGTGTGTGTGATAATGTCACCAGGGTGATGTGTGTGTGATAATGTCACCAGGGCGATGTGTGTGTGATAATGTCACCAGGGTGATGTGTGTGTGATAATGTCACCAGGACGATGTGTGTGTGATAATGTCACCAGGGCGATGTGTGTGTGATAATGTCACCAGGGCGATGTGTGTGTGATAATGTCACCAGGGCGATGTGTGTGTGATAATGTCACCAGGGTGATGTGTGTGTGATAATGTCACCAGGGCGATGTGTGTGTGATAATGTCACCAGGGCGATGTGTGTGTGATAATGTCACCAGGGCGATGTGTGTGTGATAATGTCACCAGGACGATGTGTGTGTGATAATGTCACCAGGGCGATGTGTGTGTGATAATGTCACCAGGGCGATGTGTGTGTGATAATGTCACCAGGGCGATGTGTGTGTGATAATGTCACCAGGGCGATGTGTGTGTGATAATGTCACCAGGGCGATGTGTGTGTGATAATGTCACCAGGGCGATGTGTGTGTGATAATGTCACCAGGGCGATGTGTGTGTGATAATGTCACCAGGGCGATGTGTGTGTGATAATGTCACCAGGGCGATGTGTGTGTGATAATGTCACCAGGGCGATGTGTGTGTGATAATGTCACCAGGGCGATGTGTGTGTGATAATGTCACCAGGGCGATGTGTGTGTGATAATGTCACCAGGGCGATGTGTGTGTGATAATGTCACCAGGGCGATGTGTGTGTGATAATGTCACCAGGGCGATGTGTGTGTGATAATGTCACCAGGGCGATGTGTGTGTGATAATGTCACCAGGGCGATGTGTGTGTGATAATGTCACCAGGGCGATGTGTGTGTGATAATGTCACCAGGGCGATGTGTGTGATAATGTCACCAAGACGATGTGTGTGTGATAATGGGCCGAAAATTGATCCCGGGACGCGAGAGTACGCATTGCGTACTCTCGCGTATTCCCACTCCAATTGCCGGTTTTCTGCATGCCCTGCGCATGCGCTGAAAACCGGCAATTGCTCTTCTGAAAAGGGGGCGGGTCCTCGGTGCATCGCGTGCGCGCTACAGGCTGCGCGCACGCTGTGCACTTCATGCTTTGGACGCGCAGGTAAGTAGGGAAGATTTTGGAAATGTAAAAAGGAGGAGTAGGACCCGCTTTTAAGAAGGTAAGTAGTGAATTAAGTATTTTTTTGAATTTTTTTTGCAGGTATATCTTTTTTAGAGACTTTAAAGACAGGTAAGTTTATTTTTATAACTTTTTAAAAGATTTTAAATTTTTTCAAAAATTTAATTTTTTATTTAAAATGGTTAATTTAATTAACTATACTTATTTTATTAATGTGATGGGTTTTTTTTAAAATTTAATTGAGGTTTAGCTGTTATTTTGGGGCATGTAAGATTCATAGATTTTACAGCAGGTCTGTGAAACTTATGAATGGAAGATGGTGTGCTGCCATTGGCTCTAACTGAGTCACGTGATCCCACAGCTCGCACGAATTCACTACGCCGCTGGGATACGCAAGCCCAGCACAGCTGATGTCTGGAACATCAAGTTCGTGCGAGCTGGATCTGAAAAAGCACAAGCGAGGTGAGACATCGCGGGGAAGGCTTACCCCCGCGGGAACAGAGCGAGATCAATTTCTGGGCCATTGTCACCAGGGCGATGTGTGTGATAATGTCACCAGGGCGATGTGTGTGTGAAAATGTCACCAGGGCGATGTTCGTGTGATAATGTCACCAGGGCGATGTGTGTGATAATGTCACCAGGGCGATGTTCGTGTGATAATGTCACCAGGGCGATGTGTGAGTGATAATGTCACCAGGGCGATGTGTGTGTGATAATGTCACCAAGACGATGTGTGTGATAATGTCACCAGGGCGATGTGTGTGTGATAATGTCACCAGGGTGATGTGTGTGTGATAATGTCACCAGGGCGATGTGTGTGTGATAATGTCACCAGGCGATGTGTGTGTGATAATGTCACCAGGGACGATGTGTGTGTGATAATGTCACCAGGGCGATGTGTGTGTGATAATGTCACCAGGGCGATGTGTGTGTGATAATGTCACCAGGGCGATGTGTGTGTGATAATGTCACCAGGGCGATGTGTGTGTGATAATGTCACCAGGGCGATGTGTGTGTGATAATGTCACCAGGGCGATGTGTGTGTGATAATGTCACCAGGGCGATGTGTGTGTGATAATGTCACCAGGGCGATGTGTGTGTGATAATGTCACCAGGGCGATGTGTGTGTGATAATGTCACCAGGCGATGTGTGTGTGATAATGTCACCAGGGCGATGTGTGTGTGATAATGTCACCAGGACGATGTGTGTGTGATAATGTCACCAGGGCGATGTGTGTGTGATAATGTCACCAGGGCGATGTGTGTGTGATAATGTCACCAGGGCGATGTGTGTGTGATAATGTCACCAGGGCGATGTGTGTGTGATAATGTCACCAGGTCGATGTGTGTGTGATAATGTCACCAGGCGATGTGTGTGTGATAATGTCACCAGGCGATGTGTGTGTGATAATGTCACCAGGGCGATGTGTGTGTGATAATGTCACCAGGGCGATGTGTGTGTGATAATGTCACCAGGGCGATGTGTGTGTGATAATGTCACCAGGGCGATGTGTGTGTGATAATGTCACCAGGGCGATGTGTGTGTGATAATGTCACCAGGGCGATGTGTGTGTGATAATGTCACCAGGGCGATGTGTGTGTGATAATGTCACCAGGGCGATGTGTGTGTGATAATGTCACCAGGGCGATGTGTGTGTGATAATGTCACCAGGGTGATGTGTGTGTGATAATGTCACCAGGGCGATGTGTGTGTGATAATGTCACCAGGGCGATGTGTGTGTGATAATGTCACAAGAGTGATGTATGTGATAATGTCACCAGGACGATGTGAGTGTGATAATGTCACCAGGGTGATGTGTATGTGATAAAGTCACCAGGGCGATGTGTATGTGATAAAATCACCAGGGCGATGTGTGTGATAATGTCACCAGGGCGATGTGTGTGTGATAATGTCACCAGGACGATGTGTGTGATAATGTCACCAGGGCAATGTGTGTGTGATAATGTCACCAGGGCGATGTGTGTGATAATGTCACCAGGGCGATGTTCGTGTGATAATGTCACCAGGGCGATGTGTGAGTGATAATGTCACCAGGGCGATGTGTGTGTGATAATGTCACCAAGACAATGTGTGTGTGATAATGTCACCAGGGCGATGTGTGTGATAATGTCACCAAGACGATGTGTGTGTGATAATGGGCCGAAAATTGATCCCGGGACGCGAGAGTACGCATTGCGTACTCTCGCGTATTCCCACTCCAATTGCCGGCTTTCTGCATGCCCTGCGCATGCGCTGAAAACCGGCAATTGCTCTTCTGAAAAGGGGGCGGGTCCTCGGTGCATCGCGTGCGCGCTACAGGCTGCGCGCACGCTGTGCACTTCATGCTTTGGACGCGCAGGTAAGTAGGGAAGATCTTGGAAATGTAAAAAGGAGGAGTAGGACCCGCTTTTAAGAAGGTAAGTAGTGAATTAAGTATTTTTTTGAATTTTTTTTGCAGGTATATCTTTTTTAGAGACTTTAAAGACAGGTAAGTTTATTTTTATAACTTTTTAAAAGATTTTAAATTTTTTCAAAAATTTTATTTTTTATTTAAAATGGTTAATTTAATTAACTATACTTATTTTATTAATGTGATGGTTTTTTTTTAAAATTTAATTGAGGTTTAGCTGTTATTTTGGGGCATGTAAGATTCATAGATTTTACAGCAGGTCTGTGAAACTTATGAATGGAAGATGGTGTGCTGCCATTGGCTCTAACTGAGTCACGTGATCCCACAGCTCGCACGAATTCACTACGCCGCTGGGATACGCAAGCCCAGCACAGCTGATGTCTGGAACATCAAGTTCGTGCGAGCTGGATCTGAAAAAGCACAAGCGAGGTGAGACATCGCGGGGAAGGCTTACCCCCGCGGGAACAGAGCGAGATCAATTTCTGGGCCATTGTCACCAGGGCGATGTGTGTGATAATGTCACCAGGGCGATGTGTGTGTGAAAATGTCACCAGGGCGATGTTCGTGTGATAATGTCACCAGGGCGATGTGTGTGATAATGTCACCAGGGCGATGTTCGTGTGATAATGTCACCAGGGCGATGTGTGAGTGATAATGTCACCAGGGCGATGTGTGTGTGATAATGTCACCAAGACGATGTGTGTGATAATGTCACCAGGGTGCTGTGTGTGTGTGATAATGTCACCAGGGTGATGTTTGTGTGATAATGTCACCAGGGCGATGTTTGTGTGATAATGTCACCAGCACGATGTGTGTGTGATAATGTCACGAGGACGATGTGTGTGTGATAATGTCACCAGGCGATGTGTGTGTGATAATGTCACCAGGGCGATGTGTGTGTGATAATGTCACCAGGACGATGTGTGTGTGATAATGTCACCAGGGCGATGTGTGTGTGATAATGTCACCAGGACGATGTGTGTGTGATAATGTCACCAGGGTGATGTGTGTGTGATAATGTCACCAGGGTGATGTGTGTGTGATAATGTCACCAGGGCGATGTGTGTGTGATAATGTCACCAGGGCGATGTTGTGTGATAATGTCACCAGGACGATGTGTGTGTGATAATGTCACCAGGACGATGTGTGTGATAATGTCACCAGGACGATGTGTGTGTGATAATGTCACCAGGGCGATGTGTGTGTGATAATGTCACCAGGGCGATGTGTGTGTGATAATGTCACCAGGGCGATGTGTGTGTGATAATGTCACCAGGGCGATGTGTGTGATAATGTCACCAGGGCGATGTGTGTGTGATAATGTCACCAGGACGATTTGTGTGTGATAATGTCACCAGGGCGATGTGTGTGATAATGTCACCAGGGCGATGTGTGTGATAATGTCACCAGGGTGATGTGTGTGTGATAATGTCACCAGGACGATGTGTGTGATAATGTCACCAGGGTCATGTGTGTGTGATAATGTCACCAGGGCGATGTGTGTGTGATAATGTCACCAGGGTGATGTGTGTGTGATAATGTCACCAGGGCGATGTGTGTGTGATAATGTCACCAGGGTGATGTGTGTGTGATAATGTCACCAGGGCGATGTGTGTGTGATAATGTCACCAGGGCGATGTGTGTGATAATGTCACCAGGGTGATGTGTGTGTGATAATGTCACCAGGGTGATGTGTGTGTGATAATGTCACCAGGACGATGTGTGTGTGATAATGTCACCAGGGCGATGTGTGTGTGATAATGTCACCAGGGCGATGTTTGTGTGATAATGTCACCAGGTCGATGTGTGTGTGATAATGTCACCAGGGCGATGTGTGTGTGATAATGTCACCAGGGCGATGTGTGTGTGATAATGTCACCAGGACGATGTGTGTGATAATGTCACCAGGGTGATGTGTGTGTGATAATGTCACCAGGGTGATGTGTGTGTGATAATGTCACCAGGGCGATGTGTGTGTGATAATGTCACCAGGGCGATGTGTGTGTGATAATGTCACCAGGGCGATGTGTGTGTGATAATGTCACCAGGGTGATGTGTGTGTGATAATGTCACCAGGACGATGTGTGTGTGATAATGTCACCAGGGCGATGTGTGTGTGATAATGTCACCAGGGCGATGTGTGTGTGATAATGTCACCAGGGCGATGTGTGTGTGATAATGTCACCAGGGTGATGTGTGTGTGATAATGTCACCAGGGCGATGTGTGTGATAATGTCACCAGGGCGATGTGTGTGTGATAATGTCACCAGGGCGATGTGTGTGTGATAATGTCACCAGGACGATGTGTGTGTGATAATGTCACCAGGGCGATGTGTGTGTGATAATGTCACCAGGGCGATGTGTGTGTGATAATGTCACCAGGGCGATGTGTGTGTGATAATGTCACCAGGGCGATGTGTGTGTGATAATGTCACCAGGGCGATGTGTGTGTGATAATGTCACCAGGGCGATGTGTGTGTGATAATGTCACCAGGGCGATGTGTGTGTGATAATGTCACCAGGACGATGTGTGTGTGATAATGTCACCAGGGCGATGTGTGTGTGATAATGTCACCAGGGCGATGTGTGTGTGATAATGTCACCAGGGCGATGTGTGTGTGATAATGTCACCAGGGTGATGTGTGTGTGATAATGTCACCAGGGCGATGTGTGTGTGATAATGTCACCAGGGCGATGTGTGTGTGATAATGTCACCAGGGCGATGTGTGTGTGATAATGTCACCAGGGCGATGTGTGTGTGATAATGTCACCAGGGCGATGTGTGTGTGATAATGTCACCAGGCGATGTGTGTGTGATAATGTCACCAGGGCGATGTGTGTGTGATAATGTCACCAGGCGATGTGTGTGTGATAATGGCCACAAGGCGATGAGTGTCGTGACATGCACAGTGCGCAGTGTGTGTATCTGGTTCACCAGGCGATATTGGCGTGTTTTTGATGCTGTCACTAAACGATTGTTTGTGATAATGGGCACCCTGGGCGCGTGCGTGTAGATAAGTCACGGGCGCTTCATGATTAAGTGTCACGTAGGGAGGATGTTGTGATAATGTCACCAGGAGAGTATGAGTTGATAATGTTGAATGGTGATTGTTTGTGATATGTCCAGGTATATTTGTGTAAAGCTTTCAGACGATTTTGTTGTATAATTCACAGAGTTGTTTTTAAATTTAATTATTGTGATTAATTCACAGGCTTTGAAATGTGATGTGTTTTCTCAGTTTTTTGAGTACTGTTATTTTGGGGCATGTAAGATTCATAGATTTTACAGCAGGTCTGTGAAACTTATGAATGGAAGATGGTGTGCTGCCATTGGCTCTAACTGAGTCACGTGATCCCACAGCTCGCACGAATTCACTACGCCGCTGGGATACGCAAGCCCAGCACAGCTGATGTCTGGAACATCAAGTTCGTGCGAGCTGGATCTGAAAAAGCACAAGCGAGGTGAGACATCGCGGGGAAGGCTTACCCCCGCGGGAACAGAGCGAGATCAATTTCTGGGCCATTGTCACCAGGGCGATGTGTGTGATAATGTCACCAGGGCGATGTGTGTGTGAAAATGTCACCAGGGCGATGTTCGTGTGATAATGTCACCAGGGCGATGTGTGTGATAATGTCACCAGGGCGATGTTCGTGTGATAATGTCACCAGGGCGATGTGTGAGTGATAATGTCACCAGGGCGATGTGTGTGTGTGATAATGTCACCAGACGATGTGTGTGATAATGTCACCAGGGTGATGTGTGTGTGATAATGTCACCAGGGTGATGTGTGTGTGATAATGTCACCAGGGCGATGTGTGTGTGATAATGTCACCAGGACGATGTGTGTGTGATAATGTCACCAGGACGATGTGTGTGTGATAATGTCACCAGGCGATGTGTGTGTGATAATGTCACCAGGGCGATGTGTGTGTGATAATGTCACCAGGACGATGTGTGTGTGATAATGTCACCAGGGCGATGTGTGTGTGATAATGTCACCAGGACGATGTGTGTGTGATAATGTCACCAGGGTGATGTGTGTGTGATAATGTCACCAGGGCGATGTGTGTGTGATAATGTCACCAGGGCGATGTGTGTGTGATAATGTCACCAGGGCGATGTGTGTGATAATGTCACCAGGACGATGTGTGTGTGATAATGTCACCAGGACGATGTGTGTGTGATAATGTCACCAGGACGATGTGTGTGTGATAATGTCACCAGGGCGATGTGTGTGTGATAATGTCACCAGGGCGATGTGTGTGTGATAATGTCACCAGGGCGATGTGTGTGTGATAATGTCACCAGGGCGATGTGTGTGTGATAATGTCACCAGGGCGATGTGTGTGTGATAATGTCACCAGGGCGATGTGTGTGTGATAATGTCACCAGGGCGATGTGTGTGATAATGTCACCAGGGCGATGTGTGTGTGATAATGTCACCAGGGCGATGTGTGTGTGATAATGTCACCAGGCGATGTGTGTGTGATAATGTCACCAGGGCGATGTGTGTGTGATAATGTCACCAGGGCGATGTGTGTGTGATAATGTCACCAGGGTGATGTGTGTGTGATAATGTCACCAGGGCGATGTGTGTGTGATAATGTCACCAGGGTGATGTGTGTGTGATAATGTCACCAGGGCGATGTGTGTGTGATAATGTCACCAGGGCGATGTGTGTGATAATGTCACCAGGGTGATGTGTGTGTGATAATGTCACCAGGGCGATGTGTGTGTGATAATGTCACCAGGGCGATGTGTGTGTGATAATGTCACCAGGGCGATGTGTGTGTGATAATGTCACCAGGGTGATGTGTGTGTGATAATGTCACCAGGGTGATGTGTGTGTGATAATGTCACCAGGGCGATGTGTGTGTGATAATGTCACCAGGGCGATGTGTGTGTGATAATGTCACCAGGGCGATGTGTGTGTGATAATGTCACCAGGGCGATGTGTGTGTGATAATGTCACCAGGACGATGTGTGTGTGATAATGTCACCAGGGCGATGTGTGTGTGATAATGTCACCAGGGTGATGTGTGTGTGATAATGTCACCAGGGCGATGTGTGTGTGATAATGTCACCAGGGTGATGTGTGTGTGATAATGTCACCAGGGCGATGTGTGTGTGATAATGTCACCAGGGTGATGTGTGTGTGATAATGTCACCAGGACGATGTGTGTGTGATAATGTCACCAGGGCGATGTGTGTGTGATAATGTCACCAGGGCGATGTGTGTGTGATAATGTCACCAGGGCGATGTGTGTGATAATGTCACCAGGGTGATGTGTGTGTGATAATGTCACCAGGGCGATGTGTGTGATAATGTCACCAGGGCGATGTGTGTGTGATAATGTCACCAGGGCGATGTGTGTGTGATAATGTCACCAGGGCGATGTGTGTGTGATAATGTCACCAGGGCGATGTGTGTGTGATAATGTCACCAGGGCGATGTGTGTGTGATAATGTCACCAGGGCGATGTGTGTGTGATAATGTCACCAGGGCGATGTGTGTGTGATAATGTCACCAGGGCGATGTGTGTGTGATAATGTCACCAGGGCGATGTGTGTGTGATAATGTCACCAGGGCGATGTGTGTGTGATAATGTCACCAGGGCGATGTGTGTGTGATAATGTCACCAGGGCGATGTGTGTGTGATAATGTCACCAGGGCGATGTGTGTGTGATAATGTCACCAGGGCGATGTGTGTGTGATAATGTCACCAGGGCGATGTGTGTGTGATAATGTCACCAGGGCGATGTGTGTGTGATAATGTCACCAGGGCGATGTGTGTGATAATGTCACCAGGGCGATGTGTGTGTGATAATGTCACCAGGGCGATGTGTGTGTGATAATGTCACCAGGGCGATGTGTGTGTGATAATGTCACCAGGCGATGTGTGTGTGATAATGTCACCAGGGCGATGTGTGTGATAATGTCACCAGGACGATGTGTGTGTGATAATGGCCGAAAATTGATCCCGGGACGCGAGAGTACGCATTGCGTACTCTCGCGTATTCCCACTCCAATTGCCGGTTTTCTGCATGCCCTGCGCATGCGCTGAAAACCGGCAATTGCTCTTCTGAAAAGGGGGCGGGTCCTCGGTGCATCGCGTGCGCGCTACAGGCTGCGCGCACGCTGTGCACTTCATGCTTTGGACGCGCAGGTAAGTAGGGAAGATTTTGGAAATGTAAAAAGGAGGAGTAGGACCCGCTTTTAAGAAGGTAAGTAGTGAATTAAGTATTTTTTTGAATTTTTTTTGCAGGTATATCTTTTTTAGAGACTTTAAAGACAGGTAAGTTTATTTTTATAACTTTTTAAAAGATTTTAAATTTTTCAAAAATTTAATTTTTTATTTAAAATGGTTAATTTAATTAACTATACTTATTTTATTAATGTGATGGGTTTTTTTAAAAATTTAATTGAGGTTTAGCTGTTATTTTGGGGCATGTAAGATTCATAGATTTTACAGCAGGTCTGTGAAAACTTATGAATGGAAGATGGTGTGCTGCCATTGGCTCTAACTGAGTCACGTGATCCCACAGCTCGCACGAATTCACTACGCCGCTGGGATACGCAAGCCCAGCACAGCTGATGTCTGGAACATCAAGTTCGTGCGAGCTGGATCTGAAAAAGCACAAGCGAGGTG